>CM019707.1:11712465-12312465 GCA_009760885.1 Achatina immaculata
AGAGAGAGAGAAAGGAAAGACAAAGAGAGATGAGAGAGAGAGGAAAGTCAAAGAGAGATGAGAGAGAGAAAGGAAAGACAAAGAGAAATGAGAGAGAGAGGAAAGACAAAGAAAGATGAGAGAGAGAAAGAAAAGACAAAGAGAGATGAGAGAGAGGAGAGAGAGAAAGGAAAGACAAAGAGAGATGAGAGAGAGAGAGAAAGGAATGACAAAGAGAAATGAGAGAGAGAGGAAAGACAAAGAAAGATGAGAGAGAGAAAGGAAAGACAAAGAGAGATGAGAGAGAGGAGAGAGAGAAAGGAAAGACAAAGAGAGATGAGAGAGAGAGAGAAAGGAATGACAAAGAGACATGAGGGAGAAAGACAAAAAGAGATGAGAGAGAGAGGAAAGACAAAGAGAGATGATAGAGAGAGAAAGGAAAGACAAAGAGAGATGAGAGAGAGAGGAGAGAGAGAGAGGAAAGACAAAGAGAGATGAGAGAGAGAGAGGGAAATGAAAGACAAAGAGAAATGAGAGAGAGAGAAAGAGAGAAAGGAAAGACAAAGAGACATGAGAGAGAGAGGAAAGACAAAGAGAGATGTGAGAGAAGAGAGAGAGAGGAGAGAGAGAAAGGAAAGACAAAGAGAGAGGAGAGAGAGAGGAAAGACAAAAAGAGATGAGAGAGAGAAAGGAAAGACAAAGAGAGATGAGAGAGAGAAAGAGAGAAAGGAAAGACAAAGAGAGATGAGAGAGAGAGAGAAAGGAAAGACAAAGAGAGATTAGAGAGAGAGAGAAAGGAAAGACAAAGAGTGATGAGAGAAAGAAAGGAAAGACAAAGAGAAATGAGAGAGACAGAGAAAGGAAAGACAAAGAGTGATGAGAGAGAGAGAAAGGATAGACAAAGAGAGATGAGAGAGAGAAAGGAAAGACAAAGACAGATGAGAGAGAGAGAGAGCGTAGAGAGAAAAAGAGATGAGAGAGAGAGAGAAAGGAAATACAAAGAAGGATGAGAGAGAGAGAAAGGAAAGACAAAGAGAGATGAGAGAGAGAGAAAAGAAAGACAAAAAGAGATGAGAGAGAGAGAGCCAGAGAGAGAGAGAGAAAGAGAAAAAGTCCTGGCACTATCGATTAATTAGATGAAAGATCAAAATATAATCATCAACTATCTTAGTTATCGATGGCCTTTGATCTCAGTAACGGGGCATCTTTCTCTCCATTTGGTTAGTTTTTCTCAGATTATCGCTCTCTTCACAGCAATAAAGATAGTCAGATGTATATGATTCAGTGTTACAAAAAGAAGGAAAGAAAGAGGGAGGAAAGTGGATAAGAACGAGAGTGGCAAAAAGTAAGACGAGAGTACGTATAAATGAAGAAGATACAACAACCCAATATTTCGGAGAAATTCCTTCTTCAAGGATCACATACAAAATCAACATAACAGATAAAAGCACGACAAAATAAATGAAAAATTAAATACTTAGCTTTTCTGGTGTCTTTCTTGAAAGAAAGATTGGAAAAAAAAGGCATAGCCAGTCGTAAAACGTCCATTTATACAGCTGTGGTGACTGCTTCAGTGAGTGTGGTGTTTAGGATATCACTGATGCGGGAGATGCAAGTTTTAAATAGCCGGTGAGAAACGATGTTCAGGAAGGGACGTAACTGTTGTCAGTTATTTTTTTTTTCTTGTGTAAGCTACGGTAGTGCATGGTTTTTTCCCTTTATTTTCACTCCAAACATAAGAGAGATGGAATGTTATCAGTTTCTATATTTGTACGCGAGAGAGCGAGAGAGAGAGAGAGAGAGAGAAATACAGAGGAGAGAGGGGGAGAGAGAGGAGAGAGATACGAGTCAACGGACTGAAACAGAGAGAGGAGAGAAGGAGAGGGGAGTGAGAGGAGGGATAGAAAAAATATATATAAGATAGAGGAGAGGGAGAGAAAAAAGAAAGAGAGAAGAGAGAAAGAGAGAGGAGAAATAAAGGAGAGAGTGGAGAGAGGGAGAAAAGAGAGAGAGGAGAGAAGGTAGAGAGAGAGAGAAGGAAGAGAGAGAAAGAGAGGAGAAGGAAGGAAGAGAGAGAAAAAGAGAGAGAGCATGGAGAGAAAGGAGAGATAGGAGAAAGAGAGAGGAGATAGAGGAGAGAGAGATAAAAGTCAGTCGACACCAGGTCCAACATGCATGTCCTTCTTGTCCTTAAAAACAGGACGTGACTAGAGCAAAGCTCAATATTTATAGATATCTGAACTTTGACACGATATTCTACTTTCTGTGCTCCACTCCTTGAGGGCAGACATTCTCTGTTCCTCTGAGAGAGGTTTCCTCGAGACACATTTAGCCCAATTCTTCTGCTGGGTTTGTACTGAGGGTGACGGCTGCGAGATACGACCCCTGTTTGCAAAGGAGGGACAAGTTGTTATCGATTCTGCCACTGAATCTTTGTGTTTAGACGTGTTCTGAGAGGGAGAGAGAGAGAGAGAGAGAAAGAGAGAGAGAGAGAGAGAAATACAGAGGAGAGAGGGGGAGAGAGAGGAGAGAGATACGAGTCAACGGACTGAAACAGAGAGAGGAGAGAAGGAGAGGGGAGTGAGAGGAGGGATAGAAAAAATATATATAAGATAGAGGAGAGGGAGAGAAAAAAGAAAGAGAGAAGAGAGAAAGAGAGAGGAGAAATAAAGGAGAGAGTGGAGAGAGGGAGAAAAGAGAGAGAGGAGAGAGAAGGTAGAGAGAGAGAGAAGGAAGAGAGAGAAAGAGAGGAGAAGGAAGGAAGAGAGAGAAAAAGAGAGAGAGCATGGAGAGAAAGGAGAGATAGGAGAAAGAGAGAGGAGATAGAGGAGAGAGAGAGATAAAAGTCAGTCGACACCAGGTCCAACATGCATGTCCTTCTTGTCCTTAAAAACAGGACGTGACTAGAGCAAAGCTCAATATTTATAGATATCTGAACTTTGACACGATATTCTACTTTCTGTGCTCCACTCCTTGAGGGCAGACATTCTCTGTTCCTCTGAGAGAGGTTTCCTCGAGACACATTTAGCCCAATTCTTCTGCTGGGTTTGTACTGAGGGTGACGGCTGCGAGATACGACCCACTGTTTGCAAAGGAGGGACAAGTTGTTATCGATTCTGCCACTGAATCTTTGTGTTTAGACGTGTTCTGAGAGGGAGAGAGAGAGAGAGAGAGAGAAAGAGAGAGAGAGAGAATGAGCGAGATAGACTAAAAAAGAGACAATGTGATGAAAAGGAAAAGAAGATGAGATAGAAAGGGGAAGAATGAAAAATTAAAGAGAAGTGTGCGAGTGAGTGAAAGATAGACAGACAGACATAATAGAGAGTGAAAGGAAGAGACAGTAACAGAGAGGGAGGGAGACAATTAGAAAATGAGGAAGAGTGTGAGAGAACAGAAAAAAGAGAGAGAGAGAGAATGCAAGTCTGAGATAGTGACAGAAAGAGAGAGTGAGAGGCAATAAAAAAAGGCTGAGAAAACGAGATAGTGATAGGGAGAGAGAGAGGGGGGAGGGAGAGAAAAAGTGAGCTATAAAATGAAAGAATAAGAGAGAGAATGAGAAGGCCGAGAGAGGCTGAGATAAAGATAGATAGAGAGAGGAGAGAGAATGAGAGAGAAAGTGAGAGAGAATAAGAATGAGAGAGAGAATGACAGACAAGGTTGGGGGGGGGGGGGAGAATGAGAAAGAGAGGGAGAGAAGACAGTAAACGAGAAAACAAGAAGGACTGAGAGATGCAGAGATAAAGAGTGACGAAGAATTGGAGGGAGAAAGAGTGAGAGAGTAAGAAAGAGAGTGTGTGTGACTGAGAGACGGACGGTAAATCATAAATCAGAAAAATCTATTACTAAGCTATCATTAGTTCACAAACTGACACAGAAATGGATCACAAAAATGAATGCGCCGAGAGGAAGAATGATTGATGATCTAGGAACGTCCCTTCCACCACCCCCCCCCCCCCCAACCCGCTCGGAAATCTGGCTTTACCAGTAACAAATAACATAAAACATTATATTTTGTATGTATGAGTTGTTTAATCATTGGCGTTATACAGTTAACAAATCTATTGACGATAAAAATATCGAACATAGTGCACATACTGTATCTGACACCTACCAAATTTAGTCCTATATACCGTTTGCCACAGTTGTTGCCGAACTCCTTATGTGAAATAGGGGCAGAGAATCTGGTATCTGTAAGGCGAGCTCATGTCCCTTCGTTTTGCATAGTCAATATAATTTAATGACATTCACTTCATTATGAATATATATCTATAATTTCTAAACTCGTATTTACAATATGAAATCAGAAGAAGGTTGTGACAGCTAATCTTTGTTGACATTATCAACAAAAGAAACAGCGGCCAAAAGGTTCAATCTGCTTAACTTAGATGAATGAACAAGCTGTAGTTTTCTGAATGGGAGAAGGCGTAGTTCCGCGGAAACTGTATTGAGCTGCAAGTAGTAACGAGTAAGTTGTGGACCCGAAACCATCGTGCTGAAAGAAGACCCGTATATCTAAATGGGTACCTAAACCCACTTTTCAAAACAAAAAAACAAAAAAAAAAAACAGAGAAAAAAAGTAGATTTATCATTTCTTAAAGACTCATAGGAGATACGGCATTAGGTCCCTTTTTTTGTTGTTGTGTCTTTGGCCTGTCGGCACTCTATAGAGGGTCTGCATCATACCTGAACGCATTCCCTGACTTATCTCGAGAAGAAGCTAGGTACCTATTTTTACAGTTGGGTGACTACGACGCCTACGGTCGAATTAGAACCCTTGACACTTACAATGAAAGACAAGTACACTAACCACTACGCCACTCATAAGCCCACTTGGTTTATGGAAAATGTCTGCAGACAGAGAAAGTATGCCCGCAAGAAGAGATACACCTAAATGCATACCGTACATATAAGTGATATTATATAATATATAATATGCACAGAGGAAATACAAATTACTCACATAAATATCACCTGAAATATGGGAATACGTGTAAGTTTACCGCAAGTTGAGAAGTCTGTGTGCTATCTGTCTGCTTCCCTGCTTGAGCCAGATTATCTGTGTATGTGCGCGCATTTGTATATACGAGGGAGAATCAAGAAGATAAGCAGCATTCCCTATAATACCGGTAATTACGACAAAATGAACATAAGGATTATATCGATTCTCCACAGGTAAGTGCACTTCTTGTATGGCTCTACATTAGCTTCTTCACTCTTTGGGAGAAGAAGCTTTTCAGCTGCTCCCGAACCCAGTTCTGCACCGCTTCCTCATCATCATCATCAGAGGTGAACTAGCGACCGCGCGGAACCTCTTTAAGTCAACAGAAGACGTGATAATCGCAAGGCGTTCAAGCGGATCTGTTGAATGTCCTCCATCATTGCGGTCGCCGCGTGGGGAATTACGCTAACAAGATCGAGATTCGTCGGCTGGGCTTGTTCTTCTCTCTTTAAACCTTTTGATCCATCCATAAACTTTTCGTTGAGTTATGCCGTTTTCACTTCCAAAATTAGCGAACATCCTACGGTAAATATAAGCAGGTTTCATCCCCTCTGCAAAAACAGCCTCGCACGGCGCCTTGCTCAACAGTGGTGCACTCCTACACCGGAGTGTCCATGTTTGTTTGATCTTGGCTTCGAATAGACTAAGAGCAGAGCTCTGCGCTGTGCGTGTTCGAACTGCCTATCATCTCCATTGCGAACGTGTTGCATTACGTTAGCTTCTATCATTGCCTTTACTTTCCTATTCTTCCTCATATATATATATATATATATATATATATATATATATATATCATCATCATCAGGTGCCTTGCCGACTGGGGTTGGCTATTATGCTTCTCCAGAGTGCACGATCCTTATATATATATATCCTGTTTTAAAAAAAAAACGTAACAAATACGATGTTGCTATTTAAACTGAAGTCTGGTGATCAGACAAGGGCAAATTGCCTGAAACTTTCACTTGGATATCATCTTCACGTGCTGACCTGAATTGTACTCAGCAGATTATTCATGAGCACAAAACAGCGACACTAGTCAAAACAGCATTTTTGACAATATCTCATGACAGGTTCACGAGAATCCCGTGAAACTTTCTTAACACAAAACTCAATGACCATGTTACTGAATGCCTATAAAATATTGACGCTCCTGGAATCAATTCATTTGAAAATTCAATGCATATATATATATATATATATATATATATATATATATATATATATATATATATTTATATTTATATTTATATATATATATATATGCAACATAGAACATGAAACATATGAACACATAAACAATGAAACGTATAAATTTATGTCACTTTATTTCCCAATTGTTGGAACAAAACCATTGCATTATGTCCTGTACATGAACGACGTATTTTATAAATACAGTAACATCTCTAAGTACCAGAAGAGACAGACTTTAAGAAAAAAAGAATTTGATGTTATTTATTTTTGTCCGCTAAATTTGATTTGTTATATGGAAACCAGATATAGGAAAAGTGGAATATACATTCATTCATTTGCATGTCCCTTGCGGAACTTTGCCTTCCAAACAGCACTCCTGTAGGCCTCTCGGTTGTGAGCAAGATGGCCTGCCGCTGATGCATCCATTTGCAGATCATCAACATTGCCTTGCAGCCATCTTCGCCTTGGTCTTCCTCTCTTTCTTTTTCCCATTATGTATCCTTCCAATATGGTCTTCTCTAAATTATCATGATGTTTAATGTGTCCAAAATATTTAAGTTTTCTCTGTTTAATGAGAGAATATACATATATAAAACAATTAAAAATAATAAAAATTATGATTAAAATGTCTCTTTTCGTTTAAAAAAATTGAAACAAGTGAGAGCTAGTAAAAGCCACCCTCCCCCCCCCCCCCCAAGCCCCTTCCCCACACCCCATCCCGAGGAATTTTGTAAGGCGGTGCTGAACTATTCTTCCCCCCCCCCCACATCCCCCATACCGCTTACCCTATTAAGTAGTCATTCTGTTTTCATCCACCAAGGCCACGAATCCCTCCAGGCCCTCTATGAAAATAAGAAAAAAACTCTCTGAACCCTTAAGTGATGTGTGCCGGCGGAACCTGTTTCATTTGGGTATGGTACCAGCTATTTTTAGAAGCTGTCAAGACATCAATCTGTTGAGACGTTTCTTGTAAGGCTGTAGAACTGTCAAGGCCGTGGCATAAACAGCTTCAGGTAACTACAGACAACTACACTTCGTGTTGTAACGTTTAACTGTTTTCACCTGCGTCTTCCTGTTTATATATGTTAGTCTTAATAGTAAGACAATGTATTTTACAGTAAAAAAGAAATTTAAAAAAACGAGAAAAGTAATAAGTAATTATTACAATGAAATTTGTGTAGACGAAAAACGAAATTTCTGGTAAAATATTAACATTTATATAAAGTTACAATTTATCAGATCCTGCTTCTTGCCAGTTTAATTGACTCAGGAAACAGAAAATATGATTTCTACGTTTGTGGTGAAGTAGGGGGCAAAGATTTGTGTAACAGTATTTTTGTTTTCTGAGGTTATTTCCCTTGTTTGAGCTATGCTGGTCTCCCCGGACTGGAAGAGTTTATGTTATCGCAACTTGCACGAGCCATGAGTGTGAACGCATGCTCACTGGAAGTTGTACAGAGAAGTTTTTTTGTGATTTTTTTTGGTAAGATTTAAGTTTATCTCTCGAAGGAAGCTCAGTCTTCTGTGTTAACCATGACTCAAGGAAAGTCAATGAGCCAAGGAGAGACAAGACAATGTTTCTTGGGTTTATGTTGTGTGTTTGTGGTACATCTGTCTTCTCTTTGGTTCCATCTTTAACTTGGAATACTGAATGCAGTCATCATCATCCGCTTTCACAATTCAATCGTCGTCAGGTGCCGTGATTAAACGTTTGTTTGAAACGTACGAGAATGTGTTTAGACTCTTGCATGTAGTTACATCACTGCGGATCTGTAGAAGCTGGCATTGCCTGTCGCAGTGTATCCCACAGCCGCGGTTGTTGCCTTGCGTCCAAAGTGCGACGTGTTTGTGTATGAATCCCATTCAGCAGCACTACATGTCTTCTTACTGTCTCATCTTTTATCTTACTGCAGCCTGTGACATTTTGTATGCATGAATCCAGTAAGCAAAACTTTATCTCATGTCTTTATATTGTCTCGATATGGCACCTTACTACAAGTTGGGATAAGTTTGTGTGTGAATCCATTCAGCAGCACTACATCTGATGTCTTCATATTGTCTCATCTTTCACCTTACTGCAGCCTGCGACGTTTTGTATGCATGAATCCAGTAAGCAAAACTATATCTCATGTCTTTATATTGTCTCGATATGGCACCTTACTACACGCTGGGATATGTTTGTGTGTGAATCCATTCAACAGTACTACAGATGATGTCTTCATTCTGTGTCGTCTTCAACCTTATTAGAAACTGTGATATTTGTGTGCATGAATCCAGTAAACAAAACTATATCTGATATCTTTATACTGTCTCATTTTGGTACTTTTGTTGCGGTATGGGAGATAATCGTGTATATATTGTTTGAGGGACAAAGAGCGCCCTTGGTTTGAAGGCATCTTTGTATTTTCGGGGGCAAGTCTCCAGAAGTTTGGAGAACGGTCACGTGAGTTTTGGTGTCTCGTGACGGCATGATTTTTGGGCTGAGTGAGTTAGTGTACGTCAGACTGTTGTCCAGGGTGGTTGTGGGTAGCTGTCCTCATCAACATGTAGTCTGGTTTGTATTTCTCTGCAGAAATGGTCTTCTTGGTATGTTTCCTGTTTGTATGTTGGATTGCCATATGGCAAGGCAACTTGCCGGTATCTCATCATTATTTTTCTGTGAGTCATTATTTCCATTTTGATCGAGTCCATCCATTAAGCGTCTTACTGAAATGTTTACGCTAAGTTGGTGAGTTGTTGCAAGGTGTATCGTGCCAGCTCACAGCTGTTGTAGAGCTTGGGTCGTGTCTGAGAACTGAAGACAGTGTTTATCTTCTTCAGGTTAACTCTCAGATGAAAGATCAGATTTCGGATCAGTTTTGGAGAGCAGTTGTTGCTGTCATGTGGATTACCATTTCAGTTAACTGCATGAATTTTGGTTCCCAGTTAGAAGCACTATTTTGCTTTACGTTATTACAAGCTGTAACACGGCGGCGTGTGAATCCAGCCAGCAACACTATATCTGATGTCTTCATAGTGTCTCATCTTTCATCACACTACAAGTTAGAACGGACAAATCATCTTCGGCCGTCAGAGGTAATCATCACCGACTGACAGATGACAGGACAGGCGAACCAAAGTCAACCAAGTTCCTGTCCCACGTCTCCGTGGGTGCTCTCAGGAACACCCCGAACCAAATAAACAAATATTACAATGGACAGAGGAAAAAAAATATATATATACATAGGTGGCAGTGGTCGAATGAAGAGTGTAGCACACATTCTGAGGCTGTCTCAGGTCTCATATTTTTCCACGAACAAGAGGACATGAAAGGGACAGAACATCAGGATATAGGAAGTTATTCCCCTTAAAAAATTTTTTTGTGTTGTAGATACCAGGACGAGCCAGATGAAAACCTTAAATGTTCTGTCATACTTTATTGACGCAAAAATATGGCATTTAACTGCCTCATATTCATAAGTCTCCATTACGTCTGATCCACTCATCCAGTACTTACAAAGAGCGTGGATTCCTGTATTAAAAACAAAAAAAAAAAAAAATATATATATATCTTTTCGTCCACCGCACCTTTTGAACGTCTTATCCTGATCTGAAAGTTTTCTGCGTATTCTTTGTGTGTGTGTGTGTGTGTGTGTGTGTGTGTGTGTGTGGTTCTACTGGTGATAATATTCGGCTGTTTAACTCGAGGATTTTCCACCAGAATGCGTTCAGCTTCTTCATGTGACTCTGGTTTCACTACTCGAAATGCCAGGCCTGAAAAACGGAGAGAAAGAGACAGAACTCAGACCATTTCAGAACTTCCTGTTCCACTCATCAACTTGCTGCAGTGACAGACATCCTCCAGTGTACTGAACCTTCTTTCAGCGATTAATTTTTTAAAAAGTTTCAGGTTTTCTCCAATAAACACAAAACAAAACGAAAAAACAAAAACGGATGACAGAACACTTTTCCAATTTTGCGCATGTCCTCAGAGAACGGTCTTTACCCTGTTACAGTGACGTCATGTAGCTTGTTGACACCGTGCTGCCACCTACAGTACGCTCCGTACGCCATTAGGACGTTCCGTATGTCATTAGGACGTTCCTTATGTCATTAGGACGTTCCTTATGTCATTAGGACGCTCCTTACGTTATTAAGAACGATACTATCAACTGACAAGACGACGGGAGGGCACTCGTAATTTCTACCTCAATTTTAGTCCCCATTTCGATCACTCCCTTGCCTTAGCAAAACAGCTTACAAAATACAAAGGTAAAAAGTATCAATTTATGATTAAAGATGATTCTTCTATACATGAATTATTGATTCACCACATCGACATTTTTACAGTAAACCGGCAGATTCATGAATATCAGAATTTTTGCAATGTTATATAAGCTGCCATATTCGACACACCAACTTACAGTTTCCCCTGTGCCAGGTACTATATCACTTCCTCTTCTTTAATCAAATAAAAAATATTTTTATTTGAAATCTTAACTGGCAACACAAGGTGGTTGAGGACATCCTGGCAGTATCTGCCCCCCTCCCCCCTTTCCATTATGGTCTCCCCCCGCTGCAGGAGCCCATTCTTCTCTGGTAGTTGTTCAGAAAATTCTCGAACTGTGTCTTCCAGTCGACTATATAGTATGTCTTCCACTCGTAGAACTGCTGCTTCCATTCTTTCTCTACGTCGCTGATGTCAGCTGTTGGGGATAATGAAAGAAAGACACGAATTAGACATTGTGAATTAAGAACAATAATAACAACAACAAAAGTTTAATGAGTTAGGGCAACAAGATGAGATTAATGAGGTAGGACAACAACAAGAGATGAGCTAGGGCAACTGTGAAAGATTAGTGGCTGATAAAGAAAGAGTAAGATATTAACGAATTAGAGCAAAAAAAAAAAAAAACAAGGAAGAGGTTAATGATTTTAGAAACAGGAAGAGACTAATGAGTAACGGCAACAATAAGAGATTAATTAGTTAAGGCAACAATGAGAGATTAATGAGGTAGAGAAAAACAGTAAGACGCTAATGAATTAGAGCAAATATAAGAGGTTAATTAGTGTAAAAACAGTAACAGGCTAATGCGTTACAGAGCAACAGCATTATATTAATGAGTTAGGGAAACAATAATAGATTAATAAGTAGGAAAACAATAATAGATTAATGAGTTAGGGGAAAATAGATTAATGAGTTCGGGAAACAATAATGGATTAATGAGTTGGGAAACAATAAGAGATTACTGAGTCAGGGAAACAATAATAGATTAATAAATAAAGAGACTAAATAGTGCAAGCAACAATCAGTCTTATGAGTTTTGAGGAACTATAACAGACTAATGAGTTCGAGAAATAATAATAATAACAACAATAACAACAACAACAAACTAATGAATTAGAGAAACACAAGAGACAAACGATTTAGCTCAGTAATAAGAGATTAATGAGGTGGAACGAAAATAAAATGAGCGAATAATCAGTTCGAGGACACGTAGAAGACAAATGACTTGCAGAAACACTAAGACGCTAACGCTTTTGGGGGTGCAAAGCAGACTAATAGGTTAGAGAAACAATGAGAGACTGACGCATTTTGTGTAACAGTAACAGACTAATAGGTTAGAGAAACAATGAGAGACTAACGCATTTTGTGTAACAATAACAGACTAATAGGTTAGAGAAACAATGAGAGACTAACGCATTTTGTGTAACAGTAACAGACTAATAGGTTAGAGAAACAATGAGAGACTAACGCATTTTGTGTAACAATAACAGACTAATAGGTTAGAGAAACAATGAGAGACTAATGCATTTTGCGTAACAGTAACAGACTAATAGTTTAGAGAAACAACGAGAGACTAATGCATTTTGCGTAACAGTAACAGATTAATGAGCTGAAAAAAAACAATACATGCCTAATAGGCTACAGGAACAACAAAACTAACGAGTTGGATCAAGAATACTTTGTCATTAGTCAATTATTAAAAACCTAATTTCACAAGTATAAACGCACTCTGCACTAAAATATCTTAAGCCAGTATGTAAATATTTATTCTTAAAAAGCTATAATAACGAAAGCAAAAAGTTGTAGCCATTTTAAAAAACAACACAACTAATCAATTGTTTCGTAGCTAATTTTTGTATAAAGCTTTTTGAAAAAATCTGAAACACAGAAACAAAACACGCACAAAAAAAAAAACAAAAAAAAACATCATGGTACTGCAAGATATAATTTAACCTTCTTCAGCTGTATTTCAACATACGAAAGAGGAAGACAAAAACATTAAGCCACCCCCTACGTTTTAGGAGGAGTTATAAATAAAAAGACATTTTAAGTAGAGATTCCCGCAGTCCGATACAAGCAGGGCATCATGCGATGGCTGTGCTTTACAATCATTCATATGCCAGAAGATGGGCACAGGTCCATGTAGTTGCTGCCAGTTTTTGTTTGAAATGTTAACGTTTGTGTATATTTGTATGTTTCCTGCCTCCCCTCTTTCCCCCCCCCCCCCCGCCCCACATATTTTCAATTCCTTACTTCAGAAACGTTCATTTTATTTGCATATAGTTTATTTTCTTGCTTCTTTTTTTTTTTTTTAGTGAAAGTTGTACGATAAAAAGGGGAAATTTAGATGGGAAGGCGGTATCCAGGTCTTCAATCTTAGAAGAAAAAAGTTTGTCCTTCCATTCGTCCGTTCCTTGTTCTGCTTATTGTTGCCCTTCTGAGGGAAGGAAGGAAGGGAAGGAAAGAAAGGAAATAGAAGGAAGGGAAGGGAAGGGAGGGAAGAAAGGACGGAAGGAAATAGAAGGAAATGGAAGGGAAGGAAGGAAGGAAGGAAGGGCATGAAGGAAGGAATGAATGAAGAAAGGACATGAAGGAAGGGAGGGAAGGAAGGGAAGGAAGGAAATAGAAGGAAATGGAAAGGAAGGAAGGAAAAGGAAGGAAGGAAGGAACAAACATGTACTAACCACCGTAAACGCCTGAGAAAGAAATATAATCCTCATTACGTCTTAGCGCAAATGCAGCACTTCTCTTGATGAATAAATCCAGTATTCGATATCTGCTATTTTATAGGGTTAGAAATATATACGAGAAGAATAAGAAAAAAAAACTGGCATCCTCTCAGGGATTTTTAAGGACGATACTCAAGACGATTTCCCAATAATCGATGGAAACTAAAGGAGGACGAGATTCGAATATGCCCCGGAGACATAAATCAGCGAAGCTATTGATGAGACATTAAGTGATGGGGAATCTTCTACAAAAGTTTAAGGTTGTGGGCGAATAGCTGACAGGATTATATAAAGATAAGAAAAACAAGCAGGGCAAATAAAGAAAAGGAAAACTGGCATGAAATATTTTAGAAAAACCAGCAGGACAAATAAAGATAAGAAAAAGCAAGCAGGACAAAGAAAGATCAGGAAAAAACCGACAGGACAAATAAAGATAAGAAAAAGCAAGAAAGACAAAGAAAGATCAGGAAAAAAAACCGACAGGACAAATAAAGATAAGAAAAACAAAACAGAACAAAGTTTAGAAAAAAAAAATACTCCGACAGAACGTAATAAAAGTAAAAGCACAAAGGTAAGGAAATATAGGTGAAACGTAAGGTGATTTGTCTTATGTAGACATACTGGTTTATGAATCTCACATTATTAGATGAATATTCAGGGCCCTTAACTCTTTTACTCCTAAGCAACTTTAGCAATGTTGGTAGATCTTCCACATCTACGTGAATCAATCTTCTTTTTCCTTCAACAGTGAAATGGTTAAGAATCAAATACAACATTTTGCTGTTTCGTTTCTGCATTAGTGTTCTACATTTCCAGATAATGTGACATTAGGATTTAGAATCACATCTGTGACGGCTCTACAGCCAGTTTTCATATCTGTGATTGTCCAATAGGCAATCCTCATATCTGTGTTGGTTCTACAGTCAACCTTCTTATCCGTGATTGTACAACAGCCAATCTCCATATCTGTGATGGTTCTACAGACAATCTTCATATCTGTGATTGTCCAATAGTCAATCTTCATATCTGTGACAGCTCACTAGTTAATTATCTCCATTGCTACCACCTGTTTAACACTTAAACTCTCACATGTCTAACTCATTCATTCATTCATTCATTCATTCAGTCAGTCATTTGTATGTCCCTTGCGGAACTTTGCCTTCCAAACAGCACTCCTGTAGGCCTCTCGGTTGTGAGCAAGATGGCCTGCCGCTGCTGCGTCCATTTGCAGATCGTCAACGATGTCTTGCAGCCATCTTCGTTTTGGTCTTCCTCTCTATTCATGTCTGACTGCATTGCCTATATACCTTAATTCTTTTGCTCCAAAACAGCACTGGTAGGGTTGGTACATCTTGCACGTCTATGTAAATATATGCTCAGAGTAATGATCGATATAGTCTAAATAAAATGAACAGTAGTATAACTCTGAACCAAATCACGTTTTAAATTATAAAGTACCTTCCTTCCAGTTTCCTTCTGCTGAAATTTCTCAGTAAAATGTACTTTGGCATGTCATGGAAAACAATTCATGGATGGAAAAAGCTGATAATTTGTTCAACAGTCTTCTTTCTCTTTCAGCAGCTTTCCGAGAAACTGGGGGGGGGGGGGGGGTCGCTTCTGCAGACAAGACGCGTCTCCATTCCTCTATGTTCTTGATCTATTTCTTGCCGATTGTCAATTCCACAAGCGCGTATATTTTCTTCTAGGTTGTCAAGTCACAATTGTCTTGGTCTACCTCTTAGTTTATCCCTCTTTCATCACTTGTGTATCTTTGTTTGTTTATCTTCCTCCATTCTCTCTGAAAGCCTGAGCCATCTCAGCCCGTTTCTCATAATGGCTATTATAAGCGAAGATTTAAACAACGTGTAGATTTCTTTGTAACTTGTTATCTAATATTGTTGTGTATTGGGAAATCTTACCGCTCCATCAATTCTTCTCAGGATTCTACAATAAGATGTTCGTATGTGGCCATCATCTTGTTTAGCTGAACTCATCCATGTTTTTGATCCATATAATACAATTGGTCAGATCTGTTTTATATATGTCTAGATCGGAGTTGTTGGATACAATTTTGATTGTTACAATTACCTGAGGGAATAATACGTTTTGTTTCCAGCTTGTATTCTATCTCTTGTCTGAATATTGTTCGTAGGTATTTATAGGAATCTGTTATTTTAATCTTTGTATTTTCTGTTTAGATACGACCTTCTTACTTAAACCTTGCCGTTCTTGTCTTCTATTTTGTTTTCTCCTGATTATCTTTAGTCTCACTTTTACTTTTTCTGCTTATTCTTTCAGATGCTTCAAGCCTCTGCTGACTATGAAATTTGATAATTGTTTATTATAGTTTTATATTTTTTGCGCTATATACCCCTAGCTCGCTGGCTCTTTTGACGTAAATCTTTTTATATCTAAAAGAAATATTTTTAGTAACAATCAAGACTCGTAATCCACAGCTATTGATTAGCGGTAAATGAGTGGCATAGCACAACATATGCATTATTCATAGATTTTGAGAAAGCTTTTGACAGTGTCAACAGAGATGCACTGTAGAAAATCCTAAGATGGCATGGCCTCCCCCATAATATAGTGAATGTAATCAAAGCTCTAACGAGGGTTTTCAATGCAAAGTTATCTGTGGAGAACATACCTCCAGCAGCTTTAGGGTACAAACAGGAGTGAAACAGGGATGTGTACTATCACCAACATTATTTATCTTGGCAGTAGACTGGTTAATGAAGGAGGCAACATCAGACAAACGCAGAGGATTACAATGGACCAATGACACAGTGCTGGAAGACCTTGACTTTGTGGACGACATTTGTCTATTATCAAGCAGTCACAAAGATATGCAAGATAAAATAAACAAGCTAACTCAGAATGCAAACAACATAGGACTAAATATCAACGTAGGAAAGACAAAGCTAATGAAGCAAAATGTGAACAACAGAAATGTACTCAGAGTAGATAGCAAGTTAGTGGAGGAGGTCAACGAATTTGTATACCTTGGCAGCAGAGTAGTAGAAAACGGAGACAGCACAGAGGACATCAACAGCAGACTTACTAGAGCAAACCAGGCTTTTGCAATGCTGCAGAATATATTGAAATAAAAAAAAACTAAGCATAAATATGAAAATCAGGATATTTAAGAGTAATGTTCTTAGTGTACTACTCTATGGAAGTGAATGCTGGAAAATCACCAAAACCATAGACAATAAGTTGAATTCTTTCCAGACTAAATGTTTACGAAGAATTAGAAAAATATTTTGGCCAAATACCATAAGAAATAACATCTTATTGGCAGAAATACAGATGAAGCCACTGACAACAATTATTGAGGAAAGACGCTGGCGATGGTTGGGACATGTGCTCCGAATGACTGACAACTCACTACCAAAAATAGCACTAAGATGGACACCACAGGGGAACAGAAGTAAGGGTAGACCAAAAGAGACATGGAGAAGAACAACAGAAAGGATGTTGAGCAATAGAGGGCTCACCTGGGCAAGAGCAGAAAAAAAGGCGAAGGACAGGCATTTGTGGAAAACCCTTGCGGAAGCCCCATCTGCCCTGGGCACTTAAGGTTCAGATATATATATATATATATATATAATTTATATAGAATAGTTATATATATTTAAATTGGCAAAAATTAACTTTGTTTTGAACTGAAATGATTACCGGCTATTATTTCGAGGAGATATTGTTAGTACTGGGTAGTTAGTGACCGAAACGTAACTCATTTGTCACGCAGTTAGTTCCTCATAAGTATAAAAAAAACATTCTTACATAAGAAAAGCATGTTTTTAAAGCTCCCGTTTTCTTCTATAAATAGCTAAAAGCATTGTTATAAATGTTATGAAAGATATTTATGTGAGCAACCAGAGCTGCATGAAACACGAAAAGAAACAAACTACATGGTTCCGGATCAAAACCGGAGTAAGATAAGGATGTATACTCTCCTCACTTCTTTTCGTGATCGTTATGGATTGGATAATGAAGACTGCCACCAAAGAAAGATCTACAGGCTTAACCTGGGGACTCACAGCTCATCTAGAGGATTGTGACTTCGCAGATAATATTGGTCTACTCTCATATACCCAAAGAGACATACAGGAGAAGACAAGTAGAGTTTACAAAATAGCCAGGTCAGTAGGTCTGAATATAAATCCAGATAAGACTAAGATCATGAGAATCAATGAAAAAAAAAATAAGGAAAGAATCTCACTTGGGGCAACGAAACTGAAGAAGTACAACACTTCAAGTACAAAGGAAGCCTCTTTCAGCAGACAGCAATACTAATAACGAAATATTCACAACAAATTGGACACGCATCTCAGGACTTTAGCAAATTAGCAAACATGGAAATCACTCATTCTCCATGCGCGCCTCAAACTCTATAAAATCTATAAATTCGATGTACGCAATAATAAGCAGCCGAAACATGGAGAACCAGTCACAACAGAAAACAGAGTGAGAGAATTTGAAGGAAGATGCCTCAGGAAAATTTTAAGAATGCGCTGGAAAGAGCACGTGGCAAAAGAGGAAATAACCAAACTAACGCACTGAGATTATTACTAAAGAGGCCAAAAGACGAAAATGGAATTAGCCGTGCCACATACCACGAATGAAAAAAAAAAACGAAACAAACAAACAGGACACCCCTATACAGCCTTGACTTGGACACCTCAAGGACAAGAAACAGGAGCAGCCCATTGGGAGCATGGACACGCACAATACAGGAAGAACTAAAAAAAAATAATCCCGACTTGCTCTAGACAGGATTGGCTGGAGAACTTTTTTTATGCCTTATACCCCATTGGAAGTACAGACAACTGATGATAATGATATTGATGATGATTATAATGATGATAAGAATTATTTTAGTACATACAATGTAAAATGATTTGGACTTACCTGTTTAGTTAGTCAGTGTATGCGGGCAGGCTTGTTAATCTCGTGCAGGGAAAACGTGCAATCAGGCCAAACAAAAGGGAGGAAATCCCATGCGCAAAAAAATCACAGTTGTTCCTCTTGTTGAGCAAGTGTCACATGCAAATTAGTTAATAACGAAGTATTAACTTGATAAGGTTAAATATTAACGACGAGAGAGAGACATTTTTGACGTGCAGATAAAAGGGAGACGAGAAGATAGATAAACATTTTGTTAAAAAGTGCTCAAATCAGTCATTTATGTGGCAGCAGATGCAGTCAGTCTGATGTAATGAAACCAGAAATACCAAGACATTCTAGCAGACTTTGTCTGCCCCTAACAGTTATTTTCCTGTATGTTCGCGATGCAACTATCTTGATCTTTCACGTGGGTCCCTTCTGAGAATTCACCTTGAACTAACTGCAATCAAGCATGATACTGTACTTCTTTCCTACGGAAAAGGCCCAAGTGGAAACGTTACGTTTTTCTTTTATGTCTGGCTAATAAATGACATATCACCTTATTAGTATGCTAATTCACTGATATAAAACTATACCAAAGATATACTAATACATATAGCATATACTGATATATTTTAATATATAATTTATATATTAATATATACCGTATATTTCTCCCTGCATCTCTAGGCTCTGACTGACTATGTTCTACGCCTGTCTGCCTCATTAACCCCTCATATTTCCTCTTTCGCCCCCGGCCACATTCTGCCCAGTTTCCTCAGAGATAGCACGCAGCAGATGATGTTTTCTTACGTGCTTTTCCGTTTGTCTTGTCATTTCTGTTGCCCCTGATAGAGGCAATTTTGCCGAAATATTGGATTATTATTGTTAATTTTTCATAACCGTTTCATTGCTTCCTTCCTGCCTTCCTTCCTTTTTTTTCCTTCCTAAAACTATAGCACACACCTCCGTCAAACTCTACTAGCAATAGTTTTACATCAGTTAACTCTCACAGATATCCCGCACGTAACTTTACCATGTGCAAGAATGACACATCATTAATAACTACATGTGCAATATAAGCAAACGATATCATTGAACACTACACCTTTCTTACTTCACATATTAATCTGTATCTGTTCCTTGCCATTCAGACGAAAAAACAGATGTATTTTTGTTTTTCACACACACAAAAAATGGAATAAAGCTACTCAGACTGTTACAGTCAGTCAAAGATTTTACTTATAATAACTTGAACTGGTAGTTAAGCTACGAAGACTTTGTGAAACAGCCATTAATAGATAGATGATGAAGGTGCTGTTTCTGGTGTTCATGTTGTTGATGATAATAATCATCAAATATGAAGATAAAGGTAATTTTGACTTATCTTTTGTCTTATTGTTAAGGACCCCTGTTTAGGTGAATATTTATGGTTTTCTTGTTTGTTTGTTTGTTTGTTTGTTTGTTTTTAAACGAGTGAAATGGATGATAGGACGAGCGAGGACGAGAAGTTCTGAAAATGAAGAAGGAAAGCACGAAATGTGAGAACGGGATGAAGACGGGAGTCACGAAATCTGTGGACGAGAAGATCTGAAAATGAAGAAGGAAAGCATGAAATGTGAGAATGAGATCCGAAAATGAAGACGGAAGTCACGAAATCTGTGGACGAGAAGATCTGAAAATGAAGTCATTTATGTTAGTTTTCTGTAAATGTCCCACATTTGACGTGGTAATACATTGAATTTTAAAGGAGGGTTTTACTCCGAAAGATCAACATCCTGATATTTTAAAGAAATTAATTAGTTTTAGTTCTCTTAAACGCTAAACAAGTTAAAATGTTTCATTTGTAAAACTTAAAAAGAAAAAAGATACAAAAACAAAAATTGTACTCAGACCCAGGTCCGACGAGGGTTAGTTGGGGGGGGGGGATTATTGAGGAGGGAGAGGGAGTCAAGATTGTACTCCTGACACCACGACTGTTAAAGAGGGCCCCATGTTACCTTGCCCCCCCCCCCCCTCTTTTTTTTCCTTATAAGAGTTAGAGACCAAACATTAACTGATCCGGGAGTTCGATCTTGCTCTCCATGGCTCTGTAAAGATCCAGTCATTCCATTAATAAAACAAGACAGCCGATTACGGTGCAGACCTCAGAAGGTTGCAGTACTGACCTTTGATGGGCACTGTGTTACATGGCGTGAAGGCCCTGTAGTATGAGCCTTTACTGTAACTACTCACTTTATACGTTTAATAGGCTTTACACTTCACCAACGTTGAGTGAAGATATTACATTCTTCAAAGTATTACAACACTCAGTCAATGTAAACATACAGCTGTGGTTAGTGTTAGTAAACATGGGCGACACTACTACCAAGAACATGCGTTGCCAGTGCGGCTCTGGGAGTGGAGGGGGGGGGGTGGGTTTTTTTTTTTAAAGAAAAAATACTTACACGTCTCGGCCAGTAACCTGGGCAGATAAATATCCCAGAAAGCACAGTGCTGTGTCCTCGGGCCTTGACCCTGGGGCCTCCCAGATGCGAATGAGGCCACACTGATATTGAGATACAGCTGTTGGTTGTGTTTGAACTGCGGCCATATTGGCAGGTTGGTTTCACCTGAGTTTGGGTTCCTGTGGGAATGATCAGACAGAAAGATTTTCAGATGACCTGATCTAAAAAAAAAAACAAGGCAGCTGATATATGTATTAATGTTGAAAAACTGGAAGAAGTGGAGAGTTTTGAATATCTTGGATCACTGCTAACTAATAATGGAGATAAAATGAGGGAAATTAAGGAGGACATCTATCGCTCTTCCGAAAGTCAAACAACTAAAGAAGCTGTGGAGAGGAACAGACAGAACTACAAAAATAAGATTTTTAAGGGGCATCTTTCCCATCCCGACATATGCCTGTGAGACCTGGACACTTAACAAAACAGCTGAGAAACACATAAATGCCTTTGAATGTAAATGCTACAGAAGAGTTGTTCAAATATCGTGGACACAAAAAAAAAGAACAAATATATCCATACTACAAGAGCTTAATAGTGAAGAAGGCTGGCTAGTAAAGAGGATTAAACAGAAAAAAAACTTAAATATTTAGGACATATTAAACATCACGATAATCTAGAGAAAACCGTCTTGGAAGGGTACATAATGGGAAAAAGAAAGAGAGGAAGACCAAGGCGAAGATGGCTGCAAGACATCGTTGATGATCTGCAAATGGATGCTTCAGCAGCAGGCCATCTTGCTCACAACCGAGAGGCCTACAGGAGTGCTGTTATGGAGGCAAAGTTTCGCAAGGGACATGCAAGTGAATGAATGAGTTTTTTTAAAAATATATGAGACAACGACATTCAATCTTTCTTGGACATGTCAAGAGATGACAGAAATGAAAGAACTTGATAATGACTGGACAAGTTATGGGAAAAAAAATATCTCCCCGGAATTTGTTAAATGACGTGGAAGTTGAAAAGTAATGGAACTGATCGGAAACACCAGTGATCACACAAGACAGAGAAACCTAATCTCAGAGAACGTGATCTGTGTATGTCAGAATTTTCTGACTGAACTTTCCAGAGTTCACAGCTAAATCTATGATAATTTTAACTCTTTTACTCCCGAGTAGGAAAGAAGAAATATATCCATACTACAAGAACTTAATATTGAAGAAGGCTGGCTAGTAAGGAGGATTAAAAAAAAGAAAACTGAAATATCTTGGACATATTCAACGTCATGATAATCTAGAGAAGACGTCTTGGAAGGGTACATAATGGAAAAAAGAAAGAGAGAAAGACCAAGGCGAAGATGGCCGCAAGATATCGTTGATAATCTGCAAATGGATGCATCAGAAGTAGGGAATCTTGCTTACAACCAAGAGGCCTACAGGAGAACTGTTAGGGAGCCAAAGTTCCGCAAGGGACATGCAAATGACTGGGTGACACTCCTTAATTAATCTCCATTCTCTGCCAGAATACATTTTGATGAGAAGTTTTAGCTGAAAGAAACTGGAAGGAAGTTGCTTAATAACATGAGTTCAGTTAGAAATGTGCTGCATGTCACTGTATTTAGACTTTGCCTGAATATCACTCTAAGCATTGATCCACTCAGGCAATATCTACAAACCCTGCTAGTGTTATTTTTGTAGTGCAAGAGTTAAAGTAGTTTTTGAACAACAAACGATTTTTTCCTTTCAACTCTCTGTAGCCTTGCTTTCCAGTGATTTCCGCCCTTGTGTTTAGGATCAGTTAAGAGTTAACACACACTCTACCACATAGGTAGGAAACTCTCTGTTGTTGAGAGCCAATAAGCAACACATCTCCTCAGATCATCAGATATGTAAACACCTCCCCTCCCAAAACCATTCCAAGCAAGCGTTTCGGTCATTTAAACTTATAATAATCCTAACCCTAGCAGACGCCTCCGTGAGGCCACGTGACAAAGACTAACGGGGAGATAATGTTAATTAACACGAGCATGTTATTTGAAAACAAAAAGCTTTGTTATTTTGTTTCAAGCTGTTTCAACGCTCATCTCCACAAGATAAAGGCTGCGTCAACAGCCCAGTGCATGTGCCAAAACGGCTCCCAGACTCCTCAACACATATTACAGACCTGCACCATATACAGACAGCTCAGAGACCAGGTATGGCCCCGAGAGAGTAGCATTGAGGAGAAACTCTGGGATTTCTATGAAGACCTCCTGCTGATAGCAGTATTTATGGAGGCAACCCTACTCCCCGTTTAGAAAGCTGAGCATACGATATTGAGCGGATAAAATGAAGAAGAAAAAGAAGTAGAAGCAGAAGATTATTATTATTATTATTATTATTTCAAGGTACCGAATCACAGACGTGCATTAAAGTTTATTTCAGTGTCACAATTTCTTTACCTAAGCTCCCATTAAAAAAAATAAAATTTACCAAACACAAACTTTCGACGAGGAATTACATTTGTTTCCTTCTACCATGGTAAGTTTTCCGCATACCACCTGAAGAATTACCTTCTACCAGGTAAATGTAAAAATCCCCGTTTCCAGGCCAAGGAGGATACGTATTGGGGATACGGTGTTTATTTTCAGACCTTCATCATCATCATCATCATCATCATCATCAGGTGCCGTGCCGACTGGCGTTGGCTATTATGCTTCTCCAGAGTACACGATCCTTCATGCAGGCCATCAGCTGAGCTGGTGATCTCCTTCGACATATGAAAATATGACGAGGACAGAATCGCAGAATTTTCCTTCCCAGGTTAATCAGTTACCCATTTTTAGAGGCTGGGTGGAACCCAGGGCCTTTCTGGTATAGTACCAGAAGGAATCCCCATTGCTGGGACTTGAACCTGGTACAACCGGATTAGTAGACCAAGAGCTCAGCCATTCAGTCAGCCGGGTCGCCAGTTACCTTCTACTACCGGAAAATAATACCCGAATTAATACACGGATTTTCTACTTACGAATACAAGAATTTCGCGTATCAGTAAAAAAAAAATCCCACCGTAAATCATAACACATTCCGCTTACCCGTAAATAAATTTATCAAGAACGGTCACAAAATATTTCCATGTTATAGCAAAAAGATTTTTTAAAACGGGTAAAATTCCTCTGCCGGCTAGCGTAGTGGTTAGAGCACTCGTCTAGCAACCAAATGGTCGAGGGTTCGAATCCCCAGCTGAGCGGGATTTTTTTTCCGACCAATACGGCCCCGAGGTCGACCCAGCCTCGTAAAATGGGCACCAGAGAAAATCTGGGAAGTAAAGGCAGCGAGGAAAGGAACTGGTCACCCTACCTCATACGCTGATGACCCAGCATAATGAGGTCTCTAACGCTTCACCCCCTACGGCATTTGCTATGGGACTATCTTTACTTTTTTTTAAAATTCCTCTATAACATTAAAGCATATTGGAGATACCGTGTTAGGGCCGTATTGTCAAGACCCTCGGCACATGAAAGCCTGATGTTATCAGTATTACGCCTGGCCGTACTTACCTTCCCAGATTTCTCTAATACCTATTTTGTTTTTAGGCAAAGGTATTAGAGTAACAAAAGAAGATTGTGCTAACCACAGAAAGATTGTTTCGGACCTCGTGGGAGTATCTTTAACTCTCAACAAGTGTAAGCGTACACAAGTATCGCACTGTTTTTATAACACACAAACAGTTTTTGTGTTTAAGTATGTAAAAGACTATAAATGTACACAAAGTCCCTGCTGTAGAACTGTGCTAGCGAAATGGTAAAACGATTTTAAAGTAAAAGTAGGAACGGAACAACCTTAGTAGCTAACCAGCACACGGTTGTGGCCCTTCGGGTTTACACCTAATTCATACAAAAATATACACGACATAGAAATATGGAAAGGAGATAAACTATAAATTTACGTGAGTAATGTACAATAATAAGAATGCAAACAAAACCCCCCCCCCAAAAAAAAAAAAACAACAATTGTAGAAATAAAATAGAGGAACACTTAGATGTGACTTGCAAGAACATGCCTCCGAAGGTGCATTTAGGTGGAGGCCGATGGAAAAAATAGAGGAGGTGGGGAATAGGAAAGGAAATGTTACCAGCCTATCACACTTCACAAACCTTCACTTAAACATTCACAGTACTCCACCACATGTACTCTCGGACGCAGTTCCTTGCAAGTCACAGCTAAATGCCCCCCCCCCCATTTTCTGCATTTTTTTCCGTTTGTATTTATTGTGTATTACTCATGTGACATTATATTCTATCTTATTTTCCTATTTCTTTGTCCTTTATGTTTCTGTAAGATTAACGTGTGGGCAGAAACTTGACAAATGTGTGTACGTTAACTAATACAGTTGTTCCTACTTTTGTTATAAATACGACGTACTGTTTTATATCCGCTGAGTTGAATAGCCCAGAAATGTGTAGATCTATTCTTTAAACAAAGTACCACTAGAGAAGAAAACCTACACAGAAATACGGTGTAATTGTTATCTTATTACAAGATTATGGATATCGTAAGCTCTACTACTGTTATCTTATTACAAGATTATAGATATCGTAAGCTGTACTACTGTTATCTTATTACAAGATTATGGATATCGTAAGCTCTACTACTGTTATCTTATTACAAGATTATGGATATCGTAAGCTCTACTACTGTTATCTTATTACAGAATCAAAGCTAAGAGCGATATTTAGACAAAGTGTAAATAAAGTTAAAAAGCAGAACAAGATTTCTAATGCAACCCATATTTTTCATTTATAAAGCAACTTCTTCAGTTTCTTTCTACTAAAATTTCTCATGAAAAAAAAAAAAATCTGACAGAGAACGAAAACTTATTCGGGAGTGAAAGAGTTAAGTCCAAATATTTGTTATCATATGCACACTAGCTTTTCTGTGTATTTATTTATCTTTATAAACTTATACCCGAAAGCTCTGTGTTATACGAAACTATTCATCAAAAGGGTTAGCAACTGAACAACTAGGGAAACACACATGAATGGAACACAGCAGTGATAAGAAATGAGCATTCGGATGTGTTACGTTCTCACAAGAAACCTACTGGTGTTGTTAACGTTCTCACAAGAAACCTACTGGTGTTGTTAACGTTCTCACAAGAAACCTACTGGTGTTGTTAACGTTCTCACAAGAAACCTACTGGTGTTGTTAACGTTCTCACAAGAAACCTATTGGTGTTGCTAGCGTTTTCACAAGAAACCTATTGGTGTTGCTAGCGTTTTCACAGGAAACCTATTGGTGTTGCTAGCGTTTTCACAAGAAACCTATTGGTGTTGCTAGTGTTCTCACAAGAAACCTATTGGTGTTGCTAGCGTTTTCACAAGAAACCTATTGGTGTTGCTAGCGTTTTCACAAGAAACCTATTGGTGTTGCTAGTGTTCTCACAAGAAACCTATTGGTGTTGCTAGTGTTCTCACAAGAAACCTATTGGTGTTGCTAGTGTTCTCACAAGAAACCTATTGGTGTTGCTAGTGTTCTCACAAGAAACCTATTGGTGTTGCTAGTGTTCTCACAAGAAACCTATTGGTGTTGCTAGTGTTCTCACGAGAAACCTATTGGTGTTGCTAGTGTTCTCACAAGAAACCTATTGGTGTTGCTAGTGTTCTCACAAGAAACCTATTGGTGTTGCTAGTGTTCTCACAAGAAACCTATTGGTGTTGCTAGTGTTCTCACAAGAAACCTATTGGTGTTGCTAGTGTTCTCACAAGAAAACTACTGATAAGAGAGAGACAATATACTTTCATAGGACATGCAATGAGAAGAGGGGGCATTGAAAATATTATAACAACAGGAAAAATAGAAGGAAGAAGATCAAGGGGAAGACCAAGAGAAATGATACTGGACAGTCTGACGGGATGGTGTGAGAGGAGATCACCAACTGAACTGATGGCCTGCATGAAGGATCGGGTACTCTGGAGAAGCATAATAGCCAACGCCAGTCGGCACGGCACCTGATGATGCTGATGATGTTGCTAACGTTCTCACAAGGAACCTACTGGTGTTGCTAACGTTCTCACAAGGAACCTACTGGTGTTGCTAACGTTCCCACAAGAAACCTACTGGTGTTGCTAACGTTCCCACAAGAAACCTACTGGCGTTGCTAACGTTCCCACAAGAAACCTATTGGTGTTGCTAACGTTCCCACAAGAAACCTACTGGTGTTGCTAACGTTCCCACAAGAAACCTACTGGCGTTGCTAACGTTCTCACAAGAAACCTACTGGCGTTGCTAACGTTCTCACAAGAAACCTACTGGCGTTGCTAACGTTCCCACAAGAAACCTACTGGCGTTGCTAACGTTCTCACAAGAAACCTACTGGTGTTGCTACATAATGTACATAACACTGGGGGTGAGATATTTTTCTACCCAGTGTGGAAACATGCAAGAACACATCTCACCCAGTTTTTGCGAAGTTGGTCCAATATGTCATCATCTTCCTACTCAGCTGCCTTTCATCCTCCGTGAATGAGTACGACCGGTTGAAAGCGTGCCCAAAAGTGAACCAGATCTCATCCGCATGCAGGACACCCATCCAAGAAGGCCAGGGGCTAGCTGACCATCTTTGGCTGAACCAGTAGTAGTAAACAGGCATATTGTGCCTAGCGTAAGTCCTGGCCAGCTCATTGACCGGACAAACAAAGTAACAGTCGCTGACGGCTCGGTCTATGGACATGGTCAGCCCTGAGCCATCCTCGGGGTCAATCCAGTCTCTGTAGTGGAACATTATGGCTTCCTGGCCGAAGTCGTTGAGAAGGTGCGGAAAATATGGGTAGTATTTGAACATCCTGCTCCGCATCCAATTGTTATACATGTCACTGGTGATGTTTGGAGGGGCCAAAGACTTGAACCTCTCGTCCGTATACACAATGAAAAAGATACCTTCATTTTCGTTGCTACCTAAGAGAATCGGAATTTTCCTGAAGTTTCCAGTTCTGAGCAACTGTGAAGGGCTTTGTCGCAAGAGCACACCATCTACGACAGGAACGAACGCAAACTGCACGATACCATCTGTTCTAGTCATTTCCTTCTGAACGATAGCCGAAGTGTAGTTTATAGATCGAAGGCACCTAACGATGTAGTCATGATCTTGCTGGCGGTCGCAGCCCACATTCTGGGCGAAATTCTCTGAGCGTTTCTTCATTGTTTCTTTTGGCAGAACTCCCCATTTGGCTTGAGGGGCGCCACTCTGAAGGATGGCTCTGTGAAAGAAGCTCATGCATATATCACAGAGCAAGAGCACCCCTACACTGACAGCCCCCGCGCTTTCGCCCATCAGGGTGATATTATGAGGACTACCTCCAAAGCGGTGAATATTTCTAGACACCCATTCTAGCGCCATTCTCTGGTCCCACAATCCAACATTCCCAGGCGCTTCGGGCGTGTCTAGGGTCAGAAATCCCAGAGCACCTACTCGATACTGCATAGATACAACAATAATATCGTTCTCGGCGGCCAGGTACGAAGCTCTGTAGATATCAAGCGTGGAGGAGCCGCTGTAGAATCCGCCTCCATAGATCCACACCAGAACAGCTTTATCCTTGTCAGAAGGACGTATCCTGGGAACCCACAGATTCAGATACAAGCAATCCTCGCTTAGATGTGTGTTTGGATTCCACATAGTTGAGCCGCTGAAGTTTCCAAAGAAATAGTCATAGTCCTGGAAACAAGAATTCGGCAGCTGTGTGGCGTCCAGTACCCCTCGCCATGCCTCCTTCTGAACCGGTGGCCTGAATCGCAGCTCTCCCAGGGGCGGAGCCGCGAACGGAATGCCGTAGAATATGTCTAAGTTCTTTCCGCTGACCACTTCGCTGAAGCCGCGTACTTGGCCCATGTCTGTGGCCACCTCTGGGGCATCGCTGCAGACGTGTCTGACGTCCCTGAGAACAAGCATCAGCAGGTGCCCGAGAGTGATGAGCTTCGTGATGTAATCAACTGCCGGCATGTCCACCGCCTGGTGTCCCGTGACAACGACCTGCAAGCCCCACTACGGGCCGTCACCGGAAGGGACAAATGCTGAGAAGAAGAAGAAAGAAAGAAAAAATCATAAAATGTGCAAGAAAAAAATGATGCCAAGCTTGATTAAACACATATCTGAATTTGATACTTCCAACCTCTTAAGTTAGACTGAGCTCGGAACAGTTTATTACAAAGAAAATAAAATTAGCCCATCGAAGATCACCAACCACGTAGAAGACATGTGGCACTGGATATATGCCTTTAGGCAGATTTGGATTTTTCTCCTTATATTTTGCCGATATTTAAAGCATCTCTTCAGGTTACATGTTCCAAGTATTCAATATTTACTATAGTGGTTTCCAACCTGTGATACGCGAATCATAAGTACCGGCCAGCGCATGATCACGTGGTCAGCGGTTGCGCTATTAGTTTAGTATAAAGTACCATCTGTTAAAGAGAAGTAAAGAAGGGTTTATCGTGCTACGATGTTACATATAAGATAGTTGACCACAGAATATATGTTGATGAAAAAGTGGTCCCTGGATATAAATATATTGGGAACCGCTGATCTACTATGTCAACAACCTTTTGTCCCATCTTTGCGTCCTCCTAGAATGTTAGAAGGTCATGGTCAAAAGGACAAGTCTGCATCTTCTAGTGTACTCTCATTACATTGTTACTGATCTCTCTCTCTCTCTCTCTCTCTCTCTCTCTCTCCCCAGCTTGATCTGTACAAGAAAAGACTTGCATACTCTGCAGTACAGCTCCAGAACACCCTCCCCTACCATTTAAAATCTATTAGTAATATTTCATCCTTTTAACTCAGACCTTTTTCATTATTTACTTGCTTGTAACTATATGCCTCCATAGAATAACTAGTATTCTCTCATCCCATGGCACGCCAGCCATCATGTTCTGAAAGAATATACAAGGTGTGTCCGGTAAGTAATGAGACTGATTCCATAAAATTCGATTTGTTAAAGTTACATATACTCAAAATTCTTCGAAATAACATCCTTGAGCATCAGTACACCGTTGCCAGCGGTTCCGCCACGCGTCGTAGCTCCCCTGGAAGTCTTGAACAGGGATCTCCTTCAAAGCACTGGTCGGGGCAGCTTGCACGTCATCAACAACCCAAAAAGTGGCCTTTCAAGCTTGATTTGAGCCGGGGAAACAAAAAGACGTCAGCTAGGGCCCAGGTCCTGGCTGTAGGCAGGTTGGCACAGCGTTGCCACGGTTTGTTTAGCCAGAGACTCTCTCACTATCAGCGGTGCATGGCTCGGCGCATTGTCGTGGTGAAGAACCCAGGTGTTGGCCATCTCCGGGCGGACGGCGCGACTCTGTTTTTCAGCCGTTTAACCACGTCCATGTAAAATGCTGCGTTGAACATTTGTCTGGATGGTACGAACTCCTTATGGACAAGAACTTTAGAGTAAAAAAAGACAATGAGCATCGATTTCATCTTCGATTTGCTCATTCGAGCCTTCTTTGCTTGAGGAGATTCGATAGTGTGCTACTCTGGGCTCTGTCTTTTCGTTGAACATCTTGTGCCACCGAAACACTTGTTCTTTCGATAAAGCATCCTTCCCGTAGGCTTTATGTATAATAGCAAGCGCGGATTTAACACAAAACTTTATCGCTGCTCGACACTCATCTACATTTTGACCGTTACGCGACGCTTAAATAGCTGCCCACTTCGCAAGCCATCCGCACCCTGTAAAAGCTCAGAGCCAAATGACTTTTACCTACCATCCCCTACTAACCTTCGAGCCCGGAGAATCCGCTCCCCGACCCTGCTGATTGGCTGAATAAAATAAGTCTCATTACCTACCGGACACACCTTGTAGTTCTAAAAGTAACCTGTTAGAAATTATTTTAATGACTGTTTAAAAAATATATATTAGAAGAACTATACTGAAAATATATTTTTGTTTATGTACATGGCTGCGTAAGTGCGTGTGTATGTGTGCGAGAGCTATTTTGTTAGGTTAACAAAATGTAGTAGTTTAATTTTGCATTATTTTTATATGTTTTTTCCTCATGTAATTTGTATACTTGTATTAAATCGAGTGTGTGAGAAGAATGAAGGATGCCCAATTCTTTACCATTTAAAAACAGAGATCATTCATTCATTCATTCTCTCTCTGGCCCATGCCAAATAAGGCGTTGGTTGTCATTGATTTCCACAACCATCTGTCCTTTACTCTTTCTATAAGCTGTATGTTGGACCGTTATCCAGACTGGATGGTTGTAGATCTCAGTGACTGATTCTTGGGAAGCTATGTTGGTGGCTTCCCCTTGCCCTCCAACAGATTTATCTTTGGTTTACTCCATTAGCCTCTGACTCTGTCAAGAGTGTAACCCACGAGACAGCAGGTGGTTTGATTTCAGTTTTCCTTCTCCTAGATGAGCTTTTATCCAGGGCTTACGAGCCCCACCTGACCGAAGCAGTCCGGCGTTAAGGCACCTGATACTCGCCTTCGTTCTTTCTTTCTGTTAGCTTGAAACAGCCCCAGGACTTGACGGTCATGAGCCGACTGAGGCTGAGTGAGACGGAGGTCTTGACGGGGCACTTGATAGTGCTGAGATTTATCCTCATCTCCATCCCACGGCTGTACTAGGAGCATTTTTGTCACTGATACAACAGCTTTAAATATCATCCATTTATCCATCGCTGTCCCGGAATTTTAATCGACGAAGCGGGTCCCATCTTCTGACAACTTTGGGAAGGACAGTAGACATTTTTCTTTTTACATCTTTGGCATGCTATCCCGGCTGTGACGTGCTTTCCCAGCCTCACATTCAACATTTCTGTGCCAAAATACTCTTTTTTTTTCGTCCTCTTTCCATCAGCGCCCACTATATATTGGCCCTAGATCGCCTGGGGGTCTCCAGACAAATATGTCCTTAATCTCAGAATAATCAACAACTGATTAGGAAAATTGCAGTGTTCCTGGAAATTTACATAATAAATTGCTATCTTTTATATTTTGCACGGAGGACCAATATGCTGGTATTGCCCTCTTGTAACAAGCAAACCGGGGGAAAATATATTTCTACGTGGCGTGAGCATTGAGGAAATTAACGGGTTAATCTAGAACGATAAAATTTAATTTCCTAGAGCATTTATTTCTGAGCACTGACGTAATCCTTCGTTGTTGGTGGTTTTTTTTTTTGCTTGTTGTAGGTTTTGCCTGTATCTACTCCAGTTCTTTCTAACAGACGAAGTTCTTGAGACACGAGAAGTGTCATGAGAGGTCTTGAAATTTGCTTAAACTTTCTGGTTGGCGCTGGGAGGGGATAGTTCAAAGAAGTAGTTCCTCGGCAGGCGCCAAGCTCAAGCCGAGTAAAAGATTCCGCATTCAGTTATAATAAGTAGAATCATGAGAGCTATGTTGATTCTTATGCTTGTCTTTGAGAATTATTGATTGCCAAAGTCTAACTGAGAATGTAGAACACAACAACATTAGAGTCGCAGCTCTCCCAGGGGCGGAGCCGCGAACGGAATGCCGTAGAATGTGTCTAATTTCTTTCCGTTGACCAGAATGTGTCTAATTTCTTTCCGTTGACCACGTCGCTGAGGCCCGCACTTGACCTAGAGATGGTGGCAAAATCAAAATGATCACATGGGCATACTGTCCCGACCGTGCTGGACTCCGCGGAAACGAAAACGCTGACCAGCTAGCAGGAAAGACCAGACCACGCTGGATGTCCCCAGCAAAATGTACAAAAAGGGACCGATATAATTCTATCTATTAAAAAAAAAGAAGAAGAAGCCAGAAATCTTTTCATCTAAAACGCATATCATACACGACTACATGAGCTGCAAGTAACCAAGGACAGTGGATATAAATTCCTTTTACATGCTAGGACGCGGACAATACACGGTCAGCACGACATGGTAGATCTCTAAACGCACTGAAGGACATCGTGTTGTCGAAAGCTGAACACGTATGGACATGCCTCCGATTGTAACGAAGCATCTCCACAAGATCGAAGACAGAGCTAGGTCTTTTCCCCAACTCCAATTCCAACCTTTTAAAGGGCTTTTAGACAAGCTGCAGTAATACGGTATTGATTTACAGTTTGAGAGTTTGCAATTATAAACCGCTGTACATAATAAAAAACAAAATAACCACCGGGTAATTCTTTGATAAAACACACCGGCCATCGTGATATCACAAGTGATAAAAGAATATGTTTGTGTATCATGGGTGTTGTTCTTAGTGCATGAGTTAAATTAACTACGGGTAACAAGTTTTAAAACACAGGAATAAATGTTTATAGTCCACATTTAGGCTAAGATAAAAGCTGTTCTATTGTTTTTATTCTGTTTTTATGCAGGATATTGTAAGAATTATACAGAAATTATTAGATACAGTAGTAAAAGAAAGTGTAATAATTAAATAAAAATGGATATAGTAGGGGTTAGGTATTATATTTCTATTACTTAATTTCTCTTCTCTCTATCTCTCTTTCACTCTCTTTAATCTGCCCCAGCATGGGCTGTTAGTGTTACCTTAATGTAGGGCAGTACGGTACCCACTCTTTATTCTTTTCTCCTGTTGATTTTATCTTACTGTAGGGCAGTACGATACCCACTCTTTATTCTTTTCTCCTGTTGATTTTATCTTACTGTAGGGCAGTACGATACCCACTCTTTATTCTTTTCTCCTGTTGATTTTATCTTACTGTAGGGCAGTAAGGTACCCACTCTTTGTTCTTTTCTCCTGTTGATTTTATCTTAATGTAAGGCAGTGCGATAAAACCTATATAATTAATACTTATTCTTCTGAGGCTGTCTCGTTCTTGGACACCTCTCATAACTAACACTTCTACTCTCCTCTCTACTCCACCTCCCCGTCTCATATTCCCAGTCAACCCAGACTTCTCGTGTCCCTTAACCATTTCCCACTCTCATTCTCTTCTTGGTAAATAGGCGACTCCTGCAGGTGGATAGACAATGAGGGAAATTAAAAGGAGAACGTCTACCGCTTTAACAAAAACAAAAAAACTAAAGAAGCTATGGAGAGGAACAAACAGAACTACAAAAAATAAGATTTTTAAGGGCATGCATCTTTCCCATCGCAACATATGCCTGTGAGACCTGGACACTTAACAAAACAGATGAGAAACACATAAATGCCTTTGAGTGTAAATGCTACAGAAGAGTCCTTCAAATATCATGGACACAAAAAATAACAAATATATCTATACTACAAGAACTTAATATTGAAGAAGGTTGGCTAGTAAAGAGGATTAAATAGGGAAAACTTAAATATTTTCGATACATTAAACGTCAAGATAATCTAGAGAAGACCGTCTTGGAAGGGTACATAATGGGAAAAAGAAAGGGAGGAAGACCAAGGCGAAGATGGCTGCACGACATCATTGATAATCTGCAAATGGATGCATCAGCAGCAGGGCATTTTGCTCACAACCGAGAGGCCTACAGGAGAGCTGTTAGGAAGGCAAAGTTCCGCAAGGGACACACAAATGTCTGACTGACAGACTAGATGACTTACACATATAAATGCAGTCATCTTTAATATGTAATAATTTTAGCAAGAGCAATCAATGATTCAAGAAGTAACATTTTTACGAGCATGCAAAGAACACGGTTAAATATGCATCATGTCAACAATATATACACCAATGTAATAAATAATCCAAAATACAAAACTATTTGCACCTCTTAAAAATGGCAGCTTTGTTTAACAGTTCTCCACCCGCTCTGCTACACTCATCTTGTAGGCGTGGTTATGCACTCAATGTTCCAATAATGACACTTGTGTCAACAGATATATTCTTGTCTCTTAGTGGTGGGTCAGTACTCAGTGTACTAATTCCACAATCTGTCTTTGTATAGCCGGTATGCCCGGTTTCGTATTCTTTTGTTATATCTGGCAATTTATGTGTATTTTTATATGTGTGTGTGTGTGTGTCCGCGCATTCATCTGTGATAGTAGGAGGTATGCACTAAACGTACGAGGTACAATCATTCACATACGCATAACCACATACATCTCTACAGTCGTACACTTATCTAATGTTTACTTCTGTAACTATTCCCTCCATTTCATGTCCTCTTCTGCATTATTTGTACTTCTGTGCATACTCTCAACTTTATATGTCTCCTTCTGTGTAATTATATTATTGTACACATTATCTAGACTTTACGTCTCTCCTACTTATTTATACTGCATTTACTCTTTTTCTCTTGACCTCATGTCTTCTTCATGTGTTATATGTACTCTAGCCTCACTAGGTTGCAAATTACATGTACAACAGAAGATGAGATATCCTCATTAATTCTGTACTGAATCACATAAATTATAGACGTACAAAACACTACAAGCGTCTACTCACGCGAGTCAATGGGTCAGGTGAGATGACAGCTCTTTGCAGCCACAGTTCTTTCTTACAACAACTCACAAGTTGCTTACTAGACCGAGGAGTGTTCCGCGCACGAAAACATTCTGTCTTGCCAAAGAGTTCCCCCCCTCCCCCGCACTGGACAGCCGTCAGCTCAACTCCGGCGTTGACCGTTAACTGACTACTCTTATTCTGTTTAAGCTTTATATACTACGCACCTCCTAGGAACTTTCTAATCCTACCAGGAAACTAAACCCGTTATTTCGTGGACACGAAAACTCTCCCATTCTTAGACAAGGTCGTGTGAGTCACTGAGAAGTGACCACAACCCCGGTCTAACATAACAAGTAATACTGAACTATCTATGCGTCTAAAATATCGTTGCTCATCTACAACAGTGAGAAGAAAGGACTCGCCTTGAATAACATGAAATGAGAAACAGCGGTTACGTCACCAAATAGGAACCCCCTTAATGCACTGTTAAAGCACCAGGAACAACCCTCAGACAAGCGCATACACTTAAATTTTTGGGCACAAGAGTAGCATCAGATGGGGCATGCACCTCTGAAATCAAGATTGGAACATGATTTACAATGCCAAAAACGGCTTTGAAACAAATGAGAAACATCTTGTGCGATGCCTCTCTGTCACTGCACGTCACAAAGAGAGTTCTAAAAAAGCTACACTGAGCCTATCACAATCTATGAAAGTGAGTCATGAGAAATGAACAGATCTATAAAAGGTCATTACAGGCAAAAGAGATGTGGTTTCTTTGAAGAGTGTTAAGAATACCATGGATAACTAAGTTGACGAACAGTAAGTGTCTAACAAAAATATGTGTAGAAGAATGTAAATAAATCCGTAAGAAAATGACAGTCATTATTTATCGGACATGTGATGAGAAAGAGGGGACTTTGAAAACACTGCAATAACAGGAAAGATAAATGAGAAAAGAGGCAGTTGAAGATCGAGAGAGAAAAAAAATCACTTACAGTCTAGCGCGGTAGCACGGTAAAAAAGGCACCAACTGAGGGTGACACCAAAGACGGAGATTTATGGTGGTGCATGATCCCCCGTGCCTACCGACACGGCACATGATGATGAGATAGACAGACAGACAGACAGACAGATAGATAGATAGATAGATAGATAGATAGATAGATAGATAGATAGATAGATAGATAGATAGATAGATGGATGGATGGATGGATGGATGGACGGACGGACGGACGGACAGACAGACAGACAGATAGATAGATAGATAGATAGATAGATAGATAGATAGATAGATAGATAGATAGATAGATAGATAGATAGATAGATAGATAGATAGATAGATAGATAGATAGATAGATAGATAGATAGATAGATAGATAGATAGATAGATAGATAGATAGATAGATAGATAGATAGATAGATAGATGCTGAAAATTATTTAGCTTAAATTCCCCATACCTGTTACAATATTAGATTTCCAAAAGGAGAGATAGTTCTTGTAAATTGATCCTACAAGATTTCCGCCCTTAATATTTTTAAAAAGAAGTTTCTCTTTATATAAGTCAGAATATTGCACTGAAGCTCGTGTATAAAACTTTGATGTTGGAGAAAGATGCAACACTTATTCTATATGCTGCCAGAAAAACAAATTAAGAGGCTCCCAGAGAAGTTTCAGAAGAAGGAAAACGTGTCAGAATGATAAGAAAACGGCAGTCAAAATTTCTTGGACTTGCCTTGAGAAGACAAAAGTTAGACAACTTGGTAATGACTGGAAAATTCAATGGGAAAAGAAGGAGAGGGACGGCAAGAAGAAAATATATCAAGAGGTTGACTCCTCGAAGCGCTCAGAATACTTAAAACAGAAAACCAGCAGCCACCACCCAAAATAGCCTTCTTCACAGACTGCGGGGCACTTCTAGAACCACTAAAAACAACAAACAACCCACAGGCAAACATGCAGGAAATCACAACAGAACTGAAGGATCCTACACTGTCAGCTTCTGTGGCCCTTCATTGATGCCATCCCACTGTGAAATAGCTGGCAATGAAATAGCTGACAGCCTATCCAAAGCTGGTAGCAATCAAGATCAAACAAATCATCCAATAAACTACCAAGAGGCGAAAACTATATTCCGTAAACAGTGGAGATCTGAATAGAAGAAACAACTGAAATGCAACAACGAATCAGATCCAATACACCAACTACAAAGACATCAGCAAACCAGCCTCTTTCGCCTAAGGACAGGCCACTGCAGACTACTAAGCCACCTACACCGACTCAAAATGTCTCACACAGACGAGTGTCCATGTGTCAGTGGGGTCCAGCATATCCTTCAAGAGTGCCCAAACCATGCAGACCTGAGGCGGGCGTGAGACATGACCAGAGGACACAAGCTTGGGGGAAAAGCTGTTGGGGCTCCTATCAGGATCTGGAGAGGACCACGGGCTTTGCCATGTCGACGGGGATGAAGGATCTGAAGTGACCAACAACCTCGAACGCAGAAGAAGAAGAAGAAGAAGAAGGAGGATGAGGAGGAGGAGGAGAAGAAGAAGAAGAAGAAGAAGAAGAAGAAGAAGAAGAAGAAGAAGAAGAAGTTGTCTGATCAAGTGTTATGGGGAAAGAAAAGGATGTGAACAGATTGGAAACGCCAAGGACCGCACAAGATGGAGAAGAAAGATCACCAACGCTATCCAAGCACGATACACAATATAGTCACAGTGAAGGAGTTTACGTTTATACGCTAACACTGGTGCCATGTCCAAGCAACCAAAAAAAGGGCATAACATATGTGTATGACTGGCCATTCTTATTAACTGGAAATGTGGACGAAGATGCTGTGGTGTTCCATAACTGATACGCTAGTATCAGAGTTGGCGAACCAGAGATGACCAAGACCCTGTCCCACCTCTCCGTTGGTTTCTCGAACAACAGACCCAACCTGGGAAAACAGGGCAGGGGTCGTTAAAGTCCCCATGGTGGTGGAGTCTGCTAAAGAAGCGTTGCAAATTTCCTGATTTTTTTTTATTTGTTGCTGTTGTTTATCTCCACGTAGGAACTGAAAAAAAGCCTCCATAAACAACACTCAAGACGACATGATCCTGTGCCTTGGCATCGGCGGCGAGGAACACCAGCTCGCAGATGCAGGGATATTGTTGGAGGATAAGCAGATAACCTGGAAACCTAACACAAATAGAAGTTCTACTTCACTGAGAACTGCACGCTTGTCTGACTTGGACAATCTGAAATAATAAAACAAATCTTGCCTTTGAACTCCGTTTACTGGCCTCGATGTTTGTGAAAGTATTTAAGCGCCTGAACTTACTCTCTGATACCACAGGTCTTGGATTCAGTATACCTGTTTATTTTGTCTGCAATTCTTCAAAGTTTCTGATTGATATATATATCTATATAATGATGTTTTTTTGGTCAGTAATTTCACTCACACTCTCATTTACTGTTTATTCTTACGTATGTAATATTTCTATATATGTAATATTTGTACGTATGTAATATTTCTATATATGTAATATTTGTACGTATGTAATATTTCTATATATGTAATATTTGTACGTATGTAATATTTCTATATATGTAATATTTGTACGTATGTAATATTTCTATATATGTAATATTTGTACGTATGTAATATTTTTATATATGTAATATTTGTACGTATGTAATATTTTTATATATGTAACATTTGTACGTATGTAATATTTATATATATGTAATTTTTGTAGGTATGTAATATTTATACGTATGTAATATTTATACGTATGTAATATTTATACGTATGTAATACTGCCTTGTCTGCTGCAGTGGTTTGTGCACTCGCCTGCTGATCAGAAGGTCCCAGGTTAGATTTTGAACTCGAGCGGAGTTTTTCGGAACGTCCATCGCCGGAGTCAAATCTGTCTTAAAATACAGGCACCCTGGGGTTTCCCTAGTAGAATAAAGACAGCGAGGACACATGCTGGCATCCCTACCTCAAATGCTGTAACGGGCGAACAGTGTGAAGGCACTAACATTTCACATCCTTACCACGTGAAAAAGGTATGGGGGCATAGAGAAACATTGTCTTGCTCCAGGGAGAAGGATCCAGAAAGGTGGGGCTTTGAATTCATCTCTCTGGCTAACACATGTCAATAATCAGAATGTTGAACAAAGACCCTTTGATGGCGACTGATCTCAGTGTTCAAACGTTCACACCTGTGGCCCGTCCATGATCAATGAGGTAATCTGACTGTTTTTAGGGGACTTAAGCAGTACCTGGTCGGTCTCTACTTACTTCATCATTCTTGTAAAAGTGTTTAGCTAGAATCTCTTCCAGGTACACCATCAGAATAGAATCTCTGCTCAGTTTCCTGATGGATTTTGATTTGGAATTTAGTACAAGAAAGTGAACGGCTTATCATTTTATCTGCGCTATGATATAATGGAAGATGGCTGCAAGACATCGTTGATGATCTGCAAATGGATGCATCAGCAGCAGTCCATCTTGCTCACAACCGAGAGGCCTACAGGAGTGCTGTTAGGGAGGCAAAGTTCCGCAAGGGACATGCAAATGAATGAATGATATGATATGATATGATATGATATGATATGATATGTTATGATTGGCGATCTTACAAGGACCGATGGACAAATAGACGTGATTATGAAATCATCGTGAAAATCGTATTCCTTATTATTGCTATCACCAAATAACGATGAAGATGGCTATTTAGGCGTCAACCTTCCTACAGCATAGCATGATAATTTATAAACCGTTACGCACATGTAACAGTCAGTCACTCAGTCATTTGCATGTCCCTTGCGGAACTTTGACTCTCTAACAGCTCTCCTGTAGGCCTCTTGGTTGTAAGCAAGATGCCTTGCTGCTGATGAATCCATTTGCAGATTATCAACGAGTCTTTCAGCCATTTTTGACTTGGTCTTCCTCTATTTCCTTTTCCCATGATGTACTCTTCCAATACGGTCTTTTCTAAATTCTCATGATGTTTAATGTGTCCAAAATATTTAAGTTTTATCTGTTTAATCCTCTTTACTAGCCAAACAATCTTCAATATTAAGTTCTTGTAGTATGGATATATTTGTTCTTTTTTGTGTCCATGATATTTGAAGAACTCTTCTGTAGCATTAACATTCAAAGGCATTTATGTATTTCTCAGCTGTTTTGTTAAGTGTCTGGGTCTCACAGGCATATGTTGCGATGGGAAAGATGCATGACCTTAAAAATCTTATTTGTGTAGTTCTGCTGTTCCTCTCCATATGTAACGCGATGTAAAATTCTTTCAAAAGTGAAATTTCTTTGATTTGTAATATCTTTTTTTACAAACTAAAACTGAACTTTGAAGAAGGAATGGATCTCACAAAAGCAACATTATAAAGATAGTTCTATAACTGACATTCAAGTGTTGCCTGCCCTACAACACAAATTCAAACCACAGAAAAGTCTCCAAGACTCCCGGTAGAAAGCTGGTTTATCTCTACCAGAAGAAAATGGTGAAGACTTCTGTAACGGGGTGATGTCAGTTCCCCCCCCCCCACAATCTGAGTGCTCTAAGTGAGGGTCAGAAGACAGTCACCCGAGCATATGGAGGATCTCTGTGACACAAGATTTTCAGGGAAAGAATCATTCTTGCTTTTCTAAATGAGAAGCAGAAGGTTGTAGCCATAGTCCTCAAAGTATATAGAAGCTATAAAAAAAGTGCTGAGATCAGTTTCTCTGACTTTTATTCTGAAGTAAATGTTTTTGTGAGATTATATATATATATATATATCTGCAAAAGCATACATAAAAACCAGACAGACTAAAATATCTTCTTACCCCTTACCTCCATCCCGTGCCGTTAAACGTCACATGGGGCTGGCATGGTAGTTCGCCAAGTTATCCTGTTTTCGGCGAAAAAGAAAAAGAGATCCACCAAGTGAGACTCTAAAATTGTCAAGAGTCTTCAGTGTTAAGAGAGGCCAAATTATTAGGCTAAAATCCCTTGATGAAGTTGAAAAGCTCGCCGAAAACAGGAAAACTTGGCGAACTACCCAACTTCATCAAAGGATTTTATGCCTACTAATTTGGCCTCTCTTAACAATGAAGACTCTTGACAATTTTAGAGTTTTACGTGGTCGACCTCTTTTTCTTCCGCCTGTTCTGTTCCACTTGATGCGACGTTTGTTTGGGAATCCTCTGATTGATTCTTCTCATCACATGACCGACAAACGTCCATCTTCATTTTCTGATCGCCCATGAGGCAGGTTGTTGTTCGCTCATCTGTCTTATCTCTGCGGTGTTTTTTTATTTATTTCCACTGTATACCGAGTACTTATATTTTCTTCAGGCATTTGTTTTCAAAAGAGTCTAACTTCTTGTCTGTTTTTTAAAGTTGTTTTCCAGCTTTCACAATCATAAATGAGGGTGGTTGCTACATTTGAACTGTATAATCTTAGCTTGACTTTTGTGCGTATAACTTTTAAGTGCCATGTGTTCTCAAGATTCTTGACGGCCAATGCTGCTTTTGCAATTCTTATTCTATCGTCCTTTTTTTTATATCACAGTCCTGGTCTATGTTGCTGCCGAGGTATACAAATTGGTTTACTTCTTCAACAGCTGTTCCTTCTATGTATATTTTTCCTTTTTGATTAATGGGAAGTTTCATTATTTTTGTTGTATCCTTGTTAATTTCAAGTCCTATTTTGCTAGCCGATGAAGACAAGCTATCTGTTTTTTTTTTTTGCATGGAATTCACATTGTCACTAATAAGAGTCCGCAAAAATCAAGATTTTCTAGTTGTGTCCCACGTACCCAATCAATGCCCGTTTTACCTGTACAGCATCTTTTCATCATAAAGGAAATTCCAAAAAGCAGGGTAGATGATATACATCCTTGTTTCACGCCCGTTTCAGTCTGGAACCATTCACTCAATCCTTCTTCTGTGTTGACTGGACAAACATATCCGTTGTAGAGATCCTTAACAATGTTGACAGTTTTAGTATGTATTCCATATGTTATGCCTTTTTGAAATTATAAAAAGTTGTGGATTAACGGTTTTTGCTTTCAATATTTTCTTCAAGTATTATTTTCAAACTAAAGATCTGGTCGAGACAGCTTCTCCCTTTTCGAAATCCTGCTTGTTCTTCTCTCATTGCAGCATCCACTATATCTTGAATTCTATTCAGAAAGGCTTTGTAAAATACTTTTAACACAGCTGATAGTAAGGTTACTCTTGTTCTATTAATGCAGTCGCTAAGGTTGCATTTTTTGGGGTATTTTACAATGATTCCTTTTTTTCATTTTGAAGGGACCTTTTCTTCTTTCTAAACTTTATTAAACATTCTCTGTCTCATGTTGTCAGTGTTAATAGCTTTTAACATTTCGGTTGTTATTTTATCTTCATCTCCAGCTTTGTTGGTAGCCATTAGATTCACTGCTGTTTCAGTTTCATTCAATCTAATTTCAACTAGGTTGACATTTAGTTGTGGGGGTGGTATGTCGATTTCAAGGTCTATCAGTTCTTTTGGGTATGGTTGATAAAGTATTTCATAGAAGTGTTCGGTTCATCTGTGTTTTTTTGGTCTTTACTTGATGTTAATAGGGTTCCAGTTTTATTAAAGACTGGTCTTTCTTTAGATGTAATAGTACCCGTTAGCCCCTTATGTATGTTATATAAAGTTTTGCTTTTTCCTGTTTCTGCTGATTTCTCTAGCTCTTTCGCCATATTGTCTATGTATTGTATTCTCTTTTATCTTTTCTAGCTAAACTTTTTACTTTATTGTCTAGTTCTTTGTATGGCTTTGTATGTTGCTTTTGCCAAATCTTGTCCAAGATCCGTCCCTACATTCAACATGTCTAATTTAGCTGCTCGTCTTTCATGCATGTATTTCCACATGTTTTCCGATATCCATGCTTTTCTATTTATTTTTGCAGTCCAGCGCTTGCTTTTGCTGCTGTGATTATGGCTGTGCTATGAGAGTTCCATAATTCATCTATACCTCTCTCCTCTACTTCACTGGGCGATCAGAGGTAGACAAGCGAGATTTCTAGGACATTTTCTGAGAAGAAGAAAATTGGAACACATTGTGGCAATTGGAAAAATTGAGAGGAGAAAGACAGGAAGTGGGAGAAGCTACTGGATGAGCTGTCAGTGTGGCTAGGAAGAAAGTCACCGGCGGATCTCATAATCAAGTCTAAAGACAGAGAATTGTGGAGAAAAATGATCGCCTACGCCACGCGGCACGGCACTTTATATATATATATATATATATATATATATATATATATATATATATATATTATTGCTAAGACGGAGTATCTGAAGAAGTGTTTAAGTGGCAAGGAATACATATATTTTTACATAAAAACAGTAAAAGAAGAGCAGCGATAATAAATTAAATTATCTACAAATAAGAGCTTAGGAACAATAATTCCACTCAGGTATTCCTTTAGGGTTCCAAATCCACGGCAGTTTTTTTTCCCTCCAACAAAGCCATAATTCCTCTTCCGAGGTTTCTTTCTTTATCCTCTGTCTTTTTTTGTTGTTGTTTGTTTGTTAAAGTAATTCTTACAAATATTCTCCCCCGATGTGGTTAATTATGTTGACGAGAATAACCATTTATTCAAAGAAACGTTCCAGTCACCTTTTGTTAACGTGGTCAACTTGTTCAGCTAATTTCCAACCTCTTTCTTGTCTAGACTTGAAAAATTTTGCTAAATGATTTGTTTTTGTTCAGGATATTTAACAGCCATTGTTGGCTCATGGCACGCCAAGGAATGTTCTTGGCTGTTCCTTATGGGGCTAATTAGTTTGCGATGTTCGGTAGCGTCTCCGAGAATTTCTTCAGTTTTTATGGCCGTTTATGGCAGGGGTATAGCTAATTCTTGGGAGGTATGGGACCGAAATGATGGGAAACAAATGTTGGGGGTATAGAAACCAAATGATAGTGGTATGGGAACCAAATAATGGGTTTTTTTTATGAAAGAACAAAATGCTGGGTATACGGAAAGCACTTGTTATCGGGCATAGGAGTCAAATGACATTGGTATTAGAAACTAAACGATAGGGGTACAGGAACCAAACAATAAGGGTATAATAATCAAATGATGGGGGGGGGGGGGTATAGGGGCCAAGTGATGGAAGTGTGGTAATCAAATGTTGTGGGCATAACAACCAAATGATGGGGGTAGAAGAACCAAATGATGTGGAATGAAGAACCAAATGATGTGGATAAAAGAACCAGATGATGGGGGTAGAAGAACCAAATGATGGGGGTAGAAGAACCAAATGATGGGGGTAGAAGAACCAAATGATGGGGGTAGAAGAACCAAATGATGGGGGTAGAAGAACCAAATGATGGGGGTAGAAGAACCAAATGATGAGGGTACAGGAGCTAAATGTGTTGGAGATGTGTAAGAGCCAAATTATGGCGGTACGTTAACCAAGTGATGGGGGTATAAATAATCAAATGTTGCGGGTATAGGATTCAAATGATGGGGGTGTAGGAACCAAATGGTGAGGCCGTAGGAGCCTAATCATGGGGGTATAAAACCAAATTATAGAGATATAGGAAACAAATTATATGAGGTATAGGAACCAAATGATCACTAAGGGTGCGCACTTGTCCAAAGGTTTTGAACCCTTGATGTTGGGTACACTCTTCTTTCCAGTTAACAGAGGTTCTTAAAATTGTTTTATTTTTATGCTATTATCTCTCTTTGCTGATCTCCTGAAAATCACACTTACGTCGCAACACTCAACACAACACACCACATACACACACAACCACATCCAAGTAAATTGTATTCTTTCTTATTAATAAAACTGAGCAAAAAAAACATACATCAGTCATAAGGTTTCCATACTTCCATCGTTTGGTTCCTATTCCTCCATCACTTGGTTCCTAAACTCTATCATCTGGCTCCTTTATCCCCATCATTTAATTCATATAACCCTATCGTTTGATTCCTATAACCCTATCATTTTATTCCTACTACATTATCATTTGATTCCCATACACTCATCATTTGATTCCAATAACCCCATCATTTGATTCATATATCCCCAACATTTGATTCCTATAACCCTATCATTTGATTCCTATAGCCCTATCATTTGATTCCTATAACCTTATCATTTGATTCCTATAACTCTATCATTTGATTCCTAAACCCCCATAATTTGATTCCAATATCTACAACATTTTATTACCACAGCCCCATTATTTTGGTACCATAACCCCATCATTTACCTCCTATACTTTTTATCATTTGGTTCCTGTTTCAACATTTTATTACCATAATCCCATCATTTGATTCCCATACCTCCATCATTTGGATCCTCTACCTCCATCATTTGGTTCCTATGCCCACAACATTTGATTACCATAACCCCGTCATTTGGCTTCTATACCCATATCATTTGATTTCTATACATCCAATACTTGGCTCCTATCCCCCACCATATGGTTCATATATCTCCATAATTTGGTTCCCATATACCTAGCCATTTTCAGAAAAAAAAACTGGTATTTTAAACCTCTTTTACCTCTGTCGGTACCACGTGATTTACTCGGCGTCCATGGCAACGGTAAGGAGCTCTCTATATCGCAAGACAAATTTCTGACAAATGTACAGTTTCAATCATTCTTATATCTTATAGCCTTCCCGTGCCCGTTAAACGTCACATAAGGCTCGCAAGGTAGTTCGTCAAGTTTTCCTGTCTTTGGCGAGCCTTTCAACCTCATCAAGTGATTTTATGCCTGTTAATTTGGCCTCTCTTAACAATGTCCTCTTTAGAGTTTCACGTGGTCTGCATCTTTTTCTTTGGCCTGCTATGTTCCACTTGATAGTTTGTTTTGGGATTCTCTGATCATTTCTTCTCATCACGTGACCAACATATGTCCATTTCCTTTTCCTGATCACCCATGAGACTGGTTGTTGTTGAGTCATCTGTTTTATCTCTGCATTGTTCTTGAATTCTTTCCATTTGATGCCGAGTATTTTCCTCAGGCATTTGTTTTCAAAAGAGTCTAATTTCTTTTCTGTTTCTTTATTTGTTTTCCAGCTTTCGCATGCATAAATGAGGTTGGATATTACATTTGAACTGAATAGTCATAACATGGTCTTTGTGCTTATAACTTTTGAATGCCATATGTTCTCAAGATCTTGAAGATTGATGCTGCTTTTGCAATTCTGATTCTAACTTCATTTCTAGTGTCACATTCCTGGTCTATGTAGCTGCGAAGGTATGCAAATTGATTGACTTCTTCAACATCTGTCCCTTCTACGTATATTTTTCCTTAATCACTCCATTTAATCATTCACCTTGCACTTATTATTATTGCAATATTCTGTACTTATGTCATCGTTATCATTTAAACAACTAACATTTCTTAAAGCTTCTATATCAGTGTCTGGTACCATTATTGCATGACCCTCTTTTTATCCGGAAAAATAGTTCATCTGGCAACGTTTAAAAAAAAATCTGATATTCTGAGAAATCGGTGTTGAACCTGGAGTGAGACTTATTGTAATTAGAAAATAGTTTTCTAACCTATAGGCCTATTCAAATATTTTTTTTCCAGTTTACAGACTTGTTGAAATATTTTTATTCTAATCTGCAGGCCTGTTCAAATATTTGTTTTTCTAATCTACAGACTTGTTGAAGCATTTCTTTATCTACAGATCTACGGCAAAATGTTTTCCCTTCTGCAGTGTTATCTACAGTTCAAGACACTCCGAGAAACGTTTTGGGACTGTTAAAATCTGTTCACTAGCCACTAACAGTTCTTTGAAGCTCCAGTTTAAGAACCTTTGGTCCGCTATCCCACATCACTGTTGTACACGTTTCTTTACCTTCATCACCTCAGTTATTGTCCATGTCTAACAAGTCCGCAGCAAACAAAAGAACAGGCAGCTTCTGTTGGCACGGCTGCACTGTTTACGTGAGGGCACTTGAGAAGTAAAACAAAACAAAACAAAACAAAGCATGCATCTAAATCTGGAAAATAGAGAAAAATATACAGGTGTGTTGTATTCCAGTAAGGAGTGTTCAGTAATTTCATCAACAAAGGCATTTCTCAGTGTCTGCAATTTCCATAATAGAATTTTGCTCTCTCCTGCATGCAGAAGGGATTGGATTTCACTTAATTTCTAAGAAAAAAAAAACCCCAACATTTCGTATTAACAAAAGAGAAAAACAGCTCCAATATTGACGAGGGAAGACGGGAAAACAAGATCTGGAGAAATCCCACTTGCATAAGGCGGAGCACATTTGCGGATCATTCATATTTTTGAAGGTTCAAGGCACACGGACTTTACAGCATTAAAAAATATCACGTGGAGTTGGGAAATCGAAATTACAAAACATCGCTCTCAAAATCAGAAGCTTTGCCTAGATTTTTAATATTTGATGCTCTGCTGATTTTAGAAACAGAGGGTAGTGGAGCCAAAATGACGCCATTACTTGAATATGGGAAGCGCTGAGTATAAGCAATTTAAATTACTGAGCATCAGTCAGTCAGTAATTTGTATGTCCCTTTCGGAACTTTGCCTTCCTAACAGCTCTCCAGTAGGCCTTCCGGTTGTAAGCAAGATTCCCTACTGCTGATGCATCTATTTGCAGATTATCAACGATCTCTTGCAGCCATCTTCGCTTTGGTCTTCTTCTCTTTCATATTCCTAATATTTACTTTCCAAGACGGTCTTCTCTAGATTATCATGACTCTTAATGTGTCCAAAATATTTAAGTTTTCTCTGTTTAATCCTCTTTACTAGTCAACCTTCTTCAATATTAACTTGTTCTTTTTTGTGTCCATGATATCTGAAGAACTCTCCGGCAGCATTTACATTCAAAGGCATTTATGTGCTTCGCAGCCATTTTGTTAAGTGTCCAGGTCTCACAGGCATATGTTGCGATGGGAAAGATGCATGCCCTTAAAAATCTTAGTTTTGTAGTTCTGTCTGTTCCTCTCCACAGCTTCTTTAGTTGTTTTACTTTCTGAAGAACGATAGATGTCCTCCTGTTAATTTCCCTCATTGTATCTCCATTATTAGCAAGTAACGATCCAAGATATTCAAAACTGAGCATTTACCATCATCATTATCGTCATCGTCTTCGCCTAGACCGAAACACATAAGGCAGAGACGAAAACTTTCCACGTGACGTGCCCCGATGAAGTCTCGCCTATTTCCAGTTGTGTTTTGATTTCGCTGTGGAGTTTTTCCTGTTAGGCTCACCCCTATGAGCTTATGTGCCATTCCTATTCTATTTCTCCCGATGAATCAAGTCTGGGATTTCCCCTGTTTTCTTTCCTTCCGAAAAACAAGTATTGGATTTCCCCAGTTCCCTTTCTCTCCCAAGAATCAAATCTGGGATTCGCTTGTAATCTTTATCTCCTGAAAAACCAAGTCTGCAGTTTCCCCTGTTTCCTTTCTCTCTCTGAAGAATTAGGTAGGAAACTTTAATGTTGTTCTCTCTCTCTCTCTCTCTCTCAAGAATCAAGTTTGAGACGTCGGTGTTCTCCTTCTCTCTCTCTCTCTCTCTCTCTCTCTCTCTCTCTCTCTCTCTCTTTCTAAAGAATCAAGTCTGAGACTTCAACGTTCTTTTTCTCTTCAGAAGAATAAAGACTGGGACTTCAATGGTATATCTTTCTCTTTGAAGAATCAAGTCTGTGACTTCAATGTTCTCTTTTTCCCTCTAAAGTTTGAGACTTCAGTGTTTTCTCTCTCTCTCTCTCTCTCACACACACACACACACACACACAAAACAAAACAAAACAAAACAAAAAACAACCCAAGTCTGTGATTTCAATGTTCTTTCTCTCATGAAGAATCAAGACTAGGGACTTTTAATGTTGTCATGTCTTTCTCCAGGAAGAACCAAGTCTGTGACTCTCTTATTCCCTTTTCTGTTGCTGTCTTGACAGATTGTTCGTCTCCGATGGCAGTTTACCTGGTCTTTAACTAATCCCACCTTCCATGTTTGTAATCTTAAGACTCTTGTCATATAATCCGGTAATTGTATTTCCGCGTCGTTTGGCGCTGTTTTCCCAATATTCTTTTCAGTATTCCTCCCAAAGCTCTTATTAGACTTACTAGGTAGGGTGAGTTATTAGATTTATGCAGAGACGGGTTGGATATGTGATAATAGCACTTTTCCTCCATCGAGATGTTATAATATCTACTTGCAGTACGAGATACATCAAACTGAACTACAGGCGCGCATGTCAGTCAATCAAAGATAAATATGATATCACGCGGTTAAAGGTATCATTTCTCTTTAGCCTCGAGCTGGTTTTTATCTGTTTTGTTTATATATATATATATATATATATATATATATATATATATATATATATATATATATATATTCTATGTGATCCTTGAAAAAAGCTTTTGTCAAAATAATGGACTGTTGTATGCTCTTTATTTATATGTACTCATCTTATTATTTTTTGTTTTGCTATTCTTTATTGTGTCCACTTTCCTCACTCTTTATATCTTTTTTCTTTAGCTGAACCATACACCTCTGTGTACCTTCAAATAATGTAAATAACTGAGTAAAAGTAATGTGAATAACTGAGTAAAAGTAATGTGAATAACTGAGTAAAAGTAATGTGAACACCTAAGAAGAAATCAAATGAAGAACTGAGTAGAAATAAAGTGAATTATCAGCAATGAATAGTGTACGAGTGTATTATCGACAGTGGGTATTGCTGTCTATTTTACAAATAGGAGATGATGTGATGCTCTCACTCCCCCAAGATCTATCATCATCAGGTGCCGTGCCGATAGGCTTATTGTAACTGACGTTTTTCTGAGTGTACCTGTGTAACTCAAGCTTTGATTTTTTTTTTTTAAAAAGTCTATTTTTTATTTTAAAAAAATTTTCCTGTTTTAAATTCTCCACTTTACGTGCTTCATAACCCTAATGTCTGCTGTGAAATGTTTGCTCTTTGGTTTCATTTTGAGCTTTGTTGATCCGATAATTTCCTTTCCCCTCCGTCTTAACCCGATGGGAGAAGGATTGAAGGAGATAAAAACAGCGTTAAGTTAAAAACAATGTTCATGTTATTTCCAGCAGAAACGGTTTGGGAACTAACTTCTGCTCCCGCGCCACCACCCAAATAAGAACTGGGACGTGCTGCTCACTCTGAGCATGCAGGTGCTTTCTGTTGTCCTGTTCTGTACTCAGCTCCCGGAGTGAGACAAAACGTACTACGATACGCTTTCTATATTTAGATCCAGGTACGGGCTCGTAATTTGTACACCCCTTCTGAGCTATGTCGTCAGTGCAGCTATTCTATTCGCGTTAATTTCTGGCCAGGAAAAGAACAGAAGTAGAGCAGTTCTTGTTTTTTGTGATAGTAGATGTAAGCATGCTGCTGATGTCATAGTTCATAGTCCAAAGTTACCTGATTTCAACATGACGGCCACACGGATATGCACATCAGAGGACGGTGTTAAGAAGGGAGAGAGAGAGAGAGAGAGAGAGAGAGAGAGAGAGAGAGAGAGAGAGAAGTTGAGAGAATCAGAAAAAAGAGAGATGTAGACAGACAGACAGATAAATACGAGGGTTGATTGATAAGTTCGCGACTTAAGGTACAAATACTTATAACACTCAATTGATATTAGGTGAATTTGTAGATCAGGTTAATGAAAGATTAAACATCAAGTTTCAGGAAATTATTATTATTTTTTTACAGGCTACTGAAGTGGTAAGGGGTGGCAGAAATTGAGAAAGTGGATAACATTTCTCATCGCGCAGTCATTCGCTACTTCTGCATCAAGTGCTTATCATCGAGGGAGATCCATGATTTAATTTTATTTGCAAAAAAGAGCGAAGAATTGGGAACGCAGGCCTTTTTGACATTCTGTTCTTTGTCTCTCATTATTCAGTCTTCCCAATCATTCACTCTTCCCAATCATTCAATTTAATTTTATGTAGAAAACGTAAGGAGCTTGAACAAAGTGTAAAGTAACGAAAAAATTATCCTCTTATCCACACATTCACAAACATTGGATTAACTTAATAGCGTCATTCTTTGGAAATATATGAATGGATGGGTGGATGGATGGATGGGTGGATGGATGGATGGTGGATGGGTGGATGGATGGATGGATGGATGGTGGATGGGTGGATGGATGGATGGTGGATGGATTCAAGTTGGGTGGATGGATGGATTGATGGATGGGTGGATGGATGAGTGAATGGATGGGTGGATGGATGGATGGTGGATGGGTGGATGAATGAATGGACGGATGTTGGATGGATGGATGGATGGATTGGTGGGTGGTTGGATGGGTGGGTGGACGGGTGGATGGATGGATGGGTGGATGGATGGATGAGTGGATAGATGGATGGATAGATGGATGGATAGATGGATGGATGGATGGATGGGTGGATGGATGGGTGGGTGGGTGGGTGGATGAATGGTTGGATGGATGGATTGATGGATGGATGGATGGATGGGTGGATGTGTGGATAGATGGATGGATGGATGGATGGATGGATGGATCGACAGGGTTTACAGTCCCGTATAACATTAAACCTTTCTTTACTCATGGTAGACTGTCTCTCAGACATTCACTATCAATTTGGTACTAATGCAGGCAACAAGAAAGTATAAAAACGTAATCAACAAACTCTTACCTTAATCTCTTAGAACATATTCAAAAACAGGATTTTCTTGCACCATTCTTGTCTACATACACTGAATAATATGAATTGAACATGTAGATACAATAACATACTTAAAAGCTCATAACTTTGTAATATTTTGTAGTGGGTTACATAGCAATTGTATATTAAGTACTAGGTACTAGACTATTGTCAGAGTGAGAGAGAATTAGAGAGTGTGTCAGAGAGAGAGAGAGAGCCAAAAAGAAAGTAAGAGAGAGAGAGAGAGAATGAGCAAGAGAGAAATTGAAAGAGACTGCGAGAAAGAGACTAAGAGAGAGAAAGAGAGCACGAAAGAGAATGTATGTGAGAGAGAGAGAGAGAAAGTGAGAGAATAAGAAAGACTGTGAGAGAGATAGAGAGAAGATTAGATAAAGATAGTAGTGTGAAAGTGAGACAAAACACAAACACAGTTTAACGAATATTTACCAGATATAATAATAATTATTATTATTAATAGTATGTGCCGTGCCGTGCCTTATTGCTTTTTTTAATTGATCATGGCTTCTCCATCTTGCGCGGTCCTTGGTGTTTCCCATCATTTCAGATGCTTTTCTTTTTTCCATGCCACTTGGTCAGTCCATTGAGATATTTTTCTCTTGGCCTTCTTCTCTTCCCTTTTCTCTTGAATTTTCCAGTCAGTGCCAAGTTCTCCAGCTTCTATCTTCTCATGACATGTCCAAGATGTTCTTATTCTTATCATTTTAACTAGATTTCTTTTGTTCTGAAAACCTATTCGTTTGTTTTCTTTTCATTTCATCATAATCATTCACAGTATATGATTAAACATATTATCATTTCCTTATGTGAGTGTTGTGTATTATCATATCCTGTACTTGAATGTTGTGTATTATCAAGTCCTATACATAAATGCTGTGTATTATCATGTCATATACATGAATGTTGTGAATTATCCTATTATATACATGAATGTTGTGTATTATCATATCATATACATGAATGTTGTGTATTATCATATCTTATAATTGGCTGTTGTATATTATCATATTCCAAACTTGATTATTGTTTATTATCACATTCTATACTTGCGTATTATCATATCCTATACTTGAATGTAGTGTATTATCATATATTATATTTGACTGCTGTGTATTATCATATCCTATAGTTGGCTGTTGTGTACTGCCATATCCTGTACTTGACTGTTGTGTATTATGATGTCGTGTACTTGACTGTTGTGAATTATGTTATCCTGCAAATGTCTTGACTTTTATCAGCGCCAGAAAAGGGCGCTCCTGCCGGCAGTCGTGTGGTAATATAAGGGATCTGGCGATCTAAGGGTTCCACCCACGCGCTGTGAGGTATTTGGTAATTACATTTGCAGACAAGGATTTGAGATCAGTGAACAAATCATAACTGAACGTTAACAGAAAGGCATGTCCCGAAGCGTCCCCGGTTTGACCAACACTAAGCAGAAGCCCTCATCCGCGAATGATGGCAAGCATGTTAGAGCCAGTGCAAACAGATCAGAACCAGTAATGACCTGATATACCCACTCTTGTCCAGAGAATACCAGAAGTATCTGAACAGTAGTGGACTCCAATTTAAAGGTAAGAGTTCTCTTCTCAAAGAAAAGAATTAGTTGTTATTTTTATGTTTGTGAAAACGCACCGAATAGTCTTTTTCTTTTCTGTTTTTTTTTCTGAGGAGTCTTTGTATAACCTCTTCGTGGTCGATTTCGTTCTGAATAAAGTCAAGAAAAAAAGCACTTTATGCCCGTCTTACTTTCAAGAAGGATACCAAAATAGCTGTGTGTTTAATTTTTCATCCTTTTTTTTCGCGTTTTTTTTATATGTTATGTTGTTTTTGTATGTGATCCTTGAAAAAAGGCTTATGCCGAAATATTGGATTATTGTATGCTTTTCATTTATACGCACCCATCTCACTTTTTTGGGCACTTTTATTGCTGCTTACTTTCTTCACTATTTCTATTTTTGTTGTTGTTGCAAAACTGAACCATGTACTTTTGTTTACCTTTATTACTATAACCAGTTTTAACGCAGTCGTCGGTAAATCTCTCAAGACAAAAAGCACTGTGTGATGTTTATATATGAAAGACAAATTGGCCTCTAAATTTTATGAACAGACTTTTAAGAGAATCCTGTATTTCGGGGGGTGGGGGGAAGCTTTGCTTGAAGAAACCACCTCTTCCCAGCATGCCTTCATGCAGGAAGGACCCCCAAATCGGGGTTAGACAAGGGTAATAACTCGCGTCCGATGTTGTGGCATCTCCAGTTAATGAACCGGCCCATGTAGCTGGCGCCCACATTAGCCATAATGATTGGGCTGCAAGTAAAATGAAATCATGAAGAACATATAAAACTTTCATCAATCTCTCGGTTTTTATAGCTCGCACGAAACGACAAATGGAAGATCCCTGTTATAAGCAGCCCCGATTCTTAGCTATTCTTTTAAACACTGCTCTTCCCCCACACCCCACTTAGAGAAAACTAACTAATCAGAATGAAACTGTTCCTTTACAAGATCAGCACTGGACCCAAGTGTGACCTGCACCCTCGATGGCCGCCCTGATTGGTCTGGTTACAACACACGGATAAATATAAAAGACAGTTATAAGAAGACCAACACAGGCCAGGAATGGAGACTAGAGATCAATATCAAGAAGACCAAAATGATGGTGTCAGCTGGAAAGACGAAAACCCATAGATGGTTATAACCATAAACAAAGAGAAACTGGAACAAGTGGCAAACTACATCTACCAGAGGCGTATACTAATCGAGGATAAATGAATGAATGAATGAATGAATAATCTTTATTTTTAAAGGGTAAAGAATTGGGCACGCAGGCCCGTATTACATTCTGCCCTTATAGGATATGTGAGGAGGAGATAAAGGAAAGAATAGGAATGGCAAAACATACATTCAACACCATGAAGACAGCGCTGTCAATCCAGGAATCTGTCCATAAAAACAAGGCTGAGATTTGTAAAATGCTATATCTATTCTGTTCTACTGTATGGAGTAGAAATGTGGACTATCAAGCAACATGTCAGAGAGAAGGATTAATGCAGCAGAAATATGGATCTACAGAAAATCCAGGCATCGCAGAATGAAAAGAACTAATGCACAAGTTTTAGAACAGCTCCAAATGCATCGCGAACTTTTCAGAGAAGTAAAGATCTAGAAATCAAAATACGTTGCCCATGTCCAAAGACGTAACAGTATACGTACTGAAGATCATTCTAGACTGATAGGCGGAAGGGAAAAGAGCAAGATGTAGATGGGAAGACAGCATACAACAACGGACAGGACACAGCCTGGAAAAGAACAACCTCAAGGCAAGGGAGAAAGGAAACTGGAAATTCATTACAGCCAGATGATGATGATGATGATGATGACGATGATGATGATGATGATGATAAGAAGAACTGGACGACCATCATTTAGACAAAAACAGATACAAATGTAACTGTTGAAAAACACGAATAAACTAAAGACTGCAGTTCAAATATGGATAAAAATTGAACACTTCTTACACACAAGAGTAAACTGAAAACGACCTCTGTCACACAATTTAAGACTACTACTGACACAATAATAAACTGAAAACAGCCATTCATTCATAAAAATAAATTGAAGACTCTTTACACACAAAAAGAAGTGTATTAATACCAGTGACATATAATAATAAACTGAAAACTACCACTCACACATAAGAATCAATTGGGAACTAACAATCACTCATTAGAGAGAAAACTAGTAGAAAACTACTTTCTTACACACATGAATAAAGACTATTTTACATATGCAAGAATTAACTGGAGTCCACTGCTCACCTACACATATAAACCTAAAATTACTGCTAATATACAATAGTAAATGGAAGACTACTTTCTCACGCACTCTCACAAGACAGCAATAAATGGAAGACTACTTTCTCACACACCCTCATAAGACAACAATAAATGGAAGCTACTTTCTGACACACTCTCACAAGACAACAATAAATGGACGACTACTTTCTCACATACTCTCACAAGACAACAATAAATGGAAGACTACTTTCTCACATACTCTCACAAGGCAACAATAAATGGACAGCTTCTGCCAACCCACAGGTATTGATATAAACCACGGTTCACACACCAGGAATAAATGGAACATATTCACTCTTAACACAGTGTGAGACAATCCTCCTAAAATAAACATTAATCATGCCACTAGTTCAGTCTTTCGACGTGTTAATCCCACATCTTCCAGCAATTTTAACCCCACAGATGAACTAACAGGTTCGGAACCTCACAGATGAAAAAAAAATTTAGAACATTTTTGGAAATATATATAATCTGGCCTTATTTATGTGTATTAATATTTACTGTGTGTGTGTGAGAGAGAGAGAGAGAGAGAGAGGGAGGGAGAGAGAGAGGAGACAGGGAGAGAGAGATATGGATATGGAAAAGGTACAAGCAGGTGTGAATCTCTAGATAGATACGTGCAACAGAAAAAACAGGTAGAAAGTTGTACCACAATCAGGTGTTATACCGCAATCGCTCAGAAATTTAACCATCTGACGTCAATAGGCAGTCTGAGAGACAGGTATTCGTGTTGAATGTGATGTGCTTTTTTTTTATCTTTGAGTATGGGGGTTGGGGCCGGCTGAGTTCTGGGGGTAGAGGAGCACAAGCGGTTAAGGTTTGGAGAAAGGCGGGGGGGGGGGGGGGGGACCAAAGAAGATAGAGGAGAATTCGGAGAGATTAATTTATGAGAAAAACAACAGCGAGATCTGCACTTCTCACAAAAAACTTTTATCAACAAATGTTTGAAGCTGAGCAAAAAGTTCATAAATGAACTCCTTCAATCCTCAGTTAATTTTCACGCTGCCAGAATAAACTTTGATGATAAATTTTGGTAGAAATAAACTTAAAAGAAGTCACTCTGTGATTTATAATTATATATAGGGTTAGTGATTTGCTATTTTCATTTATTTAGACTTTTCTTAAATGTAACTCTTGTAGTGTAAGCAGGAAGAAGGCATACCTAAGTTTGTTTTCAACACCAGAAGCATAAAAAAAAAAGGTCAGGGACCGGTCAGCTCAAGGGTGCGCAAATCTGATTAAAACTGGTACCGACTGATCCAGTATATAATGAGATGCTAGAGAATTTTAAGCGGTCGGGATTTGTACGTTGAACACGTAAGAAGGTACCAATGGATCGGAGGAGACCATGTTTTCGTTTTTAGCACGAATGAATATGTTATTGGTCGATGGATATACGAGTTTGCTTTGGGTTAGTTATATAAATGTATGATTTTTAAAATGAAGAATTGTATTTGTTTTTTTTCTTTCTTTGTTGTAATTTGTTGATGTGTAATCTGTGTAGCCATCAGTCATATGTACCTGTAAAATTACAAACAATATAAACAATAGAAAAGTTATTATTTTAAATATTCCTACATTGCAAGCATTTATTCACGTAGGTGTGGAAAACCTACCAATACTGCCAGTCTCTACTTGAAGTGAAGAAGTGAATTTTTTTTCTTATTAAAAGGAAATAAGTTTTCAACATTCATTCATTCATTCATTCATTTGCATGTCCCTTTCTGAACTTTGCCTCCCTAACAGCACTCCTGTAGGCCTCTCGGTTGTGAGCAAGATGGCCTGCTGCTGATGCATCTATTTGGAGATCACCAACGATGTCTTGCAGCCATCTTCGCCTTGGTTTTCCTCTCTTTCTTTTTTCCATTATGTACCATACCAAGACGGTCTTCTCTAGATTATCATGACGTTTAATGTGTCCAAAATATTTAAGTTTTCTTTCTTTAATCCTCTTTACTAGCCAGCCTTCTTCAATATTAAGTTCTTGTAGTATGGATATATTTGTTCTTTTCTGTGTCCACGATATTTGAAGAGCTTTTCTCTAGCATTTACATTCAAAGGCATTTATGTGTTTCTCAGCTGTTTTGTTAAGTGTCCAGGTATCACAAGGATATGTTGTGATGGGAAAAATACATGCCCTTAAAAATCTTATTTTTGTAGTTCTGTCTGTTCCTGTTCATCTTTGGAATACCCTCCCATCCTGTACAAAAATATAAATTATACTCCTTCCTACAACTACAAACTTTCCCAATATTTCCCATTATCTATTTGATGTCGACTACATGCTTCCATGAATCAGAAAACTTAAAAGTTATCTTAAACTGCTCTTACAGACACCGAATACAATTAATTGTTTATTCTGAATAGTCCCGAAATTTTTGTTTAGTAGATAGCCATTTTTATATATGTATGTAGCTACTTCTGTACTGAGTGAAAGGATAAGAGCGAAACATAAATGTTATATTTTATTTTATGTCTCTCAGCTTCAATGTTAATTATGTTTGTTACATGAACAGCATATTTGTAGAGTGCCTGGAAGAGAGTGAAAGATATATGATAAATGGCAGAATATCAGACGGGCCTGCGTGCCCAATTCTTAACCCTTTTGAAATAAAGATCAATCAATCAATCAATCTCCACAGATTCTTTAGTGATTTTATTTTCTGAAGAGCGATGGATGTCCTCCTTTTAATTTCCCTCATTGTATCTCCATTATTAGTCAGCAGTGATCCAAGATATTCAAAACTCTCCACTTCTTCCAGTTTTTCCTCACTGATACATCAGTTTATCTAAAATTAATTAAACAGCCCATCATAATTTGTTCTGTTATAATTCATATGGCGAAATGGAGATTGGTGGTTAAAATGTAAAAGTTAAAAGGTATAATCGCCTTTAAAGCATGTTGGCGATATGGTGTTAGGCCTGTATTTCCGAGACATGAAAGTGTGATGTGTGTACGAGGAGAAAAAAAATTCCACTGCGGGATTTGAACATGCTACCACCGGATTAGTAAACCGAGCGCCTAACCAGGCCGCCAAATAAGAAAAGTACTTGGAGAAAGTATTAATGTCAAAATTAAAATCTGATGATTAAAGAATTTTTAAAAAAAAAGCTTCCAGGGTGTCCACCCAGCCTCTAAATATAGGTACCAAAGAAATCTGGGAAGGTAAAAGCAGCCAGGCGTGATACTGATCACATCAGACTTTCGTGTTCTGGATGTCTTCGAAACACGGGTCTAACACCAGTATGCCTTAATGGCACTGGGATTTTACCTTTATCTTTTATCTAAAGAATTTCCGAACGATCTGCTGTTATCAGTAGCGGATGAAACCTTCAGCATCCTCAATACACATTTCAGCACGGCGCCGAACTGATAGAGCAAGTCTATTCAGGTCGTCTTGTGGAACTGCCATTCACTGAGTTGGCAGGGATTTCTTCAAGACAACCAATGTCTGGGATTGTTCAGGAATGTTATAAATCGCACTTCCTAACCTGTCCTAGGCTTGTTCAGTTGGGTTAAGGCCAGGATAGGCAGCAGGTCAAGGACGACGCAAGGTGTGTAATGACATCTAACTTTCTTTTTACAGTGTTCGCTCTATGGCAAGGTGCATTTTCCTGAATGAAAATAAACTGAGTACCAAGCGAACAAGGGTTTGGCGACCTTGTCCAATTATCTCTGATGGTTTTCATAACCCCCATCCTAATGATGTGCATGTCGGTATGTCCACCTTCCCAGATACTGGCCCAGACCATCAAAGTGCCCCCCCCTTACTCTCGCATATTCCGTATTCTGCAACAGCACAATCACAGAGTTGTCTCCAGCTTTTCTCCAGACTCATCGAGGACACGTTGTTAAAGTCCAAACGCAGTCTGATTTCGTCACTGAAGACAATATAGCCACGCTGATCTGCATTCTTACCTGCTGCATTATCCTGCCCAATTTTGAGGTGCTTGAAGATGACAGCGAAGATGACTCGAACTGCAGGCATTCTTGAAAGAAACCAAACTTGATAAAGTCGATTCTCGATGGTTTGAGTAGAAACTCGTAACCCAGTCGCTGCTTGAAGATCGTTTTTTAACTCATTCACTTACAAATCGTTCTTTTCCCGGAAAGCACCAAACAAAAACGAGAAAAACACGCACACACACACACACATACACACTTTCATTCATTCATTCATTCATTCATTCATTTACATGTCCCTTGCGGAACTTTGCCTCCCAAACAGCACTCTTGTAGACCTCTCGGTAGTGGGCAAGATGGCCTGCTGCTGATGCATTCATTTTCAGATCATCAACGATGTCTTGCAGCCATCTTCGCCTTGGTCTTCCTCTCTTTCTTTTTCTCATTATGTACCCTTCTAAGTCGGTTTTCTCTAAATTATCATGACGTTTAATGTGTCCAAAATATTTCAGTTTTCTCTGTTTAATCCTCTTTACTAGCCAGCCTTCTTCAATATTAAGTTCGTGTAGTATGGATATATTTGTTCTTTTCTGTGTCCATGATATTTGAAGAACTCTTCTGTAGCATTTACATTCAAAGGCATTTATGTGTTTCTCAGCTGTTTTGTTAAGTGTCTGGGTCTCACAGGCATATGTTGCGATGGGAAATATGCATGCCCTTAAAAATCTTATTTTTGTGGTTCTGTCTGCTCCTCTCCACAGATTCTTTAGTTGTTTTACTTTCTGAAGAGCGATAGATGTCCTCCTTTTAATTTCCCTTATTGTATCTCCATTACTAGTTAATAGTGTATAACACACACACACACACACACACACACACACAAAACCGACGGTATCTCTAGGTTGCATCTTGTGATCAAACAGTCGTTCGCAAAACAAGAGTCTTGACTAGTTGCTTCAAAAAGTTCTAGATAAAAGGGATGACCACAGGGGTAAACAGGACATTTCTATTAGTGCGATCCGCTCTTGTTCTGCTGATGTACGATCTCGGAGGGTCCTAGAACAGCGCCTTATTTTCCAGGCTGGCTGTCTCCACCCAGCTGGAATTAACAATGTCTTGAGCTTTCTGTAACGTCCTTATTTTTCCACTGGGCCTTTTTTTAACTCTACTTTCTTTCTCTGTGCTACCCCTCCCTAACACCACCCTATTTTCTTCTCTGCCAACATATTGGTGTCTTTAGGGTCTTGTCCTATTCCCCAGTTTCACATTTTCTCCCTGCAGGTGTTTCTGCTCTTCTTTCATTATCTCTCCACGTCCCCTTTTCCCTCCCCTCTTCCCCCCTCCCGACACCTCTAGCGGCTATCATGTTTCTATTCCCTTTCTCCCACTTGTTCTCCTCCTCTCTCTCCACCTCTTCTTTACGATTGACTCTATCCGGCATCTTTTGTTGTGGGCAGCGTGGTCTTTCCTTCTCCCTTCTACTACACACATTTCTGTTTTCTACTTGGAGGAAGACACATTCAGATAAGTTCTTCGTGTTTTTGTCTCGTTGTGTATGTATCCTCGAATAAGGCTCACGCCGAAATTTCGGATGTTGTATATTTTTCATTTATACATTCTCATACTTTCTATTCGTTTTTTTTTCTCACCTTACTCACTCCCTCCTTCACTTTGTAAAACTGCACCATACACCTCTATCTACCTTATCTACTTCAAAAAGTTCTAGATTCGGTAGATCACATTTATATCAAGGTGTCTAGTAACAACAGAATGTGAATTCCCAGCCCTGTAGAATTCCTATGGCGTGGGCAACTTCTTGCCGTCTGATCGTCCCTTGACAGTAAATCTTTACAATCAAGATTGGCCAAATTGCTTATCTTGATTTGAACGCAGACAAATTTCTTCTTTTTATACTGATATGTATCAGAAAACTGCATGGACTTCATCTCACGGCTGACGTGTCTGGACTCTCCTCCTCACTTCATGAATAATCACATGTGCTAACGCACTATAGTAAATGCTCGTTTTTTCTACGTGCAAATTAAAATCTTGCACTGTCATGTCCGACCAGATCGAGATTTGCAAGTTAAAATCTTGCACTGTCATGGCCGACCAGATCGAGATTTGCAAGTTAAAATCTTGCACTGTCATGGCCGACCAGATCGAGCTTTGCAAGTTAAAATCTTACACTGTTCTGAGGGGTCATTTGGCACTCCCACTAGTGTACGGGGTGAGAGAAACGAGTCGGTTGTCACGTGATCGGGAAGATATGACCTATTAATACTGAGGAATGCGTGGGGGGGGGGGGGGAGTAGTAGAACCAGAGGTCTATGGGGGGGGGGGGAGGGCAAGTCAATCTCGTCTGTGTTGGTTGCAGCCGGCCTAATATATGTGTTATATATGATTGTGATTCATGATGAATTATGTTCATTTCTGTGTATTCTTATGTGTTGTGTGATGTGCAGAATAAGCATGTGAACTGCATGATCATTGTGGAGAAGTATCTGGGTGATTGATTCTAATATCGTTTCTTGAGGGGCACGAGCGAGATGGCCCATATGCTGTTATATTCATGTGGATCTATTGTAGGCGATTCAAGATGTATGTTGGGATGAGGATCCCGGCTACAACAGCTACATCAAGGGTGTGGTAGCAGTGGAGCCGATGAAGTGAGGGTGAGAATAGTGCGTTTAGCACATGTGATTATTCATGAAGTGAAGCAGAGAAATAGTGCGTTAGCACATGTGATTATTCATGAAGTCATGAGGAGAGTCCAGAGACGTCAGCCGTGAGATGAAGTGCACTGGCACATAGATGACATGGAGAGAGTGGTGTAGTTTCGCAGCATAGGCTGCCACATTCATAAGTGCGTTAGCACACGGGGAGATTTATAATGTGATTGTAAAGGGAAGAGAAGGCCAGAATATCAAGACCATTCTAGCTGAGCCATTAGTTACATTATTTAAGAGCACTTCATTGATGATCATTATGCCTGTATACATCTTTACGCTATGTTTTGTATGTTCTGTGTGATGTAATGTCCTGTGAATGCCATGATCTATGTAGCTGAGTAAATAAATGTTCATGTATTTTAATGGATGGCTTAGTAATGTCTTTGGGTTGGCGGTCATGGGGGTCGCGAGATTTGGCCGTGCATTATGGTGGTACATGCCAAGCGAATGCCTGAACAGCTGGGTTGATCTATTTTCTTCCCAGCTCTAACCATAAAAATGTAGATTTAGCGCCAGCTAAGTTTACACTGTCATGGCCGACCAAATCGAGCTTTGCAAGTTAAAATCTTCCACCGTCATGGCCGAAAAGGATCGAGTTTTTAAGGTTACATTTGTTCTTCCCGGTTTATAACTTTCTACCAGTTCATGAACTTGTCATTGAGTCATTCTGTTTTGTTCGCTTCTAAACTGGACCAATATTCTACGGTGAATTTCAGCACAGTTCACGTCCTCTATCAAAAAAAAAAAAAAAGTCTCACTTTGGCGCGTAGTTAAACAATAACGCAATCCTGGAGCTAAGCGTCTATGTTTATTTGACCTTGGCTTCAACAAGGTTGAATGTGGAGCGCTGTGCGTGTTCGAGCTATCCATCAGTCACCCCTAACGTGTTGTACTGCGTCAGTTTTAATCCATTGTGGTTACCGCGTAATTTTCAAATTGCTGTTACTTTTTATTTCTCCCTCGTATTATTAATGTTGATTTTTTTTCCGCTGAAAGACAAAGTCCAAAGCAGATTATTACATAACTTCTCTAAACCTCAAACATAACAAACAGACGTTAGTTACATCTTAGTTAACTGGCAAAGATGAAACCTGACAAAAAATATAGAGGGAATAAAGGAAACTAAGACTTTTACACCTTAGCTCATTTATGCCGGTGGAACATATTGCATTTTCTATACAACTCATCATGGGCGCAGTGTACACAAAAGTTGTGTGACATAGAATAAATCAAGGCTTAGTTCGATGCAATGCAAACAAGCATACAGATGTCACACAGATGGGCACATGATATATACGGTAAGTACGGACTGGCGAAGCGCTTGAGTCAAAAAGTAACAGTAGTATTCACGTTGTCACAATGTTGTGACACAACCTGCAAGACGGCTACGAGATATATTTTCTTGTCCTGTCTCCATTACCGTGTATTTTTCATAATAAATGTAAAAGGCAAAAATCCAGTCAGTCATACTGGGGATATGTTAGGCCTGTATTTCCAAAACTGCAGCCACATGAAAGTCTGATGTGATCAGTAACACGCTTGGCCGCATTCACCTTCCCATATTTCTCTGGCACCCAGTTTTTAAGAGTCTGGGTGGAACCCTGGAGCCTTCTTTTTATGTGGTCTTACCAGAAACAAACAAACAAACAAATAAGCACCAAAAAAAAAATTCCCCACTCCTGAGATCTTAACCCGCTACCATCTGATTGGTAGATGGCGCGTCTAACTGTTCAGCCAACCAGGCCGCCTTTTTTTTCAAGTATGAAAGAGGGCAAATAGATTTCTTGATAAGACTCGGCTGTTTCCTGCATATAAGAAAATAATATTTATGTGATTTCCTTCGTAGAATATATTAAGATACTAAAAATAAACGTAGAAGCACTAATCAAAACAATGGGCTGTAAATAAGAATTTAAAAAGCAGTCGCGTGTAGGGAAATCTGGGAAGTATATTAACAAAATTGCGTTAGGTCTAGAGAATCCGAATCCGTGTTGTTGTAAGACTGCTAAGAACTGACAAGTCGGACTGATCCCTACTGAGTTCGGTAGTCAAAGTATGCATAGCCTCTCTAATGTCTTATGATCTTAGACTAAGCTAACGTACGCAAGCTACCTAATATTACGTCGGGTTAGATAGCTAGGGCAGTGTGAATCTAAATAGGGCATGTGATTGGTCAATCGGTCTCTTTGATCATCAACGCTCGGTCACGCAAGCTTGTGATTTAAAAAGCTAGGATAACTAAAGGGTTGGCAGCTGAGACTGCTAGGAGGAAAGATTGTAACGTAAAAGTTAGAATCTGAACAAGTGTTAGTAAAGACTTCTCTCTAGCAGATATCTGGATAGTATCTTCTCGCAGATTTCGCTTCGGTGTCTTATATTTTGTTTCTGATCAGAATATGAAAGTAAGAGATAAACCTTCTTTCATTCATTCAGCTTTCCGAGCCATTGCAGCTCACTACTGAGGACACATTTACGTACCCACGCTACTAGATATTACATCAGGTTATACAAGACTTCTATCTATTCCTCTCTGTTCTTAGCCTTCTATTTCCAGTTGTCCACTCCGAGAGCTCCTAGGTCTTCTTTTACATCCTTCCCGTGCCGTTAGACGTCACACAGGGCTCGCAAAGTAGTTCGCCAATTTTTCCTGTCTTCGGCGAGTCTTTCAACCTCATCAAAGGATTTTATGCCTGTTAATTTGGCCTCTCTTAACAATGTCCTCTTCAGAGTTTCACGCGGTTTGCCTCTTTTTCTTTGGCCTGTTGTGTTCCACTTGATAGCTTGTTTTGGGATTCTCTGATCATTTCTTCTCATCAAGTGACCAACATATGTCCATCTCCTTTTCCTCCTCACCCATGAGACTGGTTGTTGTTCAGTCATCTGTCTTATCTCTGCATTGTTCTTAAATTCGTTCCACTTGATGCCAAGTATTGTCATTATGCATTTGTTTTCAAAAGAGTCTAATTTCTTTTCTATTTATTTAGTTGTTTTCCAGCTTTCGCATGCATAAATGAGGGTGGATATTACATTTGAATTGAATAGTCTTAACTTGGTTTTTGTGCTTAAACTTTTGAATGACATATGTTCTCAAGATTCTTGAAGATTGTTGCTGCTTTTGCAATTCTGATCCTAACTACCTTTCTAGTGTCACCATCCTGGTCTGTGTAGCTGCCAAGGTGTGCAAATTGATTGACTTCTTCAATATCTGTCCCTTCTATGTGTATTTTTCCATTTTGAATAAGGGGAATTTTCATTATTTTTGTTTTGTCCTTGTTAATTTCAAGTCCTATTTTGCTAGCCAGTGAAGACAGGCTATCTGTTTTTTCTTGCATGGAAATCACATTATTACTGATAAGAGTTATGTCATCAGCAAAATCAAGATCTTCTAGGTGGGCCCCATGTACCCAGTCAATACCTGTGTTACCTGTGTAGCATTTTTTCATTATGAAGTCTATTGTAATTCCTAAAAGTAAAGGAGACAGTATACATCCTTGTTTCACAACTGCTTCAATCTGGAACCATTCACTCATCCCTTCTTCTGTCTTGACTGCACAAACATATCCATTGTAGAAGTCTTTAATGATGTTGACATTTTTAGATGGTATTCCATATAGACTTAAAATTCTCCATAACGAATCTCTGTGTATGCTGACGGTGTATTACACCGTATGCTGAAGTAATATCCTCAAATGTCTTTTGGAGCTGAAGGGTAAATATGCTTGCTTCTTGAATCTGTTATGATAGTCTTACTAGCTGTTATCGCTACCGAGTAAAGAGCAATATAGAGACTGTAGATTAAGATTACATGTTCATATATCAGCATTAAAAAGGAGCAGGCCATTAGGGACATGGATATTTCACAACTGAGGAAGAACTAAAGATAAGAACTAAAGGAAGAACATGGTTTGAGTTATCCAGAGTAACTCAAGACAGGATTGGTTGGAGAACATTCTTTGATGGCCTATGCTCCACTGTGAGTACTGGATGATGATGATGATGATGATGATATCACCCTCAATATATGAACAAGAATCCTCTACAAGAAAGGTGAAATAAATCTTCTAGGGCGGAAAAAAAAAACATTACATTAAGTGTGAAATAGCCCTGACCCATCGACTGACCTTAATTCTTGTAGCAGGCCATGGAGGTGTCAGGGGAAATGAAAGAGCAGATCAGCCCGGCCGTCTCGGGGCTGTCAAGGAGGAAGCACAGACAATGGATGGAGCAGACGTCATCAGTGTTATAAGATAAGCTGGTTGAACAAACGGCTTCTCTGAATCACCCTGGTTGTCAAGAATCTAGGGATTTGGAGGGGTCGGGGGCTGGCTTGGGGAGGCGTGACACTTGGCATGGCGGAAAATGAACGATTCATCGAGAACCTTCAGACGGGTGGCCAACTAACAAAGAAAAAGATCTAATCACAGGAAGCTGAAGGAGATACTGTAGAGGAGAAGGAGATACTGTAGAGGAAAAGGAGATACTGTAGAGGAGAAGCAGATACTGTAGACAAGATGGGTGAAGTCGTATGTGCCTATGTTTACGTTGTGCTGTTTTTTTTCCGTTACTAAATAGAATGTTGGGGCACTAGTTGAAGCCGCCTTTGCTGAGTGTTTCTGAATTAGTTATCCATCGTCTCCAGCCATCTTTCACTTCCAGGCTCTTTCAGTCCTAAAGTTGACAACACACTGATAGAGAAGTCAAGCCAGTCCTGCGTATCACTTGATATGAGGTTTTATTGATGAACTGGATGACAGTGCAGATGTTGATGATAATATTCTGACCGTCTGCAGGTTTGCCCTGACAAATGCCAAGTCAGTTCATATTTGCACAACTCCAGTAACAAATGTAAACATTCATTTTCTCGAGAGAGACATCACAAAAACCATCCTCTCAGATACACACCCAAACGCAGACTGACTGGCCACTCACCGTCTGTTCCATAATCTGTCACGATTTCTCAGCCCACGTGACGTTCTAGTAGGGTCTCGACCGATCACGGAAAAGTTCAAAAAGAGAATCATAACAACTGCCCTTTCTGTAAAAGCAACAATTATCTCCCTGTACTGCTACATAGGAAACACTTATGAGTGTGTCTGAAGTGCATGGATGACGGTCCTTCTTAAGTAAATAACTAACCACACATAACTTTTTAAAAAATATTTTTAAAAAACTTGCAGAGACTTACACGAAACACCTACAGAAGAATTCTGCGTAGGTTATTCGTACAAGGAGGATATAAAAAAAAATAGCTAAGTGTTTAATTTTTCATCTATTTTTCGTGTTTTATCTGCTGTTCTGTTCTTATATGTGATCCCCGAAGATTATCGTGGCATTCTCCATTAAAAAAAAATGAATATAGGTTATCCAATACATCTTATCTTAACTTCAGTGCAAAAACCTCTGAGTTATAAATGCGATTTCTAATTTTGGAATATTCTAGAAATTAAAAATTTGCAGAATATTTTAGCTTTTCCCTCTTTTCTCAAGTGAATATTTCCCGATTACTCGTTATTTTTGAATGTGTGTCAAAGCGGACGCCCAACTTCTGAAGCTAATTTTTAACCGTTTAAGTTTATTTTTTAATCTTGTAGTTAAGTTTATTTTAACCTTGTAATTAGGTTCGTTTTTAATCTTGTACATAAGTTTATTTTTAGCAATGTAGTTAAGTTTATTTTTAACCTTGTAGTTACATTTATTTTTAACCTTGTAGTTAAGCTATTTTTAACCTTGGTGGTAAGTTTATTTTTAATCTTGTAGTTCAATTTATTTTTAATCTTGTAGTTCAGTTTATTTTTAACCTTTGAAGATAAGTTTATTTTTAACCTTGTAGTTAATTTCATTTTTATCCTTGTAGTTAAGTTTATTTTTAACCTTGTCATCATCATCAGGTGTCGTGCCAACTGGCGTTGGCTATTATGCTTCTCCAGAGTACATGATCCTTCATGCAGGCCATCAGCTCAGTTGGTGATCTCCTCTCACACCATCCTGTACGACTGTCCAGTATCATTTCTCTCGGTCTTCTCCTGGCTTTTCTTCCTTCTATTTTTCCTGTTGTTATAATATTTTCAATGCCCCATCTTCTCATTGCATGTCCTATGAAAATACATTGTCTCTCTCTTATCTTTTAGACAAGTTTTTTTGTCTCTCCAGCTCTTCTCATACACTCTTCATTAGTTATTTTTGCTGTACAGAGAATTCGCAACATTCTTCTAATAAACCACATTTCTACTGCTTCCAATGATTTTTGTGTAAACCTGCTTATTGTCCATGATTCATTTCCATATAATAAGATAGGTTGAATATTGCATTTTAGGATTCGTTTTCTAACATTCATTGATAAGGATGTGTTGGATAATATGTTTCTCATTCTCTGAAGTGTAGTCTTTGCTTGGCCTATTCTGTTCCCAATTTCTGTTCTGCATTTCCCATCTGAAGCTATTACTGCTCCAAGGTATTTGTTATAAGATAAGCTGGTTAAACAAACGGCTTCTCTGAATCATCCTGGTTGTCAAGAATGAAGGGATTTGTTTGGAGCTGAAGTGAGTACTTCTAAAGCACCTGCTTTAGAATAGTTCCATTTAATTTTATACTGCATGCTGGTGGATTCTGTTTCTTAGATATAAAACATAGTCTCTGTCTTTTTGATGTTCAAAGTAAGGTCTTTCTGTTCACTTTCTTTGGCGACTTTATCCATGAGATTTTGCAGGTCTTGTGTCGTCAGCATAACGAAGGTTGTTAATATTGTATACTTCAATTTTTATGCCTAGTTCTGTGATGATCGTTCTTAGAATATTTTCGCTTTACAGAGAACAAAAGTCGAGATAGTACACATTCTTGTCGCACCCCTTATTTTATAGGTTGATACTTTCCAGTTTTATTTTCAACTGGAACTGCTCCTTCTTGTTGCCAGTATAGATGTTTTACAATCCTCAGGTCTTTGCCTATATTGATGTCTTCAAGCATTTTAATAATTTCATCATTTTTCACCGTGTCGAATGCCTTGGTGTAATTAATGAAGCATAAGTAGAGATCTTTTTGTACTTCTAAAGCTCTTTCTGTTAATGTTCGTAAAGCATAAATAGCATTGTGTGCTCCCTTTCCTTCAACAAATCCAAACTGTTCATCTGCTAGTTCCATTTTTATCTTTTTCCTTGTTCTTCTCATAATAATTCTCAGAAGCAGTGTGTTATGTGACACGAGAGGCTGATAGTCCGGTGGTCATCACATTCCTTTGCGCCTGGTTTCTTTGGTAGTGCTATAAATATCGATTTAAGCAGGTCACTGGGCTTACAATTTAACCTTGTAGTTAACTTTATTTGTTCGTGTGTTTTACTAAAACTAATAATACACTTAAATAAAGTTTAACCTTGTAGTTAAGTTTATTTTTAACCCTGTAGTTATCTCCCATCACTTGATGCTTGCTAGCACGCGAAATGTTGCCATGATATCTGAAATTATTTTGAAGAAAATGAAAATTGTTTACAATTTCTTGAGATTAATTTTTTTTTCTTATCCTGTCTTCTTACCCATATACCTTTAGTTACATAAATCTGAGTATGGGGTGTACGGATAAGAGATAATGTGTTATTTATTTATGCAATCATTTAATTGTGTCTTCATGATTATTATGATCATTAGCAAATGCTGAGTGACTGTGACAGAGTGAAAGTTGTATGATGAAGGGTAGAATGTTAGACGGGCCTGCGTGCCAAATTCTTAACCCTTTGAAAATAACGTTGTTCCTTCGTTCGTTCGTTCAGTGTTGAGGGGGCCAACAGACTTACATGTTAGGGTTAAGCAATTTGCTTCATCAAGATCACAGCCAGACAAGGGAGGTTTGTAGGACATTTTCTAAGAAGAGGAAAATTGGAACACATTGTGGCAACTGGAAAAACTGATGGAAGAAGAGACAGAGGAAGAGAGAGAGAGGGAGAGAGAGAGAAGTTACTGGATGGGCTGTCAGCGTGGCTAGGAAGAAAGTCACCTGCGGATCTCATAATCAAGTCTAAAGACAGGGAACTGTGGAGAGAAATGATCGCCTACGCCATGCAGCACAGCATTTGATTGATTGACTGATTTGCTTCATATAAGGGGATATTTAAAGTTTTGGGCAATATCTTTCTTAAACCTCTTGCGTGGACGGTCTCTCCTGTTTCATACAGTCCTGTGCATGGATTTTTTATGTGGCATACTGTCTAGTGGTAGTCTGGTAACGTGGCCAAACATTGGACTTGTCGTTTCTGGATGTAATGTAGTACTAGTGGTAGTCTTGTAACGTGGCCAAACATTGGACTTGTCGTTTCTGGATGTAATGTAGTACTGGTGGTAGTCTTGTAACGTGGCCAAACATTGGACTTGTTGCTTCTGGATGTAATGTAGTACTAGTGGCAGTCTTGTAACGTGGCCAAACATTGGACTTGTCGTTTCTGGATGTAATGTAGTACTAGTGGTAGTCTTGTAACGTGGCCAAACATTGGACTTGTCGTTTCTGGATGTAATGTAGTACTAGTGGTAGTCTTGTAACGTGGCCAAACATTGGACTTGTTGCTTCTGGGCGTAATGTAGTACTAGTGGTAGTCTTGTAACGTGGCCAAACATTGGACTTGTTGCTTCTGGATGTAATGTAGTACTGGTGGTAGTCTTGTAACGTGGCCAAACACTGGACTTGTTGCTTCTGGATGTAGTGTAGTACTGGTGGCTACTTCAACCTTGCTCTGATGATGTCATTTCCTACTTGGTCTCTTCTTGTCACATTTTGGTCTATTTTTGTCACATTTAATATTCTCCTTAAAACATGTCATTTCTGTCGTGATGATTTTCCCTTTTGTTTTTGTCTTTAAGCTTCCATGTTTGACATTGCTAGCACAGAGTTGGGAGAAAGATCATACTATACATTGCTCTTTTTGTTTCAGTTGTGATGTATTTGTTTTTCAGTAAAAAAAATGTCATCTGTCCAATGACATGATTTGCTTTATTTCATCTTTCTTTATTTCGGCATCGATTAATTTTCTTTCGGAAATTAACAGCTATTTTTCTTTCAAAGCCTAACCATGACCCAAACAATTTTAATCATATTTAAACAGAGATTGATTGACTGATTAATTGACTGATTGATTAATCTCGAGAGGTAGCCTCACTGCGGTCAGGACCGTCCTATATCTGCTTTGCTAGTCGCTCCAGTAACATCAGGTGTGTATACTGATTGTCCTTGCCTCTTTTTGATTATGGATTCATCGCTTCCCTTCACAGAGAGAACTTATACTTATCTCCCCTTGCCTAATCTCTAGTTCCTTCTTTCTGCGGGATGTAGGATTATTCTGCCATTGAAACTCTTCATTTCCTCCGCCAAAGAGAAAAAAAAGACACTAAATACAGTTATCTCACCGTACTGCGGCGATATCAATCTCACTTTAAAATAAAAGTGTCACATTATGAAACAAATAAAAAAAAGAAACCTCACGTGATCGTCATTATTTTGTGCGGGACATTTAACCACGTGCTCAGAAAGTGAAAAATGAAAAACGGGGCCACCATGTAACATGAAAAGGCTCAAACATAATTGTTCAGACAGGGTGGGCACATGAAGTAAGGAGGTAGAGACCCAGGGAGAGGCATTCTGGGGAAGAAATGTTGAAGTCGGGACGGACAGCATGTAACTCAGGGCAAGCAGCATACAAAAGCTGGCTGCAGACCGTGAAAATGTTGATTCCTGGTAAGACAGCACAAGGAGAAGTTGATAGTTTTTTGTTTGTTTGTTTGTTTCTTCATCAGCAGCTGAGGACACTGATTGACAGATCAGAAAATGATATCAGACAACAGAAGAGAAACCAGGAATACCCCGCTCTAGCCCTTCTCTGCTCTATCTCTCTCACTCTCCTTTTTTTCTCTTTCACTCTCTTGTCCCTTCAGCACCCAAGGCACATAGATTTAAAATCCATTAGTAATACTTCATCCTTTAACTCAAACCTGTTTCATTATTTACTTGCTGGTAATTATATGCCTCCATAGAATAACCAGAACACTCCCTCAACCCATGACTCGCCAGCCATCAAGTACTAAAATGACATAGTTCGAAATCTAACTTTTTAGATATTGTTAGTAATTATTTAAATGTTTGTTAAAAAAACGTATGTTAGAAGATCTGTACTGACACTGTATTTTTGTTTATGTATATGTCTGTGTGTGCGCGTGTATGTGTGTGTGTGCTATTTTATTAGGTTAATTACTTCTTCTCTTTTACTTTGAATGTAATAGTTTAATCTTACACTCTTTTGATATTTTTTTTCCTAATGTAATTTGTATACTTGTATTAAATCAAGTGTGTGGGAAGAATGAAAGATGGAGTGATGAAGGGCAGAATGTAAGACGGGCCTGCATGCCCAGTTCTTTACCCTTTAAAAATAAAGATTATTCATTCATTCATTCATTTATTCTCTCTGTGTGTCTTTGTCCCTGTCTCTACCTTCCTCTCTCTCTCTCTCTCTCTCTCTCTCTCTCTCTCTCTCCCCTCCCTCTTTTGCCCCAGCTTTACTACCAAGCACTCAAAGTGGTATCACACCCTACATGTCTTCGTTTAAACATTCACAATACTTTACTGCTCACACTCTCATACTCAGTTTCGTTCAAGCCACAGTTAAATATGTTTCCCAATTAAATGACTGATGCGAATTTATATTTTCTGTTCTTTTCATATTTCTTTATCCTCTATATTATTGCATTATTAAGGTGCAACCCGAAACGTTACACCTGTGCGTTCATTAATTAATAAAGCTACTACTTTTCTTTTAAGCAGTCTAATACTTTAATTGTCTTTGTTGTCTCCCATGTCAGTCTTTCACTTACCAGTATTTTCTCTAGTAGACGTCTCTATGTCTCTTTGAGTTGTTCTTTTATATCGTAGTGTCCTTGAATGTAAATGTACAGAAAAGTTCTTCAAATATCATGGACGCAGAAAAGAACAAATATATCCATACTAAAAGAACTTACACTGATGAAGGTTGGCTAGCAGGGAACATTAAACAGAGAAATCTTAAATATTTTGGACACATTAAATGTCATGAGAATTTAGATAAGACAGTCTTGGAATGATACATAATGGGGAAAAGAAAGAGAGGAAGACCAAGGCGAAGATAGCTGCAAGACATCGTTGATAATCTGCAAATGGATGCATCAGCAGCAGGGCATCTTGCTTACATCCGAGAGGCCTATCTTAGAGCTGTTAGGGAGGCAAAGTTCGGCAAGGGACATGCAAATGACCGATTGACTGGCCCACTTCATGGTAATGATTCATCCATAAACAATAAATATAATTTATAGGAAAGGAATTCCAAGCAGGGATTTTGTCCATTAGAAAGACCTACAAATATTATAAAAGAGAACCATGATGTGGTTTTAATTTATATCACTTTGTACAAATCCAGAGAGCAGAAAACAAAGGTGACATACTTTTGAGTGTCTGTTTGAGCAGGTATTGCATATGTTATCTGCCTCCGAAATTGAATCTTGAGAGAAATTTTTTAAAAATAACGGCAAAAAGAAATAGCGAAACCAAACGGAAAGCGTCAGGAGAACAGTTGGTATTGAAAGGCTTCACATCCGAAAGTTTAGGATTGGAGATCTGCAAACAGCGACCTCCATATGATAGTTGTGTACAAATTTGTGTACCTGACATAAGTGTTAGGAAAAACTACCACAGAAAAAACAAGTTTCTGCTAAGGCTACAAGGTATAGCCTGGACTTCATTGTACTCGGCTGTGAGTGCGTTAAGACAAAAGGTTTATAGGGCACCCCGTGAAAGTGAGTCTCTCCTTGCTCGCTGAGACATCAACTACGATCTCTTTTGACAAATGTGGCAGCTTGTCGCAGGTATATTCTCTCGTGAATTGTTACCTTGTCTTGAGAGATAGAGATAGAGATAGAGAGATAGAGATAGAGATAGAGATAGAGATAGAGATAGAGATAGAGAGATAGAGATAGAGATAGAGATAGAGATAGAGAGATAGAGATAGAGAGGGGGGGGAATTGATTGACTGATTGATCTTTATTTCAAAAGGGTTAAGAATTGGGCACGCAGACCCGTCTGACATTCTGCCCTTTATCATACATCTTTCACTCTCTTCCAGACATTCTACAAATATGCTGTTCATATAACAAACATAATTAACATTGAAGCTGAGAGACATAAAATAAAATATAACATTTACGTTTCGCTCTTAAACATTCACTCAGTACAGAAGTAACTACATACATTATAAATGACTATCTACTAAACAAAGATTTCAGGACTATTCAGAATAAACAATTAACTGCTTTCGGTGTCTGTAAGAGCAGTTTAAGATAACTTTTAAGTTTTATGATTCATGGAGGCATGTAGACGACATTAAATAGATATTGGGAAAGTTTGTACTTGTAGGAAGGAGTATAATTTATATTTATTATACAGGATGGAAGGGTATTCCAAAGATGAGCAGTAGAATAACTAAAGCTTTTCTTGTAAAGATCAAGTCTAGGATTTGGAAGACATATGTTGTTCAAGCGTTGGCTGCACTTTGGGCTAAATTTAAACATGTTTCATGGATAAGACGGGGCATGCCGTGAAAGAATTTGATGTACTAACTTGGCTTTATTGAAGAGGAACTTGTTCTTAAGAGGCAATATTTTGATACGTTTGTGCTGGTTAGTTGTTTGTGCTGGTTAGTTGTTTGTGCTGGTTATTTGTTTGTGTTGGTTAGTTGTTTGTGCTGGTTAGTTGTTTGTGCTGGTTATTTGTTTGTGCTTGATCTTTGTCACGAATACATTTTACTGCTCACTTTTGGAGTGAGCAAAGCCTCTTTGTGTTTGACACTGAGCAACCATCCCAGACTGCTGAGCAATAGTCTAAATGTATTTGTATATGTGATATGTAGTATGTCTTCCTTGTGTCTTGATCGATTAAGTGCTTAATTTTGGCTAACTGTTATACTTTTTGTGCGATGAATTTTGTTAGAGTTCCAGGTCAGATCATCATCATCATCATGTGCCGTGCCGACTGGCGTTGGCTATTATGCTTCTCCAGAGTACACGATCCTTCATGCAGGCCATCAGCTCAGTTGGTGATCTCCTCTCACACCATCCCGTCAGACTGTCCAGTATCATTTCTCTTGGTCTTCCTCTTGATCTTCTTCCTTCTATTTTTCCTGTTGTTATAATATTTTCAATGCCCGCTCTTCTCATTGCATGTCCTATGAAAGTACATTGTCTCTCTCTGATCTTTTTGACAAGGTTTTTTTGTCTCTCCAGCTCTTCTCCTACATTCTTCATTAGTTATTTTTGCTGTCCAGGGGATTCGCAACATTCTTCTAATAAACCACATTTCTGCTGCTTCCAATGATTTTTGTGCAGACTTGCCTATTGTCCATGATTCACTTCTATATAACAAGATAGGTTCAATATAGCATTTTAGGACTCATTTTAGGACAGGTCAGATGTTGGTCAATAATAAGACCTAGTGTTTTGTGCTCGCTAACGGGAGGGAAAGGAGAATGAGTTTGCGTGTCCCCATAACCCAAAGAGAAATGCTGATGGAAGCAGAAGCTCCTGGCAAGGTCACTCAAACCAGACAGATCTGAGGTCAGGGGCCAGACAAACCCTGCTGTCTTGCAGGACGGCTTGGGACAGCCAAAGGCTACAGAAACAAACCACAAAAGAAAAGGTAAGGGTGTGTGTTGTGAAACAGCGTCATTGCACACGGTCAAACCGTAAGTGCCCTGCTGCCTAGTCGGTAGTTAACCAGAAACTGCTGACTAGTATAGCCATCAGCACGAACTCCGTAGCTAGTGGCATGTTTCCTCTTCCTTCCAGAAGCATTAACCCTGGTACCCGTTTTTTCTTGAGGATGGGTGAACCTCGGGAGTTCTTGCGAGCAACGGTTCGCCTGGACGGCGAACCACTGCGCTAACGCGGCTCCCAAAAAATGCGTGCTGAAGACTGATGTACTGTGCCTAAGACGTAAAGTGACGCCAAAACTGGAAGACTTACACCACAAGGCAATTTAACTTCATAAGTCAACCTTCTTCAATAGACTCAAAATTTAACCACGTTAAGAAAACCCAATGAAACAACACGGTATGTGTTTTGAGAAACACTACCTAAAGGATGCAACACACGACCTATAACTCAGTCAGTCAGTCGATCAGTCATTTGCATGTCCCTTTCGGAACTTTGACTCCCTAACAACTTTGCCTCCTGTAGGTCTCTCGGTTGTGAGCAAGATGCCCTGCTGCTTATACATCCATTTGCAGATAATCAATGATGTCTTGCAGCCATCTTCGCCTTGATCTTTCTTTATGTACCCTTCTATGACTGTCTTCCATAAATTCTCATGACGTTTAATAAGTCCGCAATATTTAAGTTTTCTCTGTTTAATCTTCCTTACTAGCCAACCTTCTTCAATATTAATTTCTTATATAATATATAAGTCATATTCATGCATTTCATTCCCTCACAAGAAGTTCAAGATCCCAAATCAACTGGAGCCGTTCTAGGTTAAGGAAAAAGATCTCGGTATTTTATAAAAGATATGGAGAATAATACGGAAAATAATGATTTTCCTGGCCAGATATACACAGCCCCATGCAGCGCAGGTGAAAGTCTGCATTCTTCGTTCATCGTCTTTATTATCTCCTCAGTTATATTTAAGTTTGTTTGAACATGTTAACCCTAAGAGGTACTTGATTCTGTCTGTTTGTCTGTCTGTCTACATTCCTTCTTTCCTACCTACCTACCGACTTCCCTATCTACCTATTCACTCACTCACCCATCCACCCACTCATCTATCTATCTATCTATCTATCTATCTATCTATCTATCTATCTATCTATCTATCTATCTATCTATCCATCTGCCTTTGTGCATTTTATCCATTCGCCATTCTTTGAATGCCCTATGAGGACTTTCGTTCATCTCTCCTCTCTCTCTCTCACTTCCCCTCATATTATTCACAGATTTCCCTCTCTCTTTTCCACTCATTTTCCCCTTTGCTTTCCTGATCGATGATCTTCTATTGATGCTCAGTCAGTCAGTCAGTCAGTCAGTCAGTCAGTCAGTCAGTCATTTGCATGTCCCTTGCCGAACTTTGCAACCCTAACAGCTGTCCTGTAGGTCTCTCAGTTGTAAGCAGGATGCCCTGCTGCTGATGCATCCATTTGTAGATTATCAACGATGTCTTGCAGCCATCTTTGCCTTGATCTTCCTCTCTTTCTTTTTCTCCTAACGTATCCTTCCAAGATGATCTTTTCTTAAATTTTGATGACGGTTAATGTGTGCAAAATATTTAAGTTTTTTTTTAGTTTCTTTACTAGCCAGCCATCTTCAATATCACTTTCTTGTAGTATGGATATATTTCTGGGTTTTTTTTGTGTCCGTGATATCTGAAGAACTCTTCTGTAGCATGTACATTCAAAGGCATTTAAGTGTTTCTCAGCAGTTTTGTTAAGTGTCCAGGTCTCACAGGCATATGATGAGTTTGGAACATCTGATACTGGCTTTGCAACAAACAAACAAAATGGTGGTTCACTCGTTTTAAAACTTTCTAGTGTTTTCTGAAGAGTCCAAGGGGTATCCTCCAGGAACTTCACACACAGAAGGCAGAAGAGAGAGAGAGAGAGAGAGAGAGAGAGAGAGAGAGAGAGAGAGAGAGAGAATTCGACTCCCTTATCTTGTAACACGTTATTCTTTCATGTACGTATGTTTTGTGCGCGTTTGTCTGCGGTATTTCAGAGTCGCTGTATTTTCTTGATTTTGTGAGACCTAACTGCTCCCCAGTCCCACAAAGAGAACATTATCATTGGTTGTGTCTGACCACATGGTGGCCTAGATAAGGTTCGACAACCGCTGCCCACACAGACTGCATAACTTAAACCAATTACACAGCCCATAAATTTTAAAAAAAAACATCTTTGTGCCTTGATTCTTAGGCATGTTCTTGGGGTTATTTGTAGTGCTGATTCAGAAAACTGATTTGGATAGACCGTATCAGTTCCAGTTTCTTAGATGTGGCTGAATTTATAAACTTTTAGTCCCCTCTTATGTAGAATTGGTATGCCATAGCAAGCTGTCTTATTTGAATGAGAAATGTATGTATTTTATTTACCCTCATTTTTTTTGGGTGTATAATGACTTTTGATTCACAGCTATTCGTCTACATTTTTTTCCCATAATGCACACCGGCATAAAAATGTATAATGTATAACTCAAATGACAAAATCGTTACCATCATCGGGTGCCTGATTCTCCACAGATCTCGTTTCTTGACATCTTTCCACCAGCTCACTTGGTGACGTTTTAACTCTTTCATCGTGTTAGACTGTCCATGGATTTTTCTTCTCTTGGTCTTCCTTTACATCTCTTTCCATTTATCTTTCCTGCTGCTCTGATGTTTTCACGCCCTCCTCTTCTCACTGGACGTCTTAAGAATAATGACTATCATTTTCTTATGTATTTAATTATGTTCCTTTCTACATTTGCTTTTCTTTGACATTCTCTGTTTGTTGCCGTAGCTGTCCACCATATTCTTAACATTCTTCAAAGAAGCCACATTTCTGTCGCCTCTAGTGATCTTTCAGTCGATCTGTTGATTGTCCATGACTCACTTCCATAGAGTAGGGTAGACTTTAAGCACCAATCATGGTGTCATAATTACATAATATTATGTAAGTCATATAACTATTATTCAAGCTTTAGAATATGATTATTATTATTATTATTATGTTAATTCATTACCTATTAATATGAACGTAGGCCCGCCAGCCACTTACATAGAGCGCTGTCTTTGTAGAAAACGTTGCCACCTAACATAGTGTGGTGTCTTGGTGGAAAACGTTGTCACTTACATAAAGTGCTGTCTTGCTAGAAAACGTTATCACTTACATAGGGTGGTGTCTTGGTAGAAAACATTATCACTTACATAAAGTGGTGTCTTGCTAGAAAACGTTATCACTTATTTAGGGTGGTGTCTTGCTAGAAAACGTTATCACTTACATGGAGTGGCGACTTGCTAGAAAACGTTATCACTTACATAAAGTGGTGTCTTGTTAGAAAACGTTATCACGTACATAGAGTGGTGTCTTGGTAGAAAACGTTGCCAGTTAACATAGTGCAATGTCTTAGTAGAAAACATTGTCATTTAACATAGGGTGGTGCTTTGGCAGAAAACGTTGTCACTTACATAGGGTGGTATCTTGCTAGAAAACGTTGTCACTTAACATAGGGTGGTGTCTTGATAGAAAACGTTGTCACTTACATAGGATGGTGTCTTGGTAGAAAACGTCACTTAATAAGTGGTGTCGTGGTAGAAAACGTTGTCACTTAACATAGGATGGTGTCTTGACAGAAAACGTTGCAGACCGAATCACTCATATAAAAAAGCAACAGTTATGCCCCTTTTGATTTTCATGATTTTGACAAGACGTTTGGCAACGACTGAGTCTTCGAGTGGACATCAACGGGGTAGGGAGGAAGGAAGCCATGATTCCTGTGCTACAAGAAAAGAGAGCAGTTATCGAAGCGATGTGCCCAGGACATCAATAATACTATGAACACCACACTCACTGAAGCAGATATCTTTGAGCGCCAGCAAGATGTCTTCATTTTGACTTTAAAGAGGGGGACATTAAATAATGGATAACCCCATGGTTAAAGAATGATGTCTTGATGTTTGCTACCCTTTATTTAAAATGAGATAATGAAGGATTATTTTGTGTGTTTCAACTTTGGCATTCAGCGACCCATAGGCTGACATGCTAGCTTCAGGGGTGGAGAACCATAGCTGACCAAGATCCTGTCCAACCTCTTCGCTGGTACCCCCCGCAGGTCTAGACTGGCTAACGGGACATGGACTGGCGGGGGGTGGAGTCTACTAAAGAAGTACTGCACATCCTCTACTTTTTACCTCCACTCGGGGCCTGAGCTGTCATGACCCGCTCCCGAACAGACATGCCGCTGTGCCTTAACATCTCCACAACATCGGCTACAAAGAACACCAGGTCAAAGTTACAGGGAAGAAGAAGAAGAAGAAGAATGCTCTGGTAACAACTTCAGAAGTTAAACTATTGTCTTTGTTCTCTTTCATTTGATCACTTTTTGTTCCTGCTGGTGGCTGATTTTCCATTGTCCGCATCACCTTTTATCTACTACTGGACAAAATGTAAGGCCCGGTCATTAATCTCAAGCATATTTTCATTTTTATTGCCGTACTCAAACTGTAAATAAATTTATTGTAGAATCTTGATTAATTTGCATTCTAATGAAGTCCTCTATGCAGCCGGGGCATAAACAACACCAACTGTTTATCACAACAAGTGTAAAAATCACGCGCAGTAGCATCGTCCTAGACAAAATGTTAGGGCATTATAAAAAGTGTCAGCATAACCCAGCAGGTAATTAAATCGTGCTGATTTGTGCTGCACGTGCAAGAGGCATTCTTAGTGAACACTTCTCACCTTCCAATCATTTTTATTAAAGCGGTTTAGGGGTATTTTTGTTATTTGAAAAACACCAAGCCACCGCGAAGGCGTTTTAGCACATTTAAGCGTCATCAGGTCATAGCCTTGATTGAAACCGGTTTTTCTGGCCGTGAAGTTGCACGGCGTTCGGGGATGCTCCATTCTACCAAGGCATTTGGAGCGATTTCGCGCAACCGGAGGAGCAGAATACATGCATCATTCAGGCCGACCTCTTTGCACGAGTAGACAAGATGACAGATACCTGCAGTTATCAACACTTCGCATCCGGACAGTAACGTCTTCCACTCTCAGAAACCAGGTAATGATTAAGGCAAACGTCATTGTTAGCGGCAGAACAATTCGCAGGCGTTTAAAAGAATCTGGGCTGGCTTCACGACGACCAGCAATAAGAATAGCTCTTACTCCAGCTCACCGTAGAGCTAGAGTTGCCTGGTGCCGGCAGCACATCTGTTGGACGAGGTGCCAGTGGCGAGAAATTCTTTTTACGGACGAATCCCGCTTCAGCATGTCCTTCAATGATGGCAGAATCCGTGTTTGGAGAAGGCCGGGGGAATGGTTCCATGACGCCACTATCCAAGAGGTGGATCGTTACGGAGAGGGATTAATCATGGTCTGGGGTGGCATCAGCAGGCACGGCAGGACTCCCCTCCATGTCATTCATGGCACCCTAACCGCCCAGGGATACCAGAATGATATTCTGGAACCCATTGTCCAGCCTACCTTGCAAGCCATGGGTGCAGGGGTAGTCCTACAAGACGATAACGCAAGACAACATCGAGGTCGTGTCGTAGATTTTCTTCAACAGCAAAGGATAACTAGAATCGATTGGCCAGCTCGGTCGCCCGATCTGTCGCCCACTGAGCATATTTGGGATGTCCTAGGCAGGTGGTTTTTGACAAATCATCCTCCACCTGTTGATGTCATCCAGCTGACCCTTTTCCTTCAACAAAAGTGGCAGCCCATTCCACAGAATGTCCTAACAACCCTGGGTAACTCGATGAGGCAACGGTGAGTCGAATGTCTGGCAGCAAACGGTGGCCACACGCGATACTGACATGTTTGTTGTTTGAAAACCACTCTTGTGAATTTTTGGACGAGGGGTGAGTGATTTCTCCAGCTTGCTGTATGTGTATGTATACACAATGAATGAACGAATGCTGTATTTGTATATCTGTTTCGATTTCCAAATGAAATGATTGAATTTGTTCAGTTTTAAATGATGTTTTCTTTGGTACTAATGGGTTGTTTGTTAGTCAGTTGATTTTGTTTTTGTGAGAATTGAACAAACCGGCCCTTAACTTTTGTCCAGTAGTATATAATGCTGCGATTATTTCCTGCAGTTCATTAACATTCCAACTCTTTTGTCCAAATCTTCTTCAGCCCCATTTTATTCTACAGCCATATAACCTAGCGCCCCGCCCAGCCCAACCCAGCCCAGCCCAGCCCAGCCCAGCTCTCCAACTTATTTTCGTTTGTTTGCTTCTAATGTCTGAGTACTGGCCTGAATCATTCCAAGTCCTTCAAAAGGGAGGAGCTGGAACGGTACAGCCCATTTTGGGAATCATTGTTCTAACTCTCAGTTAATAATAATCATCATCATCATCATCATCATTAGGTGCCGTGCCGACTGGCGTTGGCTATTCTTCTTCTTCAGAGTATACGATCCTTCACGCAGGCCATCAGCTCAGTTTGTGATCTCCTCTCACACCATCTCGTCAGACTGTCCAGTATTATTCCTCTTGGTCTTCCACTGAATCTTCTTCCCTCTATTTTTCCTGTTGTTATATTTTCAATGCCCCATCTTCTCATTGCATGTAAATTTACTCTTTCTTATTTTTTTTACTACATTTTTGTGTCTCTTTAGCTCTTCTCATAAATTCTTCATTAGTTATTTTTGCTGTCAAGGGAATTCGCAACATCCTTCTAATAAACCACGTTTCTGTTGCTTCCATTTATTTTTGTGAAGACTTGCCTATTGTCCATAATTCACTTCCATATAACAAGATAGGTTGAATATAGCATTTTAGGACTCGTTTTCTAACATTCATTGATAAGGATGTGTTGGATAATATGTTTCTCATTCTCTGAAATGCAGTCTTTGCTTGGCCTAGTCTGTTCCTAATTTCTGTTCTGCATTTCCAGTCTGAAGTTATTACTGCTTCAAGGTATTTAAATTTCTGCACCTGCTTTAGAATAGTTCCGTTTAATTTAATATTGCATGCTGGTGGATTCTGTTTCTTAAATATAACCGTAGTCTCTGTCTTTTTTATGTTCAAAGTAAGGCCGTTCTGTTCACTTTCTTTGGCGACTTTATCCAAGAGATTTTGCAAGTCTTGTTGGTTCTCAGCTATCAGTACTGTGTCGTCAGGATACCGAAGGTTGTTAATATTGTATCCTCCAATTTTTATACGTGGTTCTGTGATGATCGTTTTTAGAATATTTTCGCTGCACAGAGAAAAAAGGTCTGGAGATAGTATACATCCTTGTCGCACCACTTGTTTTATAGGTTGATATTTTCCAGTTTTATTTTCAACTGGAGCTGCTGTTTCTTGCTGCCAGTATAGATGTTTTACAATCCTCAGGTCTTTGCCGTCTATATTGATGTCTTCAAGCATTTTAATAATTTAATCATGTTTCACCTTGTCGGATGCCTTGGTGTAATCAATGAAGCATAAGTAGAGATCTTTCTGTACTTCTAAAGCTCTTTCTGTTAGTGTTCGTAAAGCATAAATGGCATTGTGTGTTCCCTTTCCTTCAACAAATCCAAACTGTTCATCTGGTATTTCCATTTTTATCTTTTTTCTTTGTTCTTCTCATAATGATTATCAGAAGTAGCTTCGTTATGTGACATGAGAGGCTGATAGTCCTGTGGTCCTCACATTCCTTTGCACTTGGTTTCTTTGGTAGTGCTATAAACGTGGATTTAAGCAGGTCACTGGACATATAACCACTGTTGTAAATGTCATTCAGTAACTTGGGTATAATTTTTATTCCTATCTTCTCTAGCGCCTCTATTTCTTCTATTGTTACATTATCAGGCCTAGTCGCCCAGGCTTAGTTAAATAGATTTGTTAAAAAAAAATTATTGAAACTTAAATTGATTGGTACTGAAACAATGCCATAGAATTATATAAAGACATCACACAAAAAAAATGTACCGGAACAAATCTCTATTTCCGCAGCTGTTTTGTAGCCTGATATTCTTCTCGTAAAAAAAAAAGAATGTTCTGGCCGTCATGTTCTGAGAGTTTGTTGACACTTCAACGCAAGTCTTCTCGACATATCTTTCTAATGTTTACTTTTAATTTTCATCAACAGTAATCTTCAGCAATCAAACCAGTAATCTTCAGCAATCAAACCGGTAATCTTCAACAATCAAACCAGTAATCTCCAACAATCAAACCAGTAATCTTCAGCAATCAAACCAGTAATCTTCAACAATCAAACCAGTAATCTTCAACAATCAAACCAGTAATCTTCAGCAATCAAACCAGTAATCTTTAACAATCAAACCAGTAATCTTCAGCAATCAAACTCCCTGAAGTACGGACACGAATGTTTTGCAAATCTTCAGGTCAAGTAGCTTTTTACGATTACAAATTTACTTGAAGCCGGCACCAAAAGTGGGTTATACCTTTAGAGACTTATCTAGCAGGTGCAATATCTATCTATCTATCTATCTATCTATCTATCTATCTATCTATCTATCTATCTATCTATCTATCTATCTATCTATCTATCTATCTATCTATCTATCTATCTATGTCTGTCTCTCTGTCTGTCTATCTGTCTTTCTGTCTGTCTGTCTGTCTGCCTGTCTTATCTGTCTGTCTGTCTGCTTCCTGCTTTGCTTGTCTACCTGTCTATCTATCCGTCTATTTGTCTGTTCAGTGTCTTTTTTCTTAATAAATGAACTCTTTAATACCATCTTTTACATATCCCATGATCACTATGATATCTGTAGGTCAATATCATTAAAAATAAAACTTCGCCTTACTTGTATAATCTGTAGTAAAAATAATAATAACAAACAGGACGACCTTCATGGAAGTTCACAACCTAAAAGGAAGGAAAGAAAACTCGATAAAAAGAATACGAAAACACACACAGACACAAGTAGCTTGGACCTTATAACGCAAATATTGCAATTTGTTATTTTGTCCAAATTATACAAATCTGTAATTGATAGAATCAGTCGAAAGAGAAGTTGTTTTTAGACAATTTTAGTCAACGAACCAAAATGCAGCTAGCAACTGACTGCCTTCTCCGGCAAAAAGTGCCATTGCTAGAGTTTCGTATAGGTTATCGGGTAGAGTGGTTCAAGGGAAATCAGTGCCATGAATTTTCTAGAGGTACAAGGTTCGACCCCACGGGGAGAGAGGGGGGGGCGTTCCAGATAACCCATCTGAAGAAATGGTACCTGACTTCTTCTGGAGTTGGGGAAGGAAAGGTTGCCAGCCGTGGTACTGGCCACATCCACCCTCTGGTACAGTGGTTCCCAACCTTTTTTCCCCTTACATCCAAGGACCGCTTTTTAAAATAATTTATAAGCTGCAGACGAGAATACGGCGTGAATTCTTAATTGTACTTTGTGCACTAGATGGGACAAAGGCAGTCGGCGACAAATTGCTGACCTGTTGGGAGTGAGGGTTGGAGAACCACTGCTGACCTGCTGGTGGTGAGGGTTGGGGACCCACTACTGACCTGCTGGGGGTGAGGATTGAGGAAACAATTGCTTAGCTGCTGGTGGTGAGGGTTGGGGAACCACTGCTGATCTGCTGGGGATGAGGGTTGGGGAACCACTGCTGATCTGCTGGGGGTGAGGGTTGGGGAACCACTGCTGATCTGCTGGGGGTGAGGGTTGGGGACCCACTGCTGACCTGCTGGGGGTGAGGGTTAAGGACCCACTGCTGACCTGCTGGGGGTGAGGACTGGGGAAACTATTGCTGAGCTGCTGGTGGTGAGGGTTGGAGAACCACTGCTGACCTGGTGGTGGTGAGGGTTGGGGAACCACTGCTGACCTGCTGGTGGTGAGGGTTGGGGAACCACTGCTGACCTGCTGGTGGTGAGGGTTGGGGAACCACTGCTGACCTGCTGGTGGTGAGGGTTGGGGAACCACTGCTGACTTGCTGGAGGTGGGGTGAGTATTTGGGAATCACTGCTGACTTGCTGGAGCTGAGGGTTGGGGAACCACTGCTGACCTGCTGGAGGTGGGGTGAGTATTTGGGAACCACTGCTGACCTGCTGGAGCTGAGGGTTGGGGAACCACTGCTGACCTGCTGGAGGTGGGGTGAGTATTTGGGTACCACTACTGACCTTTTAGGGGTGAGGGTTGGGGCACCATAGATGACATGTTGGGATGAGGGTTGGGAAACTATTGCTGACTTGTTGGGGGTGAGGGTTGGAGAACCGTAGATGACATTTTCGTGGTGAAGGTTGGGATATCGCTGCTGACCTACTGGGGGTGAGGGTTGGGAAACCACTGCTGACCTGCTGGCTGTGGGGTGAGGATTGGGGAACCATTGCTGACCTGCTGGGGGCGAGGGTTGGGGAACCATGGATAACATGTTGGGGATGAAGGTTGGGGAACCTTTGCTGACCTCCTGGGGGTGAGGATTGGGGAGCCTCTGCTGACCTGCTTGGGGTTAAAGCTGGAGAACCAATGTTGACCTGATGGGGTGGATTGAGGGTTAGGGAACCACTGCTGACCTGCTTGGGATGAGGGTTGGGGAACAATTGCTGACCTGCTGGGCGTGAGGGTTAGGGGACCATAGATGGCATATTGAGATGAGGGTTGTGGAACCATAGATGACATGTTGGGGTGAGGGTTGGGGAACCACAGATGAAATGTTGGGATGAGGGTTGTGAAACCATAGATGACATGTTGGGATGAGGGTTGTGGAACCATAGATGACATGTTGGGATGAGGGTTGTGGAACCATAGATGACATGTTGGGATGAGGGTTGTGGAACCATAGATGACATGTTGGGGTGAGGGTTGGGGAACCATATTTGACATGTTTGAGGTGAGGGTTGGTTAACCACAGTTGACATGTTTGGTATGAGGATTGAGGAGCCATAGCTTACATGTTGGGGATGAGGGTTGGGGAACCATAGCTGACTACGACACGGCATCGTCTGCAATGAATACTAGTTCGCTGTTGCATAGAGGAAGAAGAAGAAGAAGAAGAAGGAGAATGAGGAGGAATTATGCAGCAGACGGCATATAACAGTAAACAGATAACGGAACGTCTTCTCTAATGTGCCGAAAGTCAAGGTAAGTCTGAGCACTCAAGCTACATCCCCAGCGTGTTTCCATTGGCATAAGAGGGCTACCTTCATCTTTTTAGCTTGTATTTTTCATTACACTCACGTAAAATAAAGGAACGATGTAGTACAGCTTACAATATATTACACGTAATAAAACGGCAGTTAAGTAGCAACGAAACAGAACAAAAATTAAGCGTTTTTCCTGTTATTTTTTATGAGGGTCTCTCTCTCTCTCTCTCTCTTTCTCTCTCTCTCTCTCTCTCTCTCCTTTATCACAGTTAGTCAGTGTGAGCTAACCCGTTACCCGAGACACTCGTAAAACGGGAATTCACAGATCGCCGTGTCCTTAGCGTTCCTGTTTGTTGACATAGCACGGACGAATGATGAAGAAGGCGAGAAAACAAACGTTTGATCTTCAGTATGTATATGGCGTATAATAATGACGATTTCTTGTTTACGTGCTCTGTTTCCCTTCTGCGTTGGTTCGTATTTTCCTGCTTGCTGTTCCAGACTCTTTTTTCCTGTCAGTTTTTGTGACAAGTTACAGCTGGTGCTTATTGCAACTTTGCTCCTGGCGCTGTCCCTTTTTTGCTACCTGCAGATACGGCCGGCCACTGTCTTCAGGATTCTTCACGACCGTGCGAAGTGGATGTTTCGTGACCTCCAAGAGCTTTTTTTTTTTTATTCCAGGGCGGGTTGGTGTTGTCGTTATTGTTGTTGTTATTGTTTAGGATCTCTCTTGGTTTTTCGAACTTGAAGCTCTTGCCAACCCGTGCCCCGATGAAGGTCTTTTTGAATAATGCGCCATATCAGATAGGGGGCGTACTTAACGGCCTCCGGCAATCTGGGTGAGCAATCATATCACTTAACGAAATGCAACTGCATGCTTAATGACTTTTCATGCAGTGACTCCCAGACCTATTTCATTTTAATGACACACCGGGAAGTTAAAAGAGGTATCTCTTGATCAGTAATGATACTTCTCAGAGTAACGAAGACTCTTTTCCATTTCTTCTTATGTTGGCACTCGTATCTCTCCTAGCTGCCATTTCCACTTCAGACACTGATTATTCCCCGTCTCCAAACACAAATATGGAACCGCTTGTTGTTCAAATTCAAGGAGCATTTACGGTAATTAGCTTCTTAGGAACACATGCCCATTAAAGCTGGTTGCCATTTTCGGCGTTTTAAAAGACATTTATCCTGGAGAAAAAAAAAACAGAAAACACAAGAATCTTTGGACGAGGCTGTAAAACACTTTTCATACACTCCCGAGTTTTTGTAAATTGAGAGATTGTCTTCGCACCTTGGACGTTAAAATATCCTTTGAAGGAAGAATCGATAGTGACGCTGTTTCTGAGAATGTTTACGACTGTGGGGGTCAAATCTGGCTGGCCTTGCCCTCTAGTCACCCTACTGTAAAAAAGGCTACGTGGCAGATTGTGTTGAGGAAAGCTGCTCCTGAAAACGGAGGATATCTTGTTTGTGTGGAAAGCATATTTGATATTATTACGAACGGCTGTCATTGTACAAAGGGGAAGTAAGACAGTGCGTGCAATTCATTTCCTCTAATATCGGCTTTTTGTCTTAATCTACACTCCAGAGATGGGATTTACGTCGACGTCGAGTTTCTTACATGGAGATGGGACATTGCTGGGTCTACATTCTAGAGATGAGACTTTGACTGAATCTACAGCTTGGGTTTAAAATAGTTCCTGCTTACAACCAGCAAATTAGAATTTGACTGAGCCTACAGCTTGGTGATGGAACTTTGAACCTACAGCTTGGTGATGGAACTTTGAGCCAACAGCTTGGTGATGGAACTTTGAACCTACAGCTTGGTGATGGAACTTTGAACCTACAGCTTGGTGATGGAACTTTGAACCTACAGCTTGGTGATAGAACTTTAAGTCTATAGCTTGATGATGGAACTTTGAGCCTATAACTTGGTGACGGAACTTTGACCCTACAGCTTGGTGATGGAACTTTGAACCTACAGCTTGGTGATAGAACTTTGAGCCTATAGCTTGGTGATAGAACTTTGACCCTACAGCTTGATGATGGAACTTTGAACCTACAGCTTGGTGATGGAACTTTGACCCTACAGCTTGGTGATGGAACTTTGACCCTACAGCTTGGTGATAGAACTTTGACCCTACAGCTTGGTGATGGAACTTTGACCCTACAGCTTGATGATGGAACTTTGAACCTACAGCTTGGTGATAGAACTTTGAGCCTATAGCTTGGTGATGGAACTTTGAGTATACAACTTGATAATGGAACTGTCTAAATCTTAATGATGGAACTTTCAGTGTATAGCTAGATGATGGAATTTTGAGTCTACAGCTTGATGGTGCAATTGTCTACAGCTTGATCATGGAACTTTGAGTCTACAGCTGGATGGTGAAGCCTATACCTTAATGATGGAAATTTCAGCTTACAGCTTCATGATGGAATTGTCTGTAGCTTGATGATGGAACTTTGAGCCTACAGTTTCATGATGGGACTGAGTCTACAGACTGATGATGGGACTATGAGTCTACAGACTGATGATGGGACTATGAGTCTACAGCTTGATGATGTGACCTTGAGTCTATAGCTTGATTATGGGACTGAGTTCACAGCATGATGATGGAACTTTGAGTCTATAGCTTGGATTTGATAATTTTTCTGAGTTCACAGCCTGGAGATGGGACTCTCTATGGGGCAACAGCTTGGGGGAGAATAACAATAAAACCAAACACAGAAGTGAAAATGAAAAAAAACAATCCTTTAATCTGACCACGCGTTTTTCTTTTCCATTTTCTCTTTCTTGGAAAAAAATCCCTTGACTATCATAGGGATCTGTTCAGTGTTCTATTTCTGTTCACTATTTTTGTCCAGTTTCTCTCACTGTGACGTAGACTTTCATGACCACAGAGGTACTGTGCTGCTGTTTTTCCGTCTGTTAGCCATGTTGCTATGTGAGAATATCCCACTAATGATGTGTCCTTTCCTGTGAAAAGACTTTTATTTACACAGCTACTGCTCCACAGTTCATCCAGTGCAGATAACTCAGACGATAAAGTGCACTCAACCCAAGCAGGTAACCCTAATACAGCTAACATAATTCTGTCAACAAAATATAACTCTTTTAACCCTGTTATCGTAATTCAGGAAACTTAGCTCAGTCAGCCGAGTACAGCTAATTTGTCGCAGTCGACAAAATGTCAGCTAATTTAACTCTGTCAACTAAAACATTGCTAATTTTAATCCTGCCAATAAATGTACACCTAATTTAACTGTGTCAACTAAAGTACTGCTAACTTAATTCTGGCCAAAAAAAAGTACACCTAATTTAATTCTGTCAACAACAATACGGCTAATTTGACTCTGTCAACAAAAGTACACCTATTTTAACTCCAAAAAAGAAATGGACACCAAAAGGTACAGCTACCTTAATAGCTTAACCGCAGTTAATTTTAACGCAGTCACCTCGGTTTAGCCAGAGAGAATACACAGAAATGCCTCCGGAACGCTACAACTCGCTGTATCTCCTCACCACCTCCTGTAGTTTATTAGGCACAATCGCATAACGTACTGCTCCAATCAACCGACATTGAACATATAACGCCATAACGTGCCGGTGATGAATGCAAAATGTGAAATAGAAACCAGCGGGGGCTACGGGATAAAGAAATGTAACTTGAAATTCCTGTGATAAATCGTTTCTTTTTGAAACAAAACACTGTTGTTGCCGTCCTAGTTGCTACTGCTGTTTTCGTTGTTGTGTGCTCTCTCTCTCTCTCTCTCTCTCTCTCTCTCTCTCTCTCTCGCTTCATCTCTTTGCATCTGAGAGTTTCAGATTCTTGGCAGGTGATGTGGTTATGAAGATCTTGAAAGCAGGTGTGAAGTGAATCATGTGGTTTGTGTGTGTGTGTGTGTGTGTGTGTGTGAAGGGAATCATATTGTTTTATTCAGTTTGGAACAGTCTTCTCTTAACGTAATGCGTCAATATATCATCATCATTATCGTCATCTTCATCATCATCATCATCATCATGTGCCTTCCCACACAGGTGGGGAAAAGAGGAAGGTGATGTTGGGGAGAGAGAGAGGAAGAAAAGAGAAAGAGAGAGAGAGAGAGAGAGAGAGAGTAGGATTTGCACTCCTTGGGCTTGGACTACTGAAGGGACATGGACTATTGAGAGGACTTGCCCTAACAGGGGGCTTGGACTATTGAGGGAATCTGGTCTGCTGAGAGGATTTTAGCTATTGAGAAATTTGGGCTAATGAGGGCTTAAGCTACTGAGGGGACTTGGTCTGTTGAGAGGATGTGGCTATTGATGGGACTGGGTTGTTGAGGGGATGTGGCTATTGAGGGGACTAGGTTGTTGAGGGGATGTGACTATTGAGGGGGCTGGGTTGTTGAGGGAATGTGACTATTGAGGGGACTGGGTTGTTGAGGGGATGTGACTATTGAGGGGACTGGGTTGTTGAGGGGATGTGATTATTGAGGGGACTGGGTTGTTGAGGGGATGTGATTATTGAGGGGACTGGGTTGTTGAGGGGATGTGACTATTGAGGGGACTGGGTTGTTGAGGGGATGTGACTATTGAGGGGACTGGGTTGTTGAGGGGATGTGACTATTGAGGGGACTGGGTTGTTGAGGGGATGTGACTATTGAGGGGACTGGGTTGTTGAGGGGATGTGATTATTGAGGGGACTGGGTTGTTGAGGGGATGTGATTATTGAGGGGACTGGGTTGTTGAGGGGATGTGACTATTGAGGGGACTGGGTTGTTGAGGGGATGTGACTATTGAGGGGACTGGGTTGTTGAGGGGATGTGACTATTGAGGGGACTGGGTTGTTGAGGGGATGTGACTATTGAGGGGACTGGGTTGTTGAGGAAATGGGCTATTTATGGGGCTCGAAGAATTGAAGAAACGTGGGATACTGAGAGGACTTGGGCTATTGACAGGATCTGGGCTACTGAAGGACTTGGGCTATTGAGAGGATCTGGGCTACTGAAGGACTTGGGCTATTGAGAGGATCTGGGCTACTGAAAGACTTGGGCTATTGAGAGGATCTGGACTACTGAAAGACTTGGGCTATTGAGAGGATCTGGGCTACTGAAAGACTTGGGCTATTGAGAGGATCTGGGCTACTGAAAGACTTGGGCTATTGACAGGATCTGGGCTACTGAAGGACTTGGGCTATTGAGAGAATCTGGACTACTGAAAGACTTGGGCTATTGAGAGGATCTGGGCTACTGAAAGACTTGGGCTATTGAGAGGATCTGGACTACTGAAAGACTTGGGCTATTGAGAGGATCTGGGCTACTGAAGGACTTGGGCTATTGAGAGGATCTGGACTACTGAAAGACTTGGGCTATTGAGAGAATCTGGACTACTGAAAGACTTGGGCTATTGAGAGGATCTGGACTACTGAAGGACTTGGGCTATTGAGAGAATCTGGACTACTGAAGGACTTGGGCTATTGAGAGGATCTGGACTACTGAAGGACTTGGGCTATTGAGAGAATCTGGACTACTGAAAGACTTGGGCTATTGAGAGGATCTGTACTACTGAAGGACTTGGGCTATTGAGAGAATCTGGACTACTGAAAGACTTGGGCTACTGAGAGGATCTGGGCTACTGAAGGACTTGGGCTATTGAGAGGATCTGGACTACTGAAAGACTTGGGCTATTGAGAGGATCTGGGCTACTGAAAGACTTGGGCTATTGAGAGGATCTGGGCTACTGAAAGACTTGGGCTATTGACAGGATCTGGGCTACTGAAGGACTTGGGCTATTGAGAGAATCTGGACTACTGAAAGACTTGGGCTATTGAGAGGATCTGGGCTACTGAAAGACTTGGGCTATTGAGAGGATCTGGACTACTGAAAGACTTGGGCTATTGAGAGGATCTGGGCTACTGAAGGACTTGGGCTATTGAGAGGATCTGGACTACTGAAAGACTTGGGCTATTGAGAGAATCTGGACTACTGAAAGACTTGGGCTATTGAGAGGATCTGGACTACTGAAGGACTTGGGCTATTGAGAGAATCTGGACTACTGAAGGACTTGGGCTATTGAGAGGATCTGGACTACTGAAGGACTTGGGCTATTGAGAGAATCTGGACTACTGAAAGACTTGGGCTATTGAGAGGATCTGTACTACTGAAGGACTTGGGCTATTGAGAGAATCTGGACTACTGAAAGACTTGGGCTACTGAGAGGATCTGGGCTACTGAAGGACTTGGGCTATTGAGAGGATCTGGACTACTGAAGGGCTATTGAGAGGATCTGGGCTACTGAGGAAACATGGGCAATTGACAAGACCCGGCGATATTACTAGTCTCCTCTTTTCACACTGGAGACAAACTCGGGAAAATATTACATTACTCCTACAGTTTGGACAGACTCTCTGGGGTCCTGCCCTGGTATGGAATGTTATTTGTAGTGATTCTCCTGCCTGTTTTCACACAGAACCTGATCTGCCCGTTATTCTATCCATCTTTTTTTATATTTTCCACCAAATATCTATGAAGCTGTTATTCCTTTGCTCTCGTTCATTCCAACTTTTCTTCAGATATGGCTTTCGCTGTGTTGATATACTCTTTTCGTGTGACCAGATATATTTCATTTGTGTTCCTCTTATGTCAAAAGACCAAAAATTGTTCATCGTTTCCATTTTTCAATCTCTCTCTCTCTCTCTCTCTCTCTCTCTCTCTCTCTCTGAACCTTAAGTGCCCAGGGCATATGGGGCTTCCGGAAGGGTTTTCCACAAATGCCTGTCCTTCGCCTTTTTTTCTGCTCTTGCCTAGGTGAGCCGTCTATTGCTCAACATCCTTTCTGTTGTTCTTCTCCATGTCTCTTTTGGTCTACCCTTACTTCTGCTCCCCTGTGGTGTCCATCTTAGTGCTATTTTTGGTAGTGAGTTGTCAGTCATTCGGAGCATGTCCCAACCATCGCCAGCGTCTTTCCTCAATAATTGTTGTCAGTGGTTTCATCTGCATTTCTGCTAATAAGATGTTATTTCTTATGGTGTTTGGCCAAAATATTTTTCTAATTCTTCGTAAACATTTAGTCTGGAAAGAATTCAACTTGTTTTCTATGGTTTTGGTGATTTTCCAGCATTCACTTCCATAGAGTAGTACACTTAGAACATTACTCTTAAATATCCTGATTTTCATATTTATGCTTAATTTTTCAATATCAGTTGGTCCGAAATACTTGTATTTTCATTTTTTTCTTCTTTGCTTAATGAAAAACGAACGATTCCTTTGTATATTCTCAAGCGACTAATTATTTGCCTTCAGTTTTATCATTTAAAGCCCATGCTGTGAGCCATAGACGAATATAGAATACACATAACGCTCGACAATTTCCATGCCAATCAAGCTGTAATGCTTATAAGAACTCATGTACCCGGAGTTCACCTTAAAAGCGCGAATGTGTTTCCCATTTAACGCAGCAACGAGAACATGTAATGAGGTTTTCAAATTTCACTGGAAAGGAATGGAGGTTTTCTTGGACTCAATTCAAAGATTACGTAAATTCACAATAAGAATCTCTCTGAACCTTAAGTGCCCAGGGCACATGGGGCTTCCGCAAGGGTTTTCCACAAATGCCTGTCCTTTGCCTTTTTTCTGCTCTTGCCCAGGTGAGCCGTCTATTGCTCAACATCCTCTCTATTATTCTTCTCCATGTCTCTTTTGGTCTACCCTTACTTCTGTTCCCCTGTGGTGTCCATCTTAGTGCTATTTTTGGTAGTGAGTTGTCAGTCATTCGTAGCACATATCCCAACCATCGCCAGCGTCTTTCCTCAATAATTGTTGTCAGTGGCTTCATCTGTTTACTATTTTCTCGGCATTTCAGTCACATAGTGGTTACTGCGACCATATAGTGGTTACTGCGACCATATAGTGGTTACTGCGACCATGTCTCACAACGGCGACGGTGGTTCTGATTTACCTGGAGGCCCCCCTAGTCCCTTTGGCATTCGCCCCGTTGTTTCTTGTTTAACTATGTGCAAGAGGTGCCATTCGTCTCATTGTTTCCTGTTTAACTGTGCGGAAGAAGCGCATTTACCTCTTTGTTTCCTATTTAATTCTGTGTAAGTAGAGCATAAGTTTGAAAGACTCGCCGAAGACAGGAAAAATTGGCGAACTACCTTGTGAGCCCTATGTGATGTTTAACGGCACGGGAAGGATATAAGATATAAGAAGTAACGCATTCGCCAAGTTGTTGCCTATTCACCTATGTTTAAGAAGCGCATTCACTTCGTTGTTTCCTGCTTGACTACGTGCATCATCATCATCATCCTCATCATCATCATCATCATCGTTATCGTCATCGTCATCGTCTTCATCGCCCTACACTCCTTGAGAGCATACGCCACGGAAAAGGCTCTTTAGTCATCCCTGTTCTTTGAATTATTCTCTGGTTCCTTCGACTACGCCCAAGAAGTGATGAAATCTGCTTCTCTTTTACTGCATTAAGTTATGGCACGTTAGGGTTTTCTTTGTAGCCTTCTTTAGTCTTGACTTATATCAAGCCAGCTCCACTATTATAGTAATTTTCAACCACGTAGCGCGCAGACTTAAAGTTAATGATATAATGATCAATGAGAGATACAGTTTTATACATAATAGTTAGCCTTATAGTTAGTCTTATCTATAGCCTTATAGCTAGCCTTGCCTATAGCATTATAGCTAGCCCTGCCCATAGTTAGCTTTGCCTATAGCATTATAGTTAGCCTTCCCTATAGTTAGCCTTGCATATGATGCAAAATAGCTGCGGGGGGATGCATAGGCACTGTATCTATATCCTTGTAAGTTTCTTTTAACGTTACATTTGAAACCCTGCTACAGAATTTGTCTGACCCTTGGCTTTTCTGATCTCCAAGGATCGTCTGAGTGAGTAAGTGGTTAGTGCTGTAGTCTCTCATGGCGAAAGTGGGTGGTTCGAATCCGGCCAGAGGAGCCCCAGTCGCCTAGCTGTAGAAATGGGTAGGTGGATTCTTCTAGAGTTACGAGAAGGAAAGGCCTCCAAGTGTGATGCTGAGCACATCGCCCTTTAGTGTGTCGGCAGGTCAAGAAAAATATGGGCGCTAACATCATATTACCTAGGTATTTCCGTGAAAGAATAGGACTACGTTCACCTTTTTTCTACTTTTTTCTGATCTCTCAGATTACGAGGAGCTTTTCACTATTTTCCATTTACGCCAGGTAGCGAAAACTACTGGTCGCCAGCTAAAGCAATTTTTCTCGTTAAATTTAAACTAATATGTTGAAACGATTAGTTAAAACAAAAAAACCTTCCAGAAAAATATGTAATGGAATATTTATGCTGTTACAGAACGTGGATTAGAAACCCTGTTGTTGTGGTCAAAAGTCTTGACCATAGCTCAACTGTTTAAGCGAGCACGGAGGAAGTTATCTCCGTGTTCCGATTGGAGAGCTCAGTCACGGGATCTGAGCTGCCGGCATGCATGAAAAGAGCCAGTTATGTACGAGATGTTGCAGATTAAAGGGTAGCTTTGTTCTAGATGTTGAAGTGAGAGGACGTGGTGCTTTGTTCTGGAAAGTCTGCTAGGAATTTATTGGTTCGTAATGTAAGTTTCTATGTTTGGTTGTTTTTTTTTCAGGACAAATATTGTCATGAACTTTGTCATGTAGAAGTTATGAGATGATTGTCCCTCTTTTTTTGGGAAAAGAGAAGGGGGGGGGGGGGAACAATGCTCGTGATGCTAGACTGAAAGGTTGTATTGAAGTTTTCTGTATTCATGAAGTTGGCATGTTTTTTTTCAATGTTGTCTGAATGTGAGTGTCCCATGGCGAAGGTAATCGCCTGGACAGTTCAGTGTACTTTCATTGTTGATTGTTTCCATCAGTTCATACCACGTTCATTTACAGCACTCATCACAAGGTTGTTTTTTTTTTTTGTCATCATTAAACTTTGTTTATATTCTGTAAGTGCTGGAATCCTGTAGTAAATTGGATTTATGTTATATGTGCCATCTGTTGTGTTAGATTTGAGTGTTACTTATGTAAACTGGTCATGTTCGTGTGCTGACTTGTAGTGATTGTTTGTCCTGGGTTTTCCTGTGCTACACGGTGTATAACAATGTAGCGTCTTGTTGTCACTTGTGAAGCAGTTAAGTAGATCTGCTCTGTAAATAGTGATGTGAAATATTCAGTCAAATATTTGTTTAGCTGGTGTGTAACACATTTACACACACGATCGTAGAGTAGACGGAATAAACATAAATTGTAAGCCCTATACTTTAATACGTGTTAGTAGTGGACAGTAATACTAATACACATATATAGAAGAAATTATGCAAATGCAAGCCATACTAACGAGGTAAAAGTTAACTGTGACCACCTTCAGTTAAAGCAATGGCTATAGACGTTGATAAAACCAAAAGAAGCTGGGTTCGGATCTTATTATTAGAGAAGCTATGACATTTTGTCTTCCCTTTCTTCTTCTTTTTTTAAGCTAAGAATGTATTTCACGTGGAATCGTGGTTTTTTATCTTTTCATTTGTAAGGTCTATTCTTATGACGTATCAATATCGAAAAATACTGAGGGTCATATATGTTTAACGTTTAATTTGTTATGCTGTTTAAACAGATAGACAGACGGAGGAGACAAATAGACAAGTAGACAGACAACAGACAAGCAAATAGATAGATAGATAGATAGATAGATAGATAGATAGATAGATAGATAGATAGATAGATAGATAGATAGATAGATAGATAGGAGGCAGACAGCCAGGCAGACAGACAGACAGACAGACAGACAGACAGACGGACAGACAGACAGATAGATAGATAGATAATCACAAATCCTGAACGTAGCTATCTACACGCAAGAAAGAAGAAATCACGCCACTGGGTTACTTCCCCCTACAAATGATATTCATTGTGGCTGCGTCTCAACGACCGGGCAATAAACTAGGGCGACAAAGAAGTGAATGGAGGCCAGAAAATATTGTTCATACCATGGAAGCAAACCAGAGATAAATGTCAAAGCCCCATCTTCAATGAGAATGGAGTCTTCGGAGCAAAGCGATGTTTGGGAAACGGCGTCCATATGAATCACTAGACAGAGAGAAATGAAACAGAGAGCTTCATAACAAGACAGTGTATGAGAGAGATTTGGCCCATTGAGGGCGTGATTTGTTTGGTAGAAGGAAAATTTCTGATGCTGTTTTCGAGATGTGGAGTGGAGTTGAATGGAGTGGATGGAGTGGCTGAAAACGCAGGTAATGAAATATAAAAAAAAAACAAAACTCATGCTTGAAAGTGGAGCCCAGTCAGAATAACCATTTATATAACAGACCTAGGTCAGGCGACTTCCTTTGATCGATTAGACCAAACAGAAAAGTTTTGATTTTGTCCAAAAAAAGAATTTCTTTTTAATGTGTAAAATACCTAGAATTCGTCTTAGTGTATAAATTAATGCTGACGTATAGTAGTAGTAGTAAGTAGTAGTAGTAGTAGTAGTAGTAGTAGTAGTAATAGTAGTAGTAGTGATAGTAGTAGTAGTAATAGTAGTAGTAATAGTAGCAGTAGTAGTAGTAGTGCTAGTAACAGAAGAAGAATAGAAGAAATTGCAGTAGTAGTAGTAGTAGTAGTAGTAGTGCAAGTCCTGGAGTGGAGAAAGAACGTTTCATGGCCTTATAGGGAGAAACATTTCTGACAAGCCTACGAAGGACCCCCTGCCGTATATCGGTCACTGTTTATCAAGTTACCACTCACCTGTCATGGGGTCTAGCCAGAGCACTGCTCAGAGCACCAGAGACATTTCTCTGTTCTAAAGTTGGGCCAAGATTGCTTCCAGGGGACTACTGTGGATGAAAACATCCATGGGAAAGAGGGCGGTGCTGTACCGACTTAGTGAACTTGTCTCCGAAGCATTACTGGCAAGCACCAAGTTACAGACAAGGCCAGAAAATATTGCAAAATTGAGCCAGTTTATGTCGATTAACATAGCACAAACAGTTTAATGAGCCATATCTCTTTCGCTCTCACTCCTCTCTCTCTCCTCTCTCTCTCTCTCTCTGAACTTTACATGGGGCTTCCGAAAGGGCTTTCCACAAACGCTTGTCCTTTGCGTCTCTTTTTCTGTAGCAGTCTGATTGTTTTGTGTTTTTTTTTAAACGGGATAGGGTTGCTGGCCCTATGACAAACCCTAATTAGTCGCCTTTTACGATCATGCATGGTAGGGTACAGTGGTCCTATTCTTTGCTTCCCATGCATGTGCCCAGGTCCCGGGTGTCACACACACGAGCCATATTACAAGAATACTATTAAGAATCATTAACCTGAGAACACGAAGTAAGATCAAAACTGAAATCGCAGACGAACACTTTGGTTTTGTTGGAGGAAAGAAGCCCAAGTATCGCAGCTTCTATATTAAGAACTACAGCAGAAAGATCTCTAGAACTAAACAAAGATTATTACCTGTGTTTTATTAATTACTCGAACATTTTTTTACAGAGTTTCACGTGAAGATATACTACAAATCTTGAAAATCTTATTATAGATGGTAAGATATGAGAATCATTAAGGGTATGTACTTGAAGAAAGGAGAAATAATGAGCAATGAAACAGGTGAGCACAAGATATGAAACGAGGCATAAGACAAGGTTGTGACCCGTCACCTGGTCTGTTATCATTACACAGTGAAAACGTCATTAGAGGCATTAAAAACGTGACAGGAATTAAAATATCAGGACATAATATCAATTATTTGAGAAACGCGGATGACGCCGTTCAATAGCAGAAAGCGGAAGCAGTTTGCAGAAACTCGTAAACACGATTACTGAAGAGAGCAATAAAAAGAGACCTAGAGCTAAACAGCAAACAAGACAAAAACAGTGGCAATAATCGAAAAGAATAAACATACCAAAGTGCTATTTCCTTTCAAACGGGAAGACGCTGACACAAGTAAATAAATTCAGTTATCCTGGAACAGCAATAACAGCTGATGGCAAGTGCACAAATGAAATAAAATCACGAAAAGGTAAAACACAAAGGCGGCTTTTTATGACATGAATAAAACACTAACAAATAGGAAAATGTTTCTAAACATCAGGAGCAGAGTATTACAGTGCTATATACAGCCAACATTGATACGACGGGAAGTCACTAAGTAACTCGCAAACTGAAATAATTTATCAGTGGCAGTTATCAGGCAGTATTTAAATATATCCTTAGATAGTACCATCATCTAAATTTATAATAGTTGTATGTAGGGGGCGCTAGGAGTTAAGTGCGCATGCGCAAAGCAATAACAAAATGGCTACCCAACTGTTAGTGTGTACCAAAGAAGAACAGAGAAGTGCGGCGGGATTTTTGTGGGCTAAAGGACATTCAATTGAGGACATTCATAAGGAAATGATTACAGTATTTGCTGAAAAGTGTTTATGACGTAAAGCGGTCTATAACTGGGTAAAAGAATTTTCTCAGGGACGAAATTGTTGACAAACCCGCCTTCTGCGGGGAAAGTTATGATGACAGTGTTCTGGGATTATCATGGAGTGTTGTTAACCAAGTTCCAGAAGTATGGTGACAGTGTGAATTCTGTATCGTACTGTGAAGTTCTGTTGATGCTACGGGATGCAATTCGAAGAAAACGTCCTGGTCTGCTGACTAGAGGTGTGCTTCTCCTTCATGACAATGCCAGAACACATACGGCTCGGTTAACCCAAGAGAAAATTAGCCAGTTGGGTTGGGAAGTTCTTGAACATCCACACTATAGTCCTGATTTAGCTCCAAGTGATGTTCACCTGTTTGGTCCATTGAAAAACCACCTTGGCGAGAGAAGATTCTCGAGTGACGAAGAGGTGGAAACAGAAGTAAAAAAAAATGGTTCAGAAATCGGACAAATGTATCAATGTCGGTGGCGATTACGTTGAGAAATAGGGGAATAATGTAGGTTCAAAAATTAAAAGTTTTCAAATTACTGTCGCATTTAGTTTTGTTTTTTTTTTTGTAACAGGCACTTGCGAGTTACTTAGTGACTTCCCCCTCGTATATGGTTATAAAACTTGGACAATCAAGAACAACAACAACAAAAATGACAAAGAAGCTGGAGATGTGGGTTTGGAGAAAGATGCAACAAATACCCCCGGAGAGACAGAAAACAAACGAAAAGATCCTCAAAGGAAGTTTCAGAACAGTGAAAACTAGTCGAAATGAAAAGGAAAAAAAAAGGTCAACATTTCTTGGACGTTTCATGAGAAGACAGAAGTTGGAGAACCAAGTACGGACTGGAAAATTCAAAGTAAAAACGAAGAGAGGATGACCAAGAGGAAAATATCTCCGTGGACTGACCAAGTGGCATGGGAAACAGAAGAGCATCTGATTTATTCTGAGACATCAAGGACCACGCAAGATGAAGAAGAATGGTCGTCAACATTATCCGACACGATACATATTAATTATTATTATTATTATTATTATCCTTGTTGTTAATCGCCACTTAAACTCAGTAACCAACAACAAGATGGATTAATGTCCACAGGATTTTAAGAGCTTTGGCGGTAAATTGTGGGTTGCCCCCAGGCTGTCCTCTTTCTACGCGTAGCCCTATATCCCTATATCCCTGTATGCGTGTTCTTAATGAAAAGCGTTTTTAATGAGTCTACAGCGCGGAAAAGGTATTTTGAATTTTACGTTGGAAAATTTGCTTTTCATACAATATTGATAGGAAAACATAAAGTACGATCTGATCAGGACCTCATCTGGTCAGTGACTGGCCGCCTGTGATGTTTGCTATGACCTGACATATCGCTATGAAACACACTTCTTACGAAATCCATTTGGTTACTGCCCTCTAGAATGAAGTTTCAGATATATATATATATATATATATATATATATATATATATATATATATATATATATCTTCTTATCTTATATCCTTCCCGTGCCGTTAAACGTCACATAGGGCTCGCAAAGTAGTTCGCCAATTTTTCCTGTCTTCGGCGAGTCTTTCAACCTCATCAAAGGATTTTATGCCTGTTAATTTGGCCTCTCTTAACAATGTCCTCTTCAGAGTTTCACGCCGTCTGCCTCTTTTTCTTCGGCCTGTTGTGTTCCACTTGATAGTTTGTTTTGGGATTCTCTGATCATTTCTTCTCATCAAGTGACCAACATATGTCCATCTCCTTTTCCTGATCACCCATGAGACTGGTTGTTGTTCACTCATCTGTCTTATCTCTACATTGTTCTTGAATTCGTTCCACTTGATGCCGAGTATTTTCCTTAGGCATTTGTTTTCAAAAGAGTCTAATTTATTTTCTATTTCTTTAGTTGTTTTCCAGCTTTCGCATGCATAAATGAGGGTGGATATTACATTTGAATTGAATAGTCTTAACTTGGTTTTTGTGATCATAACTTTTGAATTCCATATGTTCTCAAGATTCTTGAAGATTGATGCTGCTTTTACAATTCTGATTCTAACTTCCTTTCTAGTGTCACCATCCTGGTCTATGTAGCTACCAAGGTATGCAAATTGACTGACTTCTTCAATATCTGTCCCTTATATATATATATATATCTAATGCATCTACGTTAGGGGAGTACCCACGGCGCCAAAATAAACATCCAGGAAATACGCGTTTCCTTCTCGGTGAAAACACGAGGTTTATCAACAGCAAGGACCAGGTACGAACTACTTTCTCATGGCGCATAGCAGTCTCTTGTGTTCTTTGTCTTTCGTGCAGTAAAAGTAGGCCACAGCGCACACCCTCATTGATTGTGTGCTTTTAAACATATTTATTTTGTGTGTAATCGTCAGTACGTCTGTGGTTATATGTGATTAAACATGTTTCATAGATATGAATGTCTCAGAATGTAGCCACAAATCATAAACGCAACTATTGGAAATCATGGAGATTTAAGGTATGATAGGTAAAAATAAAGGTAAACCTTTCATGCCTTAGAGGCATCCAGGAGATATGGTGTTAGTGCCCATATTTTCCTTGACCTGTCAGCACACTAGAGGGTGATGTGGTCAACATCACGCCTGGCCGCCTTTCCTTCCCCAACCCCAGAAGAAGTCGAGTACCTTTAAAGCAGTATACTCGGGTGGTGATTCTCTCTCCTGCTGTTCTTCTGAGTGAAATGTAGAACGTAAACTGTAAATGTATTTCTATTCATTTCTGTGTATATTTCCACTACAGTTCAAAATTAGTTCTTTCTTACATTACTATTCTACGTTGTTTTGCGTCTGTTTTGTTAGTCACTTCACAGACTTACTTGCTCCCAGGTTCATTCTCTCTCAGTGGAAATAGTAATACAGAAGCAGGAACTTTACAGTTGAAATGACTTTAATTATGAACGGGGTGACGATGAGTCGATGAGCGATATGACGAGAACGACAAAGGCATCAACAAAATCCATGGACACGAGACTGGACATCTCCACGATACAATATATGTTCCCGGCAGACTACTATCGCCATCAGAACAGCCTAATACACTCTACTCTACATCTATTTGACTAAACCACAACATTTCTAACACCCTAATCTACGTTTATCTCAGACGATACACAAAACACAAATGTCCCTCAGTCATAGGATTTCTCTCTCACCTGACCTTTTTCCTATCACTCCCCATCCGTGACCCTCGTTCAACCCGAGACAAAGGAGATACAAACAGCTGATTACTTTAGAAGATAACTCATTTTATACAAATATTCCAGTTCTCAGATGAGTTATCTATCTTACATCTAAACATTCAATATACTGCTATACCTTCACCATGAGAGACTAGTCCACTAACCACTTCGCAACTCAGACACCCTAAGATAGGGCACAATTCCCGTTTCCATGTCATTTAAGGCATATTTGGGATACTGTGTTAGGCCTGTATTTCCAAGACCTCCGGCACATGAAAGTCTGATGTGCTCATTACCATGTCTGGCGGCATTTACCTTCCCAGATTTCTCTGGAACGCATTTTTAGAAACTGGATGAACCACGGAACCTTTTGGATATGTATCAGAAAAAAAAAAAATCCCACTGCTGAAACTTGAACCTGTACCATCAAATTAGTAAATCTAACCCCAAACTACTCCGTCAACAAGAAAGGTGTGAACATAAAAAAAAAAAGATAGAAGATTTTGTCAAACTTGAACAATAAACAAAAATAAAATTTTAAAAACTTAATAAATTGAGAGAAACATGGCGCTGAAGTATGGAGAAACAAACGCAACACAAATCTTCTGGCACATGAAAAACTTCTTGATCAAGTGGCAGAAAATTTAAGATTAAAATCCTAAGGAAACGACAGGTGAAAATTATTTGGTCACTTCATGAAAAGGCAGAAGGTAAAGACCATGGCAGTTACTGGAAAACACAGAAAGAAAGTAACAAAGGTAGACTGAAAGAAAGTAACAAAGGTAGACTGAAAGAAAGTAACAAAGGTAGACTGAAAGAAAGTAACAAAGGTAGACTGAAAGAAAGTAACGTAGGTAGACTGAAAGAAAGTAACAAAGGTAGATTGAAAGAAAGTAACAAAGGTAGACTGAAAGAAAGTAACGTAGGTAGACTGAAAGAAAGTAACGTAGGTAGATTGAAAGAAAGTAACGTAGGTAGATTGAAAGAAAGTAACGTAGGTAGACTGAAAGAAAGTAACGTAGGTAGATTGAAAGAAAGTAACGTATGTAGACTGAAAGAAAGTAACGTAGGTAGACTGAAAGAAAGTAACGTAGGTAGACTGAAAGAAAGTAACGTATGTAGACTGAAAGAAAGTAACGTAGGTAGACTGAAAGAAACAAATCTGAAATGGCTGACAATGTGAAGCGGGGAAAGTAAAGTCAGCAGAAGTGACCAGAAAAACTGAAGACAACACAAAATGAGGTAGGATCACACAGTGCAGTCCATTATGAATAGCTGAAAGAAGCATGCATCAAAAGCCAGACAGTTTGCAAGAAACGTTGGATCTTGTATATAGAGAAGGCAGCAGACATCCAAAAAGACCCCATTATAAAGCTAAGCAGAACACAACACACGCCAAATTTCAGGCTTTGAATAGGACACTGCAGACTACAAGATCATCTACACAAACAGAAGGCCGGCCAAAACTTCACTCTGCACAAGTCAAAACAGTCTCCAGACCCCAGAACACATCCAGTAAACCCGCATTATCTTGTCTTGACTCCTTCCTCTTATACCTTTCGATGATGAGGGAACAAACAGACGTCTTGATAGGGTTGGACGATTTGCTTCATAAGTATAATGGGAAATTTAAAGTTTCTGTTAATTTCCTCTTTCCATCTCCCGCGTGGGCGGCCTCTGTTACCTACAAATCTTAGTGTGAAAGTTGTCTGTGATATACTGTCTGGTGGTAACTGTGTAACATGGCCAAAACATTTGACTGGCTGTTTCTGGAAATAGTGTAATACTGGTGTTACTCCAACCTTTGCCCTGAAGGTGCCATTTCTTATTTGGTCTCTTCTTATCACATTTAGTATTCTCCTTAAAACATCTCATTTCTGTTGTGATGATTTCTTGTTTTACTTTTGGCTGTTAGTGCCTATGTATAACACCGATAGCACAGAGTAGGGCGGAAAATTTATTGTACAGTGCCCTTTTTGTTTCACTTCTGATGTATCTGTTTTTCAGTAAATAGGTCATTTGTCCAGTAACCTAATTTGCTTTAATGCATCTGTTCTCAGTCTCATCCCTGAGGATGATATTGTGCTACCTAGGTATTTGAAATGTTTCACTTGTTTCAAGGGCTGGTTGTCTAGGAAGATCTTCTTCTGCATTCTCTAATGCATCTAAAAGCCCAGACCTGTCTGCATGAAAAAAAAAAACTATGAGTCACACATGAAGAACCCTTACTGATGATGGGATTCATGGGGTCGACCCGTCTCCTTGTCTGCATAGCTAAGCACATAAAAGCGAACGCAGAAGAAAACAGAATCTTGTTAACTATCTGTCATCAGACTTTGATATTTTTTTGGCCCTAGTCTGAGTGGCGAAGTGGTTAGTGCACTGGTCTCTCATAGGAAAGGTCGAGGGTTCGAATCCGGCCGGAGACACCCCAGTCACCCAGTTGTAGAAATGGGTACCCGACTTCTTCTGGAGTTGGGGAAAGAAAGGCGGCCAGGAGTGATACTGACCATATCACCCTCTAGTGTGTTGACATGTCAAGGAAAATATGGGCACTAACACCATATCCTTATGTGCCTCCAAGGCATGACATGATTACCTTTACTTTTTTTTTACTTCTCTCTTACTAGTGGGTCAGTGCCGGTAAGAGTTGGCGATCATGCCTCTTCATTCTGCGTTGTACAGTACTTTCACTGTTGTCACAGAGTTGAATGCGGCAATGCAAGAGTGGCGAGTCTGTGCAGTTGATCCTGCTGTTGGCTCTCAAACGCGTTTAGAAGCTCCCAACGCTGGACCGTCTCGATAAAGTAAGAAAACAAATTTCGTAGGATTAGACCTCGAAAAAATCGTAGAAAAAGCACTTTAGTGAGACGTGAGAGAAAGAAAAATCACAAAAGAATTACCTGGGATTCGAACACGGACTCCGGTAGGACGAGCAGCCGTCTAGCCACGAGAGAACAGCGCACTATCGACTTAGCCAACTAGCACCCCGAAAAAGGTGTTTTGCTGACATAGTCTTTAGTAACTGGACCGTCTCGAGAGATCCTAAATGCACTTATTTTGGAAGTTTCACCACTGCAGACACATGGATCTGCTTGGCTTGTAGCACAGGTGCAGAATGAACTAGAGTCACTGTAAGGTCCCAGGATCAACGTATCAAAAGCTGACCAAATTTCTATCCCACTCCTCCTTTGCTGCTCCTTGTAAAAGGCTACTTAAAAGAAAAATATGAACAACTTTATTCTTTAAAACGGAGCGCGCAGCGGTAACGTTTCATCTTACCCTTATCCGTACAAAAACATACGGGACATGTAAATAGGAAAAGAAGACAACATACAGGACGGATAAATAGAAAAAGACAGAATATACAGGACGAATACATAGAAAAGAAGAGAACATACGGGATAGATAAATAGAAAAGAAACAAAACATACAGGAAGAATTAATATAAAAAATAGAACATACAAGACGAATACATAGGAAGAAAACAGAACATGTAGGACGAATAAATAGGAAGAAAACGGAAAATACAGGACGAATAAATAAAAAAGAAGAGAACATACAGGACGAATAAATAGAAAAAAGAAGGGAACATACAGGACGATTAAACAGAAAAAGAATAGAACATACAGGACGAATAAATAGAAAAGAAGTGAGAGTCTAAAATGCACGCGCATATTGTATAAGGAATAAAGGTTCTGCTTGGTTTAGGGATATAGTAGTGCCCATGATGGCGGAATGTGACAAGTACCCATGGTGCCAGAACGTGACAAGTACCCATGGTGCTGTAATGTGACAAGCACCCATGGTGCCGAAACGTGACAAGAAATTTGACTCCCATCCAACTCATCACGGAAGCAGAACTGCACTTCTAATTCTTCTTTCCAACATGTCCTTCATGGCTTCGTCCGCGAAGAGCATCCTGCGCGGAGTTCTATGGATGCAAACACCAACAGCATCGACTATCTACTTGAACAACACACGCATACACGCGCAAAATTAGATCCTGTTTAAAACATATCAACTGGAACGTCTATTAAACCCAAAGTCGCGCGTGATCGCGCGAGAGAAACAAGCTGTGTACCACCCCCTTCCCCCCCCCTCCTCGCAAACTCATACATAATTGATTAGCTAGCTGCTCTCTCACAGCCAACGTCATGTCCATTACAGATTATTTCAGTTACATCTCTTGACATGGCGGGGCATGGAAAACCCTCATTTCATGTCCCAAACCGATCCCAACTGAGGGCTTCCAGTTTTCTTAACAGCGGAGTATGTGGTAATCTATACATCAGAATCCAGGTAACCGCCAGAGTAGCAAAAATGTGCTATTTTTAGCTGCGCGTACCTGTCCTTGTGACGTCATCAGGTGCAATATGGAAGAAACAGGCATGGAGTTTACCCGGGTAGATTTTGTTTACCGATGTGGGAGATTTTATGGAGATATCAGAATACATGTCCAAAGGAAAGTTGAGAGGGAGAGAGAGAGAGAGGGGAGGGGGAGGGAGGGAGAGAGAAAACAGAGAGAGAGAGACTGTCAGGAAAAGGAAGTAAGAGAGAACGAGGTCATGCAAAAAAAAAAAACAGAAAGACACAAGGAAAAATATGAACATAAATATCACTGAAACTCTATTTCTCTTTTCCCTACCCAGGGTCTCTCTAAATTTCCGATTATTCTCTCCCCCTCCCCCCATTACCCATCCTCCTCCTCCTCCCCCCCCCCCCACAAACCTTCATACCTGATTTTAAGTTTTCGAGGGGGAAAAAAGACAAAACATGCCTCAGTCGTTGAAATGTGTTTACCTGCAGCCATTTTACTCTACGGGAGTCAAGACTTCAGAAGGAAGTCACTTTTCTGTGCTTTCGCTTGTACTCTGTGATTGTGACTGAATGATTGAGTACGCAGGGAAACAAGTAACGAATTAATAAGTAACAAAAAAAAAAGAGAAGAAAAAAAAGGTAGGTAAAGGAAAATGAAAGCTATTGAGTTATTACATGAAGAACATAGTCAGCGGTTACTGAGTTAGTTCTCGAGAAGAATAAATAAACCAAGGTTGCCAACGATGAAGAACAGTTATAGAGGACTTTACGGGTGAAGGATAATAAACGAGTGTCCTGAATGAGTAAAAGTAATAAATGAGTGCACTGACTGTGAAGAGTAATATCGGAGTGTGCTGACTGATTGAGAGTATCACTTGAGTGCATTTAGTAATAAAGGATAATAAATGAATGCATTGACCACTAAGAGATAATAAATAAGCGCACTGAATGATTAAAAGTAATAAATGAGTGCATTGACTAATAAAGCATAATAAATGAGTGCACTGAACGACTAAAAGTAGTTGATGAGTGTACTGACTAATGTAAAGTAAAAACTGACTGCACTGAATGATTAAAAGTAATAAATGGATGCATGGACTGACGAAGAGTAATAATTGAGTGTGCCGACTGATGAAATGTAATAACTGAGTACGATGAATGATGAAGGATAATAGCTGATTGATTAAGATTAAAATCTGACGTATTGAAGAATAATAACTGAGTGTACCGATAGAAAAAGTATAATAAATGAGACTAATATTGCATAATAACTGAGTGTATTGAGTAATGAAGGGATAACATGTGAGTGTATTGAGTAATGAAGGGATAACAAGTGAGTGTACTGAGTAATGAAGGGATAACAAGTGAGTGTACTGAGTAATGAAGGGATAACAAGTGAGTGCATTGAGTAATGAAGGGATAACAAGTGAGTGTACTGAGTAATGAAGGGATAACAAGTGAGTGTACTGAGTAATGAAGGGATAACAAGTGAGTGTACTGAGTAATGAAGGGATAACAAGTGAGTGTATTGAGTAATGAAGAGATAACAAGTGAGTGTACTGAGTAATGAATGGATAACAAGTGAGTGTATTGAGTAATGATTGATAACAACTGAGAGTAGTGAGTAATGAATAATAACAACTGAGTGTTTACTGAGTACTGAAGGGATAACAACTGAGTGTATTGAGTAATGAAGGGATAACAAGTGAGTGTAGTGAGTAATGAAGGGATAACAAGTGAGTGTATTGAGTAATGAAGGGATAACAAGTGAGTGTATTGAGTAATGAAGGGATAACATGTGAGTGTACTGAATAATGAATGATAACAAGTGAGTGTACTGAGTAATGAATGATAATAACTGAGTGTAGTGAGTAATGAATAATAACAGCTGAGTGTACTGAGCAATGAAGGATAACAAGTGAGTTTGTTGAGTAATGAAGGGATAACAAGTGAGTGTATTAAGTAATAAAGGAATAACAAGTGAGTGTATTGAGTAATGAATGGATAACAAGTAAGTGTATTGAGTAATGAAGGGATAACAAGTGAGTGTATTGAGTAATGAAGGTATAACAAATGAGTGTACTAAGTAATGAAGGGATAACAACTGAGTATATTGAGTAATGAACGATAACAACTGAATGTATTGAGTAATGAATGATAACAACTGAGTGTAATTAGTAATGAACGATAATATCTCAGAGTACATAACATTAAAGGGGAACATCTCAGTGCACTTAACAATAATAAATGAACGAGCTGACTAGTGAATTATAAGACCTGAATGCATTATCTGATAAATAGTAATAAGAGAACATACTGAGTGATTAAGAAAAATAACCGTGAGATTTCCCTATTTACGAGCAATCGATTTTCAAATATTCACCATAACGAACAACATTCCGTTGCCACTATACCAGCCCTTACAGATGAAAATCTGCATGAATAAACGCACGTGCTCGGCGATGTAATAGGCCCCATATGTGTATATGTGCATCTTGTGATTCAAACATATCTTTCCAAGCAATAACTATCGCATGTTCTTGGCATACTAATGTTGGTGATAAGACTGGAGCGGTAAAAGAATTTTTAAAAAAACAAACTTTACAGGCATACCTCGCTTTACTGCATTTCTCAGATATTGCTCTTTTTTGCAGAGCATTCAAGTTTACTTTCTTCGCAGTGTACTTTATATTCCCCATGGTGTTGTGGTAAACACCGCTTGAGAGAGTCTATCTCCGCCATAGTATTGACCGCATTTAGACGCTTCGCGTCATATTTTGGCAGCTTTTACAGCATTTCAGACTTTTTCGCTGTCATTCATTCATTCATTCACTCATTCATTCATCTGCATGTCCCTTGCGGAACTTTGCCTCCATAACAGCACTCCTGTAGGCCTCTCGGTTGTGAGCAAGATGGCCTGCTGTCATTAGTTTTTAAATCTGGCCTTTTAACAACTGTACAGTGCCCATTAAGGATACCACCAATAGGGAATGGAGAGCTAGAAAGAACGCTGAACACCTTTTCTAAATCACAGCGGATTATAAACGTCCTGGTACTGAACCGGTTGCGCTGATTGGTTCATGTGGAAAGAATGAAAGAGAACAGACAAACGAAAATGCTTTATGTACAAGAAATGAAGGAAACAAGATCGTGAAGTTGACCAAGACAGAGACGGAGAGACAAGACACAAAAGGATATACCGGAAACTGATGTCACCAACTGGAGAAAGAAGATTAGGAACAGGGAAGAATGGAGGTGAACTTTATCTGTAGAAGAAGAAGAAGAACGGTACAGCGGTCGCTGAGCGAGTAAGTGAAAGAAATTATCATAGGTATATCTCACAGAATCGAAAGCTGGAAATGATTTAAGCTCATTGAGAAAAGCGTGTTGAACATCGAGACAGCCCGAAAGCTAGATCTGATGCATAAACCAGTTAGTAAAGTTGTGAACACAGACGGGGGGTTCCTGAAGTAAACTGAAAGCGCTACTCCGGTGAACGCAAGATTGATAAGAAGGTAAAGGTAAAATCCGTCATTCCACAAAGGTACAATTGTATATTGGGGATGCGGTGTTTGGCCCGTATATCCACGACCTTCGGCACATGAAAGTCTGATGTGGTCAGTATCACGCCTGGCTGCATTTACTTTCCCAGATTTCTTTGAAGAGTAATAAGAAACACTTTTTTTAATTAAACCATTTTTAATTTTACAATTCACAAGCTTTAAAAAAAAAAGAGTTTGCCTGTTGCAGACATGACATATTATAGTGTAGATATGATTTTATCTTTCGTATTACTATGGAAAGCCCCCCCCCCCCCAAACACAAAAAAAAAACCACACAAACTAGAATACGTAACTCGCTTTAAAGCGATATTCGCTTTATGGCGATATTTGTTTTAGTGCTATATTCTCTTTTACTGCGATAGTCTGGAACCGCCTCCAGAATCTCTCCCATGTATGCCTATATTTTCAAAATTTAAGCTGGACGCTTTGTGCACTGTCGTTCCGGGGAGTTTGATGTGTGAGTACGAGTCCATAATAAAAACATATTTACGAGACTTTTAAACGAATGTTTGTTTTTCAATGGAACAACAGTTTAACTCTTATATTCCCTCCCACTTCTTAAAAAAATCCAACGACAACAAAAACTGTACAATTAAAAAAAAACACAAATAAAAACATCCGCCATGATTTTTTTTACAAGAAAATGAATACTATTTTTAACTTACACACAGTAATACAAAATTTAATCTCAGAAAACCCGCACAACAAAAAATAAAAAAAGCAACCAAACAATACCATATAAATGCAGTTATTTTATTTGTATTTTTTTTTTTTTTGTGAGGCACATTATCTCTACGGCCTATGATAAGAGAAGAAAAAAAAAAGGACAGGATTTCAACAATAGAAATGTGTCGGTGCAGATTATGGAAAAATGGCATGTACTCGTATTAGGAAGTCAGTCAGTTATTTGCATGTCTCTTGCGGAACTTTGCCTCCCTAACAACTCTCTTGTAGGCCTCTCGGTTGAAAGCAAGATGCCCAGCTGTATTAGAAAGACAACACACAAATATATACATCTCGGTGAGTACTGGTTGTTTATTAGCGTTATTAAGTTATCATATTTGTAATCATTTTTAACAAAGCTCCTTGACTGACAACTATAATATTGTTAAATAACTACAGTTTATTATTTGTTTAGGTATTGAACAAATAACGATATCAGTTATGTGACAAGGAGGATGGGACCCATTCATAAGAGTTTTGGGGGTGCGAGCCGTCCTGGGGTGCTATAACTCCAGTGTCATTTTTTTCTGGACTTTTTTTCTTCTGTGTTAAATTTCATGCATGTACGTATATCTCCCTCCTCTCTCTCTCTCTCTCTCTCTGTGTCTCTGACTCTCTGTCTCTTTGTCTCTCTCTCTATTTCTCTGTCTCTATCTCTCTCTCTCTCTGTCTCTATCTTTGTTTCTCTCTCTTTTTCTCTCTGTCTCTCTGTCTCTATCTCTGTTCTATCGCTGATCTGTACAAGAAAAGCCATGCATACTCTGCAGTCCAGTTCTGGAACACCCTCCCCTACCATTTAAAATCCACTGGTAATACTTCATCCTTTAACTCAAACTTGTTTCATTATTTACTTGGTTGTAATTATATGCCTCCATAAAATAACCAGCACTCTCTCAACACGCGACTCGCCAAACATCAAGTACTAAAATGGCATAGTTAGAAAAGCAACTTGGTAGATATTGTTAGAAATTATTTTAATGTTTGTTAAAAAAACATATGTTAGAAGATCTGTATTTACAATGTATTTTTGTTTATGTATATGTCTGCGTATGTATGTGTGCGTAAGTGCTATTTTATTCGGTTAATTACTTCTTCTCTTTTACTTTGAATGTAGTAGTTAAATCTTACACTCTTTTGATATGTTTTTTCCTAATTTAATTTGTATATTTGTACTAAATCAAGTGTGTGGGAAGAATGAAAGATGGAGTGATGAAGGGCAGAATGTAAGACGGGCCTGCGTGCCCAATTCTTTACCCTTGAAAAATAAAGATTATTCATTCATTCATTCTGTTTCTCTCTGTGTCTCTCTGTTTAACTGTCTCTCTCTGTCTCTCTTTTTCTCTTTCTGTCTGTCTCTCTCTGTCTCTGTCTCTCTCTCCGTTTCTCTCATTCTGTCTCTTTGTCTCTCTCCATCTGTCTCTCTCTGTCTTTCTCTGTCCCTCTCTGTCCCTCTCTGTCCCTCTCTGTCCCTCTGTGTCTCTTTCTCCTCTGTCTCTCTCTATCACTCCCTCTGTCTCTCTCTATCTGTCACTCCCTCTGTCTCTCTCTTTCTCTTTCTCTCTGTCTGTCTGCACTCCCCATCACTCCCCACAAAATCCGTACAAACATAAATAATCTCCATCCAGTCTCTGCCTAGTTATGTATTTTCTGAACGCTGTGTCTTGTCATGTCTTGTCTTGTCTTGAAATTACCTGGAACTGAGAGCGTGATGTTCTTTGCAGGCAATGCTGTGGAAGATGTTGGGCACATATGACCCCAACATCATGCAACACTTCTTTAGCAGACTCCTCTGTCACGGGGGATTATGGCGATCCCTGACCCGTTAGCCAGGCTAGACCTGTTACTAGCGGGTACCAACGGAGAGATGGGACAAGGGTCTTGGTCAGTTATGGGTCGCTGATTACCCTCCCCCTCTTCTGAACGTATTCAGGAAACTCTACTGTAGAGAGCGGAACAACACAACTCCTTCAGATCATCAGAGGAAGTACCTCCACCCCCTTCGTTATACAAGTGTTTTGGCCCTATTAAACGTCTGACACTCTAAGGGTGGGGGTGGGGTGGGCCCTTCTGGGTCATGACTTGAAGAGGTGTAGTGAGTTGTTGCTTTTTTATATAGAAAAAGAATGATTTCTTAAATAACACTGCATGCATTTTTCTTCTTAAGCCTATACACTGAAACAGACTTGGTGTTACAACCACTGTCATACAAACCGAAAACTCTTGTACAAGCGATCTCAAATCTGAACCCACGATCAGTGATCCAAACCGACTCGTCACTAGAGACCAACATTTATTCCTGGTGTTTCATACTGATATAACATCCAAGAATTGTAATGAATTATCTTTGTTTTTGATATTTGTTTCTCCAAATTTCTAACGGTACAGATATATATATATATATATATATATATATATATATATATATATATATTATAGAGAAGACAGTCTTGGAAGGGTACATAATGGGAAAAAGAAAGAGAGGAAGACCAAGGCGAATATGGTTGCAAAGCATCGTTGATAATCTGCAAATGGATGCATCAGCAGCCAGGCATCTTGCTTACAACCGAGAAGCCCACAGGAGAGTTATTACGGAGGCAAAGATCCGCAAGGGACATGCAAATGACTAACTGACTGATATATATATATGCTCTTTTCCTAACTTTTAAGAACATCCTCGTATGTTTTAGTAACCTTCTTCGTGTCATAAAATGCCGTCTTAGACAATTAACTAACAGATGATACAGAAATTGCAAGCAACAGAGGCGCTACCTCGAATTTTTTGGCAGAATAAAAAGCAATAAATATCCCAGGCGGCCAGAAAAAACAATGAAGTGATCCTCAGAGAACGTTCTTAACAATGAAACTAGCTGAAATGATCAGAGAAAGCCTCGGGCGTTGCTGGTATGCCCTCAGAGCACAGACCAGTCTATTTCCAACCCTTGGTTTTCTTAATAATCGTGCAGTGAAAATTTCTTCGACGTTGCATGAAAAGAGAGAAGTTAGAGAACTTGGACATGGCATGAAAAGAGAGAAGTTAGAGAACTTGGACATGGCATGAAAAGAGAGAAGTTAGAGCACTTGGACATGGCATGAAAAGAGAGAAGTTAGAGAACTTGGACATGGCATGAAAAGAGAGAAGTTAGAGAACTTGGACATGGCATGAAAAGAGAGAAGTTAGAGAACTTGGACATGGCATGAAAAGAGAGAAGTTAGAGAACTTGGACATGGCATGAAAAGAGAGAAGTTAGAGAACTTGGACATGGCATGAAAAGAGAGAAGTTAGAGCACTTGGACATGGCATGAAAAGAGAGAAGTTAGAGCACTTGGACATGGCATGAAAAGAGAGAAGTTAGAGAACTTGGACATGGCATGAAAAGAGAGAAGTTAGAGAACTTGGACATGGCATGAAAAGAGAGAAGTTAGAGAACGTGGACATGGCATGAGAAGAAAGAGAACTTGGACATGGCATGAAAAGAGAGAAGTTAGAGAACTTGGACATGGCATGAGAAGACAGAGAACTTGGACATGGCATGAAAAGAGAGAAGTTAGAGAACGTGGACATGGCATGAGAAGACAGAGAACTTGGACATGGCATGAGAAGAAAGAGAACTTGGACATGGCATGAAAAGAGAGAAGTTAGAGAACGTGGACATGGCATGAGAAGACAGAGAACTTGGACATGGCATGAAAAGAGAGAAGTTAGAGAACTTGGACATGGCACAAGAAGACAGGGAACTTGGACGTGGCATGAGAAGACAGAAATTAAAGAACTTGGACATGCCATAAGAAGACAGAACTTGGACGTGGCCTGAGAAAACAGGTTAGAGAACTTGGTATTGACTGGAAAAATCAAGTGCTTAAAAGAAAAAAAGTGAGAAAAAGCCCAAAAGGAAAATATTCCAGGGGACTAAACAAGTGGCATGGGAAAAGAGAAATATCTGAATTTGTCGGAAACACCAAGGACTGTGCAAGATGGAGAAGTATGATCAGTGACGCTGTCTTGCACGGGACGTAATATAATGCGATTATTAATGAAACTTCTCTTTTTGTTCATTGGTCGTATCTGTGTGTCTGCTATGAGTGTCATCTAGCCCGACGGAGACTTAAGACTGTGATATAGTCAGTCATTTGCAAGTCCCTTGTGGAACTTTGCCTCCCTAACAGCTGTCGTGTATGCCTTTCGGTTGTAAGCAAGATTCCCTGGTGCTGATGCATCCATTTGCAGATTTTCAACAATGTCTTGTAGCTATCTTCGCCTTGGTCTTCCTCTCTTTTTTTTTCACCATTATATACCCTTCCAAATACCCTCCTATGATATAGGAACAACAGTTATCAAAACCAGTATTACTAGACGCTGGAAAATGGATTGGTCATGCTCTTCGAGAAAAGACCTAGCAAAAACAATGAAATGGGCATCTGAAAGGGAAAAAAAAACAAAGAAAATTAAGCTGATTAAATAATTCCTGAAGAATTATGGAGATGGATCGCATGCAATACAGCTGGGGCATACAAATCGTAGCTTTTGTGAATTATCACTGACCAAGAAACAAGCATGGATGGTCAAGACCTTGCCGATTAGCTCTTTAGAAGGTCTTTGAAACACCCCTGACAGGGGAAAGAACTCCCTATTGTCTACGTCAGTAGTTCCCAATCTGGGGTACGCGGCAGGACGTTTAGGGGTACGCTAGAAGAAGTTGGATAATTGTGGAAACCAGATTTTAAAAACACACACACACAGCTTTGCGGCGTGATAATATAAGCACCCTATCTCCACAATTGTCTCTTCAGTCCTGCGGATATTATATGTCTCTAACACAAGCCACCAGAACGCCCTGTCTTTGACTGTCCTACTCCATCTCTTCAAGTCTTATTTAACTCTGGTTTTTATTTCTTTTCTTCCTGTTTGATAACCACTGTTTCATATAATCCCTGTTGTGAACGATTGTCAGTGAAGGCATTAATCTCCATCTTCAGGTGCGTTGTTTAATGATGACATTAATTTCTTGTTTTCAAGACTACACAGGGTGAAAGATAGTGTTAATAGTGGAAAGTATCTTCTTATTTGTCTTCTTCCGCACAGGAAGAACAGATCTGTGCAGTCTCAGTATATGTGGATTTTCTCCCCTCACATTTAGATTTCACTGAATGGACCTTAGTCTAGTTATTCCCTGTTTAATTTCCTTCGATTACTTTTGTAGGTTTGCATTATCTTTCCTTGTCTTTCAGGTTTCATTTGACGATTTGTTGTTGTTACTTTTATTCTCATTGATCTCGTTTTTCTTCTAAAACTTCTTTTTATTTTCATACAGATTCGTCTATTCCAAGTCTAACATTTTTTTTTCCTAAAGGCAGACATTTGATAGATAGCCTGAATAAAAAGAAGACGGAAGTGATGGTCATCTCAAAGAAAAGAATACCACCAAAATGTAGCATTACCATTATGGCACAAATCCGAAACAAGTTGATAGATTCAAGTACTTAGGAACAGCTGATGGGAAATGCCACAACGAAATAAAAATCAGACGTGCTCAGGCCAAGTCAGCATTCCAGAAAATGAGAAACATCTTGTGTAACGGATCCATATCAATGGAAACAAGATTCCGAGTACTTAAATGTTACATCGAGCCAATTTTGTTTTATGGATGTAAAGCATGGTCCATGAATAAGAGAGTGCAGCAAGAAATGGAGGCCATGGAGATGTGGTTCATAAGAAGGATGTTGAAGGTACCATGGATAGCTAAGAAAACTAACGAAGAAGTCTTAAGAGAGGCTGGAGTTAAAATGCAAATTACAGCAAAGATCAGAGGCAGACAAGTGAGATTTCTAGGACATTTTCTGAGAAGAAGAAAATTGGAACATATTATGGCAACTGGAAAATTTGAAGGAAGAAGAGACAGAGGACGACAAAGGGAGAAGTTACTGGATGGGCTGTCAGTGTGGCTAGGGAGAAAGTCACCGGCGGATCTCATAATCAAGTCTAAAGACAGGGAATTGTGGAGGGAAATGATCGCCTACGCCACGCGGCACGGCACTTGATTGATTCTGATAGATAAATGATTTCGCTGTTGACATAATGTCGGACCTTCTGATAGATAAATAATTGTGTTTTTTGACATAGAATTCGGACCTTCTGATAGATAAATAATTGTGTTTTTTGACATAGAATTCGGACCTTCTGATAGATAAATGATTTTGTTGTTGACATAAAAGTGCGGCCTTCTGATCGATAAATGATTGTGTTGTTGACATAAAAGTCGGACCTTCTGATAGATAAATGATTGTGTTGTTGACATAAAAGTCAGACCTTCTGACAGATAAATGATTGTGTTGTTGACACTTTCCTTTGCACGTGATGGTTCTAGCCACCAAATAAAAAAAATTTTTTTCGTTCACTGGAAAGGTTCAAAATCAGACTCCGGGGTCACTGCATTCAGGACAGTCCCATATATTCTCCGCGACATCCATCCTCCAAGACTACTATTTGCTAACAGTTCCCATCAAGCGTTAGTTCTTTACGATGCGTCCTCTGTCACACAGTTCAGATTTCCTGCCTGCATCCTTAATTTCTCCTAGCTCCAGCAATCATTTCAGAATTACATTGTTTTTCCATTCCATTCCCATTACTATATTTTCCTGTATGCATTCCTCTTTTCTTGTGTGTATTCCTCTTTTCCTGCATACGTTCCTCTTTTTCTGTATGTATAACGCTTTTCCTGATTGTATTCCTCTTTTCCTGTGTGTATTCCTATTTTCGTGTATGTGTTCCTGTTTTCCTGAATGTATTCCTATTTTCCTGTATGAATTTCGCTTTTCCTGTATGTATTCCTCACTTTTGGGAGACTTCACCCTCATGTACCTTAAGCAGCGGTGACCTCAAAATGGTCATCCTTTCATTTCTGAACAGAGAATTGGACATATTTGGGTTTCTGAGTGTACTGTTTCCTTCTGTCCTCTGCTGCGCTGGTGTTCATTAGCGCTTCGTCCGGCGGCTGGATCATTAAAACAAACACTGGGTCGATTTGCTGAATAATCAGGGAAAGTTTACCTTCTCCGGGTGGGAGAGAGGTGATGACGCAGGTTTCAAGCTCTCGTGTTCATCATCAACAGGAGCTCGGAAACGGCGTTTGATCGATCTGAGAGGAATACCGCCCTTAAGTGCTGTAAATTGGAGCATTCATGCAGTTTTTCTGGGGATAACTACAGAATTGAGAATGTTTGCTTCTCGGACTTTGACAATTTTTTGTTGTTGTTGTTGCTTCTTTCCTTTTGAAATCACAAAAATGCTTCTCGTTTTTTTAAAATCAATGGCTGGTCGTATTTAATAGAGTGTATATCGTACTGGCCCCCGTATTCTATGGAAGTGAATGCTGGAAAATCACCAAAACCATAGAAAACAAGTTGAATTCTTTCCAGACTAAATTATTTTTACGAAGAATTAGAAAAAATATTTTGGCCAAACACTATAAGAAATAACATCTTGTTGGCAGAAGTGCAGATGAAGCCACTGACAACAATTATTGAGGAAAGACGCTGGCGATGGTTGGGACATGTGCTCCGAATGACTGATAACTCACTATCAAAATTAGATCTAAGATGGACACCACAAGGGAACAGAAGTAAGGGTAGACCAAAAGAGACATGGAGAAGAACAACAGAAAGGATGTTGAGCAATAGAGGGCTCACCTGGGCAAGAGCAGAAAAAAAGGCAAAGGACAGGCATTTGTGGAAAACCCTTGCGGAAGCCTCATGTGCCCTGGGCACTTAAGGTTCAGAGAGAGAGATATCGTACTGGAAAGACAAGCGTCCTATGATGCCCAGTTCTAGCACCTGATGGGGAATCACGAGGAGACTGATAGTCTACGTTTGATTCCCAACCTGGGGCCTACGCGGGGTAATTTGAATATGGGGCCAGGGGGAGGGGGTTATATTATTTGAAGTGTTGATGATGGGGAGGGGGAGGAGGGTGGGCATGATCCAAACAAGAAAAACAAATTCGTCTTTTTTTAAGCCATCTTCTCAGACTGTAGCAATAAGATGTGATTTTTTAAATGTACAAAAATTAAATCTTCGATTACTGAAAGCGACTTCATGTCTCTGGGCCATTTGTTGTTGTTGTTGTTGTTGTTGCTGTTGTTGTTGTTGTTGTTGTTGTTAGACCGCCCCCTTTTTGTAATGTTCTCAGCCATATTCTACATTACTCTCGTTCAGGGTGAGGACGCTGTCCAATTAGGCAATCAGCCACCCATAGCTGATGTGCTAGCGTTAGGGTTAGCGACCTACAGCTGATGTGCTAGCGTTAGGGTTAGCGACCTATAGCTGATGTTCTAGCGTTAGGGTTAGCGACCTATAGCTGATGTGCTAGCGTTAGGGTTAGCGACCCATATCTGATGTGCTAGCGTTAGGGTTAGCGATCCACAGATGATGTTCTAGCGTTAGGGTCAGATTCGACCTTCCAATATTTTTATCCAAGTTTCTTGAACACTTGTCATTTTAGAATATATCAACTGAATTGATATCAGTTTGTTTTGTTTGTGTGTATAAACGGTATTCAATACTATCCACATTTCGATCAGATGTGTGGGTAAAAGTAAAAATTAATGAACGATTTAAATCGGTGGTTCCCAAGTTAGTGCCTGGGGGTCCGCGGAACCTGCCATGGGGGTCCATGGCAAAAACCCGAGGTCCTTTTTTTCAGTTTTCTTTGTGAAATGTTTAACAGTCCATGTTTTGGCGAATCCTGTACGCAGGAAAGAACTCTCCCCCCCCCCCTCTTCTCATGTTTTTTCTGATGCGCCTAGCTTTACTGCCACGGGTGATACACTAGCATGATGTTGTCATACAGCCGTGCAACTGCGAGAAGAACAAAGAGTCTGATCTTTGATGCTACCGGAACATGGACGAAGTTTTGACAATGTATTCGCGATTGTGCAAACTAGGCCAGGGTAGGGAAGGGTGGCTTTCACTACCACAATTAGCCACATTTTCTACAAACATTCTTTTACATTTAAAGCACATAGCACCACACAGACATGAAACGTCTCCAAAGTATGGGGGTCCGTGGCCTGATCTTGAAACAGCAGGGGGTCCGTGACTTGGATTTTCAAACAGCAGGGGGTCCAGGGACTTCTGTTAATTGGGAACCACTGATCTAAATGAAACAAAACTGACAAACGGAACCGAAAATTGAGATATACAGAGTGTCTAGACTTTGAGATTAGTGGATATGTCTGGCCCAAACTAGCTGCCGGTTGATGACCAAGCAGTCTATCTTGTCTCCGCCCCTGTTATCTCTGCTAAGTGTTTTCCTTCAATTTATTCTTTATGTCACCATTAAACAATGCACGTGAAGACGGAAATTAATGCCTTCCCAGACAATCGCTCACAACAGTGATTATATGAAACAGTGGTTATCAACTTGGAGGCAGGTGGTTCTCGAGGATGCAATTCCAAGTCTAAGAGGAGGTATTTTTTCCATAGAGGGGTGGACTTCGTAAGAAAATAGAAGAAGAAGTCAGCCTGATCCAAGCTAGTTTTAGGTAAGGAAGAAGATCAAGAGAACAATATTCAATATAAAATTAATAATAGAGAAATGCAGAGAGTTTAATATGAATCTATTTTTATCTTTTATAGACTATTCAAAGGCGTTTGATTGTGTAAAACATCAGAAACTTTGGGAAATAATGGAAAAAAATGGGATGGCCAACACTTTTGATACAATTAACATCACTGCTGTATCTAGACCAACAAACAGCAGTAAGAATAAATGGTGAAACAACAGCCTGGTTTGACAAAAAACAAGAGGTCTGTCAGGGGTGCATATTGTCGCCTTACTTATTTAACTTGTATACTGAAAATATAATGTGGAATGTTAGAGAAGATGTAGACAAAGAATACTTCCTTGCCATAACAATTGGAGTTTATGAAATACCAGAGATTAGATATGCTGATGACACAGTATTACTGTCCACAACACAAAAAGGAATGGAAAAACTAATTATGTCAGTCCATAAGAACAGCGAAGAGCAAAACCTCTATCTTAATGCGAAGAAAACTAAATTGATGATAACTCACAAAAGAAATAAGGCAGCTGAAATATGTGTAAATAAGGAAAAATTGGAAGAAGTGGAGAGTTTTGAATATCTTGGATCACTACTAACTAATAATGGAGATACAATGAGGGAAATTAAAAGGAGAACATCTATCGCTCTTCAGAAAGTAAAATAACTAAAGAATCTGTGGAGAGGAACAGACAGAACCACAAAAATAAGATTTTTAAGGGCATGCATCTTTCCATATTAACATATGCCTGTGAGACCTGGACACTTAACAAAACAGCTGAGAAACACATAAATGCCTTTGAATGTAAATGCTACAGAAGAGTTCTTCAAATATCATGGACACAAAAAAGAACACATATATCCATACTACACGAAATTAATATTGAAGAAAAGAGGATTAAAGAGAGAAAACTTAAATATTTTGGACACATTAAACGTCATGATATTTACAGAAGACCGTATTTGAAGGGTACATACAACCGAGAGACATACAGGAGTGTTGTTAGGGAGGCAAAGTTTCGCAAGGGACATACAAATGAATGGATGAATGAATGAATGAATGAGGAGATTGTAAGAATGGTGAAAATCTTTCTGGATAATAATTGGGGAAGGATTCAGGGGCATTCCAATTTGAGGTTCGGAACATGAGACACTGTTAACCATCCAAATCCTATGGATTAATTGAAGCTTTAGAAACATAAAAGAGATTTTTGCTTTTAAAAAAATGAATGTTGTGGATTTCAGGAAAAATGTAGCGAGATACATATAGATTTAACAGAGGGAAAAAAAGCTTAATCCTATCAAAATGCAAGGAGATCTAATACGTACTGATTTAACAGAGGAAAGGAGCTTAATTCTAGATGTGATACATACTAATTTAACAGGGACAAAACACTTAATCCTATCAAAACGTAAGGAGGCGTAATACATACTAATTTAACAGGGAAAAAGCTTAATCCTATCAAAATGTAAGGAGATGCAATACATACTAATTTAACAGGGGGAAAAACGTACTCGTATTAATGTATAGACGCACCTTGGGGATATGAATTCGAATATTTGACCTCACGAGACTCCAAAGGCTGACGAGGTCTGCATCACACCTGGCTGTCTTTCCTCCCCCAGTTTCAGAGGTAGCAGGACATCCATTTATACAGGTGAATGACTGCGGTTCCCCCCCCCCCCCCACCTCCCGGGACTTGAACCATGGACCTCGAGAGAGAGGTACTTTGGGTGTGGGGGTGGGGATAGGATAGTGTAGCATTTACTCATTAACAGTTACCATATTTTCCGAAAAAAAAATCTTTTGGAGTCAAAGCGCGTAGCTACCATGCAGATATGAAACTTCTTCAAATCCGTGACCTGAATTTAAAACAGCAGGGAGTCCGTGGACGTTTGTTAACCGGGAACCACTGGTTTATGGTTAAGTAACCATAATAATAATAATCTAGGCTCCTCGTGGAACATCTAAAAATAAGCATAATATCCAAATTCTAATTGAAACAAAAGCTGGCAAAATTAGGAAGTAACCACAAAAATAACAGTTATAACTTAAAGTATTATAAAAAAATTATTCAGGTATTACGCCCATAGCATTTGTTATCGTCTTTCTCCCATTATACGCTGTAATTTGTATTTCTAAGACAGACGGCTTGTGTGTCTTGATCTACGCCATGAGGTCAAGACGTTCAGATGTGTTGTTTCTCTTTTACCTGCTCGGTGCTCTATAGCTTTCTTTGTGCCTCTAAATTTTGTCCTCTCACAATATATCTAAAAATTGTAATATCCTTTTGTCTTTTTAATTACTTTTTGTTCTGGAGCTCCTCCGAGAAACCCTTTATTTCTGGCACGCATGCCGTAAGTAGCTTCATTTTCCAAGATCACTCTTCGGCGTGTAATCATTTCTTTTTTGTGTAATAAATATTTTTAAAGCGCGGTAGATTTGAGTGTATAGTTTGGCGGTCGATGAACCAATCAAATGGTATTAACCCCAGAAGTGGGGATGGCTTTTTTTTTCTGGTACCAACACACCAAAAAGGTCTCGGGGTTCACCCAGCCTGTAAAAATGGGTACCAGAGACATCCTGGAAGGTAAATGCGGCCGGGCGTGGTACTGACCATATCATACTTTCATGTGCCGATGGTTTTAGCAATACGGTCCTAACACCGTATCCCCAGTGTGCCTTGATGGCGGGGAAATATGGGCTTTAAAAATATATATAAGCACTTCTGAAGTAGCTCGCCCAAAAAACAGGCAGAACTTTGAAAACTGAGAATGTTTTATTCAAAACGCAGAACTTAACGAAATTTTAACTGAAGGAAAAGGTCAGAAATGTTAAAAACAAACAGTTCACCATTTCAGTTGAGGAATATTTTTTTAAAGAAATAAAATCTAGTCAAAGTAGAAGAGGAAAATAGGCACTCAATCGAAAATAGTTCTCATTTCTTTTTTTCAAAGCCATGCGTTTTCCGCCTGAAGGGTATAAAGCATCGAAAGAAGAGGGTTAAAAAATGAGGGGGGGAAAAAAAGGGTTAAAACATCTTCCAGTGATGAGTTTTTCTCTTCGCGCAGTTTTCTTATTTATTTTGTTATCCTTACAACTTTCGGGTAAGACTTTGCTTGAACTGAAGGTGAAGAAGCGCCTACGATCTTGGAACGTAATTCTTTCCTTTCTGTTGTGGCTGTTCTTACTGTTGCTGCTGCTGGTGTTACGGATATTAATGCTGTTGATGATGAAACTGGATGATACCTGTGGATGTGAATTTGAATCTTTTGCAGCCAATTTGAATTTTCTGATGGTTTTCAAATGAAAAAAGACGGAGAGTTGGTTGCAGTCATTGTTTGAATTCTTTTAATTCCATCTACTACGTGTAGCGGTTTATTATTATTTTTTTAGTAATAAAGTCCAGAAACAAACAGACCGATCGCTGAAGTCCTAAGAATTAAAGTAAGTGATTCATAACCTCCACACATTTTTGTATCCGCACCTCTCTGTTGTGTTCAAGAGGACGGGGTAAAGATTTAGATCTGTGATAACTATCAAGGAAACGGCGCTGAAATTTAATGAAATCCAGCTTTAAGAAGTAACGAATCCGAGTAATGAGCAATTGTTCTATTAACATTTTCTTTCTCCGTTCTTTTTGACGGATCAAAACTACTAAAAGATTGTTCCCCACCCCCTTTCAAAGTTTGGATATGTGGATTTTTATTAAATAGAAACAGCAAAGCACAACGGAAATTATTCCAGAGTTCATTTATGGATTGAAAAGACAAAAGAAGAAAAGAAGTGAAAGCGCAGTCCTAGGTCTGGCAACTCCACAGAATTTAGTCAAGCATTTTGAGCATGTCAGTCCCTAACGACTTTCCGCACACCTTTCTCCTCTCCTGGGCTAGCCAACTCCTCGTAAAATCATGGCCCACATTAGCACCCCCCCCCCCCCCACTTTTCGCCCAATATTGCTATGTCTTTCCTCTTTTCTGAGAGTCTTCTGTTTTCAGTTGTCGAGGTTGAAAAAAGTTTATTTTTTCTCTTCTATTATTGCTGTTTAAAAGGGTGATGCATTCATATGTGGAGAGTTGGCAAAATCATGGCTGATCTGGGGTTTCTGATGTTTTACTTTTAGTAGGCAAAGCTGCGTAACTCTTATCCAATACTGTTATTGAAATCTTCCAAATTTAAAAAAAAAAAAATCTTCTATAACCAATGTGGAAATCGTTAATCATGTAAATCTTCCAAATTTAAAGTGGAATCTTCCATAATCATTGCTGAAATTTTCAAAAATTAGTTTTTAAAACGTTATTTAACTAATATTTCTGAATGTTTCTCCAAATATATCCTTTCTTTCATTAGTTTATGAATGAATTTGGAGGAAGACATACACCTCTAAAGATGGATCAGGAGAGATTTCAACATCATCATCACCGGTGTCTTAATAGCAACAGTTGCACTTTCCAGTGAAAATACGTCAAATGTTGTTTACGAATATACATTTCTCCTACTGCTTGCGGTTAATTCAAATCCAAATATTAGTATACAGCATTTTATCTCTATTTCCCCAAATTGGCAGCGACACTTGTGTTTATATCAAACATGGGGCACAGTGCATGTTGCACTAATTCAGGCTAAACGATTAAGCTTGAAGGTCAACTGTTATGTTCGTTTTCTTTGTTCTGAAGGTGCTCTGAATCTGTGGAGAGGAGCAGACAGAACCACAAAAATAAGATTTTTAAGGGCATGCATCTTTCCCATCGCAATATATGCCTGCGAGACCTAGACACTTAACAAAACAGCTGAGAAACACATAAATGCCTTTGAATGTAAATGCTACAGAAGAATTCTCCAAATATCGTGGACACAAAAAAAGAACAAATATTTCTATACTACAAGAGCTTAATATTGAAGAAGGCTGGCTAGTAAAGAGGATTAAAGAGAGAAAACTTAAACATTTTGGACACATTAAAAATCATGATAATTTATAGAAGACCGTATTGGAAGGATATATAATGGGAAAAAGATAGAGAGGAAGACCAAAACGAAGATGGCTGCAAGACATCGTTGACGATCTGGAAATGGATGCAGCAGCGGCAGGCCATCTTGCTCACAACCGAGAGGCCTACAGGAGTGCTGTTTGGGAGGCAAAGTTCCGCAAGGGACATGCAAATGAATGAATGAATGCAGGTGCTCTCCAAACGGGTCACGTCCTGTCCATTATGATCACTGACATCCTTTGTTAAAATCGTCCTATCTACCTCAGGACCAGTATTACCATTCGAAAAGTCGATAAGGACGCCAGACTCAGGCCGATATGTTACTATACTACATGGCGTAGTAATTATAAATACTTTTTAACTTTTCCCGGGACATCGTAAATGTACAGGAATAAAAAATCAGCAGAAAGATTGGGGAAAAAATGTCATTTGTGAGTATCAGGATAAAACAAAAGAAGCGTAAAATCAGGATTTGTACTATCTTATGATCTATCCTTATTATACAGTGGACACATCGCGACAGGCATTACAAGTTTCAAAGGGATTAAAAATAGTAGGCCATAATATCAAGAACTTGAGATGTGCGGATGAAATCGTTCTAAACAGAAAGAGAAACGAATCTGCAGAAACATGTGAATAAGATTGTTAAAGAGAGCAATAATAAGGACGCTAGAGCAAAACGGTAGTAAGCCAGAAACAAAAGTAATTTTTTTTAAAGTAAATATACTAAAGTGCAAGATCCTTTCAAACAGGAAGAAACTTGCACAATTAAATAAATTCAGTTATCTCAGAACAACAATAGCATATGATGATAAGTCATTGGTAAAAGGTAAAATTCCCGTTTCTACGCCATTAAGGCATATTGGGGAGTGAATGAATGAATGAATGAATGAATAATCTTTATTTTTAAAGGATAAAGAATTGGGCACGCAGGCCCGTCTTACATTCTGCCCTTCATCACTCCATCTTTCATTCTTCCCACACACTCGATTTAATACAAATATACAAATTAACTTAGGAAAAAACATATCAAAAGAGTGTAAGATTTAACTATTACATTCAAAGTAAAAGAGAAGAAGTAATTAACCGAATAAAATAGCTCTCACGCACACATACAAACACAGACAGACATATACATAAACAAAACTACATTGTAAATACAGATCTTCTAACATACGTTGTTTTTAACAAAAATTAAAATAATTTCTAACAATATCTAACAAGTTACTTTTCGAACTATGTCATTTTGGTATTTGATGGTTGGCGAATCAAGGGGTTGAGAGAGTGCTGGTTATTCTATGGAGGCATATAATTATAAGCAAGTAAATAATGAAACAGTTTTGAGTTAAACGGGAATACGGCGATAGGCCCGTATTTTCCATGATCTTCGCCACACGAAAGCGTGATGTGGTCAGTATCACGTCCTGGTGTGATGTGGTAAGTGTCACGTCCTGGTGTGATGTGGTCAGTGTCACGTCCTGGTGTGATGTGGTCAGTGTCACGTCCTGGTGTGATGTGGTCAGTGTCACGTCCTGGTGTGATGTGGTCAGTGTCACGTCCTGGTGTGATGTGGTCAGTGTCACGTCCTGGTGTGATATGGTCAGTGTCACGTCCTGGTGTGATGTGGTCAGTATCACGTCCTGGTGTGATGTGGTCAGTATCACGTCCTGGTGTGATGTGGTCAGTATCACGTCCTGGTGTGATGTGGTCAGTATCACGCCCTGGTGTGATGTGGTCAGTATCACGTCCTGGTGTGATGTGATCAGTATCACGTCCTGGTGTGATGTGGTCAGTATCACGTCCTGGTGTGATGTGATCAGTGTCACGTCCTGGTGTGATGTGATCAGTGTCACGTCCTGGTGTGACGTGGTCAGTATCATGTCCTAGTGTGATGTGGTCAGTATCACGCCCTGGCCGCTTTACCTTGCCAGATTTCTCTGGTGACCATTTTTAGAGAATGGGTGGAACCCCGGGGCCTTTTTGGCGTGTACCAGAAAAAACAGTCCCACTACTGGGACTGAACCTGGTACCACCGGATTAGTAAACTGAGCGCCTAACCACTCAGCCAACCAGGCTGATGATAAGAGCGCAAATGAAATAAACTTATAAACAAGGTAAGGCAAATGCAGCTATTATAACCTGAAGAAGATACTAACAAATGAGATGTCCCTAAAAGTGAGAAAGACTGTGTTATAGTGATATACCAGCCAGTATTGCTATATGGTTAAGAAACTTTGACAGTTAACAAAAAAAGATGGCAAAGAAATTGAAAGGAACAGAGATATGGTTTTGAAGAAAGCTGCGAAAATTATCCGGGACAAACATAAAACCACTCGAAAAGGTAGACGTTTTACAAAAGCAAAGGAAACTAGTTAAAACGATAAGATAAGGACAGCCAAAATTTCATGCACATATCACGAGAAGACAGAAGTTAGCCATGTCATGGGAAGGCAGAGGTTAGACATGTCATAGGAAGGCAGAAGTTAGCCATGTCATGGGAAGGCAGAAGTTAGACATGTCATAGGAAGGCAGAAGTTAGCCATGTCATGGGAAGGCAGAAGTTAGCCATGTGATGGGAAGGCAGAAGTTAGACGTGTCATGAAAAGACGGAAGTTAGACATGTCATGGGAAGGCAGAAGTTCATTCATTCAATTATTTGCATATCCTTTGCGGAACTTTGCCTCCCTAACAGCTCTCCTGTAGGCCTCTTGGTGGTAAGGAAGATGGCCTGCTGCTGATGCGTCCATTTGCAGATCATTGACGATGTCTTGCAGCCATCTTCGCCTTGGTCTTCCTCTCTTTCTTTTTCCCATTATGTACCCTTCCAAGACGGTCTTCTCTAGATTATCATGACGTTTAATGTGTCCACCCATCAGCCATTGCGAACGTGTTGTACAGCCTCAGCTCCTATTGACTGTGGTTACCACGGGTAATTTTAAAATTGCATTTACTTTCTGACTGACCGCCGAGGATGTAGCTAAGCTTGCCGGGCGTTACTTTGTCCTGGAGTTTCTCTCAATGCTGGTTCTACGAAAAGGATCCGCAATTGGATAATTGGAGCAGCATAATCGGCAGACAATGCATGTGTTTCTAGATCCAGTTTCCTTATGTCTTCAGCATACGTTCTTCTCCGACTGGAAACTGGTAAGGAGAATGTGTCTTGCTCTAGCTGTACGTGTCTCCCTGTCGACTCTTCAGCTACAGATGAAGGTAACGTCTGTACGTCTGGAAATCTAGCAGATTTCAGTGAAATGCCAGAAGGAAGATTCTAGCCATCAACAGTCTTACTGTCGTCCTTTCCAAATACGAGTACAAATACACATGGATTAAACAGCTACTACAGCTCAGCATACGACAAAGTCAATTATATTCACAAGAGAAAGTCCATTTTATTTCCCGCGCCCATGAACATCCATACATGGATACATCCATCTCTTGCCCGACCCAAAAAAAAAAAACCAGCTATTATCATCAGGTGCTGTACAGAATGGTGTAAATGATCATTCTTGTCCAAAGATTTTCGATTTTCAACGATGTCCATCGGCTCACTTGTTATCCTTATATCACGCAGTCCTGCCTGATTACCCATTATCTTCTCTCTCAGTCTTCCCCTGCTTTTTTTCCCCATTATATTTTCTCTCTCTCTCTCCCATTGTTATGATATTTTCTCTCTCTCCCATTGTTATGATATTTTCTTTCTCTCTCTCTCTCTCTCTCCCCCCCCCCCATTGTTATGATATTTTCTCTCTCTCTCTCCCATTGTTATAATATTTTCTCTCTCTTTCTCTCCCATTGTTATGATATCTTCTCACAACACATACAGGGATGCTGATTGTTACAGGTTTAATTAAGTTCTTTTCCGGTAGTTCTTTTTATTCTATTCTTCTTCAAAATTCCGCTAGCAGGAACGACATATTTCTTCCTGTTCTCCTTCGCTCCCGCATTTTCTCCTTTTCCCTCCTCCTTCTCCTCCTCCTCTCTATCACTATCCTTTTTTTTTCTTCCTCGCCTAAATACTGTCAACGTGGCACAGTTTTTTTCTCGAGGCTGTGAACAAAAATAACCTGCAATTCTTAACATAACCCAAAGTAGATCTTCCATCTTTCACTGTTCTCTCTCTCTCTCTGAACCTTAAGTGCCCAGGGCACATGGGGCTTCCGCAAGGGTTTTCCACAAATGCCTGTCTTTCGCCTTTTTTTCTGCTCTTGCCCAGGTGAGCCCTCTATTGCTCAACATCCTTTCTGTTGTTCTTCTCCATGTCTCTTTTGGTCTACCCTTACTTCTGCTCCCCTGTGGTGTCCATCTTAGTGCTATTTTTGGTAGTGAGTTGTCAGTCATTCGGAGCACATGTCCCAACCATCGCCAGCGTCTTTCCTCAATAATTGTTGTCAGTGGTTTCATCTGCATTTCTGCCAATTCTACCAGCACATTACTCTCCCGCCCCAGCTTCTCCCCCCCCCCCAACCCAGTTATAACCCAGTCTCTGTGTATTTATTTATTCTTCTTTTAACCTTTAACCCACATTATACGCACATCGTCAGACAGAAAACAATACGGACAAGTTTGGTTTTTTTTTTTTTTTGGTGGCTAAATTATCTCGTTTCAGAACCCCCGAGTTATATATTTTTCCCTTGGTTGATGATTGAATGCAAATCACTTCCTGCCCAAAGAAGGGGATTTTTAAAACTTTCCTGTCCTTCGCGTGAGCCATGATTTCTCTTTTTAATGAAAATCATTTCTTGTAGAAAGGAGAAAGGAAGAATCTATACTAGGGAGAGATGGAATAAAGAAGAGTGTTTTTAAATGAAAAAAAAAAAGAGCTGACGGAGAAAAGAGCCAAGGGAACGATCTGTTATCTAGCGGAGGTCATTCCCTTTTTGTAAATTTTTATGGGAATCAAATGATCGGGTTACGAGGACCAAATGACGAGGGTGTAGGAACCAAATGTTGGACATGCGAGTATCAAATAATGGAAGCATTGGAATCAAATGATAGAGGAATGGGAACCAGTTCATGATGGTATGAGAACTAAATGCTAGATGGGTGGGTGGAGGGTATATGGGAACCAAATGATGGGGATACATGAAATAAAATGTTTAGAGGTATGATATAAAAATATTGGAATACATGAACCAAATGTTAGAAGTACAGAAACCAAATAATGGTGGTATTGGAACCAAATGTTGGGAGGGGATATGAAGACCAAAATAATGAGAATATTGTAGCCAGATAAAGAGAGTATAAAAGCCAAATTATGGGGATACAGTAACCAGATGTTGAAGGTATGAGATACAAATGATGGAGTATGGTAACCAAACATTGCAGATATGAGAACCAAATTATAGGGTTATGAGAACTAAATGATGAGGCTATGGGTATGGTAACCAACCGTTGGGGATATGGGAACCAAATTATAGGGGTATGTGAACCAAATGATGGGGCTATGGGAACCAAATGTTGAAAGTATGGAAGAAAATTATCTGGGTATAGCAACCAAATGATGGAGGTATGGAAAGAAACTGATCTGGGGGGGGGGGGGGGGAATACGGGGACCAATTGTTGGTTGTATAGGAGTAAAATGATGGATGTACGGGAACCAAATGTTTGAGGCATAGGAACCAAATATAGGAGTTATGAGAAGCAAATGTTGGAGGCATAGAAAGCAAATGTTGGAGGTGTGGGAAGAAAATGATTATGATAGAGGACTCCATCTTTGAATTACTGGTGTAGATCTTTCTTTCAACTGTTCTATTCCAGGCTGTCCATTTGGTAAACAACATTGTAAAACTAGAGCTGTTGTAATTTTCTGAAGTCATACTAGAACTGTATAGGACTGATAATGATGATGATGATGAATGATGATGATGATGATGATTTCGACATTATGTTGAATGAGTTATGAGAACATGCATGATAATCAACTGGGGAGAAGGGAGAGGGGGGGGGGGGGGTTCTGTATTCGTAAAAGAAAAAAAAAGAAAAGTTAAGAAACCTTCCATTCGAAAGAAGAAATATTACCGAGGCATACATATTAGTAATATTCCTATATAGTTGTACGTTTATACGTAGAAGTGACAGCTGTTGAAGAAGTACACCAAATTACATACCGTGGCAGCAACATAGACTAGGATGGTGACACCAGAAAGGAAGTTAGAATTCGAATTGCCAAAGCAGCATTGACCTTCAAGAATCTTAGCTTAGTTTTTGTGCTTATAACTTTTAAATGCCATATAAGTTATAAGCACAAAAACTAAGCTAAGATTATTCAATTCAAATGTAATGCCCACCCTCATTTATGCATGCGAAAGCTAGAAAACAATTAAACAAATAGACAACAAATTAGACTCTTGAAAACAAATGCCTAAGGAAAATACTCGGTAAAAAGTGGAACGAATTTAAGAACAACGCAGAGATAATGCAGGCGTGCGAACAACAACCTGTCTCACGGGTGATCAGAAAAAGGAGATGGACATATATCGGTCACGTGATGAAAAGAAACAATCAAAGAATCCCAAAACAAACTATCAAGTGGAACACCGCAGGCCGAAGAAATAGAGGTCGACCACATGTTAAGAGACGACAAATTTGTAGGCATAAAATCCCTTGATGATATTGAAAAGCTCGCCGAAAATAGGAAAACTTGGCGAACTACCATGCGAGTCCTATGAGACGTTTAACGGCACGGTAGGTAAGTATAGAACCAGTATTGTTATGTGGATACGAAGCATGTGCAGTAAGCAACATCACTCAGAGTTTACTGGATGCATCAGGATGTAAGTCCTCAGAATGATGAGAATACCATGGACAGCCAAATGAAGAGGTTTTAAATGAGGCAGAGCAAAAGAAAAAAAATTATGATAAAATTCAGAACACGACAGTCCAGATTTGAAAGAGACATGTTTTGAGAAGAAATAAACTGGAACACTTATAGGCAAGAGGAAAAAAATGGAGAGACAAGTGGACAGAGGAAGACAAAGAAACAAGATATTTGACGGACTATAAGAGTGGCATGGAGCGTGATCCAACACACATCTTATAGAAAGAGCAAAGGATAGGTGATTGTGGAAATCAGTGATGACCAGCGCCTGATTTGCATGGGCCAGAGAGAGAGAGAGAGAGAGAGAGAGAGAGAGAGAGAGAGAGAGAGAGAGAGTAGGTAAGTGTTCAGTTACAGAGAATAGACTTAACTTTTCTACATGTCTCCCTATTTTAGTCCGAACTAGATAGAAAGAAAATAGAATTATTATACTTAGATTAGCTTAGAAACTGTACCAACACAACACAACAAAACTGTACTAGTCTAGACCTACAGATAACGCACGGGGTTTGGGGGGAGGTAATTAAGAAATCACAGTTGTTATGATGAACAGTCCTACTTCGTACATGAAAACATTTCGTTTCCGTGAACAAGTTACAAGAGTTGCAGCGAGTACACAAAGAAAGATAAGACAGTAGCAAGGGAGCACGTCTCCAGGAGACACTGCAATCGAGCAGCTAAGAGGGAATTACGATAAACATTTCGAGCTGTTATCTGTTTTTTTTTTAAATTGTGATAAAAAAAAATTCCACATTTCTTTAACGTTTGTTTAGTTAAGGACAGAAACAAATTATTCAAAAACTGCTGATACGTTTTCTAAATTTCTAAATTCCTCGGGAAAAAAAAAATTTCGTTAGCACAAACAAATGATTAATTTAAAACTAGTGATGGATTTCACAAACTTTTGGCAAAGTTATAAAGAATAGACAATTTATCGTCTTCAGCTTTAAATAAGACCATAATTAGGTAGCTCAGAATAACTGCCCATGCTTAAAATTGAGCGTGGTTTGAAGGTAAAAAATTGCATGAACATATTTCAAAATTGTTTAGATACAAAAAAGACCGCAAATAATTATCTTTAAAAGCGAACTGTCTCACACGTTCATAAAAACCTAACAAATATGAGCAGCTGTAAAAAAAATATATATATGCAGAGCGTAGCAAAAATGAAACGTAGAAGAAAACTGTGGACGACAGATGTAATTTTGAATACATTACAGATAATATAGAACATTATGAGCACTATATTTAGATTTAAACAAAAATAATAGAAATACGTGTAATTTTAATTATACCATAAAGCATACAAGAAAACAGTGAACAAAAAAAAGTTTACATAACATTATAAAGCATACAATAAAACATTGAATAAAAGACATTTTTACATAATATTATAAAGCATATAGAAAACACTGAACAAAAGACATCATTTTGAATGCATTATCAAGATGACTGAACAAAAGACATCATTTTGAATGCATTATCAAGATGAGAGTTAACAAACGATGTACTAAAAATAATAGGTATTCTTCTGATGTAGACGGTCTTTACCTGTATAGATGTACCAAGCGAGCTCTGTCAAGTTTTACTTTCATCCGTAGCTCAGTCTCCATACCATCCTTCTCGAGCCCAATAAAAGATCAAGGCAACTCCTTCATGCGTCCATCTCTTCCAGAAAATGTCAGTGCGCACTTTTTGTTTTGAATTCACAAACTACGCGGCATAGATAAACGAGGAAATGTTTAACATGACTCCACAAGATATTTGCAGGTAGGTTGTAAACACAGTTCAATCCCTAGAAAGCTGTTTAGTTATTGAGTTCTTGTCGAGGAAGTTTCCATTTCAAACACATCTCTTAATCGGACAAGACAAATTATTACAACGAATCTTCCGCAAATTTATCTCAATCTTCTAACGGAGGCAACTTCCAAGTGCAACTTGCCTGTAACTTCCTAGAAACGAGATACGTGATTTTTAACAACGAAGAAATCTGCAGGATACGAGGACAAAACGAGTTCTGACGGTTTTGGAGGCAATCACCAGCAGCAAATCCAGACGTAGGGAAACAAACGTACCGCTGCTTCTGAAGGAAGCACTCCATACCTTGACGCTGCTCACTCTTAGACGAGCCGTGTGAGCCTGCGGTGGCTTTGAGTTGGCGCGAGAAGTGCACGAGAGGAGAAAATCAGGAAACAAATAATGGCACTTCAGCAGGTGCCCTATCTCTGATATTATGTTGTACTATCTTCCAGTAGTATGCACACCAGTATATGATATTATGTTGTACTGTCTTCCAGTAGTATGCACACCAGTATCTGATATTATGTTGTATTATCTTCGCAGTAGTATACACACCAGTATCTGATATTATGTTGTACTATCTTCCAGTAGTATGCACACCAGTATCTGATATTATGTTGTACTATCTTCCAGTAGTATGCACACCAGTATCTGATACTATGTTGTACTATCTTCCAGTAGTATGCACACCAGTATCTGATATTATGTTGTACTGTCTTCCCAGTAGTATGCACACCAGTATCTGATATTATGTTGTACTATCTTCCAGTAGTATGCACACCAGTATCTGATACTATGTTGTACTGTCTTCCAGTAGTATGCACACCAGTATCTGACATTATGTTGTACTATCTTCCAGTAGTATGCACACCAGTATCTGACATTATGTTGTACTATCTTCGCAGTAGTATGCACACCAGTATCTGATATTATGTTGTACTGTCTTCCAGTAGTATGCACACCAGTATCTGATACTATCTTGTACTATCTTCGCAGTAGTATGCACACCAGTATATGATATTATGTTGTACTATCTTCCAGTAGTATGTACATCAGTATCTAATATTATATTGTACTATCTTCGCAGTAGTATGTACACCAGTATCTGATATTATGTTGTACTATCTTCCCAGTAGTATGCACACCAGTATCTGACACAGACAGAACATGCGGAGAGTTGAGAGAATAGAATATATGAGACAGTGTTCCAACCACTTCCAAAGTGGGAAGACTGAGAAAACTAGACTCCAAGTCTATCTATCTATCTATCTATCTATCTATCTATCTATCTATCTATCTATCTATCTATCTATCTATCTCTATCTATCTATCTATCTATCTATGTCTGTCTGTCTGTATGTATGTCTTGAGTTCTCATCCTTAATGACTATATTCCTATCCTTTTTGCCCACATTCCTCAGTCACAACGGGGTATGCAAACACACACACACAAATGCTTCAGAGACGTTTCCTATCCAGTTCCACTTTTACATATGTACTCTTTTTCTGTACTCCCCTTTATATTGTCTTCTCACTGTTCCTGTCTTCGTCATCACCATGTCGGACCACTTAGCCCCTGTCTAGGTCACGTGAAGGAATGAGGTATTACATAATTTGACAATAAAGGAATGAGGTATTACATAATTTGACAATAAAGGAATGAGGTATTACATAATTTGACAATAAAGGAATGAGGTATTACATAATTTGACAATAAAGGAATGGGCTATTACATAATTTAACGTTAAAGGAATGAGGTATTACATAATTTGACATAAAGAAATCAGGTATTACATAATTTGACAATAAAGGAATGAGGTATTACATAATTTGGCAATGAAGGATTGAGGTATTACATAATTTGACAATAAAGGAATTAGGTATTGCATAATTTAATAATAAATGAATCAGGTATTACATAATTTAACAATAAGTGAACGAGGTGTTACATAATTTGACAATAAAAGAAGGAGGCATTACATAATTTGACAATAAAGGAATGAGGTATTATATAATTTGACAATAAGGTTCACCAATTTGACATTTGGACTGTTATTCTAGACAGAGGTCGATATTCAGGTGGGTAAATTCTGTAGACCTTTGTCTTGTCTTCTCACTATTTCTTTCTTCTTGGCCACTGTGCCACGTGGAGAATGTAGTCCCGACTAGGGTGCAGAGAAATGAGACAATGGAACGAATGGGGTTTACGAATTACTTACCATCTTGTCTATGCCGCATGGCAGCATTCAGGACCAGCCACGTGGCCGTAAGACTGTTTAACCGCATACAGGTCGTTTTAATAGGAGATCAGCAGTCACTAAAAAGAGCTCACTACTATAACACGTTACAAGATGAATAATTAATGGCTACCACCAGTTTAAATAATGGAGGTGGATTGGCCACACTCTGAGAAAACCCGACACCAGCATAGCAAGACAGGCACTGACATGGAATCCTCAAGGAAATAGAAAACGAGGAAGACCTAAACTTACTTGGAGAAGAGAAGTTATGACAGTGCTCAGAGACAAGGGATACACGTGGAAGGAAGCGGGGAATAATTCCAAGAACGGGGATGACTGGAGAGCCTTTATCCGTGGCCTATGCTCTCAAGGGAGTGAAAGGCGATGATGATGATGACGATGATGATGATGATGATGATAATGATGACGACGACGACTTTAAATAAAATACTAACAGACGGCAATTTAGCACAGTAACTGTGTGGAAACTAAAATATGAATCACAGCACATTAAATAAATAATCATAATGTAATAACTTTTCAATGAGGCACATAAATGTGCATACATATGTACACAAACTCGCATGAATACATTCTGTACTCACCAAATGATGATACACAGAGGTTGTTCATCTTCTCCTCTTGTCTTGTGGTGAAGTTACAGTGCATGCCGACCAGCAAACGTTTGTAAATTAATTACAAAATAAACCATGATCCGACTTTTTCTGCGGGGCCTTGGCTGTAAGTACGAACGGTCGTAAAATGATCAACCGTAAATCGGAGGATGGCTATATAACTTATTCGTTATCAGATGAGTTTTTGCCTGCCTCACAATATACCAGACTTAGCACTTCGGAAAGTCGACATTTATAAGGCTCTGTTTATACGTTCAAACCCTAAGTCCATTCCCCAAAAGAAACCACAAGTTATTCTTGGAAGACACCACACTCTACAAATTTTACTGTTACCATTCCATAGCCCCCTCCCCTCCCCAAAAGAAAAAAATCGAAGGGAAAAATGTATCCTGGACGAGACAAAACCTATAAAAAAAAAGTGAAGCGATCTTCCCTCACGTTATTGGCTGAATGAAGTCAATCACTTGTCGACGCTGTGCGGACGACAGCCGAACATGAAATCACTTCCACCTCAGTAATTTTCACACCAGCTCGTATTGGATTCCCGAAATGTCTGGTCTGAATTTCATGGTGACTGAAAACAGTCTTGTTCTGACTTGGTCTAGAAGATTTAGTGAGACAGAAAGACGGAAACGGGCTGGGGAGTTCTCTTTTGCCTGAAAAAGGACTCAGTTTTCTTGGTGTGTGAGTTTGCAGAATTCAGTACTGCAGATACTGTGTGCTGCACGTAATGAAGTGAGCGTTTAAACTCTGAACCCCACACAAGCGAAGGATTTGATTGACAGAAATGTGGGGCCCAAACAGTTGAAACTGAAACTACACAACTGATGAGTATAAAATAAAGATGGCGTGAAAATGAAATAGCTACATTCAAAATTAGGAGTGACGAAAGAAACTGTGTAATTGGATATACTACATACAAACAGTGGAAAATACTATATTACGAACAGAAAACAGTTGGAAATGCTACGTTGTGAGAAGCAAATAGTTGGTAATGCTACATTATAAGAAGCAAATAGTTGAAAATACTACATTATGAGAAGCAAACATTTGGAAATTCTACATTATAAGAAGCATAAGCAGTTCTTCTTCTTCTTCGTTCGCTTCTACCACCAAGACCGCACTGTGATCCTACTGAATTTACACCTGTGGTCCTCGTTAAGTCCCGTGGTCCCCCGAAAGGACCACACGAGATCCCCGAGAGGACCACAGGAGGTTCAGAGTATCTCAGGGCTTGAGCCTGAAATTCTTGGTGGGTCTCAGAAGCGTGATTGCGTGACACCGTGGTTTTCGTTGCACCAGTTTAGTCTAGAGTTGGACTTTCTCACCGGAAGACCTCGACGTGTTTAGAGTATCAGCATATCCCCTCTGGGTGAGAGGTGGTAGCCCACCCAGGCCAGAGTTGGACTTTCTCACCGGAAAACCTCGACGTGTTTTGAGATACCCGTGTATCACCGCCGGGTGAGAGGTGGTTGCCCATCCAGTCCAGTGTTGGACTTTCTCACCAGAAAACCTCAGCGTGAATAGGATACGCATACATCCCCCTCCGGGTGAGAGGTGGTTGCCTATCTAGACTGCCCTGGTCCAGTGTCTCCGACTTCAGCATTTTTTGGTCGTGGCGGCTACTTTTCCTAGTTGTGGCCAGGGTGGAGCTTTTGTCCAGGAGGAAGAATCCTCGCCAATAGCGACTTCCACCCCTGGGTTGAGCCGGTTTAGGCATATTATCCCAGTATGGGCGTGTTTGGGACGTGACCGACCTCTAGAGCAGAGGTACCGCGACATGCGTAGCCTTCAAGTTTCACCCCTGGTATGAGCCGGTTTAGGCATATTTCACCAGTATGGGTGTATATCAGGCGTGACCGACCTCTAGAGCGGAGGAGGTGTGACATGCCTGGCCATCAAGTTTCACACATAAGCAGTTGAAAATACTACATTATGAGAATCAAAAATTTGGAAATTCTACATTATAAGAAGCAAATAGTTGGAAATTCTACATTATAAGAAGCAAAGAATAGGAGGACTGTGAGTCGTAATGATTGAGAAGGGGAGGAAAAGTGGCACTGTATCATCTGAATGGGGAGAGTGAGTGAGCTAATCCTAAATACAGAAGACATGTGTAGGAAGAACTGAAACTTTGCAACTCAGACACGTCCACCTGTTTGTAAAGCTGATCGTGAAACTCAGATATGCCCTCCTATTTGTAAAGCTGATCGTGAAACTCAGACACATCCTCCTGTTTGTAAAGCTGATCGTGAAACTCAGAATGCCCTCCTGTTCGTAAATCTGATCGTGCCAACAAAATAAATCAGAATTAACAGCTGTTCAATAAAACTCCAGCAACTTTTGTAAACAGCCATCATCTCATTGTTGCAGAAAAGCTGTCCAAGAGGAAAAACATTATCGTTACAAATGTTAACAGCCTTCTGTTCTTGCAGTAGTTTGTTTTTTATGTATTCTTTTCACTTTCTGGTTTTGTTCAAAATGTTTCTTTCAATACTTCTCGTATGTTACAATTGTTGATCCTAACAATGAGGCCAAAATTCACAAAACCACAATACATAATAACTACACAAAAATTGCTGAAAAGAAAAAAAAGCAATCATAATCGTGAAATATTCCATAGAGAACATCGATACCTGTAATATTTATATGGCAGCTTCCCAAACGCCTGATGAGGAATGCCTTTTACGTGAGCACATGAAAAGCTTAGAGACATGACAGGGTGTAATATTTCGGATCCAGGGACATGCGCTGTGCCCTGAGTTCTTCTGTAAACAAAATAATCCTGTGGATTAAAGGCTTCAGAGTTACATCTTTCAGACGTCTTCTTCTGCTAAATCCATGAAAAAGGAGAAACAAGGAAAACAAGCGTTGGGTATTTTCAAAATATTACATGGACTTTGGTCATAAAGTGTGATGGTAGCCGCGGGGGAAAACTGGTTCTAGTAGAGCTAAATGGAGTTGTTTGATGCGGTTGGGTAATATTGGACTGTTGTTGTTGTTGCTGTAATTATTTTTCATATCCGTTTCATTGATCTTATCTATTATTGTTAACTTTTCCTCTTTTCCTTCCGTCTTTTCTCTTTTTTTGCGCCATATACCTCCATGAAACCTTTCTTTCTATCAGAAAAAAGATTTCTTCTGAAGTGAATTTAGCTATTTTCGAACTTGTTGAGGATTGTCTTGTTCAGCATCTTCTCTCGTGACCGACTCTTGTCAGTATCGAATTTCACGTTCAAAATACAGCGTTAACTAATTATCAGTGAGTTGTAAAATTTTTTTAACAAGGTTGTTTATCTCTCTGTGTGCTATTTGTTACATTTAATTTTATTTTACATTTATTTTTTCATGTATGTGATTTGTATTTCTTTAAAAGTGAGAGAGAGTGATTGATTATCTTTTAATACTTTCTACTATAACTGAGGTCCTTGATTAGCAGTAATACTATATACTGGATACAGAAGGTTATGGAGTTATTTATTATATTCTGTTACTTTAATTTCTCTTTTTCCCGCTCTTTGACATTCCCCGCCCCCCAAGCAGGGGCTTCTGGGTTCATCTTAATGTACTGTAGTACGATAAACCAATCCTTTATTATTTCCCTCCTGTTGATTTTTATCTTAATGTACTGTAGTACAATAAAACCTATATAATTGATACTTATTTTCCTGGGGGTGTCTCTCATCTCAGACGCCTCATATAATTAATTCTTCTACTCTCTTTCTCCATTTCCTATCCCATATTTCCAGTCAACCCACATTACGTAGTCCCCTGATCATAATCATTCTCATTCTCATTCTCTCTCTTAAGTTAACACAGCCGACTCCACTAAGCAACTTACACATAAACCAGTCATATTTTAAGAGACTCGTATTAAAGTGACCATGAGATTCGTATCAAAGTGACCACGAGACGCATATCAAAGTGACCACGAGACTCATATCAAAGTGACCACGAGACTTGTATCAAAGTGACCACGAGACTCGTATCAAAGCGACCACGAGACTTGCATCAAAGTGACCACGAGGCTCGTATCAAAGTGACCACGAGACTCGTATCAAAGTGACAAGTCACAAAACAGCCGCAGCTTTTGAAATAGTTAGTGAGAAAGAAGAAAAGTGAATCAAACGAAATACCAGTTTCTTCAATAACAGAAGGACTTTTGACACTCATGATAGCATTTAGCAACATCGGAAGAGTTTCAGTGTTAGGACTTTGTTGATTATTTACTTTTTGTTTTCGTTCTTGTTTCTTTGTTTGTGTTTTGTTTGTTTGTTTATTTGTTTGTTTTGAAGACGAACGCTCACTAAGTTTGTTAATATTTATCATTCGCCAAGAGAAACGTTAATCTTCTCTTCCCCAGCATTGCGAACATCATTATATTCTTTTCCTCTCATTCTCTAGCATAGACGGTATTAATAACTTCTTTCAGTTAATAATTTTTTATCGTTCTATTTTTCTTCTCATATCGCGTCTTCCTTATCGATTTTTGATATCACATCACCCCATCTCCTTTTTCAGTACTAATCTTCTCTTCTTTCTCAAAAGCTACATCGTAAAACTCTTTCTCGATCAACCAAGTGCCGTGCCACGTGGCGTAGGCGATCATTTCTCTCCACAATTCCCTGTCTTTAGACTTGATTATGAGATCTGCCGGTGACTTTCTTCCTAGCCGCACTGACAGTCCATCCAGTAAGTTCTCTCTCTGTCTTCCTCTGTCACTTCTTCCCTCAATTTTTCCGGTTGCCACAATGTGTTTCATTTTTCCTCTTCTCAGAAAATTTCCTACAAATCTCGCTTGTCTGCCTCTGAGCTTTGCTGTAAAACTCTTTCCACTCAACATTAGTCCCCTCTTCTGTCTCAATATTTGTGTTATAAATTCCTTATACTCAACCTTAGTCCCCTCTTCTGTCTCAATATTTGTGTTATAAATTCCTTATACTCAACCTTAGTCCCCTCTTCTGTCTCAGTATTTGTGTTATAAATTCCTTATACTCAACCTTAGTGTCGTTTTCTGTCTCAATATTAATATCGTAAACTCGTTATACTCGGCATTAATGTACTCCTACATCTCAATATTTATGTTGCAAACTCGTTATATTCAATATTATTGTATTCCTACATCTCAGTATTTAAATCGTAAACTTATTATACGAAACATTAATGGACTCCCACATCTCAATATCGTAAACTCTCTACGCTCAAAATTAATCTCCTCCTATGTTTCAAAATTTATATCGTAGAATCTTTTTACTCAACATTAATCTCTGCCCCAATATTTATGTGGGTGAAAAAAAAGGTCAAAATTCCCGTTTCCATGCCATTAAGGCATACTGGGGATACAGTGTTAGGCCCGTATTTCCAAGACCTTCTCTCTCTCTGAACCTTAAGTGCCCAGGGCACATGGGGCTTCCGCAAGAGTTTTCCACAAATGCCTGTCCTTCGCCTTTTTTTCTGCTCTTGCCCAGGTGAGCCCTCTATTGCTCAACATCCTTTCTGTTGTTCTTCTCCGTGTCTCTTTTGGTCTACCCTTACTTCTGTTCCCCTGTGGTGTCCATCTTAGTGCTTTTTTTGGTAGTGAGTTATCAGTCATTCGGAGCACATGTCCCAACCATCGCCAGCGTATTTCCTCAATAATTGTTGTCAGTGGTTTCATCTGCATTTCTGTTAATAAGATGTTATTTCTTATGGTGTTTGGCCAAAATATTTTTCTAATCCTTCGTAAACATTTAGTCTGGAAAGAATTCAACTTGTTTTCTATGGTTTTGGTGATTTTCCAGCATTCACTTCCATAGAGTAGTACACTTAGAGCATTACTCTTAAATATCCTGATTTTCATATTTATGCTTAGTTTTTTAGATTTCCATATAGTCTGTAACACTGCAAAAGCCTGGTTTGCTCTAGTAAGTCTGCTGTTGATGTCCTCTGTGCTGTCTCCATTTTCTACTACTCTACTGCCAAGGTATACAAATTCATTGACCTCCTCCACTAACTTGCTATCTACTCTGAGTACATTTCTGTTGTTCACATTTTGCTTCATTAACTTTGTCTTTCCTACGTTGATCTTTAGTCCTATGTTGTTTGCACAAGACCTTCAGCATGATGAAAGTGTGATAATGTCAGTATCACGCCTGGCCTCATTTACCTTCCCAGATTTCTCTGGTACCCATTTTTATACGCTGAGTGGAATCCGAGGGGTTTGAACTCTTAATACTCATCATTGACATCATAACCCCCTGTATCTTTAACATTGTCAAAACTGTCCTTCATACTATCAATTACATGTCTTCAAAGCAAAATATTGTAACTTCTTGTTTAAAAGTGATATATTCACCACTGACTAACAATCACAACGATAAATGTAATATAAATTATTTTTTTTTTACTCAGAATTATATCACAACCTCTTTCATTTCAATAATAATACACTCATCACTTCTTCCTTTCTCAGATTATTACCATCACATCCTGACCCATTAGTTGTCTGCCTCGCTGTAAACTATGGACATGCGCTTACGACATCAACCTGACCTTATTCTTCACTTCCGGGAGCCAAGCACGTGCTGTCCGCACACGAAATGTGGCTTCGTGTATGAAGAGAACAAAATGATTCCAACAGAAATCGAAGCAAATTCTTTTAGCCTGTGTCTTCTCTATTTCAGAAGATTCATCCAGTCTTTTTTTTTTCATAGAAGTACGGCCTCATATCGTTCTGGTCACGGCAGGCAATGCTCAGCGAAAGAGTTTGCTTCCAAAATGAAAATCAATATTTCAGGATTTTACCGTGCTACGAACGAGAACGCCTAAATAAAACCTCTACTAAAAAAAAAAAAAATTCTGGCTTGGTTTCAGATATCCAGACACATATGGCGTTTTTAACCTCTGTTTTGTCATTTTACGTCATTTTTCAAAGAAAAAACAAAACATTACAGATAAATCATTAATTCTTCTTCTTCTTCTTCTTCTACTTCTGCTGTTGAATACGTGCTAGCTATGTACTGGTCCCTAAAGAGGCAAAACGCTAATCAACTTTTAAAAAGAAAGAAACAACCTCGAGACAAACAAAGAATAATCAGCAGATGTACCAATAGTTCAGTTGTAACTAAATATAAAACTACAAACCATAATTTTCAGGCTTTTAATACGACGCTGAAGGCTATGAATCCATCTGCTTAGCTGAAAGTAGCCCAAACTCCCGCTCTGCTAAAATCAAAACAGTTTCCAGACTCCATAACACATCCTGCAAAGTATATTCTCTACGGACCCATAACCTGGCCAAAGAAAAAATAGCATGGATGGAAAATATGGCGCGCGGAAGAAGAACTAATGGTGTCATTGATATTCATGGCAGTGAACAATGTCCTTGTCTGGATGGCTCAGCTGTCTAGGGGCAATGGAACTTCTGAACAGCTCAGCTATCTAGACAAGGAAACTTCTGAACAGCTCAGCTGTTTAGACAAGAGAACTTCTGAACAGCTCAGCTGTCCAGACAAGGAAACTTCTGAACAGCTAAGCTGTCTAGATAAGGTACCTTCTGAACAGCTCAGCTATCTAGGGGCAAGGGAACTTCTGAACAGCTCAGCTGTATAGGGGAAAGGAACTCCTGAACAGCTCAGCTGTCTAGACAAGGGAACTTCTGAACAGCTCAGCTATCAAGACAAGGGAACTTCTAAATAGCTCAGCTATCAAGACAAGGGAACTTCTGAATAGCTCAGCTAACAAGACAAGGGAACTTCTAAATAGCTCAGCTAACAAGACAAGGGAACTTCTGAATAGCTCAGCTAACAAGACAAGGGAACTTCTAAATAGCTCAGCTATCAAGACAAGGGAACTTCTGAACACCTCAGCTAACAAGACAAGGGAACTTCTAAATAGCTCAGCTAACAAGACAAGAGAACTTCTGAACAGCTCAGCTAACAAGACAAGGGAACTTCTAAATAGCTCAGCTATCAAGACAAGGGAACTTCTGAATAGCTCAGCTATCTAAGGGAAAGGAATTCCTGAACAGCTCAGCTGTCAAGACAAGGAAACTCATGAACAACTCATCTGTTCAGGCAAAGGAACTTCTGCACAGCTAAGCTATCTGGACAATGAAACTTCTGAACAGCTCAGCTACTTAAACAAGGTAAATTCTGGGCAGCTCCCCTGTCTAGACAAGGGAACTTCTGGACAACTCCTCTGTCTAGATAAGGAAACTCATGAACAGCTCAGCTACCTAGACAAGATAACTTCTGGACAGCTCAGCTATCTAGACAAAATAGCTCATGAACAGCTCATCTGTCTAGACAAGGAAACTCATGAACAACTCATCTGTCCAGGCAAGGTAACTTCTGGACAGCTCAGCTATCTAGACAAAGTAACTTCTGGACAGCTAAGCTATCTAGACAAGTAAACTTCTGAACAGCTAAGATATCTAGAAAGGAAACTTACTGACAGCTGAGCTATCTAGATAAGGAAACTTCTGGACAAATCAGCTATCTAGACAAGTTAACTTCTGGACAGCTCGGCTATCTAGATAAGGGAGCTTCTGAACGCATAAGATAAAATAAGAAAAAAAAACAGAGGAACTTCCGAGGAAATTCTCTTCTAAACTGTCGAGTGATAGATGAACAACAGCTCTGGATTTTGTTGCTAAAGGTCATTCCTGGTCGTGTTTAGTTCCCGCCTTTGCTCTTCAGTCATTGCACAAATACATTAGATGGAAAGTAACGATGCTGCGATTTGTATCAGTAGCCGAAGCGACTCAGTAGACTAACAATGATAAACGGCGACATTTGATAACGTCTTGACCACGTTGTCGATAATTATAAAACAAAACGTTGATACTGTGTGATGAGAATATTTTACACCAGAAACTTAACGGTGTGTGGTGTGAGGTAAACAGATCCGCACAAAAGATCAACAGAAACGGTAGAAATGTGGTCTATCAGAAGAATGTTGCGAGTTCCTTGGGTAAGGGTCATTGCACGTGGTCAAACCATAAGTGCTCCGCTGCCTAGTGTCGCCATCAGCACGAACTCCGTAGCTAGCGGTCTCATTGCTCTTCCTTCCCAGAGCGTTGACCCTGGTACCCATTTTTTTTCCCTAGGTTGGGCAAACCCTGGTAGTTTTTTTTTTCGAGCCACAGTCTAATCACCAACGTAGCGAGTGGAAATCGAAACCGGGTGGGCTGGTCGGTAAGCAAGTGTCTAATCCACTGTGCTAACACGGATCCCACTGCAAATATTAAGAGTGCATGAAAAGAAAGGGAGAGACCAAAAAGTCCCTGTATATATATACACACACAAATACTTTTCAGTGCAGTACGTCTAATATCACATTCTTTAACATTCAATAAAGCATTAAAATAGTTTCTAACAAGATCTAACAAGTTATGTTTCGAACTATATCCCTTTAGAACTTGGTTGGTGAGTCATGTGTTGAGAGAGTATTAGTTATTCTGTGGAGGCATACAGTTACAAACAAGTAAATATTGAGAAAGGTTTGAGTTAAAGGATGAAATATTACTAGCGAATTTTAAATTGTAGGGGAGGGTGTTCTATGGCTGTTCTGTAGAGTATGCAAGGCTTTTCTTGTATAGATCAAGCCTGGGTTTAGGAAAAGGACAATTTTGTAAACGTTGGCTATTTTTAGCTTAGACGTAAACAGTGACCACAAGTAAGGCGGAACAATGTGTCATAAAACTCATTGAACAAATATGTGTTTGTTAAAAATGCTATATTTGAGCGATACAGTTTTGAGTTCTTTGTCCGGATCTGCAGTCTGTAGCGAGTGTTTGCCACAAATCAGATTTACTGTTCGTTTGTGATGTGACTGGAGCCTTTTCATATTGGAGACTTAACAGCCATCCCATGTTGTGAAACAGTAATTTAAGTGTGTTTGTGTATGTGACATAAAGTATTCTTTCTTGTGTCTTGGTCGATAAAGTGTTTAATTTTGACAACTTGTAAACTTTCTGTGCTATCATGTTTGTTTGGTTATGTACGTGAGAATTCCAAGTTAAATGTTGATCAATGGCGACGCCTAGAGTTTTATGTTCATGAATGTTTTCTATTTCTGTAGTCCCAGCACAAAGCTGTGTTACAATTTTTGTTGCATTCTGCAGTTCGTGTCTTGTAGTGATAAGCATGGATTTTGTTTTGTCGGTGTTAATCAACGTGCCATTATTATTCCTCCATTTAATCAAACTGTATCATTCTAAAGCGTTGCCTGAAGGTTATTAATGTCGCAGTCACTATTGTAGAGGGTCCGGCATAAAGCATAGCTTGATTTAACTGACGTAGTGCGCAGAAACTGATTACGTGGGAAAAAATATGACGTCAGAGATGAAGCAGACAAACTGTCATTTTTAACAATGGCTTCTTGGCAAACACAACATCGCGCATTCACCGTTGAAACTTATTTTAAAAGTGGAGATTCATCTATTACTGTACAACGAAAGTTTCGTCGCCATTTTGAGTTGCATCCCCGTGATACTGTTCCCCATAGGAGGACAAAACAATTCTGATGTGAGTCAAAAAAATTTAAGGAAACCGCTAATTACCTTAATAACAAGTCTACTGGTCGTCCAAGAACTCAACAGACACCTGAACGAATTCAAGAAGTCCGCAACGCATTGCTGAGTAGCCCTCGGCGATCAGCTGTTAGGAACGCTTTGGCACCTGGCATCCTCTTACTGTAAATGGTGATCTTTATGTGCAGATGCTAACTGCATACTTCGTTCCAGACTTGGCCAATAGAAATAAGAGATTAATATGCTTCCAACAAGATGAAGCAGCTGCCCACACAGCCTGTCAGTCCATGGCCATGCTGCGACAAGCATTTCCCAATCGTCTTATTTCCAGATTTGAGGATATTCATTGGCCGGCAAGGTCACCGGATTTATCGGCCGCAGACTTCTTTTTGTGGGGATACCTCAAGAACACGGTGTATGCTAGTCGACCACAGTCAATTGCAGACCTAAAATATCGAATCCGACACTGCATTCAAAATATCCCTTTGAACATGTTAAATGGTGTTATGCAGGAATTTTCCAGACGCCTGGCTGAATGTGTCAAATGTAATGGCGGTCATCTAACCGGCGTAATTTTCAAAACCTAAATATGATTGTCAGTAATAATAAAAACACCCACTTTTCTGAGTTTCATTTCACTTCTTTTTTTTTAAACAAAAATATGTGTAGCGCTTATTTATTTTCCATTTTTAAAATCCAACTTTGCTTTATGCCGGACCCTGTATAGCTATACAGTCATCAGCAAAAATCACATGAAGAGTGCTTTAAATTTAGTGGTAAGTCGTGAATATATATATATATATATATTATATATATATATATATATATATATATATATATAAAAGAGAAGAGGACCAAGATTGGAGCAGTGAGAAACACCAGTATCAACGACAGATGAGTCATATAATGTGTTTCTAAACCAGACTACTTGTTTTCTGTCTGAGAGAAAAGATATAATAAATTTTGTCAGGTCAGGGTGTAATCTATAACCCCCAAGCTTTTTTTGCAAGAATCTCATGATCAGTTATATCGAAGGATTGCTTGAAATCAACAAAGACAGCACCACACAGTTTATTATTATTTATACCTAACAGCCAGTCTTCAGTCATTTTAGTTAACGCTGTATGGCAGGAGTGATTTGGTCTAAAGCCTGAATGACTGTCAATCAGTAGATTGTTTTCTTGCATGTGTACCGGTGTTAACTTCTGTATATGCTTTTTCAAGAGGTTTAGATAATGATGACAGAATGTATATAAGTCTATAATTTGAAATGTCACTAGTTTGTCTGGATTTAAGAAGAGGAAACTCTTTGGCGAGTTTAAATGCGTCAGAGAAATAGTGTTTTTCAGTGCACAAATTGTATTAGCGTATCTGTACAAACTGGTGCAGCGTAGCGTAGTATTTTGTTACTAGTGCAGAGGTAGTGCATTTTAAAGATCTGATGGAGTTGTAAACTTTACCGACTGTGAGGAAAGTGTAAGAGGCAGAGATAAGAACTAGTTACCTAGGTGAGTTGGCAGCCCTAAGCGTAGGAAATAATGAGTCAGTTACCAGTCAGTTTTCAGAGGTGCGCAACTCAGAGAAAATCGGTCTCTGGCCCAGTATATAAAGAAAACATGCTATGAATTTAAATAGGTCGGGATTTGTAAGCTGAGCACGTAGGAGGGTAGCTGATCGGGGGAGTCATGTTATTGTTCAAGAGCGAATGAGATGTTTGTACGTCAAACGAGGAGCAGTGCGTGTGTCGGTTAGTATTGTTTTATACTCTGTGATGTGGATGCTTGCAAGGAGTGCAGTCGATTCCTTCGATCACTTCCGATCCACTTAGGTAACTAATTTGTTAGTGATTGTGTTATGAATGGTAATGAATAATTATAATTCAGTTAAGGTATAATTGTTCTATGTAGGATTTTGATGTTTTTATTGGTAATTTGGAAGTGATGCTTTATGAGTGCACTTGATTTTATATTACTGAATTTATACATATCCATGTGAATACATTCTAGCCAATATGTTGCGTTGTACAATCTGAATCTCAATCATTTTAAGGAAATTGATTTAATGATTTTGTGGGTAACAAAATAAGCTGATGAATAACAATATAGATTGGTGATCCTTCGTTTCATTTGTTAACTATGTAAAATGATGAATAACGATAATATAATTGATGATCCTTTGAAGAAGAACTATTTATGTTATCAAGTTACACGTCCATAGTTAGTGGAAAGATAAGCAAAACAAACCCTGGTGTACCTTCGAATGCTTCTCTGCCGGATCCAGTTACACACTTTCAAAGTAATTCTAATTCTCATAACCCGCGGCATATACATGTCTGTATACCTCCACGAACCTCCACTTCTTACTTTTACATTCTAGTGTCAATAATAAAAGATTATTATTATTATTATTATTATTATTAGTAGTAGTAGTAGTAGTAGTAGTAATGTTATTATTATTATTATGTGCCGTGCCGTAGAGCGCTGCAGATAATGCTTCTGTGTCTTGTGGTGACCAAGACCCTGTCCCACCTCTCCGTTGGTACCCCCCCCCCCCAGTAACGTGCATAGCCTGGCTAACGGGCCAGGGATCGCCAGTCCCCATGGTGGCGGATTCTCCTAAAAAAGCATTGCACAACCCCTAACTTTTAGCTGTACTCCGGGACTGAAAAAGTATCTGCCATAACCCGTTCCCACGCCGGTACGATCCTGTACCTCAGCGCTTCCACAGCAGCAGCAAAGAACACTAGCTCGCAGTTACAGGGAGATAGGGCAAGACAAGACAAGAACCAGTTTTCGTTGTTCTAAAACTTCTTTGAGGACTTCTTCGTTTCTTTTTCTGTCTGTCCAGTTGCGTCTTTCTCCTCCTCCCCACAGAGAGACAAATGTATCGTATATTATGTTAGGATCGGACATGAAGATAACTGACCAAGCATAAGGAGACCTGTTCTTGAACTACAATAGCTGTTTGTTTGTTTGCTTGCTTATTTTTCTGTGGTCTAATAAGCACCAAAAACAAACAAACAAATATATCGATAGTACTTGTACAAGAACTTAATATTGAAGAAGGATGGCTAGTAAAGATGATTAAACAGAGACACATTAAACGTCATGATAATTTAGAGAAGACCGTCATAGAAGGGTACATAATGGGAAAAAGAAAGAGAGGAAGGCCACAGCGAAGATGGCTGCAAGATATCGTTGATGATCTGCAAATGGATACATCAGCGGCAGCGCACCTTGCTTACAACCGAGACCCCTACAGAAGAGCTGTTAGGGAGACGAAGTTCCGCAAGGGGGAATGCAAATGACTGACTAACTGACTAATACGCACATCCAACATTGGTAGAGCCTTGTACCAGAGATGTTCAGCAAAATGATGCTGGACAAAACGAACATCTGAGTGTTTCAGAGTCGTCTCACGGGGCATGCGGGAGTGAGAGGCAATGAAGGTAGCCAATCATGTTGCTCGTAACCCTATTGCGGCAGGTATGATTCTTATGGACAGGACGGAAATGCTGAAGCAACCGAGGAAATGGAACAGAAAGGAATGGGATATATATATATATATATATGAAAGTTAAGTGACCAAGGCACTTTGGGTTTCCGCAAGGGTTTTCCACAAACCTCTGTCCTTTGCCTTTTTTCTGCTCTTCCCCAAGTGAGCCCTCTATTGGTCAGCATCCTCCCTGTTGTTCTTATCCATGTCTCTTTTGGTCTACCCTTACTTCTGTCCCCCTGTGGTGTCCATCTTAGTGCTATTTTTTGTTGGTAATGAGCCGTCAGCCATCCGGAGCACATGTCTTAACAATCGCCAGCGTCTGTCCTCAATAATTGCTGTCAGTGATTTCATGGAGAGAAAAAAATATATATATGTATGTATATATGTATGTATATATATATATATATATATATGCAATTGTATGTGAGGAGGTGGGAAGGAAGAGATGGCTGACTGGCTGGTAGGATTCAGACTTGCCAGAACCAACAGGTGACAAGCACAATTAAAGCCTCGAATGCAATGATGCTAATTCCTTGATTCAAGAGTCCAAGACGAAAAAAAAATTCAAATTATGGTAACAAATAATTTAGTCCTGGATATCTCATCTAGATTCTAAGCTACAACCAGTGCAGAAATTATAAATTAATTAATGTAGTCCAGTGGTTTTTAGCTTTTTTTAAAAAATTAGGCCAGGGGCCCTTTTTCCGATCTGACAACACCTGCGGGCCCCTCATTAAATATAGCCATAAATAAAACCCAGGTGATGCTAAGCCTTTTTTTTATCGAACCAATCTATATTTGCCGGTCTGTGAATCGCTAAAAATCCTCCCAATGGTCTGTGAATCGCTAAAAATCCTCCCAATGGTCTGTGAATTCTTAAAAATCCTCCCATTGGTCTATGAATCCTCAAAAATCCTCTCATGGGTCTGTGAATCCATAAAAATCCTCCTGTGGACCCACTGAGGCCAGTGGATCTCAGGAGGAGAACCACTGATTTAGAATGTAATCAATTCTGAAAGTTAATTTTAATCTAAACTGATTTATCTACTTATCTCTGATTTATGTCTTTCTGAACTTGGCGAATTGTACATTTGTATTTACTTTTAGCAACAGAATGGTCGAGAGTTCGAATCCCCAGCTGAGAGGGATTTTTTTCCGACCAATAGGGCCCCGAGGTCGACCCAGCCTCGTAAAATGGTACCAGAGAAAATCTGGGAAGGAAAGGCAGCGAGGAAAGGAACGGGCCACCCTACCTCATACTCTGATGACCCAGCATAATGCGGTCTCTAACGCTTCACCCCCTACGGCTTTGCTATGGGGCTGTCTTTACCCTTTTTAAAAAATAACTTGCATTTACTTTTTTTAGGGGCATGCACCTTTCCCATCGCAACATATGCCTGTAAGACCTAGACACTTAAAAAAAAACAGCTGGGAAACACATAAATGCCTTTGAATGTAAGTGCTAGAGAAGAGTCCTTCAAATATCATGGACACAAAAAAGAACAAATATATACATACTACAAGAACTTAATATTTAATAAGGTTGTCTGGTAAAAGGATTAAACAAAGAAAACTTAAATATTTTGCACACATTAAACGTCATGATACTTTAGAGAAGACAGTCTTGGAAGGTACATAATGAGAAAAAGAAAGATAGGAAGACCAAAGCGAAGATGGCTGCAAGACATCGTTAATGATCTGCAAATGGATGCATCATCAGCAGCCAACTTGCTCATAACCGAGAGGCCTACAGGAGTGCTGTTAGGGAGGCAAAGTTCCGTAAGGGGGATGTAAATAAATGAATGAATGAACTTTCCGTTCTGGTTAGTCTTTGTCTAAAGATTGTACTGCGCTTTGATCCACCGAGGTGTACAAGATCTTCCAACACCATAAAAATTGTTTTGTAGTGAAAGTGTTAATTCTTCGCTCACCAGAAGCAAATTAACCCATTCGGTTTTATCGATTTGTTTTTGTTTTTTTTTCTGTTTTCAGTTGTGCTTGTGAATGGGAAAAATACGTGAACTTCCTGACGTAAAGCGGGCAGTTCTTGAATTACGAACGGGTTCCGTTCTTTAGTCTGTTCGTAGGTGGAATTTGTATTATAGGTGGGTGGGAACACTTAGGTACGGCTCGTGTCTAACTTCAGTTATATAGTTTATAGTGTAGAAATCGGGGAAGACCTAGAAAGATCTAGGGAAGATTTCGAGTAAGGAAATCGTGACGGTGGTCTGGGTAAGGGATACACATGGAAGGAAGCAGAGAATAAATTCAAGAACAGGGATGACTGGAGAGCCTTTATCCGTGGCCTATGCTCCCAAAGGAGTGAAAAGCGATGATGATGATGATGATGATGATGATGATGATGAATATATAGTGTACCTTTCTACACATAAAATACCTTCAAGAAACGGATGAACCGCTGTAGACGCGCAGTGTTTTGATCCGCATAGCAAAGTAGTGCCCGCTTATTATAACGAACCGTTCATTGAATGTAACTCAAAAGTTTAATATTTTCTACAGCAGTAAAGACGTATTTTGTAACTACGAATTGTGCGTAAGTCGGACGTCCGCAACTAGGGGGCTGCCTGTACAGTAAATTTAAAAGGAAAAAGGAGGTAGTGAAAAAAAAAAAACAATAAGAATATATCATTTGAGAAATCTGCTCAAACAGGTTTGACAAGAAAATTGTGTTGTTTTCTAGATATATTATAAAATAACTTGAGACAGTTCAGTTTGAACACAATAATAATCACGTATTTAGGTTCTATGCCATGTCATTATGCGCCATAGGCAAGATCACAAGTATAAAACTTTGTCTCTCAAAGATCAGTACTATGAATGTTTGAGCTCCGTGCCTAAAGCAAATGCCTAATGGCAACACCATCCCTGCATATGTGAGACAGACCTAAAGAAAAATTATCTAAACAGATATAGAAAAATAAATGTATATTTTACAAGTTGCACTGCCCATTTTCTTTGATTAAGTCATTAACTCTTTCATCACTGAATTATCTTCCATGCTCTGCCAGAATACATTTTGATTAGAAACTACGCTGGAAAGAAGTTGAAAGGAAGTTACTACATAATGTTAAAAATATGAACAGGGTTGGAAAAGTGCTGGTTTTAATTTGTGTTTAGATTCTTCCTAAATATCGTTCTGAGCAATGATTCCCATAGGCATGCAAAGAACTACCAACTCTGCCAGTGCTGTTCCGAGAAGAGTTAAAATATCCACCTTTATAGATATTAACTTGTACACATAGTCGCTGTCACTACAAGTTTCTATGAGACTCTACTACATTCCAAATTTTCTTTACAACAAGAACTTCCCAGGCCAGTCAGCTCATTCAGTTCATGGCTATTTATAGATATTTGCTTTTATTTGACATTTCAGGAGCGGAGCTGTCGCTCAGAGATTTGCCACAACATCCTGCCAATAATCTCTCGCTGCTAACTGGCACGTCACGGATCAGAGGACTTGAGCCAGACGGAGATGTATGCTGCTGATGCTGTATGCAAAAGTTTAAAAAAGTGGAACCTACGGCGAAAAATACAAAACAATGCCAATTAAGAAAAAAATGTGAAATTAAAAACAATAATAATATTTCGGCAGAACGCCTTCATCAGGGAAAATAGAACAGCGGATAAACACCAAAAATCAGTAAAATTTTAAAGACCAGTGAAATGGCACAAAAGTACATAGCAATGTGAACGCAAACTAAAGCCCTAGAAACAAAGACTGTGTCCATAAGCTTTATCCAGTGTTGCAAATATTGCGAGAAATACATTGGGCCAACGCAGCCAAAAGAAACGCACAATTATTATGGGCTGTATATCTATCAATGTAGATTCGTATGCACTTATTAGGCGCCGTGACTTTTCTCTAGTCTGCTGGACCTGTACTATTATTTGCCCATAACTGATCCCCAGCCATTTTACTGGCCATACGAAACATGCATGAGAGTGATTCTGATAACAGTGACAGATCTATAGCTCTGAAGCAGTTCCGATTGATACTGTTATCAGTACTGGATGTATTACTCATACGCAGGAATACCTCTGGCTAAAAAGGGGTTCTCGAGTTTTTTTTGGGAGGGGAGGGGTAAAAGGATCGTCCACGAGAGTCCAGTGAAAATGCGACCTTGATTTCTGTAATAGTGATAAATATCTTAGAATAGTTTTCAGTGATATTCCGAGAGCACAGTGACGGGTTGAGAGAGAGCATGCTTCGCAAGTGAGAGAGAGAGAGAGAGAGAGAGAGAGAGAGAGAGAAGGATTTGCTACGCCATGAATGGGTTCAGATCTTGGGAAAATCCAGTGTCAGCAGCCTGATGTGGATATATTGCCAAGGGCATGCGGGAGTGAGAGCTGCTGCAACAGGTATGACTCCCATGGACAGGATGGACATAATGAAGTCGGTGGCCGAGATAAAAATAACCCTCTTCTTCAAACTATTTTTTTTTTCAGATTAAGAAACGTTCTCCTTCAAACTATAGTCTCCAGAAGTAAGAAGCATTATTTTTCAAACTATATTCTAAGAAACCTTCTTCTTCAAACTATAGTCTCCAGATTAAGAAACGTTCTCCTTCAAACTATATTCCCCAGATTAAGAAGCATTCTTTTTCAAACTATATTTTTCAAATAAAGAAACCTTCTTCTTCAAACTATAGTCTCCAGATTATGAAACGTTCTCCTTCAAACTATATTCTAAGAAACCTTCTCCTTCAAACTACAGTCTTCAGATTAAGAGACCTTTTCCTTCAAACTATAGTCTTCAGATTAAGAGACCTTCTACTTCAAACTATAGTTCAGATTAAGAGACCTTCTCATTCAAACTATAGTCTTCAGATTAAGAGACCTTCTACTTCAAACTATAGTTCAGATTAAGAGGCCTTCTCCTTCAAACTATTGTCTTCAGATTAAGAGACCTTCTCCTTCAAACTATATTCTCTAGATTAAGAAACCTTCTTCAAACTTCAGTTTCCAGATTAAGAAACCCTCTCCTTCAATTGAGAATCTCATAATAAGTCATCTTCTTCTTCTTCTTCTTCAAACTATAGTCTCTATATTAAGAAACCCTCTCCTTCAAACTGCTGTCTTCAGTTTAAAGATTAAGAAATACTCTCCTTCAAATGATAATCTCCAGATTAAGTCAATCTCTCCTTCAAACTATAGTCTACAGACCAACAAATCTTCCAATTCATACTATAGTTTCCAGATTAAGAAACATTTTCCTTCAAACCCTAATCTCCAGATTAGGAAACCCTCTCCCACAAACTATATGTTTCCAGATTAATAACTCCACTCCTCCAAATTATCTTTCCTGGCAACGGACGAGCCATAGCGGCATTTGTAAATTTCCTGAAAGAGTCTCAAAACCAGGTAATTTCATTTTAATAATTGTTTGTTATTTTTTGTTTTGATGGGAAAATGTTTGCAGTTGCTCTCAACCAGTGCTCCGCAAAGACTACCTATGGCGTTGGTTATGCCGTTATTTCCTCTGTCCTACAAAGTGATAATATATTTTTTTGCAAATGCAGGGTTCTATAATGCTTTTCGCTCTGATGGAACTATGGTTAAAGAAAATGTTAAGTTTTTCCTACATCAGGAACAAGTTGTTGTGAAAGTGTTCGGATACTGGCTATGCCCAGTACTTCATCACACCAGGGTGAAATAGCATAAAAGCCTTCTTCTTTGACCACCTGTATAACCGAATCTCTCTCTTTTTTTCCACACAAGTAAATATTATCCAACCTTACGAAACATATCACTAGCCTCTAATGGCAAAGGTTGGTGGTTCGAATCCTAATGGAAGTCACTCATCTGAAGAAATAAGTGACTGGCTTCTTCTGGAACTGGGGAAAGGAGAGACGGCCAGGCATGATGATGACCACAGCGCCCTCTAGTGTGCCGATGGGTTAAGGAGAATATAAACACTGGCGCCTTATTTCCCCCCCCCCCCACCCCGGATGCCTACATGTCATGAAAAGGTACCTTTACCTTTATAAAATATGTGGCATTTTTTCACAGATGCGAAAGGCAAACCTGTAGATGTTACAAGACATCTAGCTTTTTGAAAACACAAGCATACGCCAAATTATGGTCGCATTCTGTACCAGCCATCAAAAAGGGTGTCATCTGGGCCCTATATCGTCTGTTAATAGTGTAAGATCAGACACTAAGTACAGCTCACTACTATAGCATGTTACAAGATGAATAAATATGTTTATGATAAATTTAAAATACTAACAGAATGCAGATTAGTACAATAACTGTGAAAAATAATCGCAAAATACGAATCAGGAAACATTAAATAAAGAATCGTACTGTAATAAATTCTGATTTTCTCATGTCAGACCATTACTATGATGTATAGAGCTGCTCAATAATTTAAGTATCTCATTCATTCATTCATTTGCATGTCCCTTGTGGAATTTTGCCTCCCTAACAGCACTTTTGCAGGCCTCTCGGTTGTGAGCACGATGCCCTGCTGCTGATGCATCCATTTGCAGATCATCAACGATGTCTTGCAGCCATCTTCGCCTTGGTCTTCCTCTCTTTCTTTTTCCCATTATTTAATGTGTCCAAAATATTTAAGTTTTATTTGTTCAATCCTCTTTACTAGCCAGCCTTCTTCAATATTAAGTTCTTGTAATATGGATATATTTGTTCTCTTTTTGTGTCCATGATATTTGAAGAACTCTTCTGTAGCATTTACGTTCAAAGGCATTTATGTGTTTATCACCTGTTTTGTTAAGTGTCCAGATCTCACAGGCATGTCTTGCGATGGGAAAAATGTAATTTAGTGTCTACAGTGCAGAATTATGTGGCTGACACTACCACCGCAGTCCATATGCGCAAAGCGTAGCTGTAGCGGGCAGGATGACCAGTTGTAGAACATTCTCCAGTTTTCCATATGGGACCTCGGCCGTATGTGTGAGAGGTTGTGTAGCTGTCGACCATAAACTGGGCGCATGAAATATAGTCGAGTGTAATTCAGTTCGTCCTATTCTGAAAAAAAATTGTTGTTTCTCTTTTCAAAAGTACCATTGATAACTGAAATGAGCTGTGGTATTACATGTCAGCGTCTCATGAACTTTTTTCAGCGAGGTAGGTTTATTACTGTCCACAACACAAAAAGGAATGAAAAAGCTAATTATGTCAGTTCTAAGAACAGCGAAGAGCAGAACCTCTATCTTAATGCGAAGAAAACTAAATTGATGACAACTAACAAAACAAACAAGGTAGCTGATCAAGGAAAAAACTTAAAGAAGTGGAGAGTTTTGAATATCTTGGATTACTGCTAACTGATAATGGAGATACAATGAGGGAAATTAAAAAGAGGGCATCTATCGCTCTTCAGAAAGTAAAACAACTAAAGAATCTGTGGAGAGGAACAGATAAAACTACAAAAATAAGAATTTTAAGGGCATGCATCTTTCCCATTCCAGCATATACCTGTGAGATCCGGACACTTAACAAAACAGCTGAGAAACACATAAATGCCTTAGAATGTAAATGCTACAGAAGAGTTCTTCAATTACCATGGACACAAAAAAAAGAACAAATATATCCATACTACAAGAACTTAATATTGAAGAGGGCTGGCTAGTAAAGAGGATTAAAGAGAGAAAACTTAAATATTTTGGACACATTAAACGTCATGGTAATCTAGAGAAAACTGTCTTGGAACGGTGCATAATGGGAAAAAGAAAGAGAAGAAGACCAAGGCGAAGATGGCTGCAAGACATTGTTGATGATCTGCAAATGGATGCATCAGCAGCAGGGCATCTTGCTCACAACCGAGAAGTCTAGAGGAGTGCTGCTAGGGAGGCAAAGTTCCGCAAGGGACATGCAAATGAATGAATGAATGAATGAGGTTTTCGGTAAATAGAGAACCACAATTTTTTTGTCATTATTTTTCTTCTTATTTTAAAAGATTGTTGCCAGGGGCAACCGGTTTTGTTCTTTGAAGGATAGTCCTGCACTCTGTTAGCCAGTAATTCGATATAAACAGGCAGATCATGAGGAATTTATAGCCTCCAGCTCTTCTCAGATACAAACACTCGTAGATCTCGACATTAAAAAAAATCTCTGCTGCTTCTAAACAGGAACGCACATCCACACATCTGCGAATCTGGAAAGAAACATATGATATTGAACATCGCTAAAATATTCATTCAAGCATACTATTCCTGAAGACCTCCAAAACAGATATATGCAGGTTTTGTTATTTCATGGGAGATGTAGTGTCAAAACTATATGCTTCCGGGTAGAAACCAGTGATTTGCCCATACCGGAAGCTTTCATGTTCACAATCTGGCCTGTGAATGTGGAATCTTAGCTGAAGCGACTTCCGCTTCTGGTGAGACATTTTCAGATCATAAAATATTTATGAAAAACAGCTGAAAACTGTCAATTTCTGATTGTAAAAACGCAATAAAGTAAGAAAGTTACAATAACAGCTAGCAACAAAATGGTATGATTCTGAACAAAAAAACAAAAAAAAAAGCCACAGTTTATGCTACTTCAACTGCCAGAGATTCACGATTCGCGGGCATAGATTATTTTATAAAGTACTTATTTACAAATAGCAAGCTTTTATCTTGCAATTCATTTCAAAACTTTTCGTTACATTGCAAAGCTCTATGAGAAATTACTTCCTGTCCCTATTCGAGTGGGTAATTTCTCCTTTCAAAACTTCCGGATGAGGTGAATATTAAAAAAGAAAAAAAAAACGACCCAACTCCCTCTCTAGAATAAAACTAATTAGCAGATCTATCGATTGACATTTCAAAGAAAGCAGAATTTCTTCACAATTCGTTATCATAAAAAAGAGTTTTTTTTTTTTTTTTTGTAATGTGTGATATCAATATCCTGTGATTGCAGCCACGCATATAAAGATTTTAATGTCATTTTTCTACGTTTTTCTTATATGGGATAGCGGTCTCTAACAAGACGGTTGTATAATATTAACCGAGATTTTGATTTTCAAAGCGATATGTGTATCAATCTTTCGTTCAAAGGCGTACGTGCATTGAATAATTGCGAGGAACTAGCGAAGATTTCATATTAATTTGCGAGTATTAGCAATTTTGCTATAGCTCATAACTGCCGCAATGTTTTGTGGGAAATTTTCCTGTTTTTTTTATTTGTATTTATAGCCGTTTAAAATTCATCATCATCATGTGCTTTCCCCAGAACGAAGGTTGGCGGTAATGAATATCCATTCCCTCGCTCCCTGGCCTTGATGGAGCACTCAGCCAAGCTGTGTCTTGTCCATTCTCTTATGTTATCTTCTCATCTACATCTCTGTCTTCCTTTTGCTCTTTTTCCGTCCGCCTTTCCTTCAGGATACTTTTACGTCTTTTGTCATGGCCAGAATATTTCGTTTTCTTCATCTTTATTTCTTCGAGAAGTTCACATTTGCACTTGGAGCTGTTCTAAAACTTGTGTGCTTTTGTTCTTTTCATTATCCATGTTATATGACCTACTTTGTTTAAAATCAAGAACACACAACTACGAAACAAAACCATATGCGTGCAGTTATTTGAAAAATAGAAGTTGAAAAGGGCCTTTAGCTCGTGGAGTTAAGACCCCCACAGAACCTATCCTTAGGAAAGGAGCAAGCATGAAGAACTTCTGCTGCGGAAGAAGTTCATAAGAGAGAGAGTCGTCTCCTTCAACGTAACTTAACGGAGGAAGAAGAAGAAGAAGAAGAAGAATGTATGGAAAGCTCCTGACTATTTGGACATTCGGTATTGACATCTCCTAATATCTGGACTCTCTGTATGACAGACCTTGACTATCTGTACACGCTGAATCGAGAGTCCCTGACTATCTGGAAATTCTGAAGCGAGAGTCCCTGACTATCTGGAAATTCTGAAGCGAGAGTCCCTGACTATCTGGAAATTCTGAAGCGAGAGTCCCTGACTATCTGGAAATTCTGAAGCGAGAGTCCCTGACTGTTTGGAAATTCTGAAGCCAGAGTCAATGACTATGTGGAAATTCTGAAGCGAGAGTCCATGACTATGTGGAAATTCTGAAGCGAGAGTCCCTGACTATGTGGAAATTCTGAAGCGAGAGTCCCTGACTATGTGGAAATTCTGAAGCGAGAGTCCCTGACTATGTGGACATACTGTACTAGGGATAGAAAATGTCCTCTCGACGTCTCCAGAACTACCTCTTGATTTATTACGAAAGGGGAGGTAATTGAAACGGTCACACCACGAGATAAATCCTTACAGTAAGTTGGGGTATCTGTCTTGACGGTCTGGCGGCGGCAGTAATCTCCATGAGCGATCAGTCGCAGCTGAATTATGCAGCCCATTGTCTGGACAACGTAAAATATCCAGTTTTTTGTTTTGTTTTTTTTTTGGGGGGGGGGGGGGAGGGGGGGGCGAGAAAACCCAGGCAACCGATTGCGTGATACCAGAAAAATTGAATATGTTGGTGGGAAGGGAGGGGTATAGAAGCAGGAGCAGCGCATATGCCAGGAAATTCGCAGTTGATTCAGTGCAAGAATTTAAAAATATAATCCTTGAATTGTCTTCAATAAATCAATCAATGCCCGGAGCATAAGCCACGGACAACGTCATTTATTTTAGTCATTTTATATCTTTGGCCTTGTTCTCCAAGTCAGAAAGCAAGCTTTTGCTTCGAATCATATTGAAAAGGCTGAAAGAGGGGAAACAGAACAAGAAATATGTGAAAAGTACAGGCAGAGGCATCAGAGATCATATACTAAACATGAGAAACATCACAGAAAACTGTAGAGGGTTTAAAGGGGATCTATACACTTCTTTTGTAGACTACTCCAAGGCTTTTGACTGTGTATAACATCAACAGGTATGGTCTATTATGAACAACATGGGTTTTCCCAGTCATCTGGTGCACCTCATTGCCAAACTGTACCAAGATCAGCAGGCAACAGTGAGAGTTAATGGTGAAACATCGGGTTGGTTTGACGTACACAAGGGAGTATGACAGGGATGTGTCCTTTCTTCATAGCTGTTTAACATCTACGCCGAAAACATTATAAGGAAAGTAACAGATGAACAGGAATCAGCTACATTTGACTCTTTCAACATCGAGGCCCAACGATTCCAGAAATTAGATACGCCGATGATACCGTCCTTCTATCAAACAACTCACAAGGACTGCAATAGTTGATTCTCTCAAACCAAAAGACACAGCGAAGCTCAGAACCTCCTTTTAAACACCAACAAAATCAAAGTAATGATAACTGACAAAATGAGAAGCAAGCCCACAATTACATTGGACCATCAAAAACTTGAAAACAGAAATAAATCTGAATATCTAGATAAAAATACTCCCCACCAATGCAGTGGAAATCAAAATAAAACTAGCAATTGCATCATAGAAACTAGCACAAATAAAAGAGTATGTGGCAAGGTACTAACAAGAAAACTTATGTTTACTAAAAGCTTGCATGCACTTGTATTCCATATTCATAATGGCAACATACGGATGCGAAACATGGACACTTAACAAATCACTAGAAAAGAGAATAACAGGATTTGAAACGAAATGTTACAGAAGGGCACATAGAATATCATGGATAGAATTAAAATATCAAATAAACAGATAATAAAGGGATTAAGTGTCGCAGAAAACTGGCTCGTTAGCACCATAAAAATTAGAAAGATGACATTGTTTGGCCACATCAAGAGACACAGTATCTTGGAGAGGATGATAGTAGAAGGCATAGTGCTTGGCAAAAGAGAAAAGGGACGATCTCGTCGCAGGTGAACTCAGGACATCACGGTAAGTCTGAATGTGTTATTGCAAGACGCTTAATCAACTTGCGCGAGACCGTATTGCATTCAGGGAGGATATGAGAGGGATAAGGTTCTGGAAAGGGCATGTCACACGAATGGCCTTGTTCTCCAAATAACTTCATGCGAGTCATTAGGCTTTTAGAGTGTTCTTTGCATCCCTTTTCCGTGTATTCTTTGGTCTTTCCTTTTTTTTTGGTTTCCTCTGAGGGTTACATGTCAAAGCCTGTCTTGTTATGCTATCGCTCTGCTTTCTCAGTGTGTGTCCAATCCAGTTCCGTCTTTTTAGATGTGATCTGTTGTAACAGTATATGTGAGATAACTGTTGTGTTTTCAGAAAGGGCATTTGTTGTGAGTCTCTTTGTGAACTGTCCCGTGCTCGGCAGAAGCCCGACACGTGGACTGTGCAACCCGTGACAGGGGGGGGGGGGGGGGAATTGTGGGAGAAAAGGCTGAGCGAGTTAGTCTACGTTTGGATGTGTAAGGGAGAGGATGCTGTTTGTACTGTCGCTGTCGTGAACATGGAAGTTATATGGATTTTGAGTCTTGGACGGATGTAAGGACAGGCCATGTGGCAGAGGCAATCTGCCGGCTGTCATATTATCATCATTATCATCCGCATCTTCACCACATTCACCAGTAAACCTCATTGTCTACGTGATACCCAGGACTTGCTTGAGATATGTGCCTGTTGCTGATGTGAGGCTGGAAAGAGCCTGGGTGGGAAGTATAGCTGGACTCAGCGGACAGCTAACCCAGCATCTTTCAACAATTCACGGCCTGAAGTAAAAATTCCCAACCTTACCTTACCTGTACAAGATGAAAGATAGATGAAGGGCCCAGTCACCAAGAAGAAATACTATTTCAACTGGTCTCGTGTCGTGGCACAAATTCTATTTTACTTTGCATTGACTGGCTCTTGTTCTGTTGTGATCTTATCCTCCCATTTAATCTTAAGGCTCTTTCTTCGGCAAGTGTTCACAAATGTCTGCCATGTTGTCTTTGTCACTTTTTGTGTCTCTGAGATATGGAATAACACAACTGTCACAATTTGTGTTGTCCTTATCACTTTTCATGTCTCTGAGACATAGAATAACACAACTGACACAGTTTATGTTGTCCTTATCACTTTTCGTGTATCTGAGATATAGAATAACACAAATGTCACAGTTTAGTCTTTATAAATTTTCGTGTCACTGAGACACAGAATAGCACAACTGTCACAGTTTATGTTGTCCTTATCACTTTTCATGTCTCTGAGACATAGAATAACACAACTGTCACAATTTATGTTGTCCTTGTCACTTTTCATGTCCCCGAGACATAAAATAACACAACTGTCACAGTTTACATTGTCCTGATCACTTTCCTTATCTCTAAGACATAATGTAACACAGCTTTTACATCTGTGTTCGTCTTCGCCATTTCCCATGTCTCTGAGACACAGAGTAAAACAATTTTCACAGTTGTAGAAAACGCTGGAAAATGACCAAGGCTTTAGAAAACAAATAGAATTCCTTCCCGACTAAACGTTTATGCAGGATTAGATGGATATTTTGACCAAATACCATAAGAAATAATACCTTGCGGGAAGAGTTGCAGGTGAACCCAGTGAGTTTGTTGAGGGAGATGATGGTGATAGTCAGGACATGTGCTCTAAATGACTGGTAATAATTGTCAAAAACAGCACCGAGATGAACACCTCAGGGAAAACAGGAGTAAGGGTAAACCAAAGGAAACATGGAGAAGAACAACAGAGAGGATGTTGAGTAAAAGAAGGCTCACCTGGGCAAGAGCAGAAAAAAAGGGTGAAGGACATGTGTTTGTGAAAACCATTTTTCCATGTCTCTGAGACACAGAATAGTACTTCTTCACATCTGTGTCATTTTGTAACTTTCCGTGTCTCTGGGACATACAATAGCACTTTTCAGTGCCATCTTTGTCACTTTCCGTGTCTCCTAGTCATATAATAACACAGTTTTCGCAACCTACGTTGAAAAGTCTTAATTTAGTTCAGGTCTTTATATAAAAAATAGAGGTCCAGAAAATTAGAAACATGTGCAACAGATACATATCAATGGAAACAAGATTCCGAGTAATTAAATGTTACATTGAGCCAAGTTTGTTTTATGGGTGTGAAGCATGGTCCATGAATAAGAGAGTACAGCGAGAAATGGAGGCCATGGAAATGTGGTTCATAAGAAAGATGTTGAAGGTACCATGGACAGCCAAGAAAACCAACGAAGAAGTCTTAAGAGAGGCTGGAGTTAAAAGGCAAATTATAGCAAAGATCAGAGGCAGACAAGCGAGATTTGTAGGACATTTTCTGAGTAGAGGAAAATTGGAACACATTGTGGCAACTGGAAAAATTGAGGGAAGAAGAGACAGAGGAAGACAGAGAGAGAAGTTACAGGATGGGCTGTCAGTGTGGCTAGGAAGAAAGTCACCGGCGGATCTCATAATCAAATCTAAAGACAGGGAATTGTGGAGAGAGATGATCGTCTATGCCACGCGGCACGCACTTGATTGATTGACTTTGTGTGTGTGTGTATGTATATATATATATATATATATATTGGCCCTTCTCATATTTTATCATGACTTTTGGTTGTGTACAATGAACATCATCATCATCATCTCTCAAATCTGAAAATGCACAAGCTGTTGTTACTGGTCACGAAACTAATCACACACTGCCTTAGAAACGGGCTTAAGATGACAAATAGAGTATTCAAGTAGTCATTCCTAGCTGGATCATCTGCCAATACAATTATTTCGTTTATAGAACAAGTTGGAACAAGTAAAAAATGTAATAGCAAAAACAAAAAAAAACGCATCACGCAATTTATTATTACTACCGAAAATCCTGTGACACTGGAAGGTGACGAGTACTCAAGAGCCGGAACAAAATTAAAATAAGATGAAAGTTTCACTCAAAACAATGGGGTGCGGGGTATTTTAGTATGAAGAAGATGGAGGTGCATAGTTCAGTTTTACAAAAGGACAGAAAGAGTGAGGAAAATGGGCAGAAACGAGAATGGTAAAAAGTAAGATGAGAACATACAAATGAGGAGCATACAACAATCCAATACTTCGGCAAAAGGCTTTTTTTTTCAAGGATCAATATAAAAACACCAGAACAGACAAAAATACGAAAAAAAATAGAAGAAAAATATAGATTTAGCCTTTTTTTAAAATCTTCTCCAAGTAAGAAAGACGGGGCACACAAGAGAGAAGAGAGTATCTGCATTTTGTGCTAATTTTTCTTACTATGATGATACCCAATTGCGAAGTGTATACTCTTCATATATTTGTGTTTTTATCTATTGTTGTTTTTTATGTGATCCTTGAAAAAATGCTTTTGCCGAAATATTGGATTGTTCTACGTACTCATATTGCTTTCTGCCATTCTGCTCACTGTCCTCGCTCTTTCTATCTTTTTAGTAAAACTGAACCATACTCCTCCATCTACTTGATTATTAGAACTAGTTTTACCTCCATCCTCAATTCTCTTATCTCTCGCATATTTTAGAGTGTCATTGGCACTCATCCATATCAGATCCACTTAAAATTCCTTTCATTTTAGGTGCTTTATTAATCTGGCATGTCCTTCGTAGATTGCTGCCTTCGATAAGCAATCAGGAAACATCTCATTGTCTCGTTTACGCAGCGCACATTTTGTGGAAGATTCACTTGTTTACTTTATTCAGAATTTGTAACGTCTACAGCAGTGTTTCTCAATCCTTTTTTTCGCACCATGCACCACCTCAACGCCTCAAAGATATTGATGATCCATATCCGCAGCATAACAGTTAACCAAGTTCTGAAAAAGTATAATATAAATATATTCATCATCTTCGTTCTCTTCTACCATCAAGATCGCCCCGTGATCCTACTGAATTTACTCCTGTGGTTCTCGCGATAGTCTCATTTAGGATGGAGGCTCAGAGCATTGTGGGGCTTGGCTTGGGTCTATATTCTCGGTGGGTCACAGAAGCGGCATTGCGTGGCTCTGTGGTTTTCGTTGCACCAGTTTAGTCTATAGTTAGACTTCCTAACCGGAAAACCTCGACGTGGTTTGGATATGAATATATCCCCTTCGGGCGAGAAGTGGTTGTCTATCTAGACTGCACTGGTTCAGTGTCTCCGACTTCAGCATTTTGTGGTCGTGGCCGATGCCCTTCCTGGTGGTGACCAGGACTGAGCTTTTGTCGAGGAGGACGAATCCTCGCCACTAGTAAGTTTCACCCCTGGGTTAAGCCGGTTTAGGCATATTATCCCAGTATGGGTGTATATAGGACGTGACCGGCCTCTAGAGCGGAGGCACCGTGATATGAGAACCCATCGAGTTTCATCCCTACATAATCAGAAAGGCAATGAAGGAAATGCTGAATGTAGTTGTTTTCCCTTTCACTATGAAATGAACTTAGTGACTGGTGAAAATGCTAACAGCTGCTTCACTGCTCTGTATATAAACGAGGGTGAGTGAAAGAAAAAAACAGTAATCCAAACCACGGGACGTAATTTTATATATATATATATATATATATATATATATATATATATATATATATATATATATATATATATATGACAAGACTCGACAGCAAGTTGAAAAGTCTTTCATATTTTTTAATTTGTTACGTCCCTGGATTTGCATTTACTTGTCCTCGTATTTACAGAATAAAATGCAACATTTATATTTGCATCTTTTTCGGTCAAAAGACAACTAACAAAGAAGTTAAACCGCATGTATTTCCTCATCTTTCTCGTTTTAATCGTAGAGTGCTCCAAATGTATCTGTATCTTTTACCTGTGTCTCCACACGAAATCCATTTACATATTCCAGCAACACTCTCACGGGCCTTTTCTTTCGCTTGGTAACTTCTGCCATGTTTTCCGAGCTCTTTTCTAGAGCTTTCTTCGCGATGCGCTTTGTGTTATAGGTTTAACCACGCCTGGATGAAGTTAACTCTTTTTGTGCTGGATTAATAGTTGGTCACTGCAGATTACTAGGCTGTCTCTACCGACCCGAGATATGGCCTATAAATTAATGCCCATGTGGGAAATGGGACCAGACATAAAGACATATGGTCCTTAATTTCTGCTGTTTGCTGACGCACGCAACTAGACCAGGCCATACAGTATGGGGCCATCATGGTCTGAGACATAAGCTAAAGATCTACCATCACCTGAGACATAAGCTAGAGATCTACCATCATCTGAGACATAAGCTAGGGATCTACCATCAGCTGAGACATAAGCTAGAGATCTACCATCACCTAAGACATAAGCTAGAGATTTACCATAACCTGAGACATAAGCTAGAGACCTACCATCACATGAGACATAAGCTAGAGATCTACAATCACCTGAGACATAAGCTAGAGATCTGCCATGATCTGAGACATAAGCTAGAGATCTGCCATCACCTGAGACATAAGCTAGAGATCTACAATCACCTGATATAGAAGCCATGTGTCTACCATTGTCTGCAACAGAAGTTATGGATCTACCATTGTCTGCGACAGAAGTTATGGGCCTACCATTGTTTGAGACAGAAGCTATGGTTCTGCCATGGTCTGAGACAGAAGCTAGAGTTCTACCATGGTCTGAGACAAAGCTACGGGCTTATCATGCTCTGAAATAGACGCCATGGAACTGCTATGATCTATGACTCAAAATGTGGTGCTATCACAAAAAGCGTTGAGAAAACTGTGGACTTGACCATAGCAAGTAGGCTCCAAACTTATCAAGACCTGATACTACAACTCTGAAGAAGACGGATGTTTTTTATATGTCACTGTCATTATGAATAAAGTCTGAGTGGCAAAGTGGTTAGTGCACTGGTCTCTCATGGCGAAGGTCAGGGAGTTCGAATCCTGTCGGAGGCACCCAAGTCACTCAGCTGTAGAAATGGGTACCCGACTTCTTCTGGAGTTGGGGAAGGAAAGGTGGCCAGGCGTGATACTGACCATATCACCCTCTAGTGTGCTGACAGGTCAAGGAAAATATGGGCACTAACACCATATCCCTATGTGCCTCTAACGCACGACAGGATTACCTTTACCTTTAGACACCAGCCTGTCTCACAAATATTCTCCCTACCACAGGTTGTTGTTGCAATTCTACAGCCTGTTTTATATGTTCTACAACATGTTTTCTAATGTGGTGGATCCTGCCGTCTTAGATCCGCTTTATCTACTGTCCAGCATGATGGCCATACTACCTGATCTTCAGCTACAGCATCAGCAACCCAGGGGCTCCAGGATCACCATTACAGAGAACCCCAGCAGTAATAACCGTATCTAATTATCCTTCTCAATAACCCACAATTCCACTCTGGATGCTTTTCCATCTCCTGTACTTTTTTTGGTTCACTGCTAGAAATCGTTATTTGTAACAGTGCAAACAAAAATATGTTACAGCAATTTCTTCTGAACCATACAGAGATGCATCCTTTTGTGTTCTCCAAATGATTAGCCACACCTGCTCTAGCTATCAGGCTGTGTACTGCCCTTGAAGTAAAAGATGTCCAAGTTTGTTTTATTTTTTTTCCTGTTTGGCAGATCTAGCTTACTCAGGTTCTGTATCTTCTCAGGTACATCCAGATACATAATCTGACAGATCTGAACCAAAGTGACATTTGGTTTATCCGTAACATGAGACTGTGATGACAAAAGTGTCAAATTTTAAAGCACGCAGATAAGACATAACACATGCAATTTGCTTCTGACAAACATATATGTATTGAGGTGTAACTGACAAACACTGCACGTACAAATCTGGCACATTTTGATTTTAAAAATGAACAATATGTGTGACACAAAGTGAGTTATAAATGCAGTCAGTCAATCATTTGCATGTCCCTTGCAGAACTCTGCCTCCTTAACAGCTCTCCTGTAGGCCTCTTGGTTCTAAGCAAGATGCCCTGCTGCTGATTCATACATCTGCAGATCATCAACGATGTCTTGCAGCCATCTTCTCCTTGGTCTTCCTCTCTTTCTTTTTCCCATTATGCATCCTTCCAAAAATGGTCTTCTCATGACATTTAATGTGTCCAAAATACTTAAGTTTTCTCTGTTTAATCCTCTTTACTAGCCAGCCTTCTTCAATATTAAGTTCTTGTAGTATGGACATATTTGTTCTTTTCTATGTCCATGTCAGGAGTTATAAAAAATGCATAAATGCTTGTTTATATTGAGGAAACTGAGCATAACTTTTGACAATCTGGAAAACTGGCCGTTTTGTTTCCTGCATGGCTTGCTTCTTCAGATAAAAACTGATAATTAACACAACCAATGTAAATTGGTCAATAGGTAAAGTGAACATTAATAACTGGTTACTAAATGTAACAGTGATTGATAAATATTGGTGAGATTAATGAAAATCATTTAACACTGACATGAATATGATGCAATTTCATTCACACACACACACACACAAACACACTGCAAACTAATGTACATGTGACAGTACATGTGCGGCAACCGTAATGTCACATATGCAGCAACCATTGTTGTTGGCAGCAATCAGAAAAACATGACAGGAAAGACACTGGATCAACAGATACCAATCAATCAATCAATCAATCAATCAATGCTCCTGACCCCTTCTCCAGAGCACATAAAGCCACATACAAAGACTTTCCAGTCATTTCTACCTTTGGCCTTGTTCTTCAAGTCACTGCGTTTAAGTCTCTGTACTTTTAGAACTTTCACTGCATCATTTCTCCATATATTCAGGGGTCTTTGCTGCTTTAGCTATGTCTACATCTATGTCTACATCTATGTCTACTGTTAACATTATTCATCCATGAACTTTTCTGAAAAATTAGTTTTTCAATACCATATCTCTCTCTCTCTCTCTCTGAACCTTAAGTGCCCAGGGCACATGGGGCTTCCGCAAGGGTTTTCCACAAATGCCTGTCCTTCGCCTTTTTTTCTGCTCTTGCCCAGGTGAGCCCTCTATTGCTCAACATCCTTTCTGTTGTTCTTCTCCATGTCTCTTTTGGTCTACCCTTACTTCTGCTCCCCTGTGATGTTTTTATATGCATGTATATTATGGTTTGGATCGTCATCAATGCACTCCAGACATGACATGTCCATAAGTGCTCAGACTCCTCCCCCCCCCCCCATTATCTATATATCCATCAGCGTCCTGCAGTTGTTAGTGCCCATTCTGTGTTAGTTTACAAGTCCTCTAACATATGCCCCATATGCCTTTCATTCCTGGCCATGACAATCTGTACTCCCAGTTCTCTCATATGCCTTTCAATCCTGGTCATGCCAATTTGTACTCCTAGTTCTCTCATATGCCTTTCATTCCTGGCCATGCCAATCTGTACTCCCAGCTCTCTCATATGCCCTTCATTCCTAGCCATGACAATCTGTACTCCCAGCTCTCTCATATGCCTTTCATTCCTGGCCATGCCAATCTGTACTCCCAGCTCTCTCATATGCCCTTCATTCCTAGCCATGACAATCTGTACTCCCAGCTCTCTCATATGCCTTTCATTCCTGGCCATGCCAGTCTGTACTCCCAGCTCCTTCGGTCTAAGCAGTGATGTAAATTCACTTATCTCAAAGTCCTTCTCCACTCTGCCTATATCTCTAAGAGCACTGATAATTCACTTATCTCAAAGTCCTCCTCCACTCTGCCTATCTCTCTAAGAGCATTGATAATTCACTTATCCCAAAGTCCTCCTCCACTCTGCCTATCTCTCTAAGAGCATTGATAATTCACTTATCCCAAAGTCCTCCTCCACTCTGCCTATCTCTCTAAGAGCACTGATAATTCACTTATCTCAAAGTCCTTCTCCACTCTGCCTATATCTCTAAGAGCACTGATAATTCACTTATCTCAAAGTCCTCCTCCACTCTGCCTATATCTCTAAGAGCATTGATAATTCACTTATCTCAGAGTCCTCCTCCACTCTGCCTATCTCTCTAAGAGCACTGATAATATTGCCTTGATCCAGTGGTTCTCCATCTGCAATGAGTCAGCCAACCTGTAAGCTTTTTCATTTCCCTGGATGCCTGTATGCCCAGGGATATAGATGAATATATATTATATATGTTAAGTATATTATGTATCTTGTGCCATTCCCTAATAAGGAACACAGCTATTTTTGGTGTGTAAAATGTAGATTTAAATTACTCAAAAACCACGACTGTGAATCTTCACAGAATTTGAAAGTAGAAATTTGCATAGTTAATACTAAACTTTCACAAGATTTATGACTCCAGTAACATTATATCAGAAGTTTACAGACAATCTTTATATGAAGTAAGACATGTTTTACTTCCCTTCTGAACTGTTTTGTGCCCTTTGGGTGTCCATCGATCCATACTATTTAGGACTAATATGTTGTTCACATTTCTTCAGTTCTGATGCCGCATCTGTAAGATTGTTCCTGTAGTCAACCCCAAAACTACATTATCTGCTATCTCTTAACATCTCTCTCTCTCTCCCTTTTTCTCTGAACCTTTAAGTGCCCAAGGCACATGGAGCTTCCACAAGGGTTATTCACAAACACATGTCCTTCACCCTTTTTTTCTGCTCTTGCCCAGGTGAGCCTTCTTTCACTCAACATCCTCTCTGTTGCTCTTCTCCATGTTTCCTTTTGGTTTACACATACTCCTGTTTTCCCTGAGGTGATCATCTCAGTGCTGTTTTTTGACAATTAGTCACCAGTCATCGAGAGCACATGTCCTGACCATCACCACCATCTCTCCTCGACAATCAAACTCACTGGGTTCACCTGCAACTCTGCCTGCAAGATATTATTTCTTATGGTATTTGGTCAAAATATTCATCTAATCCTGCATAAACAATTAGTCTGGAAGGAATTCTATTTGCTTTCTACAGCTTTGGTGATTTTCCAGTGTTTTCTACAGTTTTGGTGATTTTCCAGTGTTACTATAGTTTTTGTTATTTTCCAGTGTTTTCTATAGTTTTGGTTATTTTCCAGTATTCACTTCACTTCCATGAAGTAACAGATTTAGGACACAACTCTTTAATATTCTAATTTTCTCTTAACCTCTAAGCACAATTATTTCAATAAACTGTGAGGCCCACTGACCCTAAAAGCCAATATGTACAATGTAGCTGTACTGGGTTTAGTAATGAGAGGGTTAATACAAGTAAAATTTCACATTTAGTGAGCTGAAAAGAAACATACAAAGACTTTGCATTTCTACACCATTTTCAATGTTGTAAAAACAATTTTAAACGTATGCTCCACTGAAAACAGAACAGCCCAGAGTGGCCAAATCTATCTCCTAATCTGCCTCTGCCTGGCCTCTTAAGTTGGTTTTAATCGAATATACAAACAATAAAAAAAAACTCCTCTAACTATACATAATATAGATATGATCTCTCTCTCTCTCTGAACCTTAAGTGCCCAGGGCACATAGGGCTTCCGCAAGGGTTTTCCACAAATGCCTGTCCTTCGCCTTTTTTCCCCCGCTCTTGCCCAGGTGAGCCCTCTATTGCTCAACATCCTCTCTGTTGTTCTTCTCCATGTCTCCTTTGGTCTATCCTTATTTCTGTTCCCCTGTGGTGTCCATCTTAGTGCTATTTTTGGTAGTGAGTTGTCAGTCATTCAGAGCACATGTCCCAACCATCGCCAGTGTCTTTCCTCAATAATTGCTTTCAGTGGCTCCATCTGCATTTCTGCCAACAAGATGTTATTTCTTACGGTGCTTGGCCAAAATATTTTTCTAATTCTTCGTAAACATTTAGTCTGGAAAGAATTCAACTTGTTTTCTATGGTTTTGGTGATTTTTCAGCATTCACTTCCATAGAGTAGTACACTTAGAACATTACTCTTAAATATCCTGATTTTCATGTTCATGCCTAATTTTTTTGATTTCCATATAGTCTGCAGCATTGCTAAAGCCTGGTTTGCTCTAGTAAGTCTGCTGTTGATGTGCTCTGTGCTGTCTCCATTTTCTACTACTCTACTGCCAAGGTATACAAACTGTATCATATATGCACCTATAATTCTAGCCATGTGTAAATAATACCTCTCCAAGCATTATACTTGATAGCTTTGATTTATTTTGGAGAAAACTGAAAAGGACTGTTATGGACATCTGAAACTCTCTTTATGAAATGTAGCAAAAATGAATTTATATGTCTTTTCAATGAATTCATTTAATCCACAGACAACTGATGACTAAGATATACTGTAATTTTACAACATGGCAAAATATGGTACCCCATGCAATTTCACAAACCTATTTGTCAACATATACAATGTCTGGCACTGTAGGACCTAACAATCATCATCAGGAGAAAAGAAAAAAATGAATGCAAACACTCACGTATTTCCCTTCATGATGTATGTTCTCTAAATAGGTCTATACAAACCAGTTCATCCATCTGTACATTGTCTTCCCTTGAATAAAATTTCTCACTTCGTGCAAAGATGATCAATTCTACCAATCAGGGCTGGTGCTGTGATTAACTTTTACAGTAAAATCTCATTATATCAGACTTCAAGAGGATTGGCAACCTAGACCGTTATATCTACAGTCCGCTACATCCAGAATAAAACATATATGTATATCTAGGAGCCTGGCTGGGACCGGCGGATGTGGTCCATTATTACTGATGCTCCGTTACACATGGGGTCCATTATAATAGGATTTTACTGTCACATTCAAAACTGTTAACATTAAGCTAAACAACATGCTCAGACACTGAATGTGGTTACCCTCTATGAGAATAAGAAGTGCATCCATTGAACAAATATTTCCTTTTGTTTGAACTCTGATCATATACTAAAACAGAATTCCCAAACTCATATTGAAAGACCCAAATTAAGGTTGGGGGTGGGTCTGAGTTGAGGTCATGAAAAGATATAATTTTTATCTTTCTGACAGGTCATGGGTCATGTACAATTGTTGATTTAAGATCGTAGGTCATGTACCATTGTTGATTTAGGGTGGTGGGTCATGTACAATTGTTGATTTAGGGTGGTGGATCATGTACAATTGTTGATTTAGGGTGGTGGGTCATGTACAATTGTTGATTTAGGGTGGTGGGTCATGTACCACTGTTGATTTATGGTGGTGGGTCATGTACCATTGTTGATTTAGGGTTGTAGGTCACGAAATATTGTTTATTTAGGGTTGTGGGTCAGGAACTATTGTTGATTTAGGGTCCTAGTTCATTGTTGGTTTATTTAGCTTTTGTGTTGTTAAAAAGAAAAAAAAAAGGTTGGAAACCACTGTATAAAAGCACTCATATAGTTCCATTCCTTCTTGGTCTTTTCCTTTCTGGTATCTATTTCTAGTCTCTCCTTTTTTTTTCTTGACAGAAAATTTACTGATGAGAAGAAAATGCTACCAGAATCTGGCATAAGAACATGTTTAGTTTAACAGATATGGATGTACACAGTGTTGTGACATTTCCGACACTAAATATGCTAAATAAATAAATATGCCTTTCAGGTTTTGATATGCTGCTGAGAGAAAAAGTATATACAAACACACATAATAAATAAAATGGCAACATTCCAGTTTTATTTTTGGACTGATTTTTTTTTTAAAATGGTCAAAATGATTTTATTTTAGGCCAAATCCTAATAATTTGCCAATTAAGTGCAAACAGGCAAATGTGTCAGCGGGGGTGGAAAAAATTAACTATGAAACAACAATTAACACAAGATACCACATCACAAAATATAAAATGTAGATCACATAGCCAGGGAAATTCTACCACAGCGCTCAAAGTTGGCAAAGTGTAGTTTAGTTCAAAATACAAATTGAGACAATGACCGTGGTATCTTCATGGCTTCCAAAAGTCCTTTCCCCTTTTGCCTTTTATGCATGAGTGGTACGAACAATAAAATTCAGCAAGCTGCTGGACTTCATGAAATGTGGTAACAATGATGGCATGGGGCAGTTCTGTGCCAACCAAAGATTACCGTACAAAATGTGGCCGCTTAAATCACTACTTTAGCTATGGTAAATCAACTGGCACCATTTTAAATGCTAAACAAATTGTTGTAACAGCAAACAGATCACGAATGTGCCAAACATTAATATGTACAAGGTCCGACAAATAAGTAATGAGACTTATTTCATTAAAAAATAAAATAAACAATAGCTGAAGATATAACTTGTATTTTATTCAAAGTAAGTCCCTTGTGCACTGATACAGCAAGTGGCACGATCTAACAATCACTGAAATGACCTCTGCAGTTCTGTTGGTATGGCCCTTAAACTTGATGTTACGGCCCTTTGGATGTCATCAGTATTGTCAAAGAAGCATCCTTTCAATGGTGACTTTAATTTTGGGAACAGAAAATAATCGCAGGGAGACAAATCAGAGGTTGAGAACATGCACTTGTTTTGGGGCCAAAAATTCCTATATAACTACCACCTGGTGAGCCGATGCATTATCATGAAGAAAGAAAAAACTGACAGGTGTTGAATACTTGGGTTAGACTCAAAGAATCCTTTTCAACAAACATTTCAAAATACTTAAATAAACTTTGGCAGTGACAGTCTGTCCCTCCGGAATAAATTCTTTGTGAATAACTCCTTTGCTGTTGTAGAAGCACGTCAACACTGTCTTCATTTTCGACTTCTGAAGACAAATTGTTTTTGTCTTTTGGTGATGATGATGACTTCCAATGAGAACTTTGGCGTTTAGTTGTGAGATCATAGCGGAAAATCCATGTTTCATCCTCTGCAACAATCACATTTAAGAAATTTTTATTTCTGTGACACGTTTTGATGCTGTCTTTTGTGTACTCAACATGCTGATGATTTTGGCCATCAGACAACGCATGTGGTACAAACCGGCAAGCAACTTTTTTCTTGCCCAAATCTTCCATTAAGATTTTACAAATAGTCTCTCAGTTAACACCAAAATCATCTGCCATCATCCTCACAGTCAAACAACAATCTTCTTGTATCTGTTCTCTGACTTTTACAATGAGTTCCTCATTACGAACAGAAATTGGGCGTCCATGTCTAGTTGCATTTGTAATCGTTTCCATGCCACTTTTTAATCGTGAATACCACTTGAATATCTGTGCACGAGATAAACAATTATCCCCATAAACTTGTCGCATCAATTCAACTGTCTCAATGGCACTTTTTCAGAGTTTCAAACAGAATTTAATGTTAGCCTTTTGCTCCATGCTGATTACATGACAAATGTACCTCTAACTAGGTCAACAAAATGGCGGCTTGTTTTGTCATCTGCTTATTGGGCGGCAATGAAAAGTTGCCAGATCATAGATGAAGGTTGCCTCTTTGGATTCTAATGCTTTGCTTCATAGATGACATTTATCTTGGCCATAATAAAATCAGTCTCATTACTTAATTGTCGGACCTTGTATGTTAAGAAGTTCTTTTACACAAAGGCCCTGCCTGTCTGGCCAGGCAATGTGGGCCTCAGTCCCTGCCATTCACATGCCCCAGTCAGCTCTTGAACACACCAGCCTGACTTGCCCTTACAATGAATTCCTTCACCACTGACTCGTCTAATTTGCTGAATGCTTCGGTCTGCGTCACCTGCGTCATGTGATTTAAGGCAAACCGGAAACAAAACTCTTCAAGTTGCTGAAGAAGGGAAAGTTAAAGACAAGATTGACAAACCTGACTTATCACATACATGTATGCATATCTTTTTTGGTATAAATGATTTCTCTATATCTTTTTAACGTCATGCTTTATCTTACATGCTTCCTGCACCATCAGGTGTCACACAGGGCCTGCAGTGTGCCTTGCCATGAGTTTATAATCTCAAGCGAGCTTCCCAATCTTCTTACGGGATTTGATGCCAATCATCTTTGCCTCTCTTGTCAGTGTTTTCTTTAGGTTCTCTTGAGGTCTGCCTTTTTTTTTTCCAGATGTTTCCCATTTGATGGCTTACTTTGTGATTCTCTGATTGTTTCCTCTCATCACGTGGCCCACATATGCCCACCTTCTCTCTTGATCACTGCTGAGACTGTTTGCTGCATTTTCATTTCTTTTATCTCTTATCGTGCATTATAAAGAGGCCAAATTTTCACAGATTATAGAAGCTACTGAATGTAAAAACTTGTCTGTCACAGATTCTTTATCTGTCAGTAACTGATTATTCTGTCATTGTTCAGCAATTGCCATAAGGCTCAGTTCTGATTTCAAATGCTCAACTAATATGCTGGTTGCAGAACCTTCCTAATACATAGCTTTTATTCTGAACAGATCTACAAATTACAGGATAATCAGTAGTTCACGCTGGAAAATACCATTTTTATCTGAACAAAGAAACACGCAGACATAATAAAGGTACAGTTTTTCCTGTCCTATACCATTGAGGTACTCTGCCAACAGCAATTTTTAAAAAAAATTTCTCATGTTATTTTTAATTATTAAACTTTTAAAATATTAACTTCATAATTAAACACAGTCAAAAAAGAACTCTAAATATTAGAATCAAATAATCTGAACTGGACAACATATTGAAAACAGCATTTTCCACATCTGGTCAAAAAATAATTGTCATGCCAAAAGACAGAATTTTCTGTCTTAATTTTCCTCGACCTGTCAGAAAACTACATGGTGGAGCAGTATCACATTCAGCTGCTTCTCCTTCCTCAGCTCCAATATGAATTTAGTATCTATTTATAAATATGGGCTGACCAGGATACATCAGGGTAGAACTGACCCACTGACTTTTGCTTTGAAAGGTGGGTGCTCTAACACTTCCCTAACTGGGCATGCAGATATGAAGAACACGCAGAACCAAAAAAAAAACAGATACTCTCACAAAAGGATTCTGAAGAAAATGACAAGATGTAGCCAATGTGAAAGGATAAAAGATCATAAAGATGGCACAACAGATCTGGCTTTTTTTTTTTGTCAGTGAGATGTTCAAAAGAGTGCAATATTATAATTATCAAAACAAAAAGGAAACCATATGGGAAATGTGTGATTAGCAGGTGTCGAACATCATGGAACAGGGGGTTGTGGAAGGAGAAGTCCGCTAATACCAATCAACATAAAACCCCCCCACCCACCCACACCCCCCCCCCCCACCTATCAACAGGGCAAAACTATTTTAACAGTTTGGCTCATTCATGGAAAAACATCCCAACCAAAACAGCCCTTCTCCAGACTACTTTCACGTGAAACATGAAATGCTGTATTGCAAAGTTAAGGAAACAAAGAAACAACAACAAAAGTGAATTATCACACACTGACAATAGTGGCTGAACATAAAGTTCAGTGTATTCTACTAGAACACCTGAAAATAAACGCAAGAGTAAAACAAATGACAACTCTATCCTGTTCCATTGAGGCTTATGGGGGGAAAGGATTTATGCCCACATTTTCCTGTATCTGGTCAGCACCCTAATGTATGACATGGTCAGCAGCATGTATGGCTACCTTTCTTTTCCCAGCTCTGAGTTTACAACAGGATCTTAGTATCCATGGTTTTTTTTTTTTGTTTTATAGCTGGACTGACTAATCATTTGCACAAGGACTTGAGTAAAATATGTCCTTGACTTGACAAATCAGGTAAGACAAAGGATTGGCAAATGAGATAACCCTCATAGACATGAACTCAGAGGGCAGAAGGCTGAACTTGCTGCCATACAGGAAACTAGATTTTGTAGCCTCCAGTACAGCAAATGAGAAGGGCTCAGTAGACACAAGCACAAAAGGACCAGACTGTGCAAATGCAAGCATGGCCTATTTATAGCTGACTAACTAACTCTAAAGAGGACTTTGTTAAGAGAGGCCAAATTAGGAGGCATAAAATCCCATGATGAGGTAAAAAACCTAGCCAAAAACAGGAAAACTTGGCGAACTACCATGTGAGCCCTATGTAACATTTAATGGCATGGGAAGGATACAAGATTTATGGCCATTCGTATTTACTGCCATGGTCCCATAGGAAAAAGATCAAATTCTAGAAATAGCCAAACTTAACTGTTACAAGTCACTGAGACTGTATGCATTATGCTTATTGACTGCACTGGTGCTACTAGTCATACTGTGCTACACTCTGCATATCTGAGTTATAATACAGTACTGCATCTCATATATGTGTTTCTAAGCGTGTATGTGTCCCTTGTGGAACTTTTGCCTCCTTAACAGCTCTCCTGTAGGTCTCTCGGTTGCAAGCAAGATGCCCTGCTACTGATGCATCCATTTGCAGATCATCAACGATGTCTTGCAGCTATCTTTGCCTTGGTCTTCTTCTCTTTCTTTTTCCCCATTATGTATCCTTCCAAGATGGTCTTCTCTAAATTCTCATGACATTTAATAAGTCCAAAATATTTTAAGTTTTCTCTCTTTAATCCTCTTTATTAGCCAGCTATCTTCAATATTAAGCTCTTGTAGTATGGATACCAAAAACAGCACTAAGATGGACACCACAGGGGAACAGAAGGGTAGACCAAAAGAGACATGGAGAAGAACAACAGAAAGGATGTTGAGCAATAGAGGGCTCACCTGGGCAAGAGCAGAAAAAAAAAAGGCGAAGGACAGGCATTTGTGGAAAACCCTTGCGGAAGCCCCATGTGCCCTGGGCGCTTAAGGTTCAGAGAGAGAGAGAGTATGGATATATTTGTTCTTTTTTTTTTGTCTCCAAGATATTTGAATAACTTTTCTATAGCATTCACATTCAAACGGCAGACAATTATCAATATTTGTTTAAAAACCATCTTCTGTAATGAAACGAGCCAGTTTAAAAAAAAAAAAAAAAAATGAAGTCAATGCACTGACTGGGCTGAAGCTACCACAACAGCAACCCCCCAAAAAATTTTCAGTAAAGTCAAACGCAAATTCATTTCATCTCGTATCTTGCTCCATGTTTGTTCGGGTTAAAAAAAAAATAAGCTGAGTGAGTCTCCTCAGGCACACCCCCATATTCATCATCATCATCATCATGTGCCGTGCCGACTGGCGTTGGCTATTATGCTTCTCCAGAGTACGCGATCCTTCATGCAGGCCATCAGCTCAGTTGGTGATCTCCTCTCACACCATCCTGTCAGACTGTCCAGTATCATTTCTCTTGGTCTTCCTCTTGATCTTCTTCCTTCTATTTTTCCTGTTGTTATAATATTTTCAATGCCTCCTCTTCTCATTGCATGTCCTATGAAAGTACATACCCCCATATTACTACTCTCAAATACTGTATGTCTTTAATCTTTACCAGATATTGATCCTACCCCAAAAAACAAAAAAAAAAACAGATTCTCATAAAGTCCCAAGACAAACACTTTCTACACTGTTAGCCCATGTTTGAGATATCTCCATTTTTAGCAAGAAACCTCAAGGCAGCTCATGCTTAAGTTAACAAAGTGAGCTAAAGACAGGGACCTCCATCACAATATAACTTTACATTTTGGCTAGCATCTCTCCGGAACAGTTTATTAAGCTTTGAGATTGCTGTCTTCGGTTAACTCATAAACATCTACTCTGTTCTTCTGCGGTCAAATGCCACTTTTTTTTTTTTTGGGGGGGGGGGTAAATTTACAAAAGTAGTAAATCAAGGTAGAAATTACCTTATTTTAAACTGTTTAAAATGGGTTTTTTTTCTTCTTTTATCTGCGCTATTGTCACTGCTTCCAGGTTCTCAGTGGTTCATTTTCATGTGTTAACATCAAATGTTAAAATATCACAATCATCTCAGTGGTATATTTTCATGTGTTAACATCAAATGTTAAAATATCACAATCATCTCAGTGGTATATTTTCACGCGTCAACAACAGATGTTAGACATGTCACAATCATCTCAGTGGTATATTTTCACGTGTCAACATCAGATGTTAGACATGTCACAATCATCTCAGTGGTATATTTTCACGTGTCAACATCAGATGTCAGACATGTCACAATCATCTCAGTTGTATATTTTCACGTGTCAACATCAGATGTTAGACATGTCACAATCATCTCAGTTGTATATTTTCACATGTCAACATCAGATGTTAGACATGTCACAATCATCTCAGTGGTATATTTTCACATGTCAACATCAGATGTTAGACATGTCACAATCATCTCAGTTGTGTATTTTCACATGTCAACATCAGATGTTAGACATGTCACAATCATCTCAGTTGTATATTTTCACATGTCAACATCAGGTGTTAGACATGTCACAATCATCTCAGTTGTATATTTTCACATGTCAACATCAGATGTTAGACATGTCACAATCATCTCAGTTGTATATTTTCACATGTCAACATCAGGTGTTAGACATGTCACAATCATCTCAGTTGTATATTTTCACATGTCAACATCAGATGTTAGACATGTCACAATCATCTCAGTTGTATATTTTCACATGTCAACATCAGGTGTTAGACACATCACAATCATCTCAGTTGTATATTTTCATGTGTCAACATCAGGTGTTAGACATGTCACAATCATCTCAGTTGTATATTTTCATGTGTCAACATCAGGTGTTAGACATGTCACAATCATCTCAGTTGTATATTTTCATGTGTCAACATCAGATGTTAGACATGTCACAATCATCTCAAAATCTGATCAGGGATCATCTCATGGTCTTACTTTTCAGAAATTCAGACTCCTACAGTTAGGTCTCAGCTTGATGGTAACTGAAATCTAAGTTATTTCTCAGCGAGATCGAACATGCTGAGCTCTGCCCCACTGGCTGCCTAACAGAGAACACTGGAGCAAAAGATGATTATGCTACTGCAGTGGTTCTTAACCTGAGGACCACAGACCAGCAAATGGATTGGTTCTAAACATCACGTGGATTCTACTAACAAATCGAGGGTTCAAAGCTGTTATCAGACCTAAATTCTACCTAGGCAATGCAGTCACTGACACAGATGGGTTTACTGTTCGGCACTGAGAAGTGCATGGACCTCCACGGACCAAGTCGGAGAGGAAATGGTGAAGGAAGACAATGACACTTTTACCAAGTCTATAGCAGTTTGACTATGGAGTCATGGCAGTAACTAGGGCACTGGAGCCATGGCAGTAACTAGGGCACTGGAGCCATGGCAGTAACTAGGGCACTAGAGTCATGGCAGTAACTAGAGCAATGGAGTCATGGCAGTAACTAGAGCACTGGAGTCATGGCAGTAACTAGGGCACTGGAGTCATGGCAGTAACTAGAGCACTTGAGTCATGGCAGTAACTAGGGCACTGGAGTCATGGCAGTAACCAGGGCACTGGAGTGATGGCAGTAACCAGGGCACTGGAGTTATGGCAGTAACTAGGGCACTGGAGTCATGGCAGTAACTAGGGCACTGGAGTCATGGCAGTAACTAGAGCACTGGAGTCATGGCAGTAACTAGGGCACTGGAGTCATGGCAGTAACCAGGGCACTGGAGCCATGGCAGTAACTAGGGCACTGGAGTCATGGCAGTAACCAGGGCACTGGAGTCATGGCAGTAACTAGGGCACTGGAGCCATGGCAGTAACTAGGGCACTGGAGCCATGGCAGTAACTAGGGCACTGGAGTCATGGCAGTAACCAGGGCACTGGAGCCATGGCAGTAACTAGGGCACTGGAGTCATGGCAGTAACCAGGGCACTGGAGCCATGGCAGTAACTAGGGCACTGGAGTCATGGCAGTAACTAGGGCACTGGAGTGGCTGGAGACACAAACCTTTGCCCACGTATGTTTTCTCAGTGACTCAATGAGCATGCTCAGAAAAATCAATGGGGGAATTGGGCTCATGAGCAGTGGTTGAAGTTTCTGAGGAGGTCCAGGCCGACAAAAATGTGTTTCAGTTTTTTTGTGCCAGGGCACTCGGGTGTCAGAGGAAATGAAGGAGCTTCCCATGGTGGGTGGGGAGTGAAGTGGCAATTGACGGGGCTGATATTCTGAAGGCTCTCAGAGAGGCGGGACGAGAACAGGATTCAGGTAATAAATGTGACTCTGTAGCCTTGACCAGACTGCAGGAACTGCTAAGTCAAATGGGTGCCGCCAAGCAAGAGCACCATGTAGGAAGCCAGAGAAGACAAATCAACCAACACAGAGCTGGTGTCGTTAACTGATGCACATTGGGGGGGATATACTGAAGAGGAGATCTGTGCACTTACGGATGTGTTCGATGTGCAGTGATGATGATCTGTTGACTAACTAACTATCAGACCTAAAAGATGGGGAACCATCGTGATAGAGAAATGGCACACTTATCAGGGCAAATGAATTAGAGCTGGCTGAAGCTCTTTCCCATCTCTCCACTGGAGTTTCTAGTAGCAAGTACAGCATGGCTAATGATGCTGGGACAAGCCATGGTCACTGTCATGAAAAAAAACCTCCCTTTCTGAGTATACTGCTGCTGTTAATTTTCTAAAATTTACGTTGTTACAAGTTAACTTTCATGTACTGTCTACAGCTGTTAAACTTCATTTATAAGTTCAGCTTTTGCAGTGTTCATATATCCTTCATCCTTCCAGTGCCATTAAACATCACATAGTATGGTAGTTTGCCAAGATGTCTTCGGTGAGTTTTTCAATCTCATCAAGGGATGTTATGCCCACTGAACTGACTTCTCTTAACAATGTCCTCTTTAGAGTTTCTCGCGGTCGACCCCTTTTTTTCTTCAGCCTGTTGTGTTCCATTTGATAGCTCGTTTGGGGATTCTCTGTTTGTTTCTTCTCATCACATGACCGACATATGTCCATCTTCTTTTTTCTGATCAACCATAAAACAGGTTGTTGTTTGCTCATCTGTCTGATCTCTGCATTGTTCTTCAATTCATTCCACTTTATGTGTTCATATATATATATATATATATATATATATATATATATTATATATATATATATATATATTATATATATATCTATAAACAAACTCGTACATGTTACCTATAATAATAATCTGGGCTGATCCCAAAAAAAAAAAAAACACATGAGGACAAATAGGACTCTTTAAAATTTCTTTCCGTGTTCAGCTTCATATATTCAGCCATCTTAAACAAAGAGATAGACCAATGCCTCTGATAATCAGCAAGAGTTATTCACATCTGCCCCACAATTTTTTTTTTTTATTCCTGTCTTTTTCCCTCCCCTGAGGCCAGGTTAGAGCTATGTTGAGAACTCAGCTTTGAAAAGATGTTCTAGAAATGCCTGCAGACTATTCTGCCAAATGCTGAAGGCATGAGTTTATGTAAACAAATTTACACATAAAGAAAATAAAAGCAGTATGACAGAATTTACTGGCTGTAAAGAAATTTAAAAAAAAAAAAAAAAAACCAAACCTTAAAAGTAGATAAATGGCCTGTACTCAGATTTGGCTGTTAAAGCACCCACCTTCACAAAAGACTTACTCAGCTCTTAAGCTTCATAACAACACCAAGAACAAACACATCAACGTTTTCATTATCACTCAATCATTCATCACCAGGCACCATGTTTTTTGTAGGAAATGACATGATGCCCAATTGTCAGAACTTGTGCCAGTTTAAAATTAAGAACTCCTAGACAGATATGGAAAAAACAAAATCAAAAAGCATGTGACCACATTTTTTTTTAAAAGTCATTTAAATGGGCCCAGTAAGAGACCCTATAACACAACAAAGGAAGATAAGAAGTAACAAGGAAATCTACACATTGTTTAACTCTCTGCTTATAACATACATTATGAAAAACAATAGACTGAGGTGACCCAGGTGTTTAGAGAGAATGGGTCATGATAGACAAAGATGGCCTAGACAGAAGTGATGAAAGGAGAAAGACCAAGAGGTAGACCTAGCCAGCAATGGTCAGGCAACCAAGAAGATGTACACGCTCCTGGAATCAACAACTGGCAAGAAAAGATCAAGAAAAGAGAGAAATGGTGACATGTCTCGTCTGCAGCAATGACCCCCAGTGGCTCAGAAAGCTGCTGAATTCAGCAGTTGCTCAAAGAGGAAGATTTAAAGGGCTTATAGTGGTCCAGGCATTATTTTACACAATTTGCCAGAACTAACTTTTTATGCACTTACATGAGCCCCAAACTTGATAGCAGCTGCATATAACATGGCCACATTTTCTATAGATATACCTTGACGTATGATACCCTCACATTTCATCTTGAGCAGTTCCTCACAGTAAGCATTGGATAGATCCAGCAGACCTGACAAAAGACAGGTGGATTACAACATCAATTCTTGTTCTGAATACTAAGGGGACAGAAAGAATGCTTCACTCTTCTTATTTCAGGTAATGGTTACGTTCCTGGTGACAGATGGCTGTCATGGTTTCTCATTCCCAAGAACTTTCACAAGAATATAAGATGCCTCTCATTTGCTGAGACAGTTCTCATTAAGCCTCACCGTAACAGGCCGTGCCGAAGAGTACTTTATTTGGGAGGTTACAGCAACATAGCCTGCTTTCAGGATGCGTTTTGTGGAGGTGAGTCGCATTTTGCCAGCCTATGATTTGTCTGCCCTGGCATCATCACCTCATACAGATGAGGGAGAGTAAAAAAGTAAAAATAGCAACATATTCTTTAATACCAATAACTGTGAGAAAATTAACATTATGGTTATACCGCTTCTTCATATATTGCTACAAGTCTCTTGTATCATTTCATTGTATCACCAGCTTCCCCCCCCCCCCCACATTCCTTGGGAGCTTCTGAACTGCTCCTTAATCTCATAATTAGACTGCATAGTCTCTTTAAGTGGACCAGAGATTTGATAATCCCATGGTCCTGTAAGGGAGATGTGGAAAACATTCACACTACAGCCACTACATTGCCACCAGTGTGATGGCTGCCAGTAGGGACAGCAAAACAATGTAAAGTCTGCCTATTTGGCCATATTCTTCTTTTTTTGCTATGAACTGCAGACTTCAGTTTTTCTCAGCGCAGCGCAGCATTTCTGTGCAGGTCCTGTTTTGTGTTCCTGAAATGTGCCAGAATAGGTATCGTTTATTTCTTGAAAGAAGGTCAGCATGACAACACCAAGCAACAAAAAAAAAATGGTTTGAGGTATCTCGACTTGCTCAAGACAGGACTGGCTGGGGGGAACCTTTGTTGATGTTGGTGGAGGACTGTTGTTTTAATTTCTTACCAGAGAAGACAAGAGAATTTCCACTGCATACCCTGCCTCTCGCTTTTGAGTTCACAGTGATGTCTCATCACTGATGACAATCTGCTCCTAGCAATCAGATTTTCTTCATAACATTCCAGTGATTGTAGTCACAACCTCCACGCTACTGTTAGTGCAGATCAGAAAGCTGTTCAGGTACCCATCTTGCACAAAGTTCATGACACCCCAAGTCATCATGCACTATGACACATGCACATCCGTAGCTGATAACCAAATGTGCAGCAAACAGTGGAAAATGTATTCCATTTGGTCTTCTCCAGTCAAGATTTGTGCCCAGCTGATTTGGGGGGGGGGGGGGGGGGAGAGACATCGTTGATGATCTGCAAATGGATGCATTAGCAGCAGGCCATCTTGCTCACAACCGAGAGGCCTACAAGAGTGCTGTTTGAGAGGCAAAGTTCTGTAAGGGACATGCAAATGAATGAATGATGAGGGGGGAGGCTTATATGCATGATACTGATAGCTGACCAGATTGAGCTTCATTGATTACACTTGCTATTCCTGCTTCAGCCCTTTCTACCCATTTACAAACTTTTCATTGAATCATGCTGTTTTCGCTTCCATGCTTTGGTGAATTTCAGCTGGTTTCACTACCTCTGCCCATAGATATCTCACTACAGCACACTATTCAACAATGGTGCGGTCCAGCAATAGAGCATCCATGTTTTGTTTTCACTCTGGTCTCAGCTAGATGAAAAGGCAGAACGATGAGATGTGTGTGTGTTTGAACTACCCATCTGTCATTGTGAATGTGTTGTATTGCATCAGTTTCTATCTGTTGTGGTCACTGTGTAATTTTCAAACTGCCTTTACTTTTTGACTCTCTCTTGTATCATCATCATCATCATCATCAAGTACATCATCATCATGATGTCCTCTGTACTCTGAATGGATCATAAGGCATCAATAACGGTTCCCCAGGCAATCATGTCTTTAGCAGGTCAGGATATCTCAAACCTTGTCATTTTGGCTTCCTTTAGTTCTTCTCCCTTACATACAGACCATTTAAATAATAATAACTTTCCTGTGAACGTTAGTGCACACTTCAACATTTCTCTGTATAATTATATTTTAATCTGAGCACTCTTTTATGTAAACCTTTTTAAGGATGCAAATTTTCCACTGCCTGCACAAATACTAAGTGTAGGTAACTTCTTATGAAGCCATAACTCATAATGGGCATTGCTTCAACCATGCATAGCTCCATTAAGTAAATGTATACTGCTCTGCTATTTAACACAGTTCTGCACTCAAGCAACTGTATTTATACGTGGGAAGGAAAATGTGTGAGGAAAAAAAAGCCAAATCATACACACCTATAGCTTCATCTGGCTGTAAATCCACGTCATCCGTGTAGAGGTATTTGAGGAAAGCCCTGTAAACCGTGAATGGATACTGGGTAATCTCTATGGATCTGTCAACACAGAGATCAAAACAAAGATTGGATCTGGGTATTAGTGAGATGCCAAGTCTTCTCTTACGATGGACAACCTTTCAATGAGTTAAAACAATGAAACATCACCAAATCCTCCCAAGAAGATGATCTTCTAGTTAGTCAGAATCTGAGATAAGAACTCAGCCATCATGACAATATATCATGTCTTGAGACATCAACACCCATCATGACATTATATCATGTCTTGAAACATCAACACCCATCATGACATTGTATCATGTATTGAGACATCAACACCAATCATGACATTGTATCATGTCTTGAAACATCAACACCCATCATGACATTGTATCATGTCTTGAGACATCAACACCCATCATGACATTGTATCATGTCTTGAGACATCAACACCCATCATGACATTCTATCGTGTCTTGAGACATCAATCTTCTCTTGTCTCAAGGCTTAGGCAGCCTTTTGTTGTTTTTTTTTTGTTCTCTCCCAAAATGATCATGATTTTGGTCAACTTTCTTGATATATTCTTTGTTTTCCTCTTCAGGAAACTAAGATGTTTACAACTCCATCTGATGGTCTTTAGTATTAATTTAAGATCATCACTCCTGCAATTAAGTCTACTGGTGCTCTGACCTCCAGCTTAATGTAACACCCAGTGCACAGCAGCATAAACACTCATTCTACATCAATCTACAGTTCTTCCTGTGCCCTTACATGACATCTGCACCTGGCATCTCCATATTTACTCCTAGCTTCTTTCATTCTAAGCAGAGACATCATGTCAAAATTTTCTGTCCTACTAGCTTCTGTAATGTTCATCCAATCCAGTATCTGTCCAACTGGTACAGTAAATGTAGCTGGCCCTACTAAACTGTCTGCTCTTTAACTTTCATACCATGGACACATATGAATGTGACATTACAAATACTCAAACTGCATGCTAACAGAATTCATTCTCTTTGTAGCCTGCTCTAGAGGTGCTGTCCAATTTGGCAATCAACAACCCATAGCTGACATGCTGGCATCAGGTTCAGCAAAACATAGCTAAGACATAGCTCTGTCCCATCTCTTTGTTGGTACCGCCCCATTGTCTCATCTCTTTGTTGGTACCCCCCCCCCCCACTGTCTCATCTCTTTGTTGGTACACCACTGTCTTATCTCTTTGTTGGTAACCCCACTGTCCCATCTCTTTGTTGGTACCCTCCACTGTCCCATCTGTTTGTTGGTACCCCCCTCCAAATAACAGATCTAGCCTGGCTAACTGGGGCAGGGATCGCCTTAGTCCCCATGGTGGTGGAGTCTGCTAAAGAAGTACTGTACACCCCCTGCTTCTGAGCTCCATTCAGGGACTTAGAACAAACAAACAAAAAAACAGCTGCCATAATCCATTCACAAGCTGACACGACGCTGTGCCTCAACATCATCACAAAATCACCTAAAAAGGACACCAGCTCATAGTTTCAGCTCATAGTTTCAGTTAGAAGGAACAAGATGCAGCTTGCATGAAAGAAATTTTTTTTTTTAAGCATATTTACCCAGTCACTCAAAATGCAGGTATGACTCTGTTTTTAATGTTTCCAAACAAAATTCACTACCTTTGTAACAGTTATTATTTTCACTGTAGCTGCTTGTGGCTGTTAGCATTAAATCATGGTTTATCTATCCAATACAGTGGATATTCTGTGTACAATTTGAAGAATCTGTTTCTGTTACCATGGCTAGGAAACCACAGTTTCTGTTACCATGGCTAGGAAACCACAGTTTCTGTTACCATGGCTAGGAAACCACAGCTTCTGTTACCATGGCTAGGAAACCACAGCTTCTGTTACCATGGCTAGGAAACCACAGCTTCTGTTACCATGGCTAGGAAACCACAGTTTCTGTTACTATGGCTAGGAAACCACAGTTTCTGTTACCATGGATAGGAAACCACATTTTCCGTCACCATGGCTAGGAAACCATATTTTCCGTCACCATGACTAGGAAACCACATTTTCCATCACCATGGCTAGGAAACCACATTTTCCGTCACCATGGCTAGGAAACCACAGTTTCTGTTACCACTGCTTCAAACCACAGCTTCTGTTACCATGGCTAGGAAACCACAGCTTCTGTTACCATGGCTAGGAAACCACAGCTTGTTACCACGGCTAGGAAACCACAGCTTCTGTTACCACGGCTAGGAAACCACAGCTTCTGTTACCACGGCTAGGAAACCACAGCTTCTGTTACCACGGCTAGGAAACCACAGCTTCTGTTACCACGGCTAGGAAACCACAGCTTCTGTTACCATGGCTAGGAAACCACAGCTTCTGTTACCATGGGTAGGAAACCACAGCTTCTGTTACCATGGCTAGGAAACCACAGCTTCTGTTACCATGGCTAGGAAACCACAGTTTCTGTTACCATGGCTAGGAAACCACAGCTTCTGTTACCATGGATAGGAAACCACAGCTTCTGTTACCATGGCAAGGAAACCACAGCTTCTGTTACTATGGCTAGGAAACCACAGCTTCTGTTACCATGGCTAGGAAACCACAGCTTCTGTTACCTTGGCTAGGAAACCACAGTTTCTGTTACCATGGGTAGGAAACCACAGCTTCTGTTACCATGGCTAGGAAACCACAGCTTCTGTTACCATGGCTAGGAAACCACAGTTTCTGTTACCATGGCTAGGAAACCACAGCTTCTGTTACCATGGATAGGAAACCACAGCTTCTGTTACCATGGCAAGGAAACCACAGCTTCTGTTACTATGGCTAGGAAACCACAGCTTCTGTTACCATGGCTAGGAAACCACAGCTTCTGTTACCTTGGCTAGGAAACCACAGTTTCTGTTACCATTGCTTCAAACCACAGCTTCTGTTACCATTGCTTCAAACCACAGCTTCTGTTACCTTGGCTAGGAAACCACAGTTTCTGTTACCATGGCTAGGAAACCACAGCTTCTGTTACCATGGCTAGGAAACCACAGCTTCTGTTACCTTGGCTAGGAAACCACAGTTTCTGTTACCATTGCTTCAAACCACAGCGTCTGTTACCATGGCTTGAAAACCACAGTTTCTGTTACCATGGCTAGGAAATCATGCCTTGAAAACCTTAGCCAGTCATAGCCCAGACCCATGTCTTCAAAATTCTTCCAGGAGGTGAGCTGCATCACAGACATCTGATAAGTGTGACCACATGGTCCCTGTCATGATGAAGTTTATGAACTGCAGTTCACTGGGATGACATTACCCATTCACGTGTCTGTTATCTTGTGATCTGTCACCACCACCACTGGACATTAAAGTGTAACTCTTGACCCCATAATATTATGAACAAGATTTTTTTTAAAAGCCAATAAGCCAATCAAACAGTCATTTATCAATCAGCCAATCAGTTACTCAGCTAGTTAGTCAACCAGCCAGCCAATCAGTTACTCAGCTAGTCACCCAGCCAGCCAATCAGTTACTCAGCTAGTCAGCCAATCAGTTACTCAGCTAGTCAGTCAATCAGGTACTCAGTTAGTCAGTCAGCCAGCCAGCCAATCAGTTACTCAGCTAGTCAGCCAGCCAGCCAATCAGTTACTCAGCTAGTCAGCCAGCCAATCAGTTACTCAGCTAGTCAATCAATCAGGTACTCAGCTAGTCAGCCAGTCAATCAGTTACTCAGCTAGTCAGCCAGCCAGCTACTCAGTTAGTCAGTCAGCCAGCCAATCAGTTACTCTGCTAGTCAGTCAGCCAGCCAATCAGTTACTCAGCTAGTCAGCCAGCCAATCAGTTACTTAGCTAGTTAGCCAGCCAATCAGTTACTTAGCTAGTCAGTCAGCCAGGGAATCAGTTACTTGGCTAGTCAGTCAGCCAATCAGTTACTTAGCTAGTCAGCCAGCCAATCAGTTACTCAGCTAGTCAGTCAGCCAGCCAATCAGTTACTTAGCTAGTCAGCCAGCCAGCCAATCAGTCAGTCACATACAGAAATAAAACAAACAGAACTTACTCTTTACTACCCTCATCCCAGCAAGACTGAAACATGGACCTGAAATGTTCACATCTGAAAAAAAGATCACAAACAAAATCTTAGGGTTTTTTCCCTCATCTCTCTCTCTCTCTCTGTTCCTGCAGACAGTAGCAGGATATCATGTCCTTCCATAACCCTCAATCCCTTGTGCACTCAACTGGTTTGCCACTGAGCATTTCCTGTGCCAGGATGCCAAACCATGAAACACCTTTTCTCTCTGTCTACCTCTATCTCTTTTACCTTTGATTTTCCTTGCTGTCATTAGGTGTTCTAACCTGCCTCTCCACCAAACATGCCCAACAAATTTAGATTGTCATTTTCTGATCTTCATTATAATTTTCCTTGTTTCTTGTGCCTCTTTCAGAATTTCCTTGTTTAATTTTCTCGCTTTCCATGGCACCTTCAGCATTCTTCTTAACAGCCACATTTCAGGTGAATTTAGCTTTCCTTGCATCTCTTTACTTTAGATTTTTTCTCATAGCCACTTCTGAAAAAATATAAAAATTTAAGTGTTCACAGAACTGCACTAACTGGTACCACAAGGCCCCTCTCATTTGGTGGGTTTAGTCCCAGAACTCCAATGAAAAATGAAAATCAATGAATAGTGGAACGCAATCTCTTTTTTGTTGTGTTTTTTTTCCACTACCACACACTTGAAACTGAACAGATTATGCTGTTTGGCTCTTGTAGAGAGAACGAAAGAGAACAGACAATGAAGTATGTACAAGAGAAGAAGGAAACAAGACCAAGAGGTAGACCAAGACAGGGATGGAGAGACAACACAGAAGAGGATATACTGGAAATTGGTGTGACCAACTGGAAAGATAAAATTAGGATTATGGAGGAACTGGAGGTGAACTTTATCTGCAGTCTTAATGGCTGAGAAGAAGGAGGAGGAGAATAATGATAAGAAGAAGCAGAAGAAAGAGGAGGAGATGAAGAAGGAGAAGGAGAAGAGGAGGAGGAGAAGAAGAAGTAAATACATGTATAGAGTCTGATAAAATATGTTTAAACTTTCATACTTTAAGTTTGCAATGGATCAATATAACCACCAGTAATCTCCCACATATTGAATATATAAAACCTAATGTCCAAGTTAACAGGCATAAAATCCTTTGATGAGGTTGAAAGACTCGCCGAAGACAGGAAAAATTGGCGAACTACTTTGCGAGCCCTATGTGACGTCTAACGGCACGGGAAGGATATAAGATAAGATAAGAATGTCAGGAAATGTACAATTATTAACTTGCTGTAACCCATGAAAAAATGTTGAAGAGAAAAATATTAACAAAATATTATTACTTTCATTAATTATTTTTTTGTTACTTATTGCACTGTATTTTATAACTCCCCCTCCCTTGACAGACAGATGGACAGACGAACAGACAGACATACACACACTCTCTCTCTCTCTGTATGAATAGGTGTTGGTGTGTATATATGTATGTGTCTACATGTATACCTATATACTGGTATGTATGTATGTGTGCGTATGTGCACATCTTTATGTGTATACATGTGAATGTATGTATGTATATGTACATGTGTGGATGTGTTTGTATATATGTGTTGTGTGTGTGTGAATACATGCATCTGCATATATTTGCTTTATGAAAAGTACAGGTGTACGTACTATCAAAGTTTAAATTAGTTTCTATCATCAACTGCAACAACTCATCAACAAAGTGCCTAAACACAACATCTTAATTGTCATGGGAGATTTCAACGCCAAGGTAGGAAAAGATAACACTGACGTTGAAAAAGTCATGTGGAAAGATGGAACTGATACAATAAATCAGAATGGAGAAAGATTAATTGAAATATGTCTAACAGAGGGCATGGTCATTGGAGTAACAATATTTCCACACAAAGATATACATAAAACATCTCCAGATGACAGAACCAGAAACCAGATAGATCATTTTTGTATTAGAACACAATTCAGAACATCTCTGATAGATGTAAGAGCATACAGAGGTGCAGATGTCAACAGTGATCACAACCTGTGTACAGGGAAGATGAGACTTAAACTGAAAAGCCAACACAAGAAAGCAGTACTCAGAAAGATAAACAGTCATAGCCTCATTCATTCATTCATTCCTTTGCATGTCCCTTGCGGAACTTTGCCTCCCAAACAGCACTCCTGTAGGCCTCTCGGTTGTGAGCAAGATGGCCTGCTGCTGCTGCATCCATTTCCAGATCATCAACGATGTCTTGCAGCCATCTTCGTTTCGGTCTTCCTCTTTTTCTTTTTCCCATTATGTATCCTTCCAATACGGTCTTCTCTAAATTATCATGACGTTTAATGTGGCCAAAATATTTAAGTTTTCTCTCTTTAATCCTCTTTACTAGCCAGCCTTCTTCAATATTAAGCTCTTGTAGTATAGATATATTTGTTCTTTTTTGTGTCCACGATATTTGGAGAACTCTTCTATAGCATTTACATTCAAAGGCATTTATGTGCTTCTCAGCTGTTTTGTTAAGTGTCCAGGTCTCACAGGCATATGTTGCGATAGGAAAGATGCATGCCCTTAAAAATCTTATTTTTGTGGTAGTCATAGCCTACAAGAAGAAAATACCAATCTGGTATTTCAATCTGGAACTTACCAAACATTTCGCAGCACTCAGCAAGGTAAACAAGAAAGATATAGATGAATTATGGAATTAACCACAGCAGCAAAAGCAAGTGTTGGATTGCAGTCAACAAGTAGAAAACATGGATATCAGATAACACATGGAAATACATACATGAAAAACGAGCAGCCAAATTAGCCATGTTGAATGTAAAGACAGATCTTGGAAATGTTTTGGCGAAAGCAACATACAAAGAACTAAACAATAAACTAAAAAGTTCAGCTAGAAGAGACAAAAGAGAATATATGGACAATATGAAAAAAGAAGCAGAAAATGCAGCAAAAACAGGAGGCAGCAAAACTCTATATAACATACAGAAGAAGATAACAGGTGCTATTACCTCCAGAGAATGACCGGTCTTTAGCAAAACAGGCAACCTATTAACATCAAGTAAAGACCAAAAGCAAAGATGGGCTGAATACTTCCAAGAAATACTTAATCAACCACACCCAAATGAATTAATAAATCATGAAACCAATTTACCAGTTCCACAACTAAATGTCAACTTAGATGAAGTTACACTGAATGAAACTGAAACAGCAGTGAATCTAATGGCTAACAAGAAAGAAGCAGGTGAAGATGAAATAACAGTTGAAATGTTAAAAGCTATTAACAGTGACAACATGAGACAACTACAGAGAATTTTTCATAAAATTTGGAAAGAAGAAAAGGTCCCTTCTAAATGGAAAAAAGGAATCATTGTTAAAATACCAAAAAAAGACAACCTCATTGACTGCAATAACTGAAGGGGTGTAACCTTACTATCAGTTGTGTTAAAGGTGTTTTGTAAAGTGATTCTGAATGGAATTAAGGATGTAGTGGATACTGCAATGAGAGAAAAATAGGCAGGATTTCAAAAAGGGAGAAACTGTCTCGACCAGATCTTTACACTGAGAATAATACTTGAAGAACATATTGAAAAGCAAAAACCATTAATCTCTGAACCTTATAGACATTAAAAAGGCATTTGATAGCATACACAGAGATTCATTGTGGAGAATTTTAAGACTATATGGAATATCATCTAAAACTGTCAACATCATTAGAGATTTCTACAACGGATATGTCTGAGCAGTCAAGACAGAAGAAGGAATGAGTGAATGGTTTCAGATTGAAACGGGTGAAACAAGGATGTATATTATCTCCCTTGCGCTTTGGAAATGCCATAGACTTTATATTGAAAAAATGCTGCACAGGTAAAACTGGCACTGATTTGGTAGACAGGACCCAAATAGAAGATCTTGATTTTGCAGATGACATAACTCTTATCAGTGACAATGTGAAATCAATGCAGGAAAAAACAGATTCCTTGTCTTCCTTGGCCAGCAAAATAGGTCTTGAAATTAACAAAGACAAAACAAAAATTATGAAATTTCTCATTAATCAAGAAGGAAAAATATATGTAGAAGGAACAGTTGTTGATGAAGTAAATCAATTTGCATACCTTGGCAGCTACATAGACTAGGATGGTGACACCAGGAAGGAAGTTAGAACTAGAATTGCAAAAGCAGCATTGTCCTTCAAAAATTTGAGAACATATGGAATTCAAAAGTTCTAAGCACAAAAACAGCACAAAAACCAAGTTAAGATTATTCAATTCAAATGTGATATCCACCCTCATTTATGCATGTGAACGCTGGAAAGCAACTAAAGAAACAGACAATAAATTAGACTCTTTAGAAAACAAATGCCTAAGGAAAATACTTGGTAAAAAGTGGAATGAATTTAAGAACAATAGAACAATACAGAGATAAGATAGATGAGCAAACAATGACCTGTCTCACGGGTGATCAGAAAAAGATGGACATATGCAGGCCATGTGATGAGAAGAAACAGCTAGAGAATACCAAAACAAGCTATCAAGTGGACCACAACAGGCTGAAGAAAAATAGGTCGACTATGTGAAACTCTAAAGAGGACATTGTTAAGAGAAGCCAGTTTAGTGGGCATAACATCCCTTGATGAAGTTGAAAAACTCACCAAAAACGGGAAAACTTGGCAAACAACTATGCAAGCCCTATCTGATGTTTAACGGCACAGGAAGAATGTAAGATGTTCTATAAACTTGTTAGTTTATAATGAACTTGAAAATGTAATTAAGTTTATTTCATGTAGTTACATAAAGCAGAATGTGGAATGTATGGAAAGAAATGGTTTATTAATTATTCATATTTTGCTTTTTCATGCATATTATGTTCAATAACAAATGCTGAATATCTGTGACTGAATGAAAGTTGTATGATGAAGGGCAGAATGGTAGACGGGCCTGCATGCCCAATTCTTAACCCTTTAAAAATAAAGTCTGTTCATTTGTTCTCTCTCTTTCTCTAATGATGGCCTGCTAAGAACTTACTGCTAGTATTTCCACAGAGAGAAACATCAGTAAACACTGTAGGTTTGGAAAGGGTCTTGCCCCAGATCACGTAATATTCTCTCTCTCTCTTTCTCTTCCTAATGCTATTTCTCCAATGGTTATCACAAAACTGACATGTTTTCTATATCCTAATAACACTTACACATGAAATAGGATATAACTTTCTAATTACCACAGACTACTTTTTGTCTCATGTGTCCATTTATTTTATAAGACAGAAATAATGTGGGAGGCCAGACATCAAGAGCTGGATTAGATAGCCAAGAACAGGGAGAGTGTCACAGACAGAGCCAAAGGCTTAGTTGTAGACAAAGTAGATGATTCTATGCACGAACACGTCACTTCCTAGTGCCAGTTAATATCAAATATAAGACCTGCATTCACGTGACAGCAGAAATGGGAGCCACAAAAAAAAAAAAAAAAGGATGCAGAGAGCTTAGCTTACCTGAGTTTAAGAATAGCTTTATGTACATGAATTTCTTTGCCTTCAATTACAAACTTCACATCGCTGGTCTCCTGTGGGACGAAATTCACTTCATTTCTCACCAAGTTACTGATATGGCTTAAGATATATGACAAAAATATTCATTCTAAGCTACTACATTCCTGTTGCTACTGTATCTTCCTGTAACTGCTAGTCAGAAATCCTATGTCTGGGTACTGCAGTGAAGATACTCTTAGTTTAGCATTCGCCCACTTTGAGCACAGCGGAAGTTCCTCATTTGTGGGAATAAAGTGCGTATAACATCTTATGTTCCCAACTTTGCTGAAAGCTGTATATGCTATGGAATTTTGTGGATGTATTTTTTTTTTTAAGCTTTGAAGGCTGTTTTTTTTTCCCTGACACTGCTGAGTTAGGTGCCCATTTCTATACCTGAATTAAATGGAGGGCACCAATGAAAGTAGGTCAGACTCAGAACCTTGCTCATGAGAAGGCTAGACACTATCATATGATCTACATGCATCATACAGGGTTGTGAGAATGTTAATGAGGCTCTATTTAATTCCATGAGCAAATCCAAGGAGCTTCTAGGTGAGGTCCACTACCATGGGACCATTCTGACTGAGACCCAGTTGGCCAGGTCCTAGTAAAAAGAGAACACTGAAACAAGGATAAATGTGTCTGAGATGAATCAGGGCAGGTGAATTCAAGCAGGTCAAGACCCTCTCCCACTTCTTTGTTGGTGCTCCTTACAACAGGTTTGGCCAGGATAATGGGGCTGGATTCACCATAGTCTCCATGGTAGGTGAAGCTGACGAAAAGCTTGCTGCTTCTGGGTCCACCCATGGTCTTCTGGCTTGCCATCATAATCTACTAACTGTCCCACATGATGTTTTGACGTTCATGGCACGGGCTGTTAAGAACATCTTGTTAGTACTTCCATGGAGAGAAACAACATCGGTGAACACTGTAGGTTTGGAAAGGGTCTTGCCCCAGATCACATAATTATCTCACTAATCCAGTAGTTCTCAACTTGGGATCCACAGAAGGATTTCTATGGGGTGCAAAGACCAGTAAACAGATCATCTCAAGTATAAAAAAAAAAAATCTTAGCGTCATCTGGGTTCTATATATTGCTTTATTTTTAATGAGAGGTCCATTGTTCCGGAAGTTATCTATTGAAATTCTTAATCCTAACATTACCACAAATAAAACTATCTGAAACTCAGCTGTAATAACAACAATTAATAATACACGAAGAAAACACAGAAAAGACTCAAGAACTATTTGATGATATAAGAACAGTTTTTGGGTATAAGTAAAACTACGTATACAAATACACACAAAGCCACTGCAGTAAAGCTGTGATAACACAATTTTAAGACTACTTAAAACAAAAGCAGGAAGAGCTTTATTAATTAATGAGCACATAGTTGTAATGACTGTAAATTATAACCATGTACTTGTTAATTAATATACAAATAATAAGTGTATTGTCATACAACTATACACAAAGCACTGCAGTAAAGTTGTGATACCAAAATGTATAAACTAGGAAGAAAGTAGGAACAGCTTTATTATTTAACGATAACAAACTTGTAACGTTTTGGCGTGAGCCTTTATCAAACAAAAAACAAACAGGATGAAGAACTAGAGAGAAGAGACAAAGTATGGATTACATCAAACTAATGTAAGCGAAATAACAAAAAATGAAAAAAAATCAGTGAAAAAATAAATGAAAAATAGTTAACGGAATTTCATTCCGTTACTAATTTTTGTTCATTTTCTCATTTTTTGTTAAACATTAGTTTGATGTAATCCATACTTTGTCTCTTCTCTCTAATTCTTCGTCCTGGTTGTTTTTGTTTGACAAAGGCTCACGTCGAAACATTACAAGTTTGTTATCGTTAAATAATAAAGCTATTCCTACTTTCTTCCTAGTTTATACATTTTAGTAATTAATAAAGCTGTTCCTATTTTTGTTTTAAACAGTTTTAATATCTGACACTATAATATGTTAACACCCTCCTCATCATTCTTCCCTCCCTCAAAAAAAAAAAAAAAAGAAACACAATCGTATAGCTCACCTGATTATCAAAAGCACTAGCAACTGCGTCTGCTATTCTTGAGCCTTTAATTGAATCTAAATTAAAACCAAATACAAAATTGAGAACTTTGTAGGGATTAACAGAAAGTCTCCACTACTTAAATGTCTCTTCCACACTTGTTCACAATATATACTTGTACATTTCTTCACATTCAAATGTTTGCTTATTCAGATTTTACATTACCTTTCATCCATTCCAAACATGGGGTGGGGGTGGGGGTGGGGGTGGGGCTGCATGGTCTTTGGAATAGATATCCTGGGGCCTAGGATGTTTGGGTTTGTGGGTTCACATCCCACCAGAATGGGCAGGAGTATTTTTTTTGTGTGAATCCTCCAGTAGTAAATTCCGCTGGGCTCTAGGTAGCGGGGCCAAACATCTGTGTGCAATGATGAGCACATCAAAAAATCCATTGGCACGTGGAAACCACAAAAAAAAAAGAGAAGACCAGATGATTGGGCAAACTTCTAGGAAATCTATCATGGAAACTGACACAGGCACTTAGAATGTCTATGCTGCCTGTGGCATTTTTCTGAGGTGCTAACTGAAAGGGGGGGGGGGGGGGGGTGTGGGGGCTGAGCAGATATGGGAATGTTCTGATTGTGATGAAGTCAATTTTCAATGAGCATCATACCAAATATACTCACCTGTGTATACCTTTTTAAAAAGGTGTCTTCACCTTACTACAGAGAAGACCTCAAAAGTGGAGGAATTTATATTTTGGGAAACGCAGGAGTTATAAACAACTTGGAAATGCAGGTGTTACAAATAACTCGGAAATGCAGGTGTTACAAATAACTCGGAAATGCAAGTGTTATAAATAACTCAGAAATGCAGGTGTTACAAATAACTCGGAAATGAAGGTGTTACAAACAACTCCACTAAAGAAATGTTTGTTTGGTGGAGTAATGGTCACTGAATGTATACAAAAAGAACATACTTCACAAGTAATCACTGATTCCAGTTTAGAGATATTTATATCTTATCACACAAGAGTCAATGATATTAAGCAGGTGTGCTGATAATCACTGGCAAGTCACTTGAAGGATGCTGCTCCCTCAGGCCCATAGAAAAAACATGAAAATATGATAAATAACTGTGCCATCTCGATAGGAAAAGTTTCATACTGACAGTCTTGACCCCACAACAGTTTTGACAGTCTTGACCCCCCAAGAGTTTAAGGAAGGTAAAAGAGTAGCAAAATACAGTGACTGACACACTTTCAAATACACGTAGTATGGAGCAGAACAAAGAGAAGTTACAAGAACACACTTGAGACAGTTGGCAATACATTACTACGATATACTTGCTGGTAGGTTTTATAGGCCTTTTCTGCAATTGTGAACCTGGGTTACTGAGCAAAAAAACTGATGCTGTGATAAAGGTTCTGAGATATGGGGGGATTGAGCTGCACAATACTGATCTGCTGAATCTTTTCCTCAACTTCCCACAAGCATAGTTATGTTTAGATACTTCACTACCACAAGGAATAAGTCAGTCTATAATACTCTGTCCTAATTTTACTTCATCCACCGCTACTTCCGAAGTATCCCCAATATGGCTTAATGACAAGGAAGATGGGATTTTACCTTTACTGTAACGTCTCACTTGTTCCATGGGAAGACAATGGCTAACATACTTCTTTTCTCACTTTTCAGATGACCACCTTCTATGCTTGACTGCTTTCCTCACACTCTCACTTTTCCTTTGTGTAGCTCCCTTCTTCATTTTCACCAGTCTTGCACCACATGGATCCTTTTTTTTTGGGATGTCTAGTGATGCTGCTTTGCCATCTTCCTTGTCCTTGACAAGAAAATATTGCCAAAATATTGGGCTGCTCTTTTCTTCATTACCATCTTTTGTCATCTCACCCCGGCACTGCTCCTGCACCAAAACTGAATCATAAACCTCTACGCTGCATCTCTGCTTCATCAGGACCAGTTTTTAAAAGCAGTTATCATCACAATTACTTTTCACTTTTCAGACTGAAACAACACAACTGTCTGCTTCTGGGAATGCTACCAGATACAAGTTAAGGTATCCGATAACGACGGCTTCTTGACCATGATTGACATGTCACCTTAATCTGAGTTTTTCAATCTGTGCTCAGCAGGGCCCTTCAGCTCCATCATACCTTTCTCAGGCTCCTTGAGAGAAATTTAAAATATTTTTCTATTGTTTTTCACACTATTAACAGAGCATGGGGCCAACTGGAAGATCTTGATTTTGCTGATGACTTAACTCTTATCAGTGACAATGTGAACTTGATGCAGGAAAAAACAGATTCCTTGTCTTCCTTGGCTAGCAAAATAGGTCTTGAAATTAACAAAGACAAAACAAAAATTATGAAACTTCTCATTAATCAAGAAGGAAAAATATACGTAGAAGGAACAGCTGTTGATGAAATAAACCAATTTGCATACCTTGTCAGCTACATAGACTAGGATGGTGACACCAGAAAGGAAGTTAGAATTTGAATTGCAAAAGCAGCATTGCCCTTAAAAAATCTTGAGAACATATGGAATTCAAAAGTTATAAGAACAAAAACCAAGTTAAGATTATTCAATTCAAATGTGATATCCACCCTCATTTATGGATGCCAAAGCTAGAAATCAACTAAAGAAATAGACAAGAAATTAGACTCTTTTTAAAACAAATGCCTCAGGAAAATACCTGGTATTTAGTTGAACAAATTTAAGAACAACACAGAGATAAGACAGATGAGCAAACAACAACCTGTGTCATGGGTGATCAGAAAAAAAAAAGATGGACATATGTAGGCATGTGATGAGAAGAAACAATCAGAGAATACCCAAACAAGCAAGTGAACCACAACAGGCCAAAGAAAAAGAGGTCAACCACGTGAAACTCTAAAGAGGACATTGTTAAGAGAGGACAGTTTAGGGGGCATAACATCCCTTGATGAAGTTGAAAGATTCGCCGAGAACAGAAAAACTTGGCAAACAACTATGCGAGCCCTATGTGACGTTTAATGGCACGGGAAGGATACAAGATGTAAGAAGAAAAGACCATCAGTAGTTAGGACTGCCATTTTTAAAAACCTGAACAAATGGCATCTACCAAAGGCACAACCAGATCATGTAAGGGTTTCCAATTGTTTCATACTTCACTGACGGTGTTACTAAAATGGAAACAGATATAGCAACAGTGCTTACACTGTCTTTACTGAATGTTTATAATATTAGTGTAACAAATTTTATGAAGGCTTCAGCATGTATTTTTTTCTGGTACAAGGGCTTCTTCAATGTAAAAACGTTCACAATCTCTGACCTAACCAATACATCCTCTTTCAATCCCTATCATAATGACACTGACTGATGGGGGAAAATAAATGTCCAACATCTCACAAAGTACCAGGTACTCACCAACGCAGTAGATTCTCCAAGATATTGGGGGAGTAGAAAACGCTGCAAAAGCATCATCTGTTGAAGCAAATCTTGTGCAACGTGGCTGTGTCAGAGACTGGCCTCGGCACTGGCCCCAAATGTACACCTTGCCAGTTTGGCTCACAGCAGCCGAAATGTGACTGTAGTGACTAGCAGCAATTTCTACATACCTAAATGTCAACAAAAAAAAATTACCAAAGCATTACAAAAAAAATAAAGTATTCTCATCTACATTAATCATAGATTAACTATTTTTTCCTGTCTACTGCACCCTGCCCTTTGTAATGCAGACAAGGATCTGTTTCATGTTTACTGACTACAGTCCCGACTTTTTCAATTCCCTGGATTACAGGCACCAGGGTAGTTCAGCACCACCTGGAGGCTGCAGAAATGTGGGTTCTTCATGAGAATGCTAAAGATATCATGTACAGCAAAGAGATCAAACAAAGAGGTCCTGAAAGAAGCAGAGGAAGAGAGATGAGTAATAACAAAGTTCAGGAAGAGATAATCCAGATTCACAGGACACGCCACAAGAGCAGGTGGACTGGAATATTTGACAACAACAGGGATGGCAGAGAGCAAAAGAGAACGAGGCAGACAAAGAGAGAAGATGATAGATGGTCTGATGAAGCGGCATGGGGAAAGAACACCAGTCCAGCTCATAATTAACACCCGGAATAGACAATTGTGGAAAAGCATGACCACCAATGCTTGCTGGCACTGCACTTGACAGATATATAGGTTTATAAATGTTCACCCTTTTTTCTCTTGTGCTAGGTAGTGGAATGTGCAGGTATTTTTTTTTTCAGTTGTCCTGTATCTCCATATAGTATGTTGATGGCATCAGGTTTTTCTGAAGATCTTTCAATGAACTTGCAATCCAGTAGGAAATGTTTCAAAGTTTCTTCTTCCTGTCCATTGCCAGTAAACACAGAATGATGTTTAGCCAGCAGCCACTCTGGGGAAGTGTACGTTGAGTGTGAAATGTCCTGTGAGCAACCTGAAGGTTTTTTCATCATACAGACACCAGAACCTTATGACAGGATTATGTCCAAACTTATATGCCAATGATTCATACTTTGCGGCTCAAAATGAAATATATGTCTTCATCTAAAGTCTTCATGAAGTAAGACCACAATATACTAAATAACAACAAAAAAAAAACACTGCAGACAATGCTGGAAGGGTGGAATTTACAATATGCAGTCATCTCAGTGTGGCCTGGTACATTGGTTGGCTGAGTGGTTAGGCACTCAGTCTACTAATCCAATGGTACTGGGTTCAAGTCCCAGCAACAGGGATTTTTTTTCTGGTACCATCACACCAAAAAGGTCCAAGAGTTCACCTTGTCTCTGAAAATGTGTACCAGAGAAATCTGGGAAGGTAAATGCATCTAGGCGTGATACAGACCACATCACACTTTCATATACCAGCAATCTCAGAAATACAAGCCTAATACTGTATCCCATTATACTTTAATGGCATGGAAACAAAGACTTTACCTTCTACCTTTAGTCATCTCATGGCTAAATGGTTGTTTGTCCTATGGAAGCCTGCAGCACTGCTCCTAATCATCTCACTTTTCTCATATCTAAAGCACTTGTTCTAATGCTTTTCTGGGTTAAACACACCCATTCTTCTCTCTCACTTTGCTAGAAAAAAATGATGGAGCATTCATCACTGTTAGAAACTGTAAACAAGCCAACCCTTATGCTATCTCCATGTGGCACTGCTGGGAAAGTGTTCTTCGTGGCTGACATCCATCCTGAAGCTTTCATCTTGTTTCCACTTCATGAATTTATGAATGCCATTGTTATCCCCTCTCTCTGACACAATGCCTGTTGCTTATGATATGACAGTATAGTGTTTTTGAAGGTAGAGGTTAGCTAAGTCATCTTGGTATTTAAAAGTTGGGTATAAACAAGTTTAGGTCACGCAGATTTGTTAACTAATCGTTCAGTCCCTTTTAACCTTGTGTTCGCATATCACAGGCATGGCCATGGAGCTCGGGCAAGTAGAGAGTAGAGACTGGTCAGGTGATCAGTTATGAAAATGAGATTATGGGCCAGTCTTAGTTTGGTGTTCGTTAGGGGCGGTTGGAGCTTTGTGTTTGTTAGAGTAGAATGCAGCTTAGTGTAGGGACTTTGTGTTTTAGCAGTCATCAGTAAGTAGTTTGTAGTACAGGACAGTAAGTCTAGAATGTGGTAGGATTCCGGTGGCATCGAAGTCACTTGACGTCAGTAGACGCTAGGAATCAATATTGTTATCTTGTTGCAGTAATGGAATGTCAGGGTTAATGGAATTGTCACTGCCTTTGTTTCAACTCATCTTCATCGCCATTATCACCATTTGCACCAATAAAGCCATCATGAATCTATAAAGCTGCTACTTATGTTAGCCACTGAGTGAAAGCCGTTCCTGGGAGAGTTCGTCTGTCAGTAAATAGTAAACAGACATCAACAGTCACCATCAGACTCCAAGCAGGCATTAAACTGACATCTACCAACAATGAAAGAGACAGACATCAACTGGAAAGCTTAAAGTCTCAACTGTCCATCATTGTAATACTAAATAGTACTATGGAGTCTTAGATATAGTGGAAGCTCAAGCTGTGAAGCACAATTGTATTAATGAAAACAGTAGTCCTACAAGTATCAGGCATAAACAGATAGACAGCAGAGCAGTGGATAACTAAATCTACGAATTCTACCAATTTCTACCTACTACCCTTAACGGCCACCAATGCTACCTTAACGATCTGATAATACTGATTTTAAAAAAATGTAATACTTTCATTTAAAATGAGAATTACAACAAAAACACACAATATCAAACACCATTTAAACAAAAACTGGTGTTTTTTTCATACCTTTCCCCTATACACAAAACTTTTGCAGGGACTACCATGTTTGCCTTGTTCCCTGTTCCCAGCTGACCATAAGAGTTAGCTCCCCATGAGTACATGGCACCCTCATCTGTGAGTGCTAGAGTGTGAGCATAACCACAGACAACCTGCAGACATCAAAACGTTTGAGATACTTTAAGTACCTCATAGTTCTTATAAAAAATATAGATAGAAAACAGTGAGACATGCTATTAAGTGCTCCTGCTGAGTATGAGATTCATGAAGGGAACCAGTCTTTTTGTCAGACAGCTGAGAATAGGAAACTGAACTTAAAAAAAAAAATGGGTGTCTGAGAGGCATACTGGTTAGTGTGATTTACTCTCATGGCAAGATCCTTGATTCAAGCCTATCTGGAGGTGCTCCAGTCACTCTCAGCTGTCCAAACAAAATCAACATAAGGCTCTTTCTGGGGCTGGGGATGGCACTGACATATGAACCTCTAATGCAGGTACCTGGGATACATGAACCCCCTAAAGGCCCAAGAAAGGATTTGGGGGAGGGGGTCCACAGACCAGCAAATGGATTAGCTCAAGTTATGTCCTGTTCACTGCTTTATTTTTAATGAACAACGACAGCTGTTCTCAGGCTGGAAAAGGGGGGGGGGGGGTGCACGGTCACAAGAAGGTTCCAGAACAACTACTCTAGTGTACCAACAAGTCAAGGGAAATATGAGCATTAATACAAGGGGAAGTCACTAAGTAACTCGCAAACTGAAATATTTTATCAGCGGCAGTTATCAGGTAGTATTTAAATATATCCTTAGATAGTACCATCATCCAACTTTATAACAGTTGTATGTAGGGGGCGCTGGGAGTTACGTGCGCATGCGCAAAGCAATAACAAAATGGCTACCCAACTGCTAATGTGTACCAAAAAAAGAACAGAGAAGTGCAGTGCGATTTTTGTGGGCTAAAGGACATTCATTTGAGAACATTCATAAGGAAATGATTACAGTATTTGCTGAAAAGTGTTTATCACATAAAGCAGTCTATAACTGGATAAAAGAATTTTCTCAGGGATGCACCAAAATTGTTGACAAAGTCTGACTTGGCCGTCCTGTTCAGATTGCAACAGAAGCGACTGTGCAATGTGTGAATGAGATTATCCGAGCTGACAGACGTGTAACGATAGAAAGTGTAGCAAAAATTTGGTTTGTCATTGTAGCATCTCTGTCATTACACATATGAAGGTGATGACATCCTCCAAAGGATTATTACTGGAGATGAATCTTGGGTGCACCACTACCAACCCAAATCAAAACGTGCCTCAATGCAATGGAAACACCCGTCATCGCCATGCACAAAAAAATTCAAGATTACGCCTTCCGCGGGGAAGGTTATGCTGACAGTGTTCTGGGATTATAAAGGAGTGTTGTTAACCAAGTTCCAGAAGTATGGTGACAGTGTGAATTCTGTATCGTACTGTGAAGTTCTGTCAATGCTACGGGATGCAATTCGAAGAAAACGTCCTGGTCAGCTGACTAGAAGTGTGCTTCTCCTTCATGACAATGCCAGACAACATACGGCTCAGTTAATCCAAGAGAAAAATTAGCCAGTTGGGTTGGGAAGTTCTTGAATATCCATCCTATAGTCCTGACTTAGCTCCAAGTGATTTTCACCTGTTTGGTCCATTGAAAAACCACCTTGGCGAGAGAAGATTCTCGAGTGACGAAGAGGTGGAAACAGAAGTAAAAAAAAATGGTTCAGAAATTGGATTCCAGATTTTTACGCCACGGGTATTGCATCACTGATTACACCATGGGACAAATGTATCAATGTTGGTGACGATTACATTGAGAAATAGGAGAATAATGTAGGTTCAAAAATTTTAAGTTTTCAAATTACTGTCGCATTTAGTTTTTTTTGTAACAGGCATTTGCGAGTTACTTAGTGACTTCCCCTCTTATCATTATCACCTGAATACTTCTACACAATGACAGGGCTATGTTTTTTATTGTTTCTTTTTTTTTAGAATAATCTCCACACTGCCTCTCATAGGTTCTCTTAACTCTTTCACTCTGTAAGGGAGCCATGTTAGTGCAACGGATCAGCCACTCACTTGCCAGCCAGGCAACCCAGTTTCAATTTCCACTCACCGCAGTCGCAGTCAAACCATGGCTTGCAACAAAAACAAACAAAAAAAACTCCTGGAGTTCACCTCAAGAACAAACTGGTACCAGGATTTTAACTCTGGAAAAGAAGAGGAACGATGCTACTAGCTATGGAGTTTGTGCTGATGGCAACATCAGTCAGCACTTTCTGAACAACTGTTGGCTAGGCAGCAGAGCATTTATGGTTTTACAACTCTATGTGGTGATGCTGGTTTTACCTTTTACCCTGGAATTATTTTACATCTTGTATCACAATAAATTTTGTTGAGAAATTTCTGTATATAGAAAGTGGAAAAAAAAAAAAAAGTTGATATATAATTTAAAAACATGGATTGGGTTAGAAATTAGTTTTTTTTATTTTTTATTTTATTTAGACTATGCCTAAACATTCCCCTAAGCAGTAATTTGCATTGGTAAGCAAGATTTACTAGCAACATTGCAGTGTTGCTTTGGAGAGAAAGATTTATGTCAGAAACAAATCCATACAACATTCTGTGCTTTATTCAAAATGTTTTATTCCAGGTTTTGCCAGTCAACTTTTTTTTTTTACCCTCAAATCTGAACTCACTTATCCCCCTGGGAACAACTGTGTTAAGAACACACTTATCTTAACATAGTCTTTGTGAGACAGGAATCATAGATCTGTTTGTTTAAAAACTCTGACCTACTTCTGTATCTCAGAAACCTGTAGCAATCAACACTAACTGTAACTGTTATTTTTGTAAAATGTAACGTCAGGTTGGTGGACAGATGGGGACATGAAGACTGGTTTGAGACCAATGAATCCAGGACGTGACAAGCCTATGGGTGTTTACAACAATGGCTATCAGAATAATGTAAACAAAACAGAGCCAGCAGACAATAGGTGGCAGGGAATGGATATCGTTGAAGCACTCATCAGATTCCTCATCCCAAAGTCAGAGTGTCTCTGTGGAACTGCCTCAAAGCCGTCTGGCCAGCCATCAAAGGCTGGAAAACAAAATTTAGGCCAGGCCAGCCTACACCATTATCTTCATGGCAGTCCGAGCAAGATCACAGTCTGCCCTAGGAAGGAAAGGTGCTGAAGTCAGAGGTACCCAGCCAAAAGGTGCATCACAAAAGTCAGGGTACCACGCATCATCGCCAATGTGTGTACGAAGACGATGAAGAAGAACTGACTTATCTAACTCAGAGTCTGGTTCTAATGGTGAGATAATCTTGAACTAACTGTCATCTATTTCTAAGATATCTGCTTGTATTTACTGTTTCAGCATGTTCATAAGCACTTCACAATCATTTTGTATAGGAAGAATCATCTTTATACCCAAATAATCGTAAGAACCAATTACAAAATTTGTTGTATTTTCCAGAAACTTCCATATATTTTGTCCACTTAATGCATATCATGAACTTACAAGAATTCACAGTAATAATAGATTAAGATATAAAACTTACTATACTGCCATCATAACAGATAAACTTGGGTGAAAATTATATAAAAAAACAGTTACACCCCAGACTGATTCATTCAAATCTGGTTTGACCTTATACAAAATGTTAAGCATATGAGGGTGATTTGATAAGTAAGGTTAAATTTACTTTTAAGTGAGATGGTGCCACAAATAGATTATGATATCACAACTGTAAAGTACCACTATTCTGACTGTGTCATCCAAAATTTCAGCCCATAGTGATGCATTGTTAACAATCAGCAGCCATTTGAATTGAACAGGGTAGCAGTCACTTCAGAAAATTAATGAAAACAAGTTCCATATAGTGACAAAACACTGTTATTTAAATATGTGGACAGCCTCACATATTAAAGCAGAGTTGGAGGGAGTCATGGGGACCCTGCTCCATCGTTGAAGACTATTTCTGGATAAATGAGTTTAAACATGGCCAAACAAGCACTACAGATGAAGCACAGCCTGGACGCCCTGTGGTGGTCGCCACGCTGGATGCCGTTTAAAAAAAAATAAATCAGAGGCATCATTTTGAAAGACCGCCGAGTGAAAGTGTGTGAGATAGCAGAAACTGTAGACATCTCAAATGAATGAATTCATAACATCCTGCATGAAAAATCTGCACGTGAAAAAGCTTTGTGTGTGATTGGTACCACATTTGTTGACTGTTGACCAAAAACGCAAGCAAAAGGACATTTCAACATGGTGTTTGTCGATGTTTAACTGGAATCCATGGGACTTTATTTGTGACTGTGGATGAAACATGGATATATCACTCCACACCTGAATGTAAGCAGCAGACTATGTGGTGGACAATGAATGGTGAAAGTGTGCTGACGAAGGCAAAGACATTTTCAGCAGCTGGTAAGGTGACGGCCACCGTTTTTTGGGGCTCCCAAGGAATCATTCTGATTGATTATTTGAAGAAAGGTAAAACAATAACTGGAGACTATTATGCAACACTGTTGGATCATTTGAAAAAAAAAGAACTCAAACAGAAATGGCCAAGACTGAGAAGAGCAAAAAAAAAAAAAGTGGCCTTTCACTAAGGCAACACGCCTTCCCACAGATCAACCGTCACTATGGCAAAATTGCAAGAATTAGGGTTCCAAATGATTCCTCATCCACCCTATTCTCAGACTTGGGCCTGTGTGACTTCTTCCTTGTGCTCAGATTTGAACATCTGGCTCAGTGGGAAGCAATTCTCATCAAATGAGGATGTCATTTGTATTCTGCAGCCTTTGAGAAAAACTACAATGCCAATGTGAAGAAAAAGTTGGAAACCTACTGGACCAAGCATATAGCCCTCAGTGGAGACTATGTTGAGAAATAACATCAATTTTTAAAAAAAAAACAGTGTTTATATGTTTATATAGCTCTTATACCTTACTTTTCAAATAACCCTTATAAATATTATTTCGGCGTTGCCAAATAACGAATAAAATGAGATAAAACTGCCAACAAAAATTACTGAAACTCATTCATATTCATGAGTGGGCAGAGCCTATAGCCACAACAGATCGCAGCGTCTAAAAGGAAAGCTGTCAAGCTTGGTTTCAGAACAAATGGAAACTGAACAACTAATTCAATATTGTAATAGTGATGATGATGTGACATGGTCGCCAGGCAAAGAAACCGGCAGTGAAAGTGATTCAGATTTGTCTTTTAAACTGTTAAGTTATGCCCTTGTAAAATTATTTAGTGCTTTCAGCTAGATTTTTCTACTGGAAATGTAACGCAAGGGAGGTAAAGATAAAACTTACATTAAAGACATCATTTTTTGGAAAGCGTTAAAGGAAGCTGTTAGGTCTTGAAAGATTGTCAAGGCCTGTTTTTGGGTTCCTTATCTATTTTCTTCCTCTTCTATCGTACTAGATGAACGTACCTGGTTAATAATGATTCCCTGCATTGCATGTAAACGACATGGGTTAGGCTGATTGACATTATTTCCTATACCCAACTGTCCGTTGCCATTATAACCCCAGCCATACACCTGCAAAATATTTAAATAAGCCTTGTCAATCATTTATTTACAACATGAATACAGTGATACATTGATTTATGGCCATTCATACTCACAATTGAGATACATTGATTTATGGCCATTCATACTCACAATTGAGGCCTTTTAAGAAAATCTGAAAAATGGTCACACTGGGCTGCAAAAGGCTATACATATGACATTTATCAATTGTGGTGATGCTGCCTGCCATCCAATGCTATGCTGTATATATCTAAGTTATAATACAATACTGTATCTCATATTTATGCATGGGTATGTATGTAAGTACATTTTTGTGTGTTTTTGAAAAATTATTATAATACGACTCTTTATGTAATGTGCTGTGATTCATATTTTGTGACTACTTTCTACACAGTAACTGTGCTAATTTGGATTCTTTTAGTATTTTAACTCTTCTCGTGCCATAGTCGCTATAGTGAAAATTTCCGGTTACTGAGTTGCATGCCATAGTCGATATAGTGACTCTTGGTTTGTTTCAATAAAACAACCAGTGTAATATTTAGATTATACATATTTCGTCCGCGTTTCCGGTGACACTTTTCAAAATGGTGAAAGAGTCCTTAGTTTCAAGCGATGCCGAGCGAGAAAAAGGAAGAGAAACATCGAAAATATTTTCAATTTTTGATGATATAGATAGAGGTATGGACATGGCCTGTGACCACCCCACTGCTCTTGAATGTATCCCAAGCAGATCTTGACATATTATACAACTGGAGAAGTAGTTAGGAGGTTATTTCAGACATTAATTTAGTGAGAATGCAACATAGAATCAGAATATGAGATCGACAAGTAGATCTACACATCTCAGATGGTAAGTAGTGCAGATCTAGACCTAGCCGATGGTGAGCTGGGTACAATCATTGCCTAAAAACATCACATTACTTCTTTTTTCCTAAAAAACTCTGCATTTATGAAATGTTCATACATTTAGTTATACTTTGAAACATAATAAGTACACGGAAGTACATGGAAATACTGTTTTCCATTCCATTTTACAACTATACCCCCTAACGGTTTTTGTGTGGCACAGACAGGAACGTCCGCATTTTTTTTCTGGGCACGGGAAGAGTTAAAGTAATGGTAAACACACCTATTCATCTTGTAACATGTTACAGAAGTGAATTACTCTTGGTGTCAGACTTCCCCCCACATGATGGCCATCATAAGGCCAAATCAACTTAGGAACTAATGGCTGGTCCCAAATGCAGCTGTACATCAGCACATGACTTGATGCTCTTTTATATTCCCAGATCAGATATAAGGCTTTAAATGTACACTACTCTTTATTTACAATTCTGTAGCAAAATGTAGCATAAGCCACATATTTAATACAGTTATGTAGCAAAGTAAATGATCAATGAATGGATAATCACTGAAAGAATAATACTGATCAAGCTGAGCACACTGTGATGGGGTCTGGGAGGAGAAGCTTCAGGTTAGTCTAAGGCTGATACGAATATGAAACCGAATGTGTCAAAATGGAACTATCATTTACCATTTACCTGCATTAAGTAACCTATCATTTACCATTTACCTGCATTAAGTAACCTATCATTTACCATTTACCTGCATTAAGTAACCTATCATTTACCATTTACCTGCATTAAGTAACCTATCATTTACCATTTACCTGCATTAAGTAACAACAAACAATCTCATGGCGTGAGTGAACAAATATATCTAGAAAACCCTAACTTATTTACAACATTTTCCCAAATTAAGTCTCTTCAGTTCATAAATGAGGTCATGATACTTTCACAATCCGGAAGTTGGCAGACTGAATATTATCCTACAAGCTCTATCATTTCATACCCTTTCACAGCCCTGATTTTTTTTTTTCATGTACCTGTTATCTCCCAGAAAGAGTTGGATAGATGGTATCAGAGAGACACTCACTAATTATGGCATGACTGTCACTGAGGCCACCCTTTTGGCCCAAAAACACTAATAGCATCTCCCCTCAACACTTCACAGTTGAAGAGAAAGGATAAAGTAAGTAAATAAGTAAACTTCAAATAAGATTAATCAAGCAGGATATAATATGCTTTAACTCCTTCCATGCCGGAGGGAGAAACGCTGATGTTCTGATCTGGCCAGACAAAAAGTGTGGGTCTTGATATGTATAGTGGGTATATAATTGTAAAAGTGAATTAACAAATTGTTTCCACATATTATGTATACATATTATGCATCACAATATCTGTAAATTTAAGAAGATTTCATAAATGAAGAGTTCTTTTAGGAAAAAAATATGTAGTGTGATGATTTTAGCTGATATTTGTGTACTACTGTCCATAGAGATGCCTAGATCGACTTGTATCCGAACTCGTAGCGTGGCATGCTAAAATAATGTCTGAAATAACCTTCTAAATGTAATTTATTTAAACTACTTCTCCAGTCCATCTAATAGTCTAAATCTACTTGGGGTAAATTCATGAACAGAGGTCCAGTCATAGGGGGACATGTTTACCTCCAAAGTCACACACAAAAAATTGATATTTTTTTCATTCAATCAAAACATTTTACCCCCGTTAAGAACGCATTCAAAATGGTGACATGGGTAAATAGACATGCGCACTCAACTGTTTACAATCAAAAGTTACACCTGGTTTTTAATGAAACAAAGCTAGTGTACATATAAGTACACTGACAGAAACTTGACAAACCGGAAGTGTTCATATAAATACGCTGGCAGGGGAAGAGTTAAAGGGATCCAAACATTGAAGGTGTGGGAAAGTCTCGTAGGGACAGAACAATCATATAGAAAAGGCAGGAAAATACTTAAAGAAAAAAATCACTAGCCACTTACCTCTCCATTGTCCATGAGTGCCATTGATGATGTCTGACCACATGCTATGCCCACAGCAAGTTTGTAACCTAGAGTTTCATGTCAAATTGATAAAAGATAATGGCTTCCTTAAAAATAACTTTTAAAAATGATGATAAAATCAACACTTTCTATGATATTTATATATCAGCAGCCAGTACTTTTCCTTAATCTGATGAGCAGGTAATGTCAATGGTATATCCCTTTCAGTACTGTTCTCATCTAGAATACAATGTTGGTGGATGTCATTATGGCTGTAAAGAAGCTCTTGGCAGATGATGCCATGGTGAAGAACTTGACTCTTCTCTGTAGTTGTTCAGATGCATTAGCATCCCCTGGGAACAACTGTGTTAAGAACACACTTATCTTAACATAGTTTTTGTGAGACAGGGAACATAGATCTGTTTGCTTAAAAACTCTGACCTACTTCTGTAACCCAGAACCTGTAGCAATCAACACTAATTGTAATTGTTATTTTTGTCAAATGGAATGTCAGGTTGGTGGATGGATGGGGACATGGAGATCGCCGGCGGGGATGAGGAAAATCTGGCATAAAACCAATGAATCCAGGAAGTGACAAGCCTATGGGTCTCTACAAAAATGGCTATCAGAATGATGTAAACAAAACAGAGCCAGCAGACAATAGATGGCAGGGAATGGATATCGTAGAGGCACTCATCAGATTCCTCATCCTAAAGTTGGACTGTCTCTGTGGAAATGTCTCAAAGCCGTCTGGCCAGCCAGCTTTGCATGCTGGATCTGACATGGAGAAGGGGCTTAAGTACAGCCACCAGAGGCTAGAAAACAAAGTTTAGGCCAGGCTAGCCTACAACACTGTCTTCATGGCAGTCCAAGCAAGACCACAGTCTGCTTATAAAGGAAAGGTACTGAAGTCGGAGGTACCCAGCCAAAAGGCACATCGCAAAAACCAGAGTACCACTCATCATCACCAATGTGCGTACAAAGAAGAAGAAGAAGAAGTAGAAGAAGATGTATTAGCATAAATAAACCAGTTATATAGTTAAAAGAGCTAATTTAATCTTAGCTAACAAATAAAAATTATATAGTTAAGACAGCTAATTTAATCCTAGCTAATGAAGAAAAATTATATAGTTAAGACAGCTAATTTAATCCTAGCTAACGAAGAAAAATCATATAGTTAAATGAGCTAATGTAATCCTCGCAAACAAAGAAAAAATATATAGTTAAAAGAGCTAACTTAATCCTCGCTAACAAAGAAAAATGGCATAGTTAAAAGAGCTAACTTAATCCTCGCTAACAAAGAAAAATTACATAGTTAAAAGAACTAACTTAATCCTTGCTAACAAAGAAAAATTATATAGTTAAAAGAGCTAACTTAAACCTTGCTAACAAAGAAAAATTAGATAGTTAAAAGAGCTAACTTAATCCTTGTTAACAAAGAAAAACTACATAGTTAAAAGAGCTAACTTAATCCTTGTTAACAAAGAAAAACTACATAGTTAAAAGAGCTAACTTAATCCTTGCTAACAAAGAAAAACTACATAGTTAAAAGAGCTAACTTAATCCTTGCTAACAAAGAAAAATGCTAAAACACAGAAACTTGTTCTGATGCAGAGGCTTGTGAGCCACAGCAGACTCTCCAGCTATGCTCCCAGTGTGCACTGTCACAGCTTGGTCAATGAAGTGAGGACAGATACTGTCCCCATCATCATCATCAGGCTTTTGTGCTTCCAATGGAGCATGAGGCATCAACAGAGGTTCCCCGGCCAAGGCATCAACAGAGGTTCCATGGCCAAGGCATCAACAGAGGTTCCCCGGCCAAGGCATCAACAGAGGTTCCAAGGCATAAACAGAGGTTCCCTGGCCAAGGCATCAACAGAGGTTCCCTGGCCAAGGCATCAACAGAAGTTCCCCGGCCAAGGCATCAACAGAGGTTCCTCGGCCAAGGCATCAATAGAAGTTCCCCGGCCAAGGCGTCAACAGAAGTTCCCTGGCCAATCCTGTCTTGAGCAAACTGGGATATCTCAAACCATGTCTCAAAATCACTATAGATTTTACAGGCTATCACATCTGTCAGTGTTACAACAGACTTCCTCTACAGAAACCAAACAAGCCTATACACAGAAACCACAACTACTGGTTAACAACTCTATTCTATCAGGAGAAAAAAAAATTTTAATAAAGTAAGATAACTGGCAGTTATAAATATAAGAGTGGACTCTGCAGAAATAAGTCACATAAACTGACCAATGACAGCTGTGATTTTCCTAGGAGAAGGTTGATTGGCTGTAGATCCAGTGCCCACTTGTCCGCAGTTGTTTTGACCCCACGCATAAATCTAGATATGAAGTAGATTTTTTGGAAAAAAAAAAACAGTTTAAAATGTTTCTACGTGTATAAATCAAAACATTCTGTGGTGTCTGAAAAAAAAATTGATTAATTCTTTATAGAAACAAGTGTAAAATAAGTATCTGAGACATAAATGTTGCAACAAACACGTTTCCACAATCACAGGTGTAGATGTGAGATTTACCCAGAATTAGATTCTATGTTACTGCAAGTATGGGCATATATATGTGTAAAATATGTACAAAACTAGGCACCAGTTAAAAAATAAACAAATGCAATATATGTACAGACAATAAAGGTAAAAGTAGCCCTGTCATGCCTTAGAGGCACACAGGGATATGGTGTTAGTGGTCATATTCTCCTTGACCTGTTGTACAAAAAAACAGTAATACATAAGATATATATATGTATGTATATATACATATGTATGTATGTATGTATATATATATATATATATATATATATCACTGGTCTCTCATGGCGAAGGTCGGGGGTTCGAATCCGGCCGGTGGCACCCCAGTCACCCAGTTGTAGAAATGGGTACCTGACTTCTTCTGGAGTTGGGGAAGGAAAAGGCGGCCAGGCGTGATACTGACCATATCACCCTCTAGTGTGCTGACAGGTCAAGGAAAATATGGGCACTAACACCATATCCCTATGTGCCTCTAAGGCATGACAGGGTTACCTTTACTTTTTTATATATATATATATATGAAAAAATGGAATTTCCAACACATTTGATAGAATTGACATCACTGCTGTATCTAGACCAACAAGCAGCAGTAAGAATAAATGGTGAAACAACAACTTGGTTTGACATAAAACAAGGGGTCCGTCAGGGGTGCATATTGTCACCCTACTTATTTAACTTGTATACTGAAAATATAATGAGGAATGTTAGAGAAGATGTAGACAAAGAATATTACGATGCCATAACAATTGGAGGTTATGAAATACCAGAGATTAGATATGCTGATGACATAGTATTACTGTCCACAACACAAAAAGGAATGGAAAAACTAATTATGTCAGTCCGTAAGAACACTTGAAGAGCAGAACCTCTATTGTAATGCAAAGAAAACTAAATTGATGACAACTGACAAAACAAATAAGGCAGCTGAAATATGTATCAATGAGGAAAAACTGGAAGAAGTGGACTTTTGAATATCTTGGATCACTACTAACTAATAATGGAGATACAATGAGGGAAATTAAAAGGAGGGCATCTATCGCTCTTCAGAAAGTAAAACAACTAAAGAATCTGTGGAGAGGAACAGACAGAACTACAAAAATAAGATTTTTAAGGGTATGCATCTTTCTCATTGCAACATATGCCTGTGAGACCTGGACACTTAACAAAACAGCTGAGAAACACATAAATGCCTTTGAATGTAATGCTACAGAAGAGTTCTCCAAATATCGTGGACACAAAAAAGAACAAATATATCTATACTACAAGAGCTTAATATTGAAGAAGGCTGGCTAGTAAAGAGGATTAAAGGGAGAAAACTTAAATATTTTGGACACATTAAACGTCACGATAATTTAGAGAAGACCGTATTGGAAGGATACATAATGGGAAAAAGAAAGAGAGGAAGACCAAAATGAAGATGGCTGCAAGACATCGTTGATGATCTGCAAATGGATGCAGCAGCGGCAGGCCATCTTGCTCACAACCGAGAGGCCTACAGGAGTGCTGTTTGGGAGGCAAAGTTCCGCAAGGGACATGCAAATGAATGAAATGTGTGTGTGTGCGTGCGTGGGTGCGTGCGTGCGCGCGCGAAGATATAACCTGTATTTTATTCAAAGTAAGCCACGATCTAACAAACACTGGAACGACCTCTGCAGTTTTTCTGTTGGTATGGACCTTAAACTTGATGTTACAGCTCTTTGGATGTCATCAGTATTGTCAAAGAAGCATCCTTTCAATGGTAACTTTAATTTTGGGAACAGAAAATAATCGCAAGGAGACAAATCTGGGGAATAGGGTGGATGGTTGAGAACACATGTTTTTGGGCCAAAAATTCCTTTAGAACTACCGCCTGGTGAGCCAGTGCAGTATCATGAAGAAGGAAAAAACTGCCAAGTGTTGAATACTCGGGTCAGGTTCAGAGAATCCTTTTCAATAGGTGTTTCAAAATACTTAAATAAACTTTGGCAGTGACAGTCCCTCTGGAATAAATTCTTTGTGAATAACTCCTTTGCTGTCGCAGTACTTCACTTTCGACTTTTGAAGACGAATTTTTTTGCCTTTTGGTGATGACGATGACTTCCATTGAGCACTTTGGCATTTAGTTGTGGGATCACAGAGGAAAATCTATGTTTCATCCTCTGCAACAATCAAATTTAAGAAATGTTTATTTCTGTGACACGTTTTGATGATGTCTTTTGCATACTCAACACGCTGATGTTTTTAGTCATCAGACAATGAATGTGGTACAAACCGGCAAGCAACCTTTTTCTTGCCCATATCTTCCACTAAAATTTTATGAATGGTCTCTCAGTTAACACCAAATTCATCTGCCATCATCCTCACAGTCAAACAATGATCTTCTTGTATCCGTTCTCTGACTTTTGCAATAAGTTCCTCATTATGAACAGAAATTAGGCATCCATGTCTAGTTGCATTTGTAATCTTTCCACACCACTTCTGAATTATGAATACCACCCGAATATCTGTGCATGAGATAAACAATTCTCCCCATAAACTTCTCGCATCAATTCAACTGTCTCAGTGGTACTTTTTCGAGTTTTAGACAGAATTTAATGTTAGCTGTTTGCTCCATGCTGATTATGTAACAATGCACCTCTGACTAGATCAACAAAATGGTGACTTGTTTGCCGTCTGCTTATCAGGCAGCTAATTTCTGAACTTGTTTACCACTAATACCAGCTTCTGTATGCTCATTCTATTCTTCTTAATCACCATTAAGTCTTATATGCTCAACCATTTAAACAAAATGTGATAGTCATGAGGACTTCTTCATATGTGCCCCAAAGTTATTCTCTTTTCATGACAAATCTGGGGTCTCAGGTCTCTTTTTCTTTTAGTTATGTTGTGTTTTGTTTGTGTATGTAACCCTTGAAAAAGGCTTACACCGAAATATTGGATGTTGTATGTTTTTCATTTATACATTCTCATCTTACTCTCATACTTTCTATTCATTTTTTTCTCTTTTCTTGCTCCCTCTGCTGCCTTGTAAAACTGCACCATACACCTCTATCTACCTTTATTATCTGAACCAGTTTTACTGAAGTCGCAATCCCTTTTAGGGGTCTGTAAAGAGAATGCAGTAAGAGGTGAAGACACTGTGTGATTTATAAGTCGGAGACCCACAGCTGACATGCTAGAACTAGGCTTGGAAAACCATAACCTTTCCCCATCTTTCTGGTGGTACCCCCAGTAATAGTTAGCCTGGCTAACAGGGCAGGGATCACTAGTCCCCATGGCAGTGGAGTCAGCTAAAGAAGTATCACACATCCCCTGCTTTTTTAGCTCCACACAGAGAGTGAAAAAACAGACACTCTCAAGCCAAAATAATGTTGGGCCTCAAGATTTTCACGTCGGCTGCAAAGAACACCAGCTCACAGTTCTAGGGAAATAGCAGAAGAAGAAGATGCAGAAAGTACAGGTTTGCAAGATATTTAAATGAGTATGGAAACCGTTCTGGCATGAGCAGATAATATCTAGAGTGAGACAATTATGTACTTGTTGTTGCTGCCTTATTTACTCACAAAGTTTATAACACACACATAAAGCAAATTCTGCTGAAAACAGGCCTAAATGAAAGAGGACAGTTCTTAGAGATTATTATAAATATGACTGCAGCCATATGAAAAAAAAAATTTTAAATCTTATAATAAAAATCAAGATCACATTATTTTGTGATGGTAAGTATCACAAATCAAGCTCACAGTATTTTGTGATGGTAAGTATCACAAATCAAGCTCCAGACCCAAACAGGACTGAAGATCCTGACCTCAGCTCACTATGTTCCATTTGCAGAAGAGCAAAAAAACCTCTGCAGAAGGACACCAAATCTAGCTGTGCATGATGTGTCATCTTTACTGCTAAAGAGAATCTTACTCAGCAGTATCTGGAAAAAATAATCCTCTTGTTCGGCTACCAGATCATTACATTTTCTAATTTACTTTTGCTTTACCTCACCATCAATTGTCAGGGCCATGGAGTGATGACTGCCACATGTTACTTTGGTAACAATCCTGCCAGAAAGGTTGGTGGTCACAAGGCCTGGCGTGAATCCAGGGTTCGAGCCTCCATTACCAAGCTGGCAATACCCATTGTGGCCCCAGCTATAGACCTCACCAGCTGGAAAAGATGCATCCCCAATGTTAGGCATACAACCAGTTGCTAGATATTTCTTGCCACTAAATGATCTAACTGACAATACAACTCAGTGGTTATGGGCAGGATTTCAACCTGTATTACTAGAAATAGTTTTCAAAATGTTTACCTGTAGTATACAAACTGTACTGATTTTAGCTTCCATATTAAATCACATAAAAGGGGGGGGGAGGGCTGAGATCACCATACATGAGACACCATTACAGGATTTTGCAAGGTGTCCATCATGGCAAATATCTATATAATCTGATCATTCACAATAATTTTCCAACTACAGCAGTGGCCCTGCAGGGAATACCCATATACAGTTTGTTGATATAACTGCATGATAAGCTTTTTTAAGTTATTTGTGCTAGTTTTTCTTACAAGGATACTAAAATAATTAAGTGTTTAATTTTTCTTTTCTTTTTGTGTGCTTTTATCTGTTAGGTTGCTTTTGTAAGCGATTCTTGGAAAAGGCTTTTGCCAAAATATTGGATTGCTGTATGTTCTTCATTTATAGGTGCTCATCTTACTTTTGCCATTTTTTTTTCTGTCCATTTTCCCCAGTCTTTCTATCTTTTTTTGTAAAGCTGAACCACACACCTCAGTCTACCCTCACAGCCTATCTCCTCATTATAATAGTCTCTCTACATTTATTACACTGTTTGTATAGGTCTGAAAAAAAAAACAAAACAAAACAAAACAAATTAGACTGACTCCATGACTAGATGACTCTGCTTCATAACTGTGTCAAAAAAACCAGTTCAGCTAATGAAGAGTTTTTCAACATTACATATAACACATTTAACATAAGCACACTTATGGATGTAAGACTCCATACAATGTGGACAAGTTTCCTACAGATATAAAGATCTTCCATGCAGAAAGAAAGAAAAAAAAAAAACTCTACCTCATGAATATAAAGCAAAGATGATTGGTAGTCTCCAGTAGCTAGCCAAAATCCTTTCCATCTCCTACCTCTTAACTCTAAAACTGCATGGAGACAAACCATGTCTGGGTCATACCACATAGTCTAAGTCATATGACTCTCAGTATTGAGATTCTTTCACATTTATACAATATAAATTCATGTCTGATGAACAAACATAAAGAATAAATACATAACTTATATAAAGAATAAAACTTTACATCTATCTATCTAAGTGCCATGCCGCATGGCGTAGGAGATCATTTCTCTCCACAATTCCCTGTCTTTTGTGTTGATTATGAGATCTGCTGTTGACTTTCTTCCTAGCCACACTGACAGCCTATCCAGTAACTTCTCTCTTCCTCTGTCTCTTCTTCCCTCAGTTTTTCCACTTGCCACAATGTGTTCCAATTTTCTTCTTCTCAGGAAATGTCCCACAAATCTCGCTTGTCTGCCTCTGATCTTTGTTGTAATTTGCTTTTTAACTCCAGCCTCTCTTAAGACTTCTTAACTGGTTTTCTTAGCTGTCCTTGGTACCTTCAACATCCTTCTTATAAACCACATTTCCATGGCCTCCATTTCTCGCTGTACTCTCTTATTCATAAACCATGATTCACACCCATAAAACAGAATTGGCTTAATGTAACATTTATGTAATCAGAATTTTGTTTCCATTGATATGGATCTGTTGCACAAGATGAGTCTCACTGTCTGGAATGCTTACTTGGCCTTAGCACGTCTGCTTTTTATTCCATTATGACATTTCCCATCAGCTGTTACAATCAAACGAGTCCTAAAATGCTATATTGAACCTATCTTGTTATATGGAAGTGAATCATGGACAATAGGCAAGTCTGCACAAAAATCATTGGAAGCAGCAGAAATGTGGTTTATCAGAAGAATGTTGCGAATCCCCTGGACAGCAAAAATAACTAATGAAGAATGTAGGAGAAGAGCTGGAGAGACAAAAAACCTTGTCAAAAAGATAAGAGAGAGACAATGTACTTTCACAGGACATGCAATGAGAAGAGAGGGCATTGAAAATATTATAACAACAGGAAAAATAGAAGAAGATCAAGAGGAAGACCAAGAGAAATGATACTGGACAGTCTGACCGGATAGTGTGAGAGGAGATCACCAACTGAGCTGATGGCCTGCATGAAGGATCGCGTACTCTGGAGAAGCATAATAGCCGCCAGTCTGCACGGCACATGATAATGATGATGATGTTACAATCATCCCTAAGTACTTGAATATATCAACTTGTTTCAGATTTGTGCCTCGATGGTAATGCTACATTTTGGTGGTATTCTTTTCTTTGAGATGACCATCACTTCAATCTTCTTTCTGTTCAGGCTAAGACCTTTATTTTTATTTTCACGAACTATGATGTCCAGAAGAGCCTGTAGCTCCCCTTCACTTTTAGCAATCAGAACTGTGTCATCTGCATATCTTAAGTTGTTAAGGCCATACCCGCCAATTGATATTCTTGGCATGTTCTCTATATTTCTCATTATGTTTTTGCTGTACAAGAAGAAGAGGTCAGGAGATAGAACACATCCTTGTCTCACTCCCAATTTTATGCCTTGGAATGCTCCTATTTGGTTCTCAACCTTCACTGCTGCTGATTGTTGCCAGTAAATGTTTTTGATAAGCTTCAGATCTTTCCCATCTATGTTGATGTCTTCCAGCATTCTTATAATTTCTGTGTGTCTCACTTTATTGAATGTTTTACAGTAGTCTATGAAGCGTAAGTGTAGATTCGTCTTTACTTCTGTTGATCTTTTCATCAATGTTCTCATTATATATATGCCATTATTTGTACCTTTTCCTTCGACAAAGCTACGCTGTTCTTCAGCGATTTCTGGTTTTATTTTGCCCCTGACTCTTCTCATGACAATACGAAGCAGGATTTTGGTAAAATGGCTCATAAAACTAATGGTTCAATGGTCTTCACATTCAACTGCACCTTGTTTCTTTGGTAGGGCAATGAAAACTGATTGCAACAAACAAAAAAATTATAAACATATATAATTCAAAGTGTCAATTCTTTCTTCAAACACTTACATTAGCACAAATGCCACTGACTACCCACCTCCATTGCTGAAAAAAAATTTAAAAAGGACAACTAAAATTCATTTGGACATTTTCATGTATTGAGAAATACATGAAATTTAAGACATTCTAACAGAAAAGGGTAAACAGGCAGGAAGACAGAAGTAAGCTAAGAGAGAATAGAATGAACAGTTCAATGCAGCAGCTCTTAACCTTGAGTCCATGAAAGAACTTTTGGGGCATGGACCATCAAATAGATTGGTTTGATGGGTTCTCAATGGGTTCTACTTATTGCTTTATTTTTAATGAAAGGCCCACAGCTGTTCTGAAGCTGGAAAGTGAGTCCACAGCTGTTCTGAAGCTGGAAAGTGAGTCCACAGCTGTTCTGAGGCTGGAAAATGAGTCCACAGCTGTTCTCAAATTAAACTGATCTGTGTACAATCATTGTACCATAGGCACTATCACCAAACACACACTACGAACAACACTGAGGTTAAAGGTTGAGTACATATGGGTGTGTCCTGAGTGCAAGGGCCAGCAGCAGAATATGGCCCGTTCTTCAAGTTCAAGTTCACAGATTAGAAAGGGGGTCTATGCCTAAAAAAAAAAAACAAGGGTGAGAACCGCTGGTCTAATGTAGTGGCAAAATGAAAAGGCTGACCATCAAAAACCCATCTGTATGCCACTTGAAGAAGACAGTTCAAATAATTTGATTAATCACTAACTCAACATATTGCCTTACCCTGTGTCACAACAACAACATGTGGTCCACTGCCAAAAGCAATATCCACAACTTTCTTCTGGCACAAAATGTCAATCTTCCTTGGCTCCAAACTGCTGTGTGAATCTCCTGAATTTAAAGATAATGAGTGAATGAAAAGGTAAAGAATCTGTCAGATCCTACAGGAGGCTACATTCAAGGTAATGAGTATGAGCAAAGACGGTCTAGGACATAATCTCATGGTCACTGAATAGAGCTGGCCAAGCCCTCTCAAAGATGATGAACTTTTGATAGATAACTACATTCAAGGTAATGACTGGAAGCAAATCTGACTGAGTCATGAATCAATGCTGGCAAAGTCCTCTAAGGGATGATGAATCTACTAGATGATTATATCTGAAAGAGGACTACAATCAAGGTACTGGTGGAGACAAAGATGACTGAGGTCATATTATCACAGTCATGAATCAAAGCTGGCAAAAATCTCTAAGAGATGATGAATCTCCCACATGAAAGAGGACTACAATCAAGGTAATGATGGAGGCCCTCTAAGATGATGATGAATCTACCATATGAAAGAGGACTACCTTCAAGGTAATGATGGAGGCTATGATGACTGCGGTCATATTATCTTCAGTTATGAACCAAAACCCTCTAAGAGATGATGAATCCACCACATGAAAGAGGACTACAATCAAGACAATGATAGAGGCCCTCTAAAAGATGATGAATCTACTATATGAAGGAGGACTACAATCAAGATAATGATGGAGGCCCTCTAAGAGATACTGAATTTACCACATGAAAGAGGACTACAATCTAGGTAATGACAGAGACTATGAAGACTGTGGTCATATTATCTTCAATCATGAATCAAAGCCCTCTAAGAGATGATGAATCTACCACATGAAAGAGGACTACACTTAAGGTAATGATGGAGGCCCTCTGAGAGATGATGAATCTACCACAAGAAAGAGGACTTAAATCAAGGTAATGATGGATTCCTCTAAGAGATGATGAATCTACCACATGAAAGAAGACTACCTTCAAGGTAATGATGGAGGCTATGAAGACTGTGGTCATATTATTCAGTCATGAATTAAAGCTGACAAAGCCCTCTAAGAGATGATCAATCTATTAAATGACCACATCTGAAAGAGGACTATATTCAAGATAATGAGTAAGTGCAAAGATGACTGGTAAAGAGTAGTCTCCAGCAGCTGGCCAAAACCCTCTCCCTCTCCTACCTTTTAACTCTAAAACTACACGGAGACAAAACACGTCTAGGTCATACCACATGGTCTAAGCCATATACATTACATAGTATGTTTTTAACAAATGAAAACATTCTTGCAAAATCACCTTACAATGACTCATCTACATGTGACCAATGTTCCCTCTAAAGGTTTGTGCAAAATGTTCAGCTCATGTGCAAAAAAATATTGTGTGTGCAAATGTACATAGTAACATACATACATATATATATATATACACACACTGTAAAGGCCTGCACATTTAGTAACAGGATAAACCTGCTGTACTTTTAAGTTACTGGTACTCAGATAATGCCAATTATGATTTCTTTGTTTACTTATTCAGTGATTCTGCTACAGTACTACCAAAACTACGTGAGAAAAGACCAGTTGAAACATCTGATCCGAAAGTCATTTCTCAACAAGAAAGAAACAGTAAAATCACTGTGTTTTTCTTGATCGCAATTGTAGCAACAGAGTAGCACCTGGAAACTGGAAAATAAAAGTAGCAGTTTCATTTTCATTGCTGCGCGGCTCCAAAAATTTTGTGTGCACGATATGATTTTTCTCTGTGAGTGGCCACGCAGGCGCACAGCTTAGAGGGAACAACGCATGTGACCAGAGAATTATAATTTTTTAAAAATGCGACTGCCCTTTTATTTATTATTTTCCATATGCTTGAGTCAGACAGAGTCCTTTATTGGTGCGACAGAATTTCTTTTTCCAGTGATATCCTGGTTTCTCTTGTTCTCCAACAGCTGTGAGTGTAGGACCTCTCAGTGTACCTTGGGCCCGTAGACATATAATTTTCCCATCTTCAAAGACTTGATTCCCCTCTTGTGTGCATCTCTCTCGGGTTCCCTGCCAACACACATACGATATCATGTCCTTCCACAACCCTCGACCCCTTGCGCATCTCATCAGGCTTGCCACTGAGCATTTCCCATGCCAGGATGTCAAACCATCAAACATCTTTTCTCTCTTGTGTGCCAGCTACCCAGTTCTACAGCTGGAAAGTACCAAGCCATGAACCCACACACAACTTTCCAACTGAGACAATAGGGCACCATCAGCTAACCTACTTGATACCCCTTCTTCCTTCTCACATCCCTGTCCGTTTCTGCTGACCATTATGTCCAATTCTAAAAACCAATGATACTGAACAGCAGTTTTATTTCTCATCCTACTATTCAGGAAGATAGAGTCTTATTGATTATACAAACCAAAGCTTTTATCAACTGACAAATATGAAAGATTCCTTCAATGACAACATTACCCAGTCCCAGACAGCTACTGCAGTTGGTGCCAAATGCATAAACATCGTCACTGTCAGTGATGAAGATTGCTTCGTTCCCTGAACTTCCAAACACACACAGCTTTTTCACAGTGGCCAAGAGTTCTGTTTCTAACACCGAGAATATCGGCCACCGACTCAAGTCTGTGACGTGACGTGATGGTGGCAGTTCTGGAAATCGGAATGCAATATGTGTGGCTGATGATACTTTTGAAATATCTGATGTTGCCGAACATGTATCTCCATCAGCCATGTTGTGGTGATCTATTCTCACTAGCAAGATCCAAATACTGAAAAGAAATAATGAAACATGTGCCTACAGCTGAATTCAATAAAACTGCTATAAAAATGAAGGTAGATGAGAAACAATTAGCTGTGATCAAAATTATTTCACTCTTCAATAAGTCTACAAGTGATCCAATCTCCTTCTCAGTATATTCCTCAGCGTTCATTCATTCATTCATTCACTGGGGTGCAGATGGACACAGGCAATCATACTCCTCCATTTTGTGGGACACAAACAGTTTTTATGTATAAAATACAAAACTAAATATATAAATATACATAAATCCATTGCAGTAAAGCTGTGACACCAAATAATCAGAGAATGTTTTATAAAAAGGCATGGATGCTATTCATTAACAGAGCTTCATTAGGGAATAAAATAGTCTATTTCTTCATTTTGTGGTGTTTCTCTGGTGTTTAGTTCAAGTGTTTTTCTGTTCCACTTGGTCAGTAAAAGTAAAATCACCATTTTCAGCCATTAAAGCTTATTGGGGATATGGTGTATTTCCAAGACCTTTGGCTCATGAAAATGTGATGTGGTCTGTATCATGTTTGGCCACACTTTGCCTTCCTACATTTCTCTGGTACCAATTTTTAGAGGCAGGGCCTTTTTGGTGTGGTGGTACCATAATCTCTGAATATCTTGGATCATTACTAACTAATAATGGAGATACAATGAGAGAAATTAAAAGGAGGGCATCTATCACTCTTCAGAAAGTAAAGCAACTAAAGAATCTGTGGAGAGGAACAGACAGAACTACAAAAATAAGATTTTTAAGGGCATGCATCTTTCCCATCACAACATATGCCTATGAGACCTGGACATTTAACAAAACAGCTGAGAAACACATAAATGCCTTTGAATGTAAATGCTAGTGAAAAATTCTTTAAATATCATGGACACGAAAAAGAACAAATATATCTATACTACAAGAACTTAATATTGAAGAAGGTTGGCTAGAAAAAGAGGATTAAATAGAGAAAACTTGAATATTTTTGATACATTAAACATTATGAAAATTTAAAGAAGACAATCGCGGAAGGGTAGAGAGGAAGACCAAGGTGAAAATGGCTGCAAGACATCGTTGATGATCTGCGAATGGATGCATCAGCAACAGGCCATCTTGCTTACAACCAAGAGGCTTACATGAGAACTGTTTGGGAGAAAAAGTTCCACAAGAGACATGCAAATGACTGACTGGTACCAGAAAAAAATATCCCCATCCCCCCCCCCCCCACTGCTGGGACTTGAACCCGGTACCACCGGATTAGTAGACCAAGCTTCTAACCACTCAGCCATCCAGGCTGCCTGCACTTGGCCAGTACATTATGATTATTCTTCGAGCTTCCAGCTCTCTCCTTCTCACTTTCCTACATTGTATAGTAAATGATAACACCAGTTCTTCACAGCTTTACAATTCTTAAGTTTCTCTAACATGATTTTGGAGTTTGGCATCTTACATGTTTCCCGTGCCGTTAAACATCACAAAGAGCTCTCACTGTAGTTCACCACGTTCTGTTTTCAGTGAGTTTTTCAACCTCATTGATGGACTTTATGCCTACTAAGTTAGCCTCTCTCAGCAATGTTCTCTTCAGAGTTTCATATTGTCAACCTCTTTTTCTTCAGCCTGTTGTGTCCCACTTGATAGCATGTTCTGGTATTCTCTGACTGTTTCTTCTCATCACATGGCCACAATATATATCCATCTTATTTTTTTTCATCACCAATGAGAGAGGTTTTTGTTCGCTCATGTACCTTATCTCTGCATTGGTCCTGAAATCATTCCACCGTATACAGAGTATAGGCATTTGTTTTCAAAAGAGTCACACTACTACAATTTTATTCTAAGCTCTTTCATTTCTAAGCCATGATAGGGTACATTGTGCATGTCAAAATCTTGTCTCACTGGCATGAGTGGAGTTGATTTCTGCCTGGTCCACTGTCTGTCAAGCTGGTGCCAGGACCTCTAAAAGAAATTCTGTAAGTCAGTGCCATATTTCTCTGGCCCCCCCCCCCCCACCAATCTGACCACTCGTTTTCACCCAATGTGGACCACCTGAGGTCTTCTAGGCCAGCTCTAAAAGCAGAGAAAACCCACTATGCTCTAAAACAGTGCATCAGCTGGATGAGGCCTACCCCATCTCCACCCTCTTTTTCTCACTGGGTCTAGTTATCTTACATCCTTCCCGTGCTGTTAAACGTCACATAGGGCTCGCAAAGTAGTTTGCCAATTTTTCCTGTCTTCGGCGAGTCTTTCAACCTCATCAAAGGATTTTATGCCTGTTAATTTGGCCTCTCTTAATAATGTCCTCTTCAAAGTTTCACGCGGTCTGCCTCTTTTTCTTTGGCCTGTTGTGTTCCACTTGATAGCTTGTTTTGGGATTCTCTGATCATTTCTTCTCATCAAGTGACCAACATATGTCAAAGTTAGCACAGTACATAATATTAATATACACTCACGTACATTTATATATAAATGTCTTACATCTTACATAAGGTCCGCATGGTAGTTCACCAAGATGTCCTGTCTTTGGCAAGTTTTTCAATCGCATCAAGAGATGTTATGCCCACTGACTTGGGTTTTCTTAACAATGTCCTCTTTAGAGTTTCACGTGGTTGACTTCTTTTTCTTCGGCCTGTTGTGTTCCATTTGATAGCTTGTTTAGGGATTCTCTGATTGTTTCTTCTCATCGCATGACCGACATATGTCCATCTTCTTTTTCTGATCAACCATGAGACATGTTGTTGTTTGCTCATCTGTCTGATCTCTGCGTTGTTCTTGAATTCATTCCACTTTATACCAAGGATTTTCCTGAGGCATTTGTTTTCGAAAGAGTCCAATTTCTTTAGTTGTTTTCCAGCTTTCACATGCATAAATGAGGGTGGATATTACATTTGAATTAAATAATCTTAACTTGGTTTTTGTGCTTAGAACTTTTGAATGCCATATGTTCTCAAGATCCTTGAAGGTCAATGCTGCTTTGGCAATTCGAATTCTAACTTCTTTTCTGGTGTCACCATTGTGGTCTATATAGCTGCCAAGATATGCAAAATAGTTTACTTCTTCACCAGCTGTTCCTTCTACATATATTTGTCCTTCGTCATTAATGAGAGCCTTCACTATTTTTGTTTTATCCCTGTTAATTTCAAGTCCTATTTTACTAGCCACTGAAGACAGGGTATCTGTTTTTACTTGCATTGATTTCATATTGTCGATGACAAGAGTTATGTTATCTGCAAAATCAAGATCTTCCAGTTGGGTCTCACGTACCCCCGTTTTACTCTGGCAACATTTTTTCACTATGAAGTCTATAAATGTATATATATATACACACACACACTAACACATACATTGTTTTGCATGCATAAGAATAAAGATAGATCTATAAGACCATCTCTAAGTATGGTTCCTAGTGCAGCTAAATTCTATAAACAATCAAATTCTATAATCGATCTCCGAACTCCAAAGCGCCCCTCCACTTCTCCGGCTACGGTCAGCGAATGGCGCAAATAAATACATGTTTCCACACACACACATACAAAAAATCAGAATTCTGCCAAACCTGTTGCGATTATGATAATTTGATTTAAAGCTCAGAAGCAGACAGGTTTTTAAGCGAGAAATCGTTCTTAATCATATGCTGGATCAATGCATGACGACGATCAAGCAGACGATGGCCAGGTACGGTTTGTTTACTTACCAAAACTTCTGCAGCAAAAGGTGCTTTCAGGTTTATTTGAGCACAAGAACTGTAGAAATTCCAGCATGAATGCTAATTTTCTCTTAAAAGCTTGCAGTCATGGCTCATTTGTTTCTTACAACGCTTTCGAAATTCGGTAAAATATCGTTTGCAGACTGATTTCAAACTATTTGAGCCAAAAGAACATGCTAATGTGTCTGTCAATAATAATTTTATTCGTATCTTTTCTAAATGTTATTTTTAATAAATGTAAGTTTATCAAAAATAATGTGTAAAATATATTTTATTTTAAAATTATTCTTAATAGACGTAAAGTCATTAGAATATTTAATATGTCTTTAATATAAATTTACTAATGTAAATTCGTCAAAATTATTTCGATGAATATCTTTTAAAGCAAATTTTAATCAGTTGTAATTAAAAATATGGTTTGAACTGTGTCTTTTGAGGATAGTTTTTTCTTTAGGCGATTCAACTTTTTATGTTTACAGATACACAATATGGTGGCGAGTGAGGGTCTGACGTGATTGCCAACTCTGGTTAACTCAGTGTGCCGTGGTTGGCATATAATGGCATATACCGTCTCAAAGATTCTAGCAACGGGCATATTTTTCGTTAGAGACTGGCTGTTTTGTTCGGAATCCATTGCATTATTCGTTGCATCTTTATTTTTATTCAATCTGTTACGTCTGCTACGCGGCCTTTTCGTCTGTTTCTGTCGATGGAAATACAAGAATGTAAAGATCCCTAACTCGCCAGACACCGTGTACAAGGATATATTAAACTGCAGACGTAGCAGTCAAGACACTGATGACAAACAAGATATCAGAAATTACTCTCACGAAGCAAAAACTTATGATATGGCGGCGTTTTCAATTCAAGGTCGGAGGAAAACTATGGAAGACCGATTCAACTCTATTAGTCATGACTATGAGCAGAATCACTCGGTGTATGCAGTTTTTGACGGGCACGGCGGAGAGGTACTTGTATAAATGATCGGTTAGAATATCAGTGCGCATGCGTTTGAATCTTCTTTTTTTTCCCTTTTAACTAGTGTTCTTCATCATCATCATGTGCCCTGCAGTTTAATTGGTGGTCATGCCCGTCCACAGATCTTGATTCTTCATATTTTCCATCATCATTTTTGCCGTGTCATCGGAGTAAGACTACTCATGATTTTCCTTCTTGAATTTCTCCTGCCTCTCTTCTCATTTATGTTTTCTCTGTGTGTGTGTGGTTTTTTTTGTTTTAATACCTCTTTATATTATCCAATCCCCCGTGTGGTACCTGGGATCTGCAAAGATTAGGACCACTGTACCCTACCACGCATGATCGTAAAAGGCGACAAAGGAGGGTTTGGCATAGGGCCAGCAACTCTATCTGGTAAAAAAAACTATCAGACTGCTACAGAAACAGAAGCAAGGGAAAAAATAAATGCAGGTGGAAGGATAGCTCACCTGGGCAAGAGCTGAAAAAAAGGCAAAGGACAGGCATTTGTGGAAAACCCTTAATGAAGCCCCGTGTGCCCGGGGCACTTAAGGTTCAGAGAGAGAGAGATATTATCCAATGAATTCTGCTTTTGCTTTCTTAATGATGTAATTCCTTTCTTCATTTTGCTTCTGTTAAACATTCCCTGTTTGTCATCTTAGCTGTTTATACTTAACATTCTCCTAAGAAACCACATATCTGTACCCTCAAGTGTATGCACAAAATATTACTTCTTCATTGTTTGCTCGGACATCGATGCCAATCTCTCTCTCACAAATGTGGCAGTTCATCTCAGGTTTCCAACATCACCATAGAGCTTCTTCTGCAGCGGGCTGGGTCTGGCCAGGTCCTTTGTGCCTGAGTGGGTTGTTTAGCTGGCAACTCTGGAGGATGTGATGTGGCGCCTGTTGTTCTTTTCAGCTGCTGGCATAGATGGTGTCTCAACCTGCAATGTCCTGTTCTCAGTCGGAAGATCATCGCATGGCCATTTCTTGAAGTTTGTTGTATTCATCATCCATTTTTGCTGTGTGGTGTTGTTTTGTCCAGTTGTCTTTATATACGGTCTTTAGTCTGTTTTTTTGTTTGTTCATATATTGTAAATATATCCATACTACAAGAATTTAATATTGAAGAAGGCTGGCGAGTAAAGAGGATTAAAGAGAGAAAACTTAAATGTTTTTTACACATTGAACGTCATAAGAATTTAGAGAAGACAGTCTTGGAAGGGTACATAATGGGAAAAAGAAAGAGAGGAAGACCAAGGCAAAGATGGCTGCAAAACATTGTTGATAATCTGCATATAGATTCTTTAGCAGCAGGGCATCTTGCTTACAACTGAGAGGCCTACAGGAGAGCTGTTAAGGGGGCAAAGTTCCACAAGGGACATGCAAATGACTGACAAACAGACTGACTGACATATGTTGTGCTTCTATCAATGGGATTTCATTTTATTTATTTATTTACTTTTAATTTCTCTTGCTTGATGTTCTAACCAATAGAATTTCTACCAGCCAAGTGCTGTTTTGTGTTTATTTGTGTTTTGTTAGTTTCATCTTTTTTTTTTTTTTATAAAGGCATATCCCCAAAATATTGGTTTGTTACTGTTTGTTTTGCATTTCTGTGTGCTCAGTATTATCTCTTTTGCCATTCATTCTTACCTTTGCTTCTTTCTTTCTCTTTTTGTAAAACTGTACCACACACCAGAGCCAGACTGAGCTGTCTTTTAAAGATGATTTCCTCTATGCTTCATCCTCATCCTCCTCTTCCAACTAGTATCCAGCAATTATGACGGTTTAACTTATTTCAGACTTCTCATGATGTGTCCAAGGAATTTTTATTGTCTTTTTATATTGCTTTATCTAGTTATTGATTACCAGTTTCTCTGAAAACGGCTTCATTTTTTTTTTGGCCTACCAGAAGTGTACAATGCATTTTTCTCCACAACTAATTCTGCGCTGTTTCAGTTTGTTTTTTTTAAATGTATTATCCAAGACCCACAAACATGGAACAGTATTGGCTCAATATAACACTCTAAGGAATGTCTCAGCTTCTCTTACTCAGCTGCCCACCTTTGGAATGCCCTCCCAACTTATGTAAAACTTACAAGTAATATTCATTCTTGTAACTTCAAACTTTGTCAGCATCTGTTTGATATGGACTATATGCTTCCCTAAGCATAGTCTAAAGTAGTTTAAAGTATGGCTTGATTGTTGTAATTTTTAACAGCTTTTCTGTAAATTTTAGTTTTGAATGAATGTAAGAATGCAAGTTTATTTCATCTTGTTGCATAAATCAGAGCATGGAGTGTATGGACAAGAGATAAGTTTACTATTTATTTATGTAATCATTTAATTGTGTCTTCATGATTATTAATGCTCATTAATAAATGCTGAATGACTGTGACTGAGTGAAAGCTGTATGATGAAGGGCAGAATGGTAGATGGGCCTGTGTGCCCAATTCTTAACCCTTTAAAAATAAAATATGTTCGTTCGTTTGTTTAGTAGTAAAGTGGATAATGTCTGTTATGGTGAATGCTGGTGAGTTGTATACAGTCAAAGCTCCCCAGTTAGCTGTAGAAATGGGTGCCCGTCTCCTTCTTGATCTGGGGAAGGAAAAGCAGCCAGGCATGATCCTAACTACATCAGACTCTAGTGGTCTGACAAGGTAAAGGAAATACAAGACTGACACTACATACCCTCGATTGTTCTTAGCCATAAAATTCTACTGTTATATTTTGTAGCACTGTAATAATCTTTTTGTTCAGTTTAAAATTTTTTTTTTTTTTCTAATTCATTAGTTTGGCCAAATTAACAGGCATAAAATCCCTTGATGAGGTTGAAAGACTCGCCAAAGACAGGAAAAATTAGCGAACTACTTTGCGAGCCATATGTGACGTTTAACAGCACGGGAAGGATATAAGATATAAGAATTCATTAGTATTTTCTTCATGTTATTAAAAACAAAAAAAAGAAACCCACTTTATTTGCCTTGTTGATATTGCTTGTTGACAGTTTGCAGCAGAATACATCGAAGAACAGCTTTTTCGATCCATACGTAAAGAATTTACCCAAGGAGGTTTTCAATCGGATCCTGATATGGTGAAACAGGTGCATGTTTTTCTCTCTGTCTCTCTCTTTCTCTCTCTCTCTCTCTCTCTCTCTCTCTCTTTTTTTTCTCCAGAAATGGTTTTTATCATGGAAAGTGCACTTGTATTTGGCTTCTTATCCTCTGATTCCTTTGCTACTGCAGAGTCTTGTTCTTTGCAGCCACTACAGTGAAAAGATTGAATCACATGTATTGTATTAGATGGGGAGTGGATTACTGTAGCCTATTTGAAGACTTGGAAGACTCAGAAGTGAGCTTCTTTGCACATTCTACCACCATAGGGACAATGTCCACTCTAAAGTTTTTGCAGTTCATGTGCAAAATTTTTGGTTTGTGTGCAAATTTTCCAGTCCATGTGCACATAAATTCACACACAAAAAAAAAAATTTTGTGTGCAAATTTGTGTGGTAAAAGGTTGTAACGTCAAATTGCAGGTTACAGTTTAAAGTTCTCATAGAAAAACACCACAGTCAGATGAAATGGGGAAAAAAAAATTCATGTAGCACTATCATGTTTTTCTTTTGTGCTATTATAACGCAGAGTAATATCAGGAAATCAGAATATAAAAGTAACAGTTTTATCTGCTTATTTATTGTGTGTGTGGTGTATAAGATTTCACGCATGACATTATTTTAGTGTGTGCGCAGCCAAGCTGCCGTGCGCCTTAGAAGGGAGCATTGCATGAGGATCACCTCAAGCTCTATCCTGTAAGCCAGGCTTAAGGAACAATTTAGCTTTACCTTAGAGCAGGGTTTCCTACCTTTTTATAGTCATGCCCTTCCTCAGCACCTCAAACATTTTGATGCATCCCCACTCACAGCATAGTAGTCAGCCAAATTCGGAAAAAGCATAACATAAATATATTCTACTTGCCTTCTAAAATATTCAGATTGCTGGAATCCACCCACCCCATGGGCCATATGCCCTACGTTGGGAAACACTGCCTTAAAGAGATGCAATATAGTCTGCTAGATCTAGTGATCATGGATTGATATACAGTTACATAATAAGGGTTTCAGTCTCAGTTATATCCATGCAGTTTAACTCGTTTCCTCCCATGTGATGTATCTACTTGTATATTTTGATCCCATACTGAACATGTTTTAGCTGTTGTAATGTAGTGAGTGCCTTGTAAGTTATGATTGTAGTATTATTATAGCCTTGTAAATTAGAGTAATATTATTAGAACCAGAAGTCGTTTAGGACAGACAGAGGATAGCATTTCAAGTTAGAAAAGTGATTATTAGTATTGCATGAGAAGTGCAGAAGATTGATATTTTTGGAACTTTGTGTAAAATGCTTTCAGAGATGTCTAGAAATGTCTCATTGTGATTGATATCTGTGAATTTTATTTGGTGAACATTAAAGATGAACTATAATTTGATTCCAAAATGAACCATCTGAATTTTATAGTGATTATATGTATTAAAGAGGACACTAAAGAGGACATTGTTAAGAGAGGCTAAATTAATAGGCAAAAAAATCCCTTGATGAGGTTGAAAAGCTCGCTGAAAACAGGAAAATTTGGCGAACTACCTTGCGAGCCCTATGTGACATTTAATGGCACAGGGAAGATATAAGATAAGAAATATGTTAAGATTTCAGTCTTGTGGTGAACCATATAGTATCACGTGTGGTGTCATTCTGAAATGCTGAAGTGAACAAAAAGAAGTAGTAACATGCATTCATAAATTTTAAAATGGCAGTGGAGAAAGATAATATCACCGTGTTCATAACATGTTAACAAATCTGTATTAAAGTGATTATGTTGATATCCTTTAAATGCCGAAAGTGTGCTGCTTTACGTGACATTTACCATCACTCAAAATCCAGCAGTATAATCAGAACACGAAAGACAATATATAAATCAGAACCTTACAGTATTATGTTGTAACCCATCACAGTATGATGAGAGGAAAGAAAAGGAAATAATTTTTTACTTAAAAAATGTATCCTAATAAATTATAAAAAAAAAAAATTAACTTAAAATTTTCCAACAGCATCTGCACAAATGTCTGTTCAACTTAAATGGGAAGTATTGCCTACTAGCAGGGGAGATAGTTCCAGTCGTGGCTGTTATCTATAAAAACATTTCAGTGTCCTTTAAAAACTTGAATATTTTTTTAACAAAGGTTATGATTGTTTTATTTAACATGGGCTACTTTTTATCTTACATCTTACATACATCACATAGGACTCACATGGTAGATCACCAAGTTTTTGTTACTTTTTATGCCCAAGCATAAATCGTACAAGCATAAAATTATGATTTCAAACAAATAATTGTATTTTCCAGTTAAGTGGAGATGTGTATGTTCTAATGAGCATCTTGTGATATTAACAGTAGCATAATCATTATTACAAAGTGTTGGATGACCTGGGCTATTATTACAGTTATATGTTACTTGCTGTTTATATTTTTTTTTAAATAACGTGAAAAGTCACACAAGGGAGGGAAAATATAATGATGAAGAGAACTCTCTCAAGACATCCTCAGTGAGGAAATTGTTCCCATCTCATCTATTCAAGGCCTCTTTTTTTGTGGGCAGATACAGCTAAAAAAAAAATATATATTTAGAATCCCCTGGATCATCATACCCCTATATTGCGAATCCCCTGGACAGCAGAAATAACTAATGAAGAATGTTTGAGAAGGGCTGGAGAGACAAAAAAAAATCTTGTCAAAAAAAAAAAAAAAAAGAGAGACAACGTACTTTCATAGGACATGCAATGAGAAGAGGGGGCATTGAAAATATTATAACAACAGGAAAAATAGAAGGAAGAAGATCAAGAGGAAGACCAAAAGAAATGATACTGGACAGTCTGACGAGATGGTGTGAGAGGAATCACTAACAGAGCTGATGGCCTGCATGAAGGATCATGTAATCTGGAGAAGCATAATAGCTAACACCAGTTGGCATGGCACCTGATGATGATATTTAAAAACAGGTTAAATATAGAAGATGATCTGCACAACTAGTCATGTTCCAAATGTTGAAACACTTTTGTGATCAAAACAAGCCCAACCGAGCCACTATAATAAATAAATACAGTATATATTTGTTTTTTAAAGTTATGTTTTTTTTTTTAAGTATGCAGCCTCTGCATCATCGTTACTTACAAAACCAAATGAACTGTTAGTACCCTGTGTCTAATTTGAAATGCTTTTCCCCATAATTCCAAGATTGCAAACCATCCATGTTCCCACTTCAGGTACTAACTAGTGTGATTCGGACAGTCGATGCTCAGCTGGTGTGCTTGTCACAGGACAGATTGGATTTGTCAGGTACCTTGGTTTCACTCTCTTCATCTCATGATGCCAAATGCAGAAGTTAATATTTAAAAGGCCATAAAAGCAACAACAAAAAAATAGGCATCATGCTATTTCTCAATAAAATATAGTGACTGTTTTTTCTGATTTCAAAAGCTTTTGCCCAGTTTGGGATGTTTTTTTGTAGGTTTTGAGTTAAAGGATGGCATCATCATTACAATTGTCAAATAGAAGTTGATCAGGACAAGTGTACACTCACAATAATTGGTGTATAGGCATACAACTATAAACAAAGCACTTGCAGTAAAGCTGTGATACCAAAATGTATAAACTAGGAAAAAAAGTAGGAATAGCTTCATTATTTAACGATAACACACTTGTGACGTTTTGGCGCAAGCCTTCTTCAAACAAAAACAAACAGGATAAAGAATCAGAGAGAGGAGACAAAGTATAGATTCACATCAAGCTTATGTAAATGAAATAATAAAAAATGAAAAAATAATGAAAAATTGTAACTGAATGAAAACTTATCTCAGTCCTTGTAATGCACAAAAGTATTGCTTGTGTGTATTCAGGAACATAAACAATATGTGTCCATTACCGGGGTTATAGTGTGTTCATGCTGAAAGGTGAAAAATAGTGCATGGTTGAGTGTAGAAAATGTTAAGAGACAAGGGATGTGCATAGAAGGAGCAGAGAATTATACAAAGAACATGGATGACTGGAGAGTCAGTATCCATGGACGATGCTCTTAAGAGAGTGTCACAAGTGCGTTATCGTTAAATAATAAAGCTGTTCCTAGTTTTTTTCCTAATTTATACAAGTGTACCCTCAAAGATGTAGTTTATGTGCAAAATTTTCAACTCACATGCAAATGTTTCCTCAGAACAAAAAAAACTGTACACAAATGTACCTCATAATGTCAAAATACAAAATGCGGCTGGAAATTCTTATGGAAAAAAAAATAATACAAAAATCTGGAGAAATCAAGAAAACAGACATATGCAGCGCTGTCTTAGTTATCCGCAGCATTACTTTATCACAGAGATCAAGAAAATGAAAATAAAAGTAGAATTTTTTTTTTTGGTCCCTGTTCTTCCTCTTAGAAGTGTTCCAAATGAACGTGCTGCTGCAGAACAACTTGCCCAGACTCATGAAATGAAGCAGACCATGAAATCTTCATAGATCTGAACAGAGCTGAAGAAAGTCACTGACTCATTCCCCTCATCTAACTTGAATCATGCCTTGTGAGAACCTCAAGTTTACAGGAATAGTTTTTTGGGTATAAGTGTATATAAAACTATATTTAGAAACAGGTTAAATATAGTATATAAAAACTCTACAGTCACTAAAGTAAAGCTGTGATAATGACTGAAATTTATAGATACACTGAGACACACAAAAAGGATTTTACTTTGAAAAAAAAAATGTTTATGGGCACGGTCTCTCAACATAGTTATTTTTACTTAGTGTAAAAATAGGTGCTGGATATATTAGAATGTGCTTTGGATTGTAAAATAATGAGTGTATGAATTCATGCCAATGTAGAATCGAGGCAGGTTATTTTGAACATGTGTTTGCTTGACAGGTTTCTTTTTCTTTTGTTCTACCTTCTAGGATCAACAAGCATCATTGTATTTCAGAAGGACAGTGTCTTGACGGTTGCCAACATTGGTGACTCTAGAGCAGTGATGTGTACCAACAAGGGCAAGGTCATTCAGCTGTCCACAGATCACAAACCTTCTGATGTAAGGAGCGTCACTTTTATTACAGTTCTTGTTCTTGCTTTGTGTCTCAGAAATACAAGTATTAACAGTTCTTGTTCTTGCTCTGTGTCTCAGAAATACAAGTATTAACAGTTCTTGTTCTTGCTCTGTGTCTCAGAAATACAAGTATTAACAGTTCTTGTTCTTGCTCTGTGTCTCAGAAATACAAGTATTAACAGTTCTTGTTCTTGCTCTGTGTCTCAGAAATACAAGTATTAACAGTTCTTGTTCTTGCTCTGTGTCTCAGAAATACAAGTATTAACAGTTCTTGTTCTTGCTCTGTGTCTCAGAAATACAAGTATTAACAGTTCTTGTTCTTGCTCTGTGTCTCAGAAATACAAGTATTAACAGTTCTTGTTCTTGCTCTGTGTCTCAGAAATACAGGTATTAACAGTTCTTGTTCTTGCTCTGTGTCTCAGAAATACGAGTATTAACAGTTCTTGTTCTTGCTCTGTGTCTCAGAAATACAAGTATTAACAGTTCTTGTTCTTGCTCTGTGTCTCAGAAATACAAGTATTAACAGTTCTTGTTCTTGCTCTATGTCTCTGAGCTACAAATAAGATGTTGTTTGCAGTCAGTACATTGAAAGTATTGAAGCACAAGTTTTGTCTCATATTACCAGTGGGTTATGGATACTACCATTCGAATCATGAAGGAAGCTAAAAAAAAAAAACCAAAAAAAAAAACAAAAGCAGGGAAAGATGCAGTTCTTTTCTGTGGACTCCACGGATTTCTGCCACCATTGGCTTATTCAGTGATTTTTTTTAAAAGCATTATGAGTATAATTAGAACTTTTTGAAAGGTGTTTGGTGGAAACTTGCAATAGAAGGTTTTATACATGACTAACACTTCCACGTCCACAAAATGTAGTTACTCGGATAATTTTTTTGTTGTTGGTATGCCTTTTTCATAACATTTATAGGGATCAGGTTGTAGAATTCAATGTAACACAGCAATTCTGTGTTCAATCTATGCTTATCATATATAAAAGTTTGTGTAAATGAAAGAAGATTCCATGAATAAACTTTTTTGACAAAAAAAAAGAAGAAAGAAACTAGTGTGAAAGTTTGAAAATGTAATATTATCAAATTTTTGGTGCAAAAAAATAAAATGATGTTCTACACATCATAAATTTCTTGTAAATCCCCTTAGATTGCCTTGTTTCATCATTTAGAATTTCACTCTATAAACATCTACACTTTGTTGCGACTATTTCTAATACTTTTATGCAAATAAAAGTATTTTATTATGATGTCTGCAACAGACAGTCAGTATCACAAAATAAATGAACAGAAAAGCATATAGCGATCTTGATTAAAAACAATTTAATCTTCATTTCAGCAGATGGAATTTACAAACACCATTGAAACAAGGAAATGAACGATCTACTTTCAGATGACAAGTTAAATAAAAATTATCTCCATTTCTTTAACAAAATGCAGCATTGAACAATGTAGTATTGCTGACAGTGATATGGAACAATAGCCAAAAGCCATAAATAGATGAGTGGACCCGATTGAGCTAAGCAGGATTTCAGTCACTGACAGCATTAAGCAGTGGAATGTATTGCCTGTGTTGGAATTCGTGGCTGAAGATGCAGCAGTCTTGTGGGAGGCTGTGGACAGCCTCCTTACCGGTGAAGATTGGGAGGAAACTGTATCGCAGCCAAGCCAATAGGGAACCTTATTAGCATAGATATTAATGCATTTATCTCAGTCTTGTGTTTAGTCATGACAGAGACACATAGTCAGAACTGCTGTAACAAGTGGATAACTCATTCTCCTGGGGCGGGGGAATAGAAAGCTGGGCAGATGTGATACTGATGACACCTTCTTGTACTAGGGTCATACTGAAAGTCGTGAGCAAAACTTTTTTAAAAATCAGAATTTATAGATAGATAGAGAAAATATAAATGTATCACCTTACTCTGCATCCTTTTGCACTTCATGTAGAAGTCACATGATGTCACCATCATGTGTCATGTGACCATGGAGGGCATAAACAAAATGGTGGATGCTGAAGTTTCGTTTCGTCAATGTGCTGTTTTTGAGTTCCTCATTAAAAAGGAAATCCCCGCTGCTGAAACTCACCAAAGACTTCAACTTGCTTATGGAGATGTGTGTATGGGTGCTAGCAGTGTTAGGAGGTGGGTGAAACATTTCAAAGATGGAAACACGAGCATCCAAGATATGCCTCACAGCGGCCACCCTGGAACTGCCTCCACTAAACGCAAGTGGACAGGGTTGACAACATCATTAAAGAAGACAGATGTGTCACAGTATCTGAAATCACTGTAAATCTTGGAATAGGACATAATGCAGTACAGGAAATGATTAAAACTCAAGGCTATAGAAAAGTTTGTGTCAGCTGGGCCCCACAGGAGAGAACATCCAGAAAGCAGTGCGTCTGTGCTGTTGGTCAGCTGGAACGGAATTCTACCAGGAGGGTATTTTCAAACTTGCAGAGCAATGGGAAAAATGTGTGCAGAGAAATGGAGATTATGTTGAAAAGTGAAGAAAAGGATGCAGTTTAAGGTGATATCTATAAATTCTAATTTTTAAAACAGTTTTGCTCACGACTTTCAGTGTGACCCTCGTATGTTTTACCGGTGAAGGAAAATGCAGGCACTGACATCGCATCTCCATTGTGCCTCACTACCACAACACCTGGCTACCCTTATTTGGATTACTGTTGCAAAGGGCGTGCCTTGTGAGGTCTTTTACTGCTCCCTGGGCTATAGCGTTGTATTACATCTCAGTACTGGCATGTATGGTGACATAATTGTGCTATATTTGATGAGAACCTCAGATTTATTCAGAGATTGAGATTCATTTAGTAAGAAGCTGAATTGATTTGACTGAATCTGAGGATTATTTGAATTTGTTTTTCAGCCAGGGATTCTCAATCTGTGGAGAATTTTAGGGTTCCAGGGTGGGAACAGATTAACATACTCAAACTGTTGGAATACTGATTTCCCCACCCCAGATCCATCATTTTGAGAATCCCTATTTTAAATGATACAGATATTTTACTTTTTACTTACAATGCTTCTTCACAGCCTAGAGAGCAGCAGAGGATTGTGGATGCTGGTGGGTTTGTCACATTCAACGGGGTTTGGCGGGTTGCTGGTGTTCTTGCCACATCTCGAGCTTTCGGAGATTACCCTCTGAAGCAGCGGAGGTTTGTGACTGTTGAACCAGAGTTTAATGTGTATGACATGAAGGAATCAAAACCTCACTTCGTCATTTTGGCAACTGATGGGCTGTGGGATGTCTTCAGTAATGAGGATGCTGTACAGTTTATCAGGTAAATGTTTCTTTCTTAGTTTCTGCCTATAATATTAGTCAAGACTGTATGTTGGGTAGGCTGTAGTACTTGACTTCTCACCAAGAAGGTTGTGAGTTTATTACTTGTTTACTGGCATCATCTAATTGACCTAGTTTTAAAAGAATGGGTGCCTGACACACTAGTGCTGAGGAGAACGGTCTCTTAAAATGGAGAATGTCTATCTTGTGATAGTGGAATACTTGGCATTTAGGTCCGGGAGTTCTTTCAAATGGTAATTTACAAGTTTTCACATGCAAGTGATTGATTGATTAATTGTGTTGTTAAGGGCTACATTAGAAAGATTGCAATATACCACAACCTCCAGAGCAATGGAGCTGTTCAAGGTCAGCAAGATGCCATCTTCAGGTGGTGGCAGGGGTATGCAGGCTTCAGTGATATTACAGTCCAGCTCCATGTCCAGTGTGCTGCAAGATCTTAACTGCGGAATTTATAGCAGAGTTTACAACTATATGGAGAGACACAAGTTTTGTCATGCAGTTTTCTTCTACCTCTTTGTCATGCAGTTTTCTTCTGCTTCTTTTCTTTTCTTAAGTTCCATACCCTGAGCCAACTAGACAAGAAGCTAGTTATCTCCTTGTATCCCATGATCAGCAGGAGCTCCTCATGTTTGCTATGGTAGAGTCTGAGCTTCAGATGGTTATGTTCTAGAGACTGTATTGGCATGTGCACCCTTTAATTTATGGTGAATAAATCAATATATGAATTGGAAAGACAGCTACAACTCGTGACAGAGGATGTGGCATGAAACAGTAGGTTAACTTCATGTTCATGTTAACCTTCTATTTGCCACAGAGGTTCTGATTAATCAGGCCTGGATGCCTCTTATGTAGATCTGAAATGTGTTCAAGGCATGAGGGGAAAAAAAAACTTAATAGTTTCCATCTTCACTGCCTGGGCAGAATACTGATCATCAAGTGGCAAGATGAAGTAACCAACTCTGAGGTTCTGCACCATGCTAAGCTTCCTTCAGTGATGACAGTGCTAAGCAGCAGAAGACTGGGATGGCTGGGACATGTAACAAGAATGTATAGCAGATATATTCCCAAGCAGGTTGTATATGGCAAACTTAAGGAAGGAGGGAGGCCTCGTGGTAGACATAATCTGAGATGTGAAGATATTTGTAAGTGCAAGATTTTTCTATAAGTCATGAAGTCTGGGAAGAACTTGTGAAAAACCAACTCATCTGGAGAATGACTCTGGCACAATGGTGCAGCATCATTTGAGGAGGAAGTGAGGGACCAGACTTGAAGTTGGAAGATGAAATGTCAGGAAACTGGACCGTGCAACAAAAATATTGCTGGCAGTTATTGTGGCTGATTATGCCAATCCCCAATTTCTTGGACATGTCACGAGAATACAGAAGTTAAAGAACCTAGTAGTGACTAAAAAATTCAAGGGAAAAAAAAAAGGAAGAGAGGAAGGCCAAGAGAAAAATATCTCGATGGACTGACCAGGTGGCAGGGAAAAAGACGAGCATCTGAACTGAAACACCAAGGACAGCACAAGATGGAGAAGTATGATCTCCAGTGCTGTTCAGCACAGCACACAATAATAATAATAATGATAATAATAATAAATAACTGTGATAGTTCATGGTAGGCAATACAATTGCTATAAATTTGGGATAAAAGTTGTACTTAGTTAATCGAATGAATGAACGAACAGACTTTATTTTCAAAGGGTTAAGAATCAGTAATATCAGCATCATCTGTTTGATATTATTCACATTCCAGTTACCCATTGTTTGTGTAACCAGTTGTAAAACTTCCATCTTTATCATTGTTTTATTTATTAATTGTCGGTAACTGGTATGTCATTGTTCCATTTTCCCCTTTCATAAACAGTGAAAGACTAGATGAACCACATTTCGGGGCTAAGAGTTTGGCCTTGCAGGCCTATTATCGTGGATCCCTGGATAACATCACAGTCATGGTCATCAATTTCAAGAAGAAGCGAGCCCTCCAGAAAAGATTTGACAAGCAGAAGAATAATGCAGAGACACAGACATCAGCAGAAAAGAAAGACTTGTAGCATTATCAGCGATTTGAGTTCTGTGAAAGTTGAAGATTTCAGGTTGGTGTATATAATAGTGTTTAGTGTGTTGCACTAGAATTGGGTATGTATTAGTTTCTTACGGAACAAAAAAAAAAATCATGAAAAAAATGTTCCTCAGAGACCTTTATAATGGATAAAAATATTTTTATCTTTACAGTAGTTGCAATGTTATGTTTATTTCAAGAATGATAGTGGTCCTAGTGACAACCTTAAAATTGGGCTAAAAATTTCTAAAGCACTGACCCTTCATCATATACGTTGACTAATGGTTACTAATGATGTAAAGAATGTCTTGCAGGTGGCAGCACATAGCCAACGATCTACATGTTGTCAAAGTAGCAGCGTAAAGATAGTCACTCCCATAGAGATATGCACCAGTGATCTACATCATGTCATAGTAGCAATGTAAAGATAGTCACTCCTCTAGAGACATGCACCAGTGATCTACATCATGTCATAGCAGCAATGTAAAGATAGTCACTCCCATAGAGATATGCACCAGTGATCTACATCATGTCATAGTAGCAATGTAAAGATAGTCACTCCCATAGAGATATGCACCAGTGATCTACATCATGTCATAGTAGCAATGTAAAGATAGTCACTCCCATAGAGATATGCACCAGTGATCTACATCATGTCATAGCAGCAATGTAAAGATAGTCACTCCTCTAGAGATATGCACCAGTGATCTACATCATGTCATAGCAGCAATGTAAAGATAGTCACACCCCTAGAGATGTGCACCAATGGTCTACACCATATCATAGTAGCAATGTAAAGATAGTCACACCTCTAGAGATATGCACCAGTGATCTACATCATGTCATAGTAGCAATGTAAAGATAGTCACTCCCATAGAGATATGCACCAGTGATCTACATCATGTCATAGTAGCAATGTAAAGATAGTCACTCCTCTAGAGACATGCACCAGTGATCTACATCATGTCATAGTAGCAATGTTGTACATCATGTCATAGTAGCAATGTAAAGATAGTCACTCCTCTAGAGACATGCACCAGTGATCTACATCATGTCATAGTAGCAATGTAAAGATAGTCACACCCCTAGAGATGTGCACCAATGGTCTACACCATATCATAGTAGCAATGTAAAGATAGTCACTCCTCTAGAGATGTGGAACTGCAGTTCTGTGATCCATCTTTTGAGCAGCGAAGAGATGAAACCTATCAGAATTCACCATCAAGTGCAACATATTCAGATCTTCTCAAAAACTATCTTCGATTTGCAGTAAAATCCAAATAACTGCTGAGTGCAGGTGTGTTCTTGCAAACTAACAGTACTAATCCTTTACTGCCCATGCAACATCTGAGACCACTATGGAACTGCACTTCAAGTGTCTTTCACATCTTCTATATTCATCAGGCCTTGCCCCGAGTGATTACATCTTTGGACCACTCAAAGAGGCAAAGGGCAGAATGACTTTCAGAATTGTAGAAGAGGTGCAACAGGTGGTGCATGAGTGAGTGTAAATGCAGAAATTCATGCCCTTTGTAAATACTGGAGGACTTGCATTGAACATAAAAGAGACTGTATATATGAAAATGATGCAGTTATATGAGATTTTTTTGCATATATAAATTGTGGGGGGAAATCTTTTGTTAAGTTTTCATTTGGATCATCCTTATGTATATGAAGTATCACTTTTTAATCCACTTATTATTAATGTTAAAGTTAACAAGTGGCTTAGAGAGAGCAGTTGTGACTGGACTCTATCGGATATAACTTTCTTAAAATATGTAAACTGTGGACATGCTTTACTGCTGCATTGTTCAGATGGATACATTAAATGAAAAAATATATATATAAATGCTGATGGCTATTTCAAAACATATTTAATGATAAAAGGGTTAATTTATTTAACAATTAGGAGCACCATCTTCAAATGAAACATTGCAAGGGGTTAAAATACTCGGTAACAAGATCCTCTGTTGATTAATTTTACCAAAACCTTAGAAATAAGAAATTGCCACTCATTCCTGCGCATCTGGAAATCCTTCCAGGTTCCAATGTGACCTACACGTCCATCGCAAGATGCTGTGGGAAAAAAAAAGGTGATATCTAGCAGTTGTTTTAAAACTAACAAGCATAGAACAGAGATAAGACAGATGAGTGAACAACAACCAGTCTCATGGGTGATCAGGAAAAGGAGATGGACATATGTTGGTCACTTGATGAGAAGAAATGATCAGAGACTCCCAAAACAAGCTATCAAGTGCAACACAACAGGCCAAAGAAAAAGAGGCAGACCGCGTGAAACTCTGAAGAGGACATTGTTAAGAGAGGCCAAATTAACAGGCATAAAATCCCTTGATGAGGTTGAAAGACTCGCCGAAGACAGGAAAATTGGCGAACTACTTTGCGAGCCCTATGTGACGTTCAACGGCACGGGAAGGATATAAGATAAGATAAGAAGATTAAGGTTGAAAATTTAGATGGACATGATTGTGAACAGGGCCTTCTTAGCATAGCCATGTCTCTGTTGGTGTTTTTGGCTGTCATATTTTAGTCCTCGTTATTATGTTTTGCATTTTGTCAGGATTTACACTGCTGTTCCAGCTTGAGAATATGTGATGAAAATATATTCTTTAATTTGGTTGGAAATTTTGGTTTTAATTCTGATGTTTTTAAGAACTTTGTAGAAAACCAAATGTGTGTAAGCTAGATGTTAACAGAGTGATCTTTACATTAGAAAAGTATGTCAGTCTGCTGATACATTTTGCATTATTTCAGTTTTAAGAAGTCATGTTTTTTTTTAATTGATAGAGGCTACAGTCATATTTTGCATTGACAGAGGCCACAGTCATGTTTGCATTGATGGAGCTACAGTCATGTTTTGCATTTATAGAGGCTACAGTCATATATTTTTATTTATAGAGGCTGCAGTCATGTTTTTCATTGATAGAAGCTACAGTCATGTTTTGCATAGACAGAGACTACCCATCATGTTTTGAATTGATAGAGGCAACATGATGTGCAGTAAATGGTTGAATCGGTCACACTTGAATGAAGTAGCCTTTTCTTCTTGCTTCAGGAAATTTTGTTTCAAGACATTCAAGGTTCATGGAACTGCAGACATGATGTCTTTAAATTTACTTCAGGTGTTCTCAAGTTGAGTTAGAGATGTTGGGCAGCAAGACACATACTAATGACACAAAGCAACCAACACCCTTTTCAGGGTTAACACCAAAGGAAAAAAAAAAACTTCAAGTGTCATGAAGCTGCAGACATGATGTATCTTTAAATTCACTTCCATTGTCCTTAAACTGTAGGCATGTTTTTAAATTCACTTCAGATGTCATGAAACTACAGACACACATGTTTTTAAATTCACTTCAGATGTCATGAAACTACAAACACACATGTTTTTAAATTCACTTCAGATGTCATGAAACTACAGACACACATGTCTTTAAATTCTCAAACTTCTCAAAATTATATGTTTCTTTTTTCACCATAATAAAGGTCTTAGAGTAGATTGACTGTACAGTCAGTGTAAACTGGTTTATCACTTAGAAACAGTATAGTGGAGACTCCCTACATCCTAGCTTTAAAAATGGGTACCTGACCCAAATGTGGTAAGAAAAACTGCGGAATCAAGGTGTCATCTTGGGAAGTGGGATGTACCAAAATACACACCAAACACAAAGCTGTTGGTCTAGTGAATGATTAATGAATGTTCATGTGGAAATTTGCCTCCTGTTACTTCATTGATCTCAAAGAAAGATACACGCACATACACAAAAGGAACCTAATTAAATCCATAAGAAAATGATAGTTATCATTCATTGAATATATAATGAGAAAGGGAGGATTTGAAAATATCATAACAGCAGGAAAGATAAGCGGGAAGAAAGGCAGGGGAAGGCCAAGAGGGAAAAAAAAAAAATCATGGACAGTCTAACACGATGACACAGTTAAAAAGCTGAACTGATGGGAGATATCGAGGATCAAGATTTGTGTAGAAGTGTGACCACCACCACCTGCCAGCATGGTACATAATGATGATGATGGCGTACACAGATATTTGGATAACTTTTAGTGTGAAGTCAGGATTTTATTACCTCAAACTTTTTTTTTTTTAAAGTGATTACTTTTGTATCTCATGTCATATTTGTTATAAAAGTGACATAAATCTCATTTTGTGGCACAACATCATATTTGCCAAGTAGGGTGTTTACAGCAGTCATGAATCTCAGGCATATAAAGTAATAGTATAATGTGTTATAATGGACATGGGGGAAACTAGTTTTGAACATCAGCTTGGGAAGAAAAATGTCTGTTCATAGCTTCCTAGGCAGTGAGACTGGATGTCAGCCTCCAGAATGGAGAATATCAACAAGTCAAGGCACACCATGGTCCATTGAACACAATTTTTGTGTATATTAATGGAAAGGAAAATCTCACATAAAAATCTGTCCAGTAAATAAGGAACAACGTCTGAATTGGTTTTTTTTTATGTATTAAATTTTGATAATTTTAGCAGGAATCAAACGTTACTTTAAAAGTTGTGTACAGCATAGTGTTTTGTAATTCTCTAAGTTTGAAAAGTATGTGGTTTTTTGGGGGGAGGTTTTTTTTTTTGCACTTGTTAACTTAGAGAATGATTCTCTAACTCGAAGTTAATAGGTATGCTGATTTTGTCAGTATTTCCATGATGATTGAGCTGTTATTTGTAATGTTTATTTTACCCATGTCGTGCAGTATTTTTTTTTATTAGGTTATTTATGCCATTTCAGCGTGATCAGAGGCTTGATGTATGTCGTGTTTAAAATGTTATTTTGTTAGCAGTGAATCAAATGATGTGCCAGGCTGTTATATTATTGTTATTTAAAATGCTATGATCTATGTTGCATTGTTGTAGTTTCTCAAAAATGTTATGATTTGTTGTAGCTTATTACTGTAGCTGCTTATTACAGTGCACTATGACCCAGTTTTGAAATTTCAAAGAATTTCTTCGGTATCAAAGTATTAATGGGTATACAGATCAAAGCAGGCCTTACATGGTAACAAAGCAACAATGTATTAGTTCATTTTCATCTTTTTTCTGTGAAAAAGAATGTAAAAGATGAAAGAAAAAGGCTGAAGAAGACAAAATTATGAGCAAAGAAAGGGAAATTTAAGAAGTCTAAATAAATGTTGGCTTAGCTGCCACATGTACAAACAAGAGTCAGAACTGTAGCTATTCGTCCTTTGAAGATTAACTTCCTGACTAAAGAGGAACTGATAAAGACCAAAGACTGACAAAGGGACAAGATTAACTTCCTGACTAAAGAGGAACTGGTAAAGACCAAAGACTGACAAAGGGACAAGATTAACTTTCCACCTGCTTTTGCAAAGATATCATGTAAATAAGGTAGACAGACATGTAAATAACTGGATACAGCACTAAGTAAATAGACGTGGTAAAGAAGGAAAGAAAAAAAAACAATGGCTTTACAGCTGAAGTTATTTTCTGGTGCATGTTGTTTCTGTTACTAACATCAGAAATGATTCATTGAATAATTTATACTAAGACCCCCAACAGCAGAGATATTTAAGAAGATTGTCCAAGAGCAAATAGACTAGGTCTATCCATGTCCTTGGTCAGCGATTGGCTAAGCAAACACCATCGAGTATGCCCCTTGGCATCTTGCAGGGCAGGAGCAAACTCTCTCCACCTCTCATGGCACAGCCAAGACTGATCATTACATGTCAGTACTAGCTGTTCTGAACTGAATGCTTTTGTATAATGGCCCAGGAGAACCCTCCATAACAATAATCTGAGAGTCAAGTGAGAATGCTCAAGCTAATGGCTCCATGCAAGTCTAAGGTATAGGGGCAGTACAAGCTAAAGTGTATTATGTATATAGTTACCTGGCAAGGAAAATAGCACAGTTATCTGGATCAGGACATGTTTAAGTGTGTCCTGTATGGCTACCAGGAAAGTGGCACATGTAGTAATATTAAAGGTACATTAATCATCCTCATCTTGCCAGAAAGGCTTGGACTTCTCTGTTTAATGCCTGTATGGTTACCAGGAAAACAGTACATTTACCTGAATCATCACATGTTTGAGTGTACCCTGTATGGTTACCAGGAAAACAGTACATTTACCTGAATCATCACATGTTTGAGTGTACCCTGTATGGTTACCAGGAAAACAGTACATTTACCTGAATCATCACATGTTTGAGTGTACCCTGTATGGTTACCAGGAAAACGGTATACCTGGATTGACACATATTTAAGTGTGTCCTGTATGGTTACCATGAAAACAGCACATTTACCTGGATCAACACATATTTAAGTGTGTCCTGTATGGTTACCAGGAAAACAGCACATTTACCTAGATCAACACATATTTAAGTGTGTCCTGTATGGTTACCATGAAAACAGCACATTTACCTAGATCAACACATATTTAAGTGTGTCCTGTATGGTTACCATGAAAACAGCACATTTACCTAGATCAACACATATTTAAGTGTGTCCTGTATGGTTACCAGGAAAACAGCACGTATAGTAATATTAAAGGTACATTAATCATCCTCATCTTGAAAGAAAGGCTTGGACTTCTCTGCTTAATGCAATCTGTGGTGGTTTTAATCAGATCTTCACCTTTCCCTCCCCCCCCCCCCCCCACACACACACACCTTGTCACTTCTTAATCATGCCAGAATATTTCTCACATGCTGTCCTTTGTCTTTTTTTTTTTTTTTTTTCACCTTCAGTTTTCTGGTGATTGTCATGTTCTCTGATTTTCCTCTCATTGACATCGGACATCTTCAGAAGAGTTTTGATTGTCTTCTTCACTTAGATTTGATTAATTTCTCACATTCTGCACATTTTCTACACATTTTTCTGTCTTATTGTTTCAGGGTTGCTTCAGTTTTCCCTAAAGTCCTGTGTCCATGGCTTCGGTTTGTCATTTTATCTGCTCATTTGCTTTTGACATCATGCTAACATGGGAACATAAATTTTATAGTTTATATTTTTAAAAAAATATATATTAACAAATTTTATAGGGGTCTTGGGGTTAAGTATTTGAGGTCATAGGTTTGAATCCCACCAGAAGTGGCAGGGGAATGTTTTTTTCCTCATGAATCCTCCAGCAATAAATTCTCCTGGTCTTTAGGTAGTGGGAACAAATGTCCGTGTGCTAAAAAAGTTTTGGCGGTTAGACATTGCATGTACTTCCAGTCCCCGGGTAAAACTCTGGGAAAAATCTACATCAGAGACTGGTACAGGTACCCGGAGCAACACTTGTTTCAGTTGTCAATTTTAGCACAGCAGGACGAGATGGGAATGTCTTGACTGCGAAAAAGCCATTTCCGAACAAAAAATAAACGTAAACTGTTTTAATATCTTTTTTTCCTTAGCTACATAGTATTTATTATTTGATATATTTTTAATGCCATAGATCAAATTTATATTTTCCGTGGACAGATTATTTGATATATTTTTAATGCCATAAATCAAATTTATATTTTCCATAGACAGTTTTTGTTTCAAAGAAACTAAATTTTCAGTCGGCTCAGTGCCATCCCAGCATTACAAATACGTACAAATATTCTTTCAGCTTTATGTAATTGTTTTCATGTTTTTGCTATTTCAGTGTTAAACTTCTGATGCTTTCTTTGATGACCCTTTTTTTCAGTATTTTTTTCTGTTTCTGCTATCAGCTGTGTCATCTGACTTTGTTAGGTTATTGAAACTGTGGTGATTTTATTTCTGTTCCTTTCAGATTTTTTAATCCTCCTTATGTTTTTTTTTTTTTCCCCCATTTTGTAGCCAGAGTCACAGTTTTCTTGATATTGTTGTGTATTCTTATCGTTTTTAATTCCAGAAAATTTGTTCCTGAAAAATTCTCAGGTCTGCATTTTCTGTGTATAGTTTTTGAAACATCTCTGTTTTCTGTTTCATTGGTTTTTTTGTTTTTTTTTAAGTCATTATGTAAACACAACACAAATATGATGCCTTAGTTACCCCTCAGAGGTAATTTCATCATTCATTCATTGATTTGCATGTCCCTTGTGGAACTTTGCCTCCCCAACAGCTCTCCTGTAGGCCTCTCAATTGTGAGCAAGATGCCCTGCTGCTGATGCATCCATTTGCGGATCCTCAACGATGTCTTTTATAATTGTTAGTATGAAATTACACTGACATTGTATGCTTCATCACAAAGTCACGGTGGTTTGAAGGGGTTGATAGCAGAAGGCAAAGTGTCCAGGAAAAGAGAAAAGGGCGACCTTGCCACAGGTGAACTCGGGACATCATGGAAAGTCTGAATATGTCATTGCAAGATGGTGATCAGCTTGCACAGGACCACACTGGATTCAGGGAGACAGTGAGAGAGAGAGTTAGCATTCTGGAAATGACATGTGACATTAAGAAGAAGAAAGTCACATTGAAGGGAAGGTAGAGGATACTCTCCTGTTCCTTTGCATGTGTATTGTTATAACAGAAGATGGAATGGCTTTGAGATATCGAGTTTTTTTTGTGTGATAAGCAAATATGATCAAAGTTATAGAGAAGTCACCGGGAACGATGGTGCAGTAGATGCATGGGCAGATCACTCTGTGTAATAGCCAGAGTTATCCACCCTGTCACATTGTTCAGCTATGTCAGTCACACATTCAGTTCTGAACTTTACACAGTTATTTATTGTTTAAAAGTCATAAATAATTTTAAGCTTCTTTCAAACTTTCTACTTGGCAATAAAAATGTTAAATAATACATTTAACATCTGTTTAAAAAGTACCTGAATTGATAGTAAATACAAAGCATTTTTCATGTGTCATTTCTTTTTCATATTTTCTTTTAAAATATGAACACCCTGGTTATTTTAATTTTAGTAATCAAAAACAGGCAGCCTAGTTGGCTGAGTGGTTAGGCACTCAGCCTATTAATCCCGTGGTACCAAGTTCAGGTCCCAGCGGTGGGTTTTTTTTTTTTTTTCTGGTACTACCAAACCAAAAAGGCCCCCGGGGATCCACCCAGCCTCTAAAAATGAGTACCAGAGAAATCTGGGAAGGTAAATGTGTGCCAGATGTGATACTGACCTCATCAGACTTTCATGTGCTGATGATCTTGAAAATACGGGCCTAATACCACATCCTCAATATGTCTTAATGGCGTGGAAACTGGGATTTTACCTTTTTAGTAAAGTTTTGCTTTCCCCCCCCCCCCCTTTTGTAAATGTGTACACAGTTTTCTGTAGGTTGTATTGTTTGTAGTCTCTCTTCTTTATTTTATTTGTTGTTGTTGTTGTTGTAAAAGCTGCACATTTCCACTTTGAAAGAGGGAAAAATTGAGCCAGTGCTGCCAGCCCATACAGGCTTACATCATCAGATCACCCTGGAGAGGTGGGATGTAAAGCTGAACAGTCACAAAAATGTGGAGAAAACTTGGCAGGGCTCCAGATTTTGCTTGAATGAATACTTGATCTTACAAAAATACCAGAACAATATGGTATAGAAGTGAAGAACCGTTTCAAAATCCTGATGGCTGTACAGGAGGAGATGACGCCAGATGAATTGGCTACACAGGCCAGAGATATCTTAATAACAAAAGACATGGTTCCAGTAAAGAAAACACAAAAGAATGAATGGATTACAGCAGGCACACTAGAACTGATAAAACAACATGGAGAAATGAAAAAGCACTGGAAAGTGACAAACAACAACAAAGAGGAATATAAATCTTTAACAAAAGAAGTACGAAGAAACATAAGAAAAGACAAAAAACAATACGTACAAGATTGTTGTGAAAGAATAGAAGGACATCAGAAGTGTGGAAGAGATAGTGAAATGTTTAAAGAAATGAAGACATTGATGAGAAATGTCACACCTAAGCTAAATGTAATTTGTGATGAGATGGGGAATACCTTGACAGAGACAGAGGAAATTCTAGAAAGATGGAAGGAATATTGCAGAGGAATGTATAAAACAACTGACTGTGAAAGCAGAAATCAACAGCGTGAATTATTATTGGAGGAGAAAGAACCCGAACCGACAATAGAAGAAGTTTTATGGGCAATAAAGAATCTGAAAAATGGTAAATCATCGGGGTTTGATGAGGTAACAGCTGAACTTATTAAAGCAGGAGGAAAGGAATGTGCAGCAATCTATCATGTACTGTGTAAAAAGATATGGCATTCAAGTATTTGGCCAAAAGAATGGAAAAGAACTGTATTCATACCAGTGCCAAAAAAGAGTAACCTGAAATTATGCACAAACTTTAGTCATGCCAGTAAAATTCTGCTAAAAATCATAAGAAAATAGAAGACATCAACATAGTCCAAGCTGGTTTCAGGCAAGGAAGAGGATTAAGAGGTCATATATTCAATATTAGGTTAATAAAAGAGAAATTATACCCATACTACAAGAACTTAATATTGAAGAAGGCCGGCTAGTAAAAAGGATTAAACAGAGAAAACTTAAATATTTTGGACACATTAAACGTCATGATAATCTAAAGAAGACCATCTTGGAAGGGTGCATTATGGGAAAAAGAAAGAGGGGAAAACACAAAAAGGAATGGAAAAACTAATTATGTCAGTCCGTAAGAACAGTGAAGAGCAAAACCTCTATCTTAATGCAAAGAAAACTAAATTGATGATAACTGACAAAACAAACATGGCAGCTGAAATACGTATGAATGAGGAAAAATTGGAAGAAGTGGAGAGTTTTTAATATATTGGATCACTACTAACTAATAATGGAGATACAATGAGGGAAATTAAAAGGAGGACATCTGTCGCTCTTCAGAAAGTAAAACAACTAAAGAATCTGTGGAGAGAAACAGACAGAACCATAAAAATAAAATTCTTAAGGGCATGCATCTTTCCCATCGCAGAATATGCCTGTGAGACCTGGACACTTAACAAAACAGCTGAGAAACACATAAATGCCTTTGAATGTAAATGCTACAGAAGAGTTCTTCAAATATCATGGACACAAAAAAGAACAAATGTATCCATACACAAGAATGTAATACTGAAGAAGTCTGGCTAGTAAAGAGAATTAAAGAAATAAAACATTTAAATATTTTGGACACATTAAACGTCATAATCTAGAGAAGACCGTATTGGAAGGGTACATAATGGGAAAAAGAAAGAGAAGAAGACCAAGTTGAAGATGGCTGCAAGACATCACTGATGATCTGCAAATGGATGCACCAGCAGCAGGCCATATTGCTCACAACTGAGAGACCTACAGGAGTGGTGTTAGGGAGGCAAAGTTTTGCAAGGGACATGCAGTTGAGTGAATGAATACTTAATATGCTGAAGAGCAATATGAGATTTATTGTAAGAAGTAGCATTTCTTGAAATACTTGTTATGCTGAAGAACAATGTAAGATTTTTTATAAGAAGTAGCATTTGAGTAATCGTATTTAAAGGAAAATATAGGAGTAGATGTTTTTTTTTTCTAAAGGTGAAGAATTGAGCATGTGGGCTGACAATCTGTCCTTTATCTTTCACTCTGTCACAGATATTTGATGATTATGAAGTTATTTGCTGAGATAAGACTGCATTTGCCAAGAGGAGCCACTCAGTCTGCTAATACAATGGTACTGAGGTGAAGTCCCGGCAGTGGGGATTTTTTTTTTCCCTGGTACCACCACACCTAAAAGGCCCCGGGGTTCACCCGCTTCTGTAAATGTGTACCAGAGGAATCTGAGAAGATAAATGTGGCCAGGTGTGATACTGACCACATCACACTTTCATGTGATGAAGAAACATGGGTCTAACACCATATCCCCAATATGCCTTAATGGCATGGAAACGGAGATTTTACCTTTACAGTTGTACAAACATTGTTATGTTGTACATGGTTGTTGTTACTTATATGTGATTTTCATATTAAAATGATTGATATGAAAGACACAGACAGTAACAGTTCCACAGAATTAACATATCATGATTTTGTATTTGACAATCCAGTGGCTCATTTCAATTGTTTTAGTTGTAATCTTTGTATAACTTTTTTTCTTCTCATATTGGCATTGCTGTGTTTCAAAATGTGGTTATTTCTTTTGCCTTGGAATATCACACTGTTATACATTCTGACTAAGGTCTTTCAAAATACTGAATACCTGGTTAGAGGTAGATAAACAAATGCTTGGCATTTGTTGTTGGGGTGAAACTAATAAAAAGTTTCTAGTCAGCTTATTAAGATAGACGTGTGGTGTACAGTATTTAGGTGTGCACTTGGATTCATGTAATTATAAGCAGGTCACTCACCTGCAAATTGATTTGCGAATAAAAATGTATTTTAAATGCAGTTTTGTCAGACGTACCTTGTTTTGATTATATGTGTATTGTATGTTACATCATCATCATGTGCCATGCCTGTAGGCGTCAGTGACCATGTCTCTCCACAGTTTCCGATATTTTGTGTTATCCATCAGTTCTGTTGTTCTTCTCCCATGCCATTTTGTCAAACCATCCAAGATTTTCTCTCTTGATCCGCCGCTCCATTTCCTGCCTCCCATTTCCCCTTTTGTCGCAATATTTTCAATTCCTTTTCCTCTCACTATATGGCCAGCGAACCTAGACTGTTTCCCCTATAGTGTGTTTATTAAGATTCGTTTCACACTGCCATTTCTTATGCATTCTTCATTTGTTATTTTAGTTGCCCGTGGTATTCTTAACATTCTTTGTAGGAACCACATTTCGGTTACCTCTTATGCTCTTCATGTTTTTGTTAGTGACCACGATTCACTTCTACATAATAGTACTGGCTCGATATAGCATTTCAAGACTTGTTTCCAAGTATCTATTGACAAAGATGGAATACACAAAATAGATTTCATTTTCTGAAATGGTGCCTTTGCCAGTCTTTTTTTCTACTCCTGCCATCTGATGTTATTGTACCAAGATATTTGAATTTGTGCACTTGTGTATGTTACATACAGCTGCTGATTAATGAAGATTTATCTAACGCTAGCAATTGTACCCAGCTTTGCCAGAGTAAGTTTGATGAAGGATGTAACCTACCACCTCTGGGTGACAATGGTAGAATGAAATATCAAGTTCCAATTCTCTGTCTTTTCTGTAGCATTTACATTCAAAGGCATTTATGTGTTTCTCAGCTGTTTTGTTAAGTGTCCAGGTCTCACAGGCATATGTTGCAATGGGAAAGATGCATGCCCTTAAAGAGGCATGCTACAGAAGAGTTCTTCGGATATCATGGACACAAAAAAGAACAAATATATCCATACTACAAGAACTTAATATTGAAGAAGACTGACTAGTAAAAAAGATTAAAGAGAGAAAACTTAAATATTTTGGACACATTAAATGTCATGATAATCTAGAGAAAACCATCTTGGACGGGTACATAATGAGAAAAAGAAAGAGAGGAAGACCAAGTCAAAGATGGCTGCAAGACATCATTGATGATCTGCAAATGGATGCATCAGCAGCAGGCCATCTTGCTCACAACCGAGAGGCCTACAGGAGTGCTGTTAAGGAGGCAAAGTTCCGCAAGGGATATGCAAATAAATGAATGACTTCTCTGTCCTTCAGTCTATCATTTTTAATACTTTATTATTCCTCTTGTACCGTGAAGTGTTGAGGGGAGATGCAGTTGGCATTTTTGGGCCATGTGAGTGGCTTCGGTGATGTTCATGCCGTAATTCGTGAGAGTTTCTATAAGTCCATCTATACATCCTTTCTAGTGTCTTTCTCTTGATCTATGTCCTGTAGTTCTTTGATTAAACCCCTCACGGCTGGTTGTATATAAGTATGTTGGGGATACAGTGTCAGGTCAGTAGTTCTATGACCTTCGACATTTGAAAATTTGATGAGGTCAGTATCACACCTGGCCGCATTTACCTTACCAGATTTCTCTAGTACCCATTTTTAGAGGCTGGGTGAACCCGGTGGACTTTTAGGTTTGGTGGTAGAAGAAAAAAAAAGTCCCCATTGCTGGGGCTTGAACCCGTTACCACAGATTAGTAAACCGGGGAACTAACCACTCAGCTAACCAGGCCACCTTAATATGGGTTAACATGGTTTAATATCACATATGAACAGCTAGGAACAGAAGAACTGAAAGAAAAGTGATTTAACAATGATTATTTTTAAATACAGAATTTCTTTGGAGATACGATCCCAGACACCCATCATTCTCCGCGTTCACTTTTAACCCCGAGGTTAGATGATGAAGAAATGCTACAGTGACATTATTTCAATGACTTGTGCCACCGCTGCTCTAAAGTAGTATTGGTGCTATATATAGGCAGTAGGTAGTATGTTATCCGATATTCTCTCTCTCTGAACCTTAAGTGCCCAGGGCACATGGGGCTTCAGCAAGGGTTTTCCACAAATGCCTGTCCTTCGCCTTTTTTTCTGCTCTTGCCCAGGTGAGCCCTCTATTGCTCAACATCCTTTCTGTTGTTCTTCTCCATGTCTCTTTTGGTCTACTCTTACTTCTGTTCCCCTGTGGTGTCCATCTTAATGCTATTTTTGGTAGTGATTTGTCAGTCATTCGGAGCACATGTATCCGCTATTCTACTCTACCTATTTTATATGTGGTTATACTTATAATGACCATATCACCCTCTAGTGTGCTGCTGACAGGTCAAGGAAAATATGGGCACTAACACCATATCCCTGTGTGGTTCTAAGGTATGACAGGATTACCTTTACCCTTTTTACTTATAATGCCTGATATTTGTAGGCCTGCTATTTTCACTCGTGTTCTGAACTACAAAACTTGAGCTTCCACTTCCACTATATCTAAGACCCCATAGTACTATTTAGTATTACAACGATAGACAGTCAAGACTTCTCTTTCCAAACAGTCGAGGTCCGTTTCTTTCATCGTTGGTAGATGTCGGCTTAATGCCTACTTTAGTGGAGTCTGATGGTGACTGCTGATGTCTGTTTACTATTCGCTGACAGACTAACTCTCCTAGGAACGACTTTCACTCAGTGGCTAACACAAGTAGCAGCTTTGTAGATTCATGATGGCCTTATTGGTGCAACTGGTGATATAATGACGATGATGATGAGTTGAAACAAAAGCAGTGACAAATTCAGTAACCACGACATTACGCACTACAGCAAAACGACAAAATATGATTCCCGGCGTCTACTGACGTCATATGACTTCGATGTCACTGGAATCCTATCACATTCTAGACATACTGTCCTATCTACAAACTACTTACTAGCGACCGCTACAACACAAAGTCCCTACTCTAAGCTACATTCTACCTTAGACAAGCACAAAACTCCGATTCTCTATATTTTTTAACACAAAACTAAGACTCAAAATCTCTATTCCTAACTGATCATCTGACCCGTCACTACGAGGGTAGGAAACGGGACATAACTTTGTTTAAACCCAACTTTTAAATACCAGACTGACTTAGCTAACCTCTACCTTCAGAAAAATCACTATATTGTCATAGCTCCAGCTACACTGATAGTGCAACACGTGCGTGTGCACAAATGGGAAAAGTAGGCTGAACTGGGGAAAAAAATAACATGAAAATAACTTTTTAAAAGACATTTTCATTTAATATTGCCCAAGCTTACTCCTGGATTGGCCATGCATCATCTTGTGAAAAGAGTTCAAGATGAATTGATTTCTCTCTTCTCTGAGCCCGTTACAAAAAAAATAAGGGGGAAGGGGCTAGTTTTTACGATACAGAAATCTAAATATTGTAGCTTAGTTACAGCCTGCCCCAGATGTAAGTCATAGTGAACAGTTGACTCTATTTTACAAGATTTTGTTAATACAGATCCAAGTGGCACCAATATTCGTGAGCATTTTCGTGGTTTCTATAGAATCCACTACAGATTCAGTGTTAACTGAAGGTATTCTTAGAAAATGTTCACACATGAATGTTCCAATCGCAAGCATGCGTGACTATGGTACAGCAATCAGATAAGAAAAGAAGAACTTTCAGGAGTTCAACGATGCATTAGAGACTTGAATCCCTTTTTGTTCCCATTCTCTCAATGGTTAAAAGTGATTAACGTGCCAAAGCTCCCAGACATTTCTTATCTCGCCAAATTTTTTTTTTTGTTTTTTTGTAAGAACCTTCGAATGTCAGTTTTACTCCTGTCATTTTTTAAAAGGTTTTCAGCATTTCTAAATTTATTCAAACGTTGATTTGTAAGGGGAACGTGTCGAGTGACTGCGAGCGACTGGCGGGAAGTATGACGTCATAGGTTAGAGAGAGAGAGAGAAAAGAAAACTCAGGGTGACCAAGAGAATTTTGTGTCGGTTAGACAAGCTGAGGCCAAACTTGTGATATAAGATATTTATCAACGAATTCTCGAGGTTAGTGATAACAAGTGCTGGAGACCGTTAAGCAAAATACGATTGACCAACTTGAGACTCAGATGGGCGGGAAGACACCTGCAATAAATTTTAGTTGGAACAAAGATGGCGACAGACAGTCCAAGATAGGACGAGTCGCAGTGAACAGTCAGTTTATGTTTTTTTTTTTTAGTCGAAAGTATTAGTCTAACATGCGAGGCCTGCATCATACACATTTTGATTTAGTAACTATTGAAGGGAATCAAGATTATTTGCAGTATAAGTTGTTTGGGCTGATTAGTAGAAAATGTGAAGATTGAGGGAGCTAGGGCGGTGTGCTCCCTTGAATGTTTTGTGTTTGATACTGGAGTGAATTAAACTGAGATTTGACTGCGGAGTACGCTTTTTTTTTTAAAATCAAACTACAAGTGTATACCCTGCTGAGAACATCCCTTCAGATTAATTATCATCAAATCAAGTTCATGCTACCAATGCTGACTGAAAGTGAACTTTCTGACACTGAAGCCTATGGAACCATCACTTTGAGCATGAGAATAGAGCTACAGGCAGCGTCAGAAGCAATATCCTGGTTAGTGAGTCAGGACGACTCGCATACGGACTCGCAAAATATGTTACGGAGAATTGAAAGGTATTTTTTTCCGCAGGGAGTGAGTCCGGCTTCTGGAGGGGCTCTCGTTTATCCAATATGACGTAGAACTTCTGCCCCAGCTCATGCAGGAATCAAAGGCAATGAGAAAGCGGGGAGGGAAGCAGACACGGCTGCAATTCAAAGTACCCTTAGAATGGGCAAGGAGGAGGTTGCAAGAGCCACTTTGGACAGGCTGCTATGGAGGACAACATTGGGCTGAATGACGACAGTCGCATCAGGGGGGATGATCGATTTGGGGGAACGAACGAACGAACATACTTTATTTTCAAAGGGTTAAGAATTGGGTACGCAGACAGGGAGGAGTGAACGTTCTTTCCGAACGAAGTGGTTTAGCGCGCGTTACTCACAACCAGTGTGTGACTGGCTCCATCAGCAGGCGCACGCTTCAGTGGGTGTTGGGAACAGAAGGCGGAGCACGTATGGGAATGTTCGGAGTGCGGGGATTCCAGTCTCTGATTACAGATTACTAACACTTAACTGCCGTTCCCAAGGCAAGTTCCTTCCGAAAAATACGGTAAATCTTGTTATTGTTGTTGCTGTTGTTATATTTCCATCAACATTAATTCGTAATACCATTTTTACAGAGGCCATTATTTTTCTTGCATAAAAATTATATTTGTCGCTAGTAAAATTTCAGTATTTCGAAAGGCTAGAACATTTCCGGCTTGAGAACAACTACAGTCTACTTATTGAAAATAAAACAATACATGGTACGTGGGACCCAACTGGAAGATCTTGATTTTGCATATGGTATAACTCTTATCAGTGACCATGTGAAATCGATGCAAGAAAAACACAGATACCCTGTCTTTACTGGTTAGTAAAATAGGACTTCAAATTAACAAGGAAAAAATAAAAATAATGAAGCATCTCAATAATCACGAAAAAAATATACGTAGAAGGAACAGCTGTTGAAGAAGTAAATCAATTTGCGTAGCTCGACAGCTACACAGACCGGGATGGTGACACTAGAAAGGAAGTTAGAATTCGAATTAAAAAGCGGCATTAACCATCAATAATCTTGAGAACATATGGCATTCAACAGTTATAAGCACAAAAACCAAGTTAAGATTATTCAATTCAAATGTAATATCCACCCTCATTTATGCATGTGAAAGCTGGAAAACAACTAAAGAAAGAGACTAGAAATTAGACTCTTTTTAAAAACAAATGCTTAAGGAAAATACTCGGTATAAAGTGGAAGGAATTCAAGAACAACGCAGAGATCAGACAGATGAGCAAAAACAACAACCTGTCTGATGGGTAATCAGAAAAAGAAGATGGACATATATCTGTCATGTGATGAGAAGAAACAATCAGAGAATCCCAAAGCTATCAAATGGAACATATGAGGCCGAAGAAAAAGAGATGGACCACGTGAAACTCTAAAGAGGATATTGCTAAGAGAGGCCAGTTCAGTGGGCATAACATCCCTTGATGGAGTTGAAAAGCTCGTCGAAAACAGGAAAACATGGCGAACTAACATGCTAGCCCTATGTGACGTTTAACGGCACGGGAGTGATGTAAGATGATGCCAATATTTTTTTTTTCAATCCAGCAAACAAAAATTTGCTGATCCGTGACCCCCCCCCCCCATAAATCCTTCCGTGTACGCCGTGGGGGTCCATGGACCCAAGGTTAAGAACTACCGAGTTAGAACAATGCTCTTCTGTTTGGCATATATATGCTATTTGCAATGAAATTTATTTCCGCAAATTTACGAAGTATATTTGTGTCGTTGATTCATCCAGTGCTATTTTTATACACGCATGTACGAATTTCCGGTCTTGTCGCTAAGGTGATAAATAGTGTGGTCACGTGAGGTGTTGAAGGAATTGGTGAATTAACCAGATTTTGAAAATATCACAGATTTTATTAAAAGAAACAGGCATCTTCTGCCCAGTATGCATCGGTCATACCAGTCGATACTTCCTGCTCAAAACAAGTTTTTGCAAAAGAGATGGGACACCACGTATTACAATGAGCATAAAAGAAAGGTAAGCCTGGCTTTTCAAGATAGTAACAACGAAACTATACGTATATTGTTCTGTCTACACTCCCCGCCCCAAACCGTTTTTCTCTTCTCTTATTTCCTCTCGTCCCCCCCCTCTCTCTCTCTCTCTCTCTCTCTCTCTCTCTCTCTCTTTCGCTCATTCTCATGTACCCACGAATCAGAAGGTCAGTCTTCTTATCAATAAATTCATCCTCCTGCCTGATTTTCTTTCATCGTTTCTCCCATTTCTTCTGTATTGCCTTTTATTCCCCCTCCTCCACTTTGTCTGTTCTCTCTCTCTCTCTCTTTCTCTTCATTTGTCGCTATCTCTCTCTCTCACATATTCTTTCTCACTTATTTTGTCATTACTTCAGTGATATAATTCATAAACAGTTGTTGAAAGAAAAATTACAATACTATAAATCCTCGATTTGATGAACTAATAGAGGGACAGGGTTAATGCCAAAAGTCAGTTAAATTGAATGTAATCAAATGCCATTTAGAACCGTAAGGATTGCATCATCATCATGTGCCGTGCCGACTGGCGTTGGCTATTATGCTTCTCCAGACTACACGATCCTTCATGCAGGTCATCAGTTCAGTTGGTGATCTCCTCTCACACCATCCCGTCAGACTGTCCAGTATCATTTCTCTTGGTCTTCCTCTTGATCTTCTTCCTTATATTTTTCCTGTTATAATATTTTCAATGCCTCCTCTTCTCATTGCATGTCTATGAAAGTACATTGTCTCTCTGTTATCTTTTTGACAAGGTTTTTTGTCTCTCCAGCTCTTCTCATACATTCTTCATTAGTTATTTTTGCTGTCCAGGGGATTCGTAACATTCTTCTAATAAACCACATTTCTGCTGCTTCCAATGATTTTTGTGCAGACTTGCCTATTGTCCATGATTCACTTCCATATAACAAGATAGGTTCAAGGCATCTTCTGGATGCACAATCAAGGATTGCACAATGTCTTAAATGCCCCATCATGCATGTTTCATATTGCACATGTTTTGGGTAACAAGAAGTAGACTCACTTTGTTTCAGTCACAATCTGCCACAAATTATCATATGGTCAGAGGTGTTTATGATTTCTCAGTTATGATTTTTTTATTGTTGTTGTCAGATCTGTTAAATTAGAAATTCATTATATTCTAACATCTTACATCCTTCCCGTGCCGCTAAACGTCACATAGGGCCCACACGGTAGTTCGCCAAGATGTCCTGTCTTCGGCGAGTTTTTCACTCTCAGCAAGGAATGTTATGCCCACTTTAGAGTTTCACATGGTCCATCTCTTTTTCTTCAGCCTGTTATGTTCCACTTGATAGCTTGTTTGGGAATTCTCTGATTATTTCTTCTCATCATATAACCGACATATGTCTATCTTCTTTTTCTGATAACCAGTGAGATAGGCTGTTGAGTACTCATCTGTCTTATCTCTGCATTGTTCTTGAATTCATTCCACTTTATGCTGAGTATTTTCCTTAGGCATTTGTTTTTGAAAGAGCCTAATTTCTTATCTATTTTGTTAGTTGTTTTCCAGCTTTCGCATGCATAAATGAGGGTGGATATTACATTTGAACTGAATAATCTGAGCTTGGTTTTTGTGCTTATAACTGTTGAATGCCATATGTTCTCAAGATTCTTGAAGATCGATGCTGCTTTTGCTATTCTAATTCTAACTTCCTTTTTTGGTGTCACCATCCTGGTCTATGTAGCTGCCAAGGTATGCAAATTGGTTTACTTCTTCAACAGCTGTTCCTTCTACATATATTTTTCCTTTGTGGGAAGGAAATATCATGGTTTAATTTAATAAAAAGTATTTTCCTTAGGTGCCACCATGTCCCTATACTGGGGGCCATTAAATCAATGATTTACTGTAATTATCATCATCATCATGTTTCAAACCTGGAGACATTGGCAGCCCTGTCTCTCCACAGTTTCCAATCTTTCGTGTTATTCAACGGTTCTGTTGTTGTGCCTCTCCTATGCCATTTTGTCAAGCCATTTAAGATTTTCTCTCATGGTCTACCTGTTCCTTTCTTGCCTCCAATTTTCCCTGTTGTCATGATATTTTTCAATCCCTCCTCTTCTCATTTTATGGCCAGTAAACCTTGACTGTCTTCCTTATAGTGTGTTTATTAATTTTCGTTTCTCATTAGCTTTCCTTAGGTATTCTTCATCTGTTATTTTGGCTGTCCATTGTATTCTTAACATTCTTCATAGGAACTACATTTCAGTTGCCTCTAATACTCCTGCTTTTATTTTTTTTTTTTAATGACCACGATTCACTTCTATATAGTATACTGGCTCAATGTAGCATTTCAAGACTCTTTTCCTAGCATCTGTTGACAAAGATGGACTGCACACTACTACTTTTGTTAAACTGTACACTTCAGGGGGCATCAAATTTGACTTGCTTACAGATCTTTACTTTATTTCACACAATAATTAGTGTAGAAGTATGTGCCTATACATGAAGCACTGCAGTAAAGCTGTGATACCACTGTGTCACTGAATTGGATAGCATCAACCCCCCCCCCCCCCCCCTCCTCTTTTTTTCCCAACCCCACCTCACTATCGTTAGAACATCCAAAGGGCAAAAGAAAGTGAAGAAGTCTTCTCCGTGCAGAATGAAAAGGCACAATTGTCAAAACTTACTAACATGCATACAGTCAGTCAGTTTAAGTTAAACTGTAATATAAACAACAGTTGTGCTAATCTTTCTATGAGGTGCGTGATGCTGCCTCTGTTGTGGACACCAGACCACCAGCAACATTTGTACACCTTCACCTGAAGCTCAAGAAACTGCAGGTACATTTTGTTTTTTTGTTGTTTTTTTAAAAACCATTCTCACACATGTCCAGTGCATGCAGTGTAACATCTTAAGAATGAAAATGTCTCTCCAGGCTGAGACATCATCTGTTTCACCACAATGTCTCTCCAGGCTGAGACATCATCTGTTTCACCAAAATGAAATTTGGCTCAATAAAACCTATGTGCCAGCAGCAAAGGGATATAGACAGTCCAATATATCCTTCAGGGATATAGACAGTTCAACATATCCTTCAGGGATTTGTCCAACCTCAAGGAACTGATCAGACTCAGCTCCCTACAGGAGAAGCCGTATGGTGATGCTGAAAATCAAAGATGGACTGCTGCATTTGTGAGAGAGACTGGCATTGCATGAGCAGACAATGAAGAAAAAGGAGAGTAGTTATTTTTTAAAAAATCTTAATACAATATTTGCCTGTACCTGTACTTCTCACATGGTGCTGAGGACGATTTCATGAAGATAAAAATGTTAACAAACATTTCAGTTAATATTTTCATATAACAATGTTACTCATGTATTTTATGCTCTTTACTGATGTTATCATTTTAGTATTTTATGTTGTTTACTGGTATTAATGTTATGCATTTCATACTTTTTAAAACCCCTGTTATTATGTAGGTAGGTAGACAGGTAGCCCTGTTATGCCATTTAGGCAGCTGAGGGTTATGGTGCTGGTATATGTATTTTCCTTCACCTGTCAGTTACACTCAAGGTCAGTGCCATGCCCGTTGTCTTTTCTTCTCCAGAACTGGAAGAAGGCAGGTATCAATTTTGTACAGCTGGGTGACTTGGATGACTGGCCAGATTTGAACTGCTGACCTTTACAATGAGGGACTAGTGCACTAACCACTCTGACATGTCCCACCATGCATCCATATTATTATATATTCTTGTTATTTAGTTGTATTAACTAATACATTTCATGCTATTTAGTAATAATTTTATTAAGTATTTATTATTAACCTCTGTTTTTATTATGCACTTTATGTTATTTACTGGCATTTTCATTATGTATATTGTTACTTACCATTGTTATTGGTATGGATTTCATGTTAATTACTTGAATTCTGTTATCTGTTTCATTGCTTTCTGTCTGCACATTAGATTCTATATAGGCATAATATAGTACTTTTGGTGGTTTAACGCATCATTATGAGTTTTAAGTACTCAACAGGCATTAGGTTAATTTTGAAAAAATATTAAAGAAGTTCATATTATAGAGATTTAATGAATTTTTAAATCCCTTGTTGCTTTGTATCACACAGCTTGAGGAAGAGAGACTTGCAACTATAGAGAGAGACAACCGAATCCTGCTGGAAAAGATGTCATACATCATGCGAACTCAAGGACGAGTTGACAATAGGAATAATTACGAGTTCAAGAGGTCAGGGTCAATAAGTCTTTTATGATGGTTAACATAAAGGAATATTTTTCCCCATATCTTATCAGATTCAGTTTTTATCTGTTTAATTTCAACCATAAGACTTAAACCATTGCTAGCTGTTTATCTCTTTTGTTAGCTGAGCTATATACAGTCGAACCCACTTAATCTCATCACTGTATGTTGCAACTTGGATATTGTCACAGAAATTTTTATCACCAGCTAACTCCCTTAAGTAAGTAACGGGCTTTACTCCAGTTACTATCACCCTGTTTATAGGCACAAATTAGTTAATGGCACAGTAAAAATGATAAACAAAATATGAGCACTAACACCATATCCCTATGTGCCTCTAAGGTTTACCTTTATACCTTACAGTATTTTTGCACCCGGAAGAACTTTGTATCACAAACTGGGAGAGTCTAAGCTAAAACATCTCAAAAAGCTTTATCACCTTTGCGACTCATCAAAGAAAGGGCCGGTCGCTTGATCACTGCGTACGTGCCGCATTGACCTTTTGAACATGTGGGCATCAAAACTCAGGTGGTGTAAATGAAAGGCTTATCACGGCCAACCTTTCGTGATTAAAATCTGGCTTCTTTCGGTCATTGGCTCCTTTATCAAGACATGGGCAGTGTTAAGTTGGCAACTCAAGTTGATAGGTGGTCAGTCTCGAATAGTGTACTGTGAATCATATAGCTGGGAACTTCTCTCTGGTTCTCGTTGTGACAGATAATGGCTACTAAACGCAAATGTGTCGATCTGGATTTGAGCACTAAAATGGATATTCTGAAGCAAGTTGATGAAAAAGTTATGAGAAAGAACATAGCCGACAAATTTGAAACTGATGTTTCAACTGTATCAAAACTTGTTAAAAATTGAATGAGACTTTCACTCATCTTTAGTTAGGTCAAACTGTCAGCGAAGGCATGCGAGTTCTTACATGGATATTGAATGTGCTCTGCTGAAATGGTTCAAGCAGACATGTTCTGCACAGTTGCCTGTGTGTGGTCCTATGTTGATGGAAATTGCAAAATGCTTTGCAAAAGAAATAGATATGCCTGACTGGAAGTGTGATAACCACTTTCTTTAGCACTTTAAGGAACACCACAATATAACATTTAAGGTTGCTTCAGGTGAAGCAGCCCAAGTTAATGCTGATGTCGTTAATGACTGGATTTCACACTTGCCAAAAATTTTGCTTACAGCCCAGATGACATTTTTAACATGTTTTATAAACTGCTACTGAATAGAAATTTGTGCTTTCATGATGAGAAGTGCCATGGTGGTAAATGAGCTAAATATCGCTTAATAGCTGTTGTCTGGTGTAATATGTCTGTCACTGAGAAGACTCAGCTCCCTGTTATCAGAAAGTCATGAAATCTGCGGTGCTTCAAGAACGTAAAGAGCCTGCCCGTCACTAACAAGACCACCCAGCGTGCTTGGATGACAAGTGAACTGTTTGAGGACTGTGTCATTTCTTTCAACAACAAAGTGAACTGAATGAGCAGAAAAGTTTTATTGTTCGTTGACAACTGTCCGGCACACACTGATGTCACTAATCTGATGGCTACAAAACTTGTTTTCCTGCCACCTAACACAACTAGCTTGCTGCAGCCTTGCAACCAAGGTATCATTTACGCCTTCAAGCAACAATACAGAAAGTGAATAGTGCGTCATGTGTTGCATGCTGTGGAACAAAAGCGTGTCGTCGAGATCGACATCAAGGTTGCAGTTAATTTTATGCATGCTGCAGAAATGTGGTTTATTAGAAGAATGTTGCGAATCCCCTGGACAGCAAAAATAACTAATGAAGAATGTATGAGAAGAGCTGGAGAGACATAAAAACCTTGTCAGAAAGATAAGAGAGAGACAATGTACTTTCATAGGACATGCAATGAGAAGAGGGGGCATTGAAAATATTATAACAACAGGAAAAATAGAAGGAAGAAGATCAAGAGGAAGACCAAGAGAAATGATACTGGACAGTCTGACGGGATGGTGTGAGAGGATATCACCAACTGAACTGATGGCCTGCATGAAGGATCGGGTACTCTGGAGAAGCATAATAGCCAACGCCAGTCGGCACGGCACCTGATGATGATGATGATGATGCATTAAATTACATCAGTCAGTCAAAGATTAAAGCTGCTTTATCACAGTATGTACATATGTATGGGCATGTATGGGATGTATGTAGGCCATGTGATGAGAAGAAACAATCAAAGAAAACCAAAGCAAGATATCAAGTGGACCACAACAGGCCGAAGAAAAAGAGGTCGACCACATGAATCTCTAAAGAGGACATTATTAAGAGAAGCCAGTTTAGTGGGCATGAAATCCCTTGATGAAGTTAAAAAGCTACCATGCGAGGCCTATGTGACGTTTAATGGCACAGGAAGGATGCAAGATGTAATATATATATATATATATACTCGTATATATAATGCTATTTTAGTTTTTGATGTATTACAATGAAATAGAAATGATAAATGTTATTTTATGAATAAAAATATAGGTGCACTTCTTCCTCATATAGCATAAGCTCTTCAGAATTTTTTTTTTCATTATCTAATGTCAACATAGATCAACACATTAAGTTTCTAGTTGAACACAGATCAGCACATTAAGTTTCTAGTTGAACATAGATCAGCACATTAAGTTTCTAACTGATGGCTGAGATGAGCAATGACAGTGCTTGAAAAATGGGCAGAGTTTAGAAAATATTGCTACAGTAACAAAAAAAAAAGTATGTTCAATTAGACAGCTAATGGCGCAAGAGTAACATTTTTTTAAAAAGTGTCTAACAATAGAATGTCGATGATTTTGTCAATGAATTAAATTCATGCAGAGAAATATGCAGCAATCTTGGACAGTTTTGACACGGTACTGTGAGATGATATCAAGGTATTGGTTAAAAGCTTAAAATTTTGGAAGCTATGGAGAATCTTAATGAACAGGCCTTAGGTCAGATATTTAGGTCAGTTTTTCTATTATACTAAATGGCAATAACTTAAATATATATATTAAATTATATATATTATATTAAATATATACTTAATCACTACAAATTTTCTCTCTTTTTTAAAAAATTCTTGTCCAAGGAAATGAAATGTCAGGTAAGTTCTCTAAGAAATCTGGCAACTTGTCTTTCTTGGCCAGACGTTTTAACACTTTCCTTGCTTAAAAGGAAGTAACTATGCTTGATGCATTGCTCATCCAAATTTTTATCAGCTTAAAGATATCTGTCTTCATAGTTTGAATCTCGACAAACGACAACGTGAAATGGAGAGAGTGACAAGGGAAAACCAGATGATCTTGTGCCGTATAAATGCAAGGAAACCAGAATATAGTCACCTGAAGTGGCAGAAAGATTGGGAAAGAAACCAGAAATTCATGGACAGTATTTCAGCATATCCAGCAGATTGGTGGGTCAAGGTAAGTAGATCAAGTGAATAAAAAGAATATAATATTGTAACAGAGATTCTAGAAGGGAAAATGTATCAGCTGTAATTGGAAATAAAGGAGGTTGTGGAAGCTATTTATTAAATTCTGAGGTTATAGTTATATTTTGTTATGAATTAAGCTTTGTTGTTAAATTGGAAGAAATCAAGTATCATTTTTCAAAGTATGAGCTGGATTGAAGTACAATGGGTAGCTTAAATATCATCAATCCCAGCATACCACAACCAAAATGTTTAAGTCAATCTGTACTGGGGGGGGGGGGGGGGGGTTCATGAAGTATAATGTGATGGTTGTCACATTTAAATGCATCACAAAGGCAAACTCTGATATGCAGTATGACATAATTTTCTTGTATTATACATTAACTTAAACAGGAAAAGTTGTATATTGTTTTTATAATAAAACTGTTAGTATGGTGTTAGTATAGAACAGAAAACAAGAGCTAAGAACTGAGAAGAAAGAATGGAAAATTAAGAAATACAAACAATGATTTTCTCACTTACCCCTCAAGTTAATCAACTGTGCTGGGTCCATATGTATCTAGAATGATTACAGTTGTACACAAACACCATTTCCTCACAGGAAATAAACACTAATTATTTATTTACAATTAACTGAAAACAACAAGCAGGCAGCTAATATGTACATGAAAATACAAGTGGGTGGCTGCTATAAGATTACAAAAACACTTAAAAACAGTTAAATTTTAACACAAAACCACACTGAATTCAATATCCTGCACACCTCATGGTCAATTCTGACAAAGAAAAAAAAAAAACAACCATGCTTGCCAGATTTTTAGGCATAGTGAGGTTAAATTCAAAATTAAAGACCAATTAAAGACCAACATGCTACACGATGATGGCAATCTGAAGAATAACACATTGATGCAAGGAACATTGACTGGTAGACAAGGGGTTAACTCTTTCACTCCTGAGTTCCTGAGTTACTAATTTTCATGCTTTGTCAGTATAAATTTTGATGGGAAAGTTTTGTAGAAAGAAACTGGAAGAAGGTTATTCTAAAATTTAAAAATATGAGTTGGGCTAGAAATATGCTACTTGTCATCTTATTTAGACTTTACCTGAATGTTGATTAGCACAGATGTCTAAGATCTACCAATTCTGCTAGTATTGTTTTGAAGTGAAAGATTTAACTCATTAACCCTGTAATTGGTTTCCCTGATCTGGCATAATTGATTCATGATGAGAACTGTTATGAAAGGGGTGTCACATTTTCTAAATTTCATTTTGTCTGAAAGTGTATTACTTCATTATAATAAGTGTTTGAAATCGAAGTTACCTGAATGCAGAATTTTGCTAATGTAATTTGGAAGGGAAAAAAAGTATAATCCAGGAGGAAATATTTAGTGAAAAAAAAAAAAAAAGATTAAAAAAAGTTGTTTGTAAAAATAAAAAAAATCTCACTTTCCTCTATCAGATACCATCATAGAGCCACGTAAAACCATCACAGTTTCACACGTAATCCATTTGTGAATTACAGAAAAAATTTTTATGGTAATAAATCATTGAATAGTTACACAAATGTTTCACTTTATAAAATGACATCATGTCAAAGTAATTAGATGATAATAAAGAATAATATCATCATTAACATTGCAAGAACGCAAGCAGAATAAAAAATAGCCATTAGTACTTCCTTTCTGTAAATGGAAATTAACATTTAAAAATGCAGTAAGAAATGGATTGGATTAAAATATGAAATTTTAGGAATACTGATATCTTCTTAATGCTGAACCATGGTAAAACACTTCACTGAACTTTGACATTTACTAAGCCAAGTTGGCATCATAATCATCATCAGTTGCCACATTTTTTGGCACATAGAGCAAAAACATAGAGCAGAGTAGATAGCAAGTTAGTGGAGGAGGTCAATGAATTTGTATACCTTGGCAGTAGAATAGTAGAAAATGGGGACAGCACAGAGGACATCAACAGCAGACTTATTAGAGCAAACCAGGCTTTTGCATTGCTGCAGACTATATGGAAATCTAAAAAACTAAGCATAAATACGAAAATCAGGATATTTAAGAGCAATGTTCTAAGTGTACTACTCTATGGAAGTGAATGCTGGAAAATCACCAAAACAATAGAAAACAAGTTGAATTCTTTCCAGACTAAATGTTTACGAAGAATTAGAACACCATAAGAAGTAACATCTTGATGGCAGAAATGCAGATGAAGCCACTGACAGCAATTATTGAGGAACGACGCTGGCGATGGTTGGGATATGTGCTCCAAATGATTGACAACTCACTACCAAAAATAGCACTAAGATGGACACCACAGAGGAACAGAAGTAAGGGTAGACCAAAAGAGACATGGAGAAGAACAACAGAAAGGATGTTGAGCAATAGAGGGTTCACCTGGGCAAGAGCAGAAAAAAGGCAAAGAACAGGCATTTGTGGAAAACCCTTGCGGAAGTCCCATGTGCCCTGGGCACTTAAGGTTCAGAGAGAGAGAGAGAGAGAGCAAAAACAACAGAAAGAGTTTTGTCATCAGGGTTTACCACTCCCTGTCCCATTTATTTTCTTTTATGCTCTTTTCATGTGACCAATAATTTCTTTGCTTGATTTCAAGGTTTATGTTATTCATGAACATTTTTTTATTTCCTTATTTCTAACTCTGTTTTCCCATATTATTAATTTTATTTATCAGACTACTTAGCTTGCTTTCTTTTGCCTTTTTTTTTTCTCTCCTGTTTCTTAGAGACTTCTTTCACTGCATATGTAAAGTAGAATCCTTGTGTTTCCACGCCATTAAAAACATATTGGGGATGCATTGTTAGGTTTAGGCCCATATCTCCGAGAACTTCAGCACGTGAAAGTGATGTATGTAAGCAGTCTCATGCCCGGCCGCATGTACCTTCCCAGATTTCTCTGGTACCCATCTTTAGAGCCTGGGTAGATAGAGAATGGGACATCAAAATCTTTAAGGCATTGAGGTAGGGTATGATCCAGAAAAGATTGGGAAACACTGGGCTAGTCAAAATTTTGCTTGTCTGAAATGTCTGTCATTGTCATATATGAAAGTTTTGTGGAAAAGTCAGCATATCCAGATTTTTTTTTTGGTTGGATAAAATATTATACTTTAGTCACATTACTTGTCTTTTCTACTGTGCTAAAGGTGAATTCGTGGGGAATTTTTGTGCCAATAACATTTTTACTTTCTCTCTTCAGGAAAAGAAGAGCTCCAGAAGGAGGAAAGGAAGTAAAACACCAGCAGGCAAAGAGCAAAAGAGAAAAGGAGAAAAGGAGCAGACTGTGGAGAAAGAAGCAACAGAAACAGAGGAAGAACAGCAGCAGAGAGAGAAAGGTGATTCACAAGAGACTGAAGTGAAAGACACAAGACAGACCAAAGCAAAGGAGGCAAAGAAACCTGAAATTAAGGAGACGAAGCAGGGTGAGAACAAGAGGCAGAAGGAGAGGAAGGAAAAGGGAGGACTGCAGAAAGAAGACAAGAAAAAGATCGAGGAAGGGAAAGTGAAAGAGAAGCAGAGAGGGAGAAAGTTAGAGGTGCCCGTTGAAGAAGACAGTGATGTCCAGTGACAAAATAGGTCTTGAGCATATAGTGGGGATGACCGAGAAAACCGTTCTCTGATTGTTCAAAGCAACTGCTGGTTACAAGTGTTCTAAACCAACACTAGAGTTTCCAGTTTGAGGTCAAATAGTAATTTGTGGATTTAAACCATTTTCTTCAGAGAATTTTTTTTTTTTTGGTTGTAGATCAGCTTGATAAAACTACTCCAGAATAATTTTATTTTCAGCATTTGGTTTTCAAAGAATTTATTGAGAACACTTGTGAATGCTCATCAGAGAAGACATTTATATATATATATATATATATATATATATATATATATATATATATATATATATATATATTTACATATGTTAATTTACTCTCCAAATGTTGAAAATAAAGTAAAATTTATAAATTTTCACTAATTTGATAAGTCATTTCTTAAAAATGAATCATTCATTCCAAATGTTGATAATATCATGGATGGATCAAATATAATAAAGTTAAGGGCCATATTTTGCCTACCTCTAGAGTACATCTAAGCTCTAGAGTACATCTAAACTCTAGAGTACATCTAAACTATAAGCTCTAGAGTACATCTAAACTCTAGAGTACATCTAAGCTCTAGATTACATCTAAACTCTAGAGTACATCTAAGCTCTAGAGTACATCTAAACTCTAGAGTACATCTAAGTTCTAGAATACATCTAAGCTCTAGAGTACATCTAAGCTCTAGAGTACATCTAAGCTCTAGAGTAACCCAGATTTTACTTCCTGCTGCCATATTTGTTTATGTCTTAAAATTTAGAAGTAATTAAATTTATTAAATATTTGTTAATCTCCCTTAATTACTGTATAAACAATATACTGTTACACTTTAGTATGTTATTTTGGTTCTGTGATACTATTTTATACTAAATGATGTACTGAGTTTAACTTATATAATTTAACTGACTTATATAAAATGCATATATTATATGACCATATTTTGCACACTTGGTAATTATTTTCTGCATTTTACCAATATGATTTGCTGGTTATGATTTTATGTGTAAAACTGATACTGTATCACATATATAATACAGTACAGGTACCAGTAATACCCTGATTAGATGAGTGGTTAGACACATAGTTTACTAATCCCGTGGTACCAGTTTTAAGTCCCAGCAGTGGGTTTTATTTTTCCTTTCCTGGTACACAGCTAAAAGACCCCTGGGTCCACCCTGCCTCTAAAAAATGGGTACCAGAGAAATATGGGAAGGTAAATGTGGCCAGGCATGATACTGACCACATCGCACTTTCATGTGCTGAAGGTCTTGGAAATACGGCCCTAATACCATATCCCCAATATGCCTTAATGGCACGGAAATGGGAATTTGACCTTTTACCCATAATACCCAGTGGAAGAGATCATCATGCATTATTTTCTGCACATTTTCAGACAAATTCTGTACTATTTCCAAGATAAATCACAAACTTATTTATACATTAGACACAAAGCTCAACTTGTGATTTTTAAATACTTGATGTTGATAAGTAAGCTGCATAATATATTATTTTGTTTAAAAAAAAAAAAAGAAAAATAATCATTAGGCCTGTTGTACAAAGACAGCAGTTAGAGAACCTGTTAATCACTGGAAAACTCTGCAGAGAAAGAAAAAAAAAGAAAAGAAGGCTAAGGACAAAAATATCTAAACAGGCTGATCAAGTGACATGGGAGGACAACTCAGCTGAGTGGAAATATCTAGGATTGGAAGAGCATGACTGACAGTATCAAGCACCGCTGCACATAATGAATGACCAATTGGCAAGACATTCATATTTTCAGTGATGAATGCCTCATGATATATCATGGCAAACTTAATAGTCTGTTTTTAACTGTCTCATAAATGGATCACATAAGAAAGATAGTCTGTTTTTAACTGTCTCATAAATGCATCACATAAGAAAGATAACTTATTTTTCAGTTATTGTGCATTTAATTATGCATTGGTATCTAAGAAATCTGGCATAATAGGATATAAATAATTCTTTTTTTTTTAAAGTTTCAAACTTGGTACTATTTTTCCCAAAATGTGATCAGTATTTCCATCGTTTTTCTCAGAATATAAATACAGACACGATACCCAGTCAGTCAATGCAATATACAGACATGATACCCAGTTAGCCAATGCTTTGAAAATAATATCTGGAGTAATTGTGTTACAGTTAAAAGCACAGTATAATTATTCCTAAGAAGCTGAATTTCTGGACACTGCATTTTGTTAAGTATACATTTATAATGATTTACTGTGTTAAATGCGGAAGTCCTAGCTATATGTGACGGGCATATCAAGTTTTTTTTTCACGATTTCAAACATTTATTACACAGAAACTATGCTGGGTTTAGAGATGGATTTTTTTCTTTATTTTTATTTGACACACTTCAACACATGCTCTGTTTGCTGCTCAGAGAAGTGTCTAAGTGATACATGATTATGATTTCTTGCTGTTTTCTCCAATGTCCCTACATGCTAAAGCATCCGTTATCTTTGCCTTCAAAGTTTCAGTATTGGGAACTGATGAACTGAACACTTTGTCATTAGTGCATCTCCATAAAAGAAAAAAAGTCAAAGGAGGTAATGTTTGGTGAACATGGTGGCCATGATGTTGGACCGTCCCAGAGTCTTTTGTAATGCTTCATACCAGGTTTTTTTTCCTTGATAGACATTTTTTTCTTGATAGACTTTTTTTTTCCTTGATAGACATTTTTTCTTGATAGACATTTTTTCCTTGACAGACATTTTTTTCCTTGATAGACATTTTTTTTTTCCTTGATACACATTTTTTTCAAGGATTACAATGGACCCTTGACACAGTGCTAGAGGACCTTGACTTTGCAGACGACATTTGTCTACTATCAACCAGCCACAAAGATATGCAAGATAAAATAAACAAGCTAACTCAGAGTGCAAACAACATAGGGCTAAAGATCAACGTAGGAAAGACAAAGTTAACGAAGCAAAATGTGAACAACAGAAATGTACTCAGAGTAGATAGCAAGTTAGTGGAGGAGGTCAATGAATTTGTATACCTTGGCAGTAGAGTAGTAGAAAATGGAGACAGCACAGAGGACATCAACAGCAGACTTACTAGAGCAAACCAGGCTTTTGCTATGCTGCAAACTATATGGAAATCTAAAAAACTAAGCGTAAAGACGAAAATCAGGATATTTAAGAGTAATGTTCTAAGTGTACTACTCTATGGAAGTGAATGCTGGAAAATCACCAAAACAATAGAAAACAAGTTGAATTCTTTCCAGACTAAATGTTTATGAAGAATTAGAAAAATATTTTGGCCAAACACCATAAGAAATAACATCTTGTTGGCAGAAATGCAGATGAAGCCACTGACAGAATTATTGAGGAAAGACGCTGGCGATGGTTGGGACATATGCTCCGAATGACTGACAACTCACTACCCAAAATAGCACTAAGATGGACACCACAGGGGAACAGAAGTAAGGGTAGACCAAAAGAGACATGGAGAAGAACAACAGAAAGGATGTTGAGCAATAGAGGGCTCACCTGGGCAAGAGCAGAAAAAAAGGCAAAGGACAGGCATCTGTGGAAAACCCTTGCGGAAGCCCCATGTGCCTTGGGCACTTAAGGTTCAGAGAGAGAGAGAGATTTTTTCCTTGATAGGCATCATTTTGATATGGGTGACTGCAGCACTATCTTTAAAAAAAAAAAAAGAAAGGTACCTTAAGAATTGACCTACATAATATCACAATGTTCATGTTTCTGTCTAGCATAGTTTTTAAGATATAATTTGTTTTCATAACCAGGGAAAGACTTTATGATCACCTTATATATATATATTGTTAAGAGAGGCCAAATTAACAGGCATAAAATCCTTTGTTGAGGTTGAAAGACTCGCCCAAGACAGGAAAAATTGGCGAACTACTTTGCGAGCCCTATGTGATGTCTAACGGCACGGGAAGGATATAAGATATAAGATATATATATATATATATATTTTTTTTTTTGCATTTCCATTCTCCTGTCTTTTGCTTTCTACTTTTTCTTCAAGAATTCATTTAAATATGAGCAAATATGACAGTGAATGTGCCTGTGATTTTTATGTGATCTTATTTACCATAAATTTTCTTAAAATAAATTGATGACACAGTTTTTTTATGTAGAATTTTATTATTTTATGTGAACTATTTCCACAACTAAGTTATTTATTTATAAATTGTGCATTCAAATTTGTATGAGCTCAGTGTAATATAGATTTACTAATATAAAATATAGACAGGAGCTGCTTTTATGATAATAGAGGGAGAGTAATATTTCAACACTTCTCTTCAGACTAAATAGTTAAAAAAAATATGAAAAAAGACTCTTAACCTACAAAACAACATTTATGTTACACAAACATTTTTCATAATAAAAAAATCAATGCCACAGTGTTTTTTCAGGAAATGATGCCTGTTTGTAGCATTTGTGGCAGTTTAAAATTATAAACTTCTAACTACAGAACAAAACCATATGAGTGTAGTTATTTTATTTTTAATTTTATTAAAACTATTTAAATGATTCACATAAGGTTAAGCAATTTTTTAAAAAACATGCAGAATGAAAATTTCCTTAAAATATACTGGAGGAGGAAAAACCGAATCACATTTAAAAAAAAAGAAAAAAGATGGGTTAGCCTTGATGTTTTAACCTTTTCGCTGCTACGTTCACCTTGAGCGCAGTGACCTGCTGTTCTACATACTTCCACTTAAGTGCTTTTCCCCAGTGTTGGATATTTTTTTGTTGCCTGAAAATCTAAGACTTATTGAAAATCTAAGACTTATTGAAAATCTCTGTGATTATTTTACCCTAATCATGTCACATATTACTGTTTAATAGTTTTATAGTTTTCTTTTTAAGTTACTGTTCTTCATGAATAAAACTTCTTCTTGCGTGAACAATTTTTACATATAATAAAATAAAAACATAGGAACCAACTTGTTCAGAAGTCCTGTTTGCTGAAACTAGGCCACATATAACTTAAGAAAAGCTACTGTGATTTGCCCTTGTGTTGAACGACTATAATAGTTTGTAGCAGTGACTAGTAAAGCGCAAAAATGAGGTAACACATCATTAGCACCAGGGGAATGGAAATCTTGGGACATTTTAAGGCGTCCTTAGCAGCGATATGGCAGAACATCCTAACACAAACCATAGCAGTGAAAGGGTTAATTTGGCCATTTTATGAGTCTCAGCTTGTATGAGTGTGTGCAGTGAAACAAAAGTGTCATTAAGATCAAATTTATGACAATCAAGTTGACTGCTAAGGCTCATTAAAATGTAATTTTTCTTTCAGTTTATCTGTCATAAATTCAGTATGTACACAAAACCACTAATTCTCTTGTTAGTGGCAGTAATGATATATGGTATTTCTGTGTTTCATACATCTCATTTTAAGTTTTTTAACTGACAACTGTTTTTGATTAAAGTTTTTATACTGTCTTAGTTTTAAACAAGTTTTTCACATAGTTCAAAAGATCACTCATATGTCTTTAATCTTTGAAAGATAGAAATATCAGTATTAAAACTTTTTTGTTTAAGTATTACTTTTTAATAAGATATTATTTCCTTGCATGCTCACTACATGCCCATCAAAATGAATAGTGTGCCATAATGTAATGTTTGTGAAATTCATACAGTAGTTTGTACAGTTTGCACTTACAGTCTTAAAATATAAACTTAAGAGTGTTTATACCACTAATTGTAAAGTTTAGTTGGTCAAGTATTTAGTACTGACTGGTTCCAGCAGGGACATAATGTGTTTGTATGGTTCTAAGCATATAGCCTAGTTTCTGTGGAGGAATAAAGTGTTTGTGGTTCAAGCATGTAGTTTGACTAGTTTCAGTGGTGGGATGGTGTTTGTGTGATTCCATCAAGCACTTTGACTAGTTTCAAGGGGGAATAGTGTTTGTGTGGTCCCAGTAAGCACTTTGACTAGTTCCAGTGGTGGGATGGTGTTTTTATGGTCCCATTAAGTACTTTGACTAGTTCCAGTGGTGGGATGGTGTTTGTGTGGTCCCAGTAAGTACTTTGACTATGTTCAAGGGGGGATAGTGTTTGTGTGGTCCCAGTAAGCACTTTGACTATGTTCAAGGGGGAATAGTGCTTGTGTGGTCCCAGTAAGTACTTTGACTATTTTCAAGGGGGAAGTGTTTGTGTGGTCCCAGTAAGTAATTTGACTATGTTCAAGGGGGAATAGTGTTTGTGTGGTCCCAGTAAGTACTTTGACTATGTTCAAGGGGGAATAGTGTTTATGTGATCCCAGTAAGTACTTTGACTATGTTCAAGGGGGAATAGTGTTTGTGTGGTCCCAGTAAGCACTTTGACTATGTTCAAGAGGGAATAGTGTTTGTGTGGTCCCAGTAAGTACTTTGACTGTGTTCAAGGGGGAATAGTGTTTGTGTGGTCCCAGTAAGCACTTTGACTATGTTCAAGGAGGAATAGTGTTTGTGTGGTCCCAGTAAGTACTTTGACTATGTTCAAGGGGGAATAGTGTTTGTGTGGTCCCAGTAAGTACTTTGACTGTGTTCAAGGGGGAATAGTGTTTGTATGGTCCCAGCATGTTGTCTGATTAGTGTCTGTGTTATTTTAATGGTCCCAATAAGAGTAAAGTCAGGCCAGTTCCACTGGGGTGGGGGGGGGGGTAGGGTGGAGGTGAATACAGTGTTTGTGTGGCCCCAGTCAAACATGTACTCTGATCAATCAGTGTTAGTGTTTTGTTTGAGCATGTTTGTACTTTTAACCTCCATAGTCCCTTATGTAAACTTCTTACAAATATTAACCAGAAAAAAAAAACCATTGGAAACTTGTTATTCTTGTGACTTTCCTGACCTGTTGGTTCTCTTGGTCTCATTAAAATTGTTTTTCCCTATTAAGAACTTGAAGCTGTAAAGTCAGCTTTACTAGCTTGAAATGTCCCTTATGACTCCACAGAAAATATTCTCTAGGAGTGTCCCGAGTATCAGTGCAGCCAGGTCTGGTGTGTGAGGTTATATATATATGAGGTACAGACAGGAAGAATGTGGGTCTATTCATGTTAGAATGGACCATCATACATGCACTGCAGACATATCCATCTCTCTCACTTGTCCTTTCTGTGGTAAAGACGTGCAGCTGCTGGTTTCAAGAGATTTCCACCGTTGTTGGTCCTTTATCATCTTCTTGACCGTTTCCCATGTCAGCCCTTTGTTTACCAGCATTCTCTTCGCTGTACATCTCCATGTTTCTTTGGCTCATCCCACGCTTCCTTTTTGTCAGCATGTTGACCTATTGTTGCAGGCTTTCACCAACATGCCTCATGGATTCCAGTTTTCTGGCTTACTTCGCCCCTCTCACCAGCATTCTGGGTTTCTCTCGCGACAGTTTCTGTAGCATGGGAGGTATAGCGGAGGCTGAATCCTTTACTCCCCAGGCTTACGTCCAGCCCCCGCAGCCTCACGGGTAAGACACACCCACGGGTGCTCTGATCTCCTCTACATTATCTCCGTGGGTCTATCCATTTAAAAGTATAACGTACAAAGTGATGCTTACTTCAGGCTTCTGCTTCACATAATATAGACATGTTACGGGCCGACATTGTTAATAATGGGTGCACCCTGTAAAGTATATGTTTAAGCTGTAAACTGTTTTGTTATGATTTTGATCACAGATTTTAAAACAATTCTTTTGTTTATATGCACTTTAATATGCTTTGTGTAAGCTGGTTTCAATAATTTCATTTGAGACTTATCCCACATTATTTAGGCCGTACATCTCATATCACAATGTGTTTCAGTTTGTAATAGGACCTGACCATGTTATATTTTGTACTCGATATCCCAATCTAAAAATGTTACCTCTGTAAACAAAAAATAAACAACTTTCAGTTGGTGAGAATGTTAACCACAGAGAAATGAAAACCTGATAGATTTATGTGTTTTATTCAAAGACACTTAAGATGTACCGATTCCTTTACTGTCAAAACAGCAAAGGAAATCATATTCAGGCCCATAATTCTTTGCTACATACAAACTCCTGATAACAGAATATTTTTAGGTTTGTAATTTTTTTTTTTTTTTCAAATTTACAATGATAATACTACATCAATTGTATACTCAAAATTATGGTTTTAGATCAACATATTCTGTTATTTTCGGTTCTTTTATTATAAGGAAACTATTAATGAAAACATTTATTATAAGGAAACTATTAATGAAAACTCTTCAATACGCAAGCTAAAGTTCAGAGTAAGCTAACGTAAAGCAAGCTAATGTTCAAAGTAAGCTAAATACTAAACATTACTGTTACATTTGGTTGTGATTAGGAACTAACAAATGCGATTCTCCAGGCTTCATGATAAAAACTTCCAGTTTTTAAAGATTTTCGAATTTCGTCAAATGAGATCAAAGAGCATGGTCCCGCACCTCTATGATTATATATGATTTGCTGCACCTTAATTTTACTGTAAATCATGTACTTCTCTTCCTTTGAAACATGTTTTAAATCAAATCTTTTATGGTAGTTAGATGTGTGATATTTTAAAACTATTCAAAGATCTGTACTTGTTCTTTATATGTGCCATAAACTGTTTTTATTCCTTATATTAAATTTTGATAATTGCTGTATTAAAAAAAAAAAACAACAAAACTGTTTTAATGATGTATTTTATCTTCATCTGCCATCCGTTATTTTGTTTGTTATTCACTGCATTGTGATTATAAAGTGTGCTCATACTGCATTTACATATGACACTGTGAACTTAATATACTGCAATTTAATCTTAGATTTAGGAGAAGCAGGAACACCTGTTCTGATGTCAGGGCAGGCAAACCACAGTCGGCTGAGACTGTTCCAGGTGTCTGCTTTACAGCATTCCCTAGCAACAGCCAGGCAAATGAGATTAGTATCATCCGTCAGGCTGAATCTCCACTGAGAAACCTGGCCTCTGCTTGTTCAATGGGGCGGAACACTGTCCAGTCTCCTTGGGTAAGCTCCGGGAGATTAGAAATTCCTGGACAGCATACATCATCATTGTCAATCATGGACTTAATACAAAGAGCCCCAGTTCCACAGAATTCAGAACAAGGTCAACAACATCACAGTGACTTCCGTGACATAAGACAGGACCACATAACAGTTCACCTAGAATCACCTGACACTTTAGAAACATAAATGTTTAGTATAACAGTGTTTAATATATTGGTCACATGATGTGAAGAAACAATCAGAGAATCCCACAACAAGCTAACAAGTGGAACACAACAGGCCGAAGAAAAAGAGGTCGAACGCTTGAAACTCTAAAACATAGTAAGCATAAAATCCCTTGATGAGGTTGAAAAGCTTGCTGAAAAAAGGAAAACTTGGCAAACTACCATGTGAGCCCTGTGTGACGTTTAACAGCACGGGAAGGATGTAAGATGTTTAATACCAAACACTCTTTACATTTAATATACAAATGGTTACAGCAACAACATATTTTAATTTGTTTTCTTTGTCCAACAGAATTAGTTCTATTTTCTGTCTACAGAAGCAAAGTATTCATGCGATTATCAGAATACATACAAAAATAACTATATGTGTATATATATATATATATATATATCTTGCAACACTTGAAGCAAACATTTCACAAAACACAACACTCTGTCATTTCTGAGCATGGTGTAACGTGTACGTGATGCACAACCAATCTTTTATGTATGTTTTGCAAAGTATTTCCTTCCCTTCATTGTATGGTGACAGAGTTTCTCTTCAGCCTTTTCTGAGCTGAAGATTCTGGATGCATTCCCACTTGAGATGGCTGACAGCATAATCCTCCCAGGATGTTGGATCTCTTACCTACAATTTACTCACAGCTTCTGAAGTCTGAGCTGGAGATTCTAGGTGAGGATGCTTGTGATGCCCAAGACTGAGATGGCTAATTGTGAAGAATCAGTCAGGAACTGAGACTGAAGATCTGATGTGGCGGACTCCATATCATCATCATCATCATTACCTTGTGCCATCCCATCAGGATGCAGTGGATCTCAAACTTGTTATGTTGTTTTCACAGTGCATCCAGCCAAGCTGAATTATGCCCATCTTTTGATGTTGTCTGTCCATCTGATCAAACATTAACCATGAAATTTAGTCATTGAAATACACAATGTCCGCTTGTTCTCCTCCTCTCTCTCCACCTCTTCTTTACGATTGGCTCTATCGGGCATCTTTTGTTTGGAGGTAGTGTGGTCTTTCCTTCTCCCTTCTACTATACACATTTCTGTTTTCGACTTGGAGGAAGACACATTCAGATAAGTTTTCGTGTTTTTGTCTCGTTTTGTATGTATCCTCGAATAAGGCTCAAGCCGAAATATTGGATGTTGTATGTTTTTCATTTATATATTCTCATACTTTCTATTCATTTTTTTCTCACCTTACTCACTCCCTCCTTCACTTTGTAAAACTGTACCATACACCTCTGTCTACTTTATTTATTTAAACCAGTTTTACTGCAGTCGTCAATCCCTTTTATCTGTCACATCTTCCCTGTACGCCATGTCGCAACAGTACTTTCTGGCTTTTGTGTCCATCCATTACTACTCTTGCTCTTCTACTATGTAAATGGGACTTTATCCAGTTGTACAGTCTTTCATTCACATTGCAGTTTCTTAGCTTCCACAGCAGACCGTTTTTCATTACTTTATCAAAGGCTTTCTTCACGTCTATCCATGCTGCTAGTACAAGGTTTTTTTCTTGGAATGCGTCCTCAATCTCTTGAGAGAGATAGGTCACTTGATCTTCTGTACTGTAGTACTGCCTAAATCCTGCTTGTTGTGGAACAAGGTTTTCACTTTCTAGGTACCATTTTTAGTCAATGATGCATTCCATCGTTTTGCATAAGCAGCTAGTGAGACTGATTGGCCTGTAGCTGGAGGCTGTATCACTGTTTTTCCCTGGCTTTAGTAGTGGTACCATGTTTTCTTCCTTCCAGATTTGAGGCAACTTACCTGTGCTCCAGCACATATTGAAAATATCCAACAGCTTTCTCACTGTTGCCATTCCCAGGTTCTTGATCATTTCACTGGACACTCCATCTGGTCCTGGTGATTTCCTTGGTTTCAGTTTATGGACTGCTAGGTCTAACTCAATGCGTGTGATTGGTGCATCCATGACTTCCACTTTTCTGCCTTGTTCCTTCTTTCTGTGGATCAATGTGGACTGTACACTCTTTCTCTGGATGAATATCAATGCTGCAGTCTTGTGCAAACATGCGAGCAAAGTGATCTGCTACCTGCTTACCTGTAAGAGTTGTCCCATCCTCTGTTAGTGTAATCTTTGTACTTCTTCCAGTGCTCTCATTGTTTAACTGTTTGATTAGTTTCCACAGTTTCCTTCCATCCTTTTCAAAGTTTAGGGACTCTGTTTTCTCTCTCCAACTTTTCCATCTGGCTTGCAGCTTGGCTCTCTGAAATTTGGCCTTAGCATGTTGGTAATTATTGTGGTGTTCTTGGCATGGTCTATTTTCTGCTTGCTTTCGAGCTGTTTCCACATCATCATGGAGTTTTCCCAGCTCACTAGACCAGTATGGTTTATAGTCCCTACGAGCTCCTCTGGGAATGGTTTCACGGGTGGCCTGAAGGATACAAGCATTGAATTCCCTCACTATGATGTTAATATCCTTACCTTCTATGGACAGCTGTCCCACCAGGATACCTGTACGATGTCTGTACATTGTCCAGTTTGCTTTTTTACAGTTCCATTTGAGAAGAAGGCTACAGGTGTTAACGAGTTCATTTTCTATTGTCAGGAAGACTGGCCGATGGTCGCTACCTCCAAGTTGTTTTCCAATTTTACATGTAATATTCCACTTCAGGTCTGGAGAATGAAATGCCAGATCTGGTGTTGAGGTTGTATGCCAAGCCCTCGAGTAAAATGTTGGGGGGATCCATTGGCTGGTTGATCAGGAGAAGTCCATTATCATCCTGCCATCTCAACTTCCTCTCCTCTCTTATCTATGTGGTCATAGCCCCAGCTCTGGGAATGGCTGTTAAAAACTCCACAGACCATCAGTCTCTCTTTATGTGGGATTGTTTCCAGAGCAAGTGGGCGGTCATTAGGACAGTAATAGTTAAGGAGATGGAAGTCTGTATTACAGGTTTTTAGATGGATCATCTGGTATTTGGCTCCTTCCATGTACACTCCCACCTGACATGCGCTGATGTTATTCTTAACAAGTGTGAGTACTCCTCCTTTTCTTCTGTCCTGTCGGTCTGATCTGAAACACTGGTAGCCTCTGATTTTAATGGCAGCATCTCTGGTTAGGTGTGTCTCCTGTATGCAGCATATACTTACCTGCCCTGCAAAGAGTATGTTCTCTAGTTCCACCCTTTTGCTATAGCCATCTCTAACACTGCTGACACCCTCAGCATTCCACTGCATTATTTTAAGTTCTTGCTTTTTGGCTGTTTTCTGCTGTTGTATTTTTTGGCCAGTAGCTCTACTCTCATGTCTCCTGACTCCACAAGACGAACTGAGAGGATCTCCAGTAGCAATCCAACACTTGGGAAATATTAATACTGCTAATAAAGATAGGACTATGCTCTTAACCAGTGGTTTCCAGCCTGTGGCCTGCAGACCACAAGTAGTAGTCAGAGCATTATCAGGTGGTCCTTGGCTGTTTTATCAATTTGGTATTAAGTGCAATCTATTGAATTAACAGGTATATTAACCAATATACCCTAATGGTATGGAAACGGGAATTTAATACTGATGATCGAATTAAAATTACCTAAGACTTTTGGTACTGTGATATTAAACATAAGACAGTGGCCTGCAGCATGTATGTACTTGGAAAAGTGGTTGCTGGATGTAAAAAGGTTAGGATCCACTGTTTTAAATCAAAAACAGTTGGGACATACCCTGAACAGAGTACATATGAATTGTTTTACACACAAACAAAATAAGCAAGCATTCTGAACAAATAAAACATAATATACTCTGGACATAAAGTCTACCATATATAACTCAGGTCATTTCCCTTTGTGATATTATATGAAAGGTGAATGCCTTCTCTGCTTAAACATATGTAAGCACACAGGATTTCCCAAAAAGAATGCCAGTATTTTCAAAGTCACTTCTTTACAATAATAACTAAAAAAAAAAAAAAAAAGCTACAAGAAATCTTTTTTTTTCTATAAGTTTTAAATAAAAAAAAAAATCTGTATCCATTTCAAGATGAACATCCACGGCGTAATGTTCAAAATACCAGCTTTTTTGGGGGAAGAACCCCATAAATCTAACTGTGAATAATTTGAACAGAAATAATGCAAATTCACTTCTTTTTCTGCCTTTTTCTAAATGAGTACTCGTGTTTCGAACCTTCAAAACGGTCAACGGAAATGTTTTTCTTGTCTAGTTTTACATACATCTCCTGCAGCCTCACAGCAAACAGATAATCTAACTCCTCCTGAGACATTTCAGCTTCATCCACATTCTCCTGCACTGTCCCATCCGCAGTATTTCTCTCTGAGGCTACACTCTTGTTGTTCTGGGCTTCTCCCTTACTTCGGGATTTATTTTTAAATATGCCCACCAAATGCTGGCTGCCGCCCAGATCAAATTCTTTCTCATCACTGGATGTGCTGTATTTTCTTTTAACGGAGTAATCCAGGTTCTTTTTGTCTTGCCTGTAGCTTGATTTTGATTTATCTGTCACTGAGTCTCTGCCAGAGATCATCTGGTGTTGAGGTTGTATGCCAAGCCCTCGAGTAAAATGTTGGGGGGATCCATTGGCTGGTTGATCAGGAGAAGTCCATTATCATCCTGCCATCTCAACTTCCTCTCCTCTCTTATCTATGTGGTCATAGCCCCAGCTCTGGGAATGGCTGTTAAAAACTCCACAGACCATCAGTCTCTCTTTATGTGGGATTGTTTCCAGAGCAAGTGGGCGGTCATTAGGACAGTAATAGTTAAGGAGATGGAAGTCTGTATTACAGGTTTTTAGATGGATCATCTGGTATTTGGCTCCTTCCATGTACACTCCCACCTGACATGCGCTGATGTTATTCTTAACAAGTGTGAGTACTCCTCCTTTTCTTCTGTCCTGTCGGTCTGATCTGAAACACTGGTAGCCTCTGATTTTAATGGCAGCATCTCTGGTTAGGTGTGTCTCCTGTATGCAGCATATACTTACCTGCCCTGCAAAGAGTATGTTCTCTAGTTCCACCCTTTTGCTATAGCCATCTCTAACACTGCTGACACCCTCAGCATTCCACTGCATTATTTTAAGTTCTTGCTTTTTGGCTGTTTTCTGCTGTTGTATTTTTTGGCCAGTAGCTCTACTCTCATGTCTCCTGACTCCACAAGACGAACTGAGAGGATCTCCAGTAGCAATCCAACACTTGGGAAATATTAATACTGCTAATAAAGATAGGACTATGCTCTTAACCAGTGGTTTCCAGCCTGTGGCCTGCAGACCACAAGTAGTAGTCAGAGCATTATCAGGTGGTCCTTGGCTGTTTTATCAATTTGGTATTAAGTGCAATCTATTGAATTAACAGGTATATTAACCAATATACCCTAATGGTATGGAAACGGGAATTTAATACTGATGATCGAATTAAAATTACCTAAGACTTTTGGTACTGTGATATTAAACATAAGACAGTGGCCTGCAGCATGTATGTACTTGGAAAAGTGGTTGCTGGATGTAAAAAGGTTAGGATCCACTGTTTTAAATCAAAAACAGTTGGGACATACCCTGAACAGAGTACATATGAATTGTTTTACACACAAACAAAATAAGCAAGCATTCTGAACAAATAAAACATAATATACTCTGGACATAAAGTCTACCATATATAACTCAGGTCATTTCCCTTTGTGATATTATATGAAAGGTGAATGCCTTCTCTGCTTAAACATATGTAAGCACACAGGATTTCCCAAAAAGAATGCCAGTATTTTCAAAGTCACTTCTTTACAATAATAACTAAAAAAAAAAAAAAAAAGCTACAAGAAATCTTTTTTTTTCTATAAGTTTTAAATAAAAAAAAAAATCTGTATCCATTTCAAGATGAACATCCACGGCGTAATGTTCAAAATACCAGCTTTTTTGGGGGAAGAACCCCATAAATCTAACTGTGAATAATTTGAACAGAAATAATGCAAATTCACTTCTTTTTCTGCCTTTTTCTAAATGAGTACTCGTGTTTCGAACCTTCAAAACGGTCAACGGAAATGTTTTTCTTGTCTAGTTTTACATACATCTCCTGCAGCCTCACAGCAAACAGATAATCTAACTCCTCCTGAGACATTTCAGCTTCATCCACATTCTCCTGCACTGTCCCATCCGCAGTATTTCTCTCTGAGGCTACACTCTTGTTGTTCTGGGCTTCTCCCTTACTTCGGGATTTATTTTTAAATATGCCCACCAAATGCTGGCTGCCGCCCAGATCAAATTCTTTCTCATCACTGGATGTGCTGTATTTTCTTTTAACGGAGTAATCCAGGTTCTTTTTGTCTTGCCTGTAGCTTGATTTTGATTTATCTGTCACTGAGTCTCTGCCAGAGATCATCTGGGACTTGTTTTCCCCTTCAGCTCGACCTCTGTCTGGAACACACCAACGTGTGATGGACATGCACTGTGCTTTTCTTGATGTTACTGATGAATTCTTCTTCTTTTGATTCTGTCCTCTAGATGTCTTATGTGATGGTTTCTTTATATCTTTATATGTATTCACAAGATCTTTGCACTGTTTGTTACGACTTATCTTTTGGTTATTACTCCCCTTAGAGCTGCATGGAACATCCTCAGTTTGCAAGGGTATGCTCAAGTGGGCTTTACTCATTTGGTCAAACCTGTCTTCATGGTTTACAGAAGTCTTGGTCTGAACTTTTACAGGCGGTTGAATAACAGAGGTCTTGTCACACACGTGGTCATTTACAAGTTGCTCAGTAACAGAGCTCTTGTCACACACGTGGTCACTTACAAGTTGTTCAGTAACAGAGGTCTCGTCACACGTGTGGTCACTTACAAGTTGCTCAGTAACAGAGGTCTCGTCACACACATGGTCACTTACAAGTTGTTCAGTAACAGAGGTCTCGTCACACACGTGGTCACTTACAAGTTGCTCAGTAACAGAGCTCTTGTCACACACACGGTCACTGTCACACACAAGGTCCCTGTTACAATGGTTTACTCCAGCACTACAATAATTACAATTATCATCTAAAACACTATTTATATCATCTTTACTCTTAATATCCTCAGATACCATAGCTGTGCGGTCTGACTCAGATACACATCCTGCCACATGATCTGCAGCTGGTTTGGTTGTTTGCATCACATTTTTGTCCACCTTCTCCAAAATTTTGTATGAACTTTCTCCAGAATATAAATCCTGATCACAGACTGAGCTGGGTTCAGGTTTCAAGACCTGGAAGAGTGGTGCTCCCAGGTGAGGTTTGGCCTGACAATCAGAAGATGAAGTCCTGTACACATCACTCCTTGGACAAGGTCTACCAAGAACTTCAACGTTCACATCGATGGGATGCAAAGACTCACTGCTACTGCTAGTTTTAGCGTTGTTTCCATTTCTGCATTCGCGCACTCTGTGACAATTATGTGGTGGGGGGTTCAATGATTTGGTGGATTCTTGATCAGATGGTGGAATATTTTGTTCATTAACCACCAAATAGTCATTCATTGTTCTGATAAAAAGTCCACCACTACCTGAACACATGGGCAACTGTTTCGTTGCTGCTGTGTCATAGTTTTTAGAGGGCTGACAATCAAGAACAGCATCATCAAAAACAGTCTGTCCTGAAAGAAACGGAGAACTGGCTGGTAAAAGTGTCTTTAAATCTGTAAGCTTTACACTTGCAGTCTTCTCCTTTAGAGAACGCAATGCTGCTAAACCACTTGGATCATCATCACATTTATCTTGCTGTTGTGGCTTGAAGTATGACTGCCTGGCTGTATCAACATCTCCTGCAACACTGCTTTCCTTAGACCCGAACCTGGTAAGATCTGATGTCTGGGATATGATATCTGAGCATTCATGCTGCTCACTAACTCTCAGACAACTGGAACTGTTATTCCCTTCTTTAGGTGTTAAAATGTCATCAGAAAGGCTTGGTGAAAAATCAGCGCAGACAAATGGACTGAAGCTGCGGCTCTCAAATTCATTTTCATAAACTTTATATTTCTTATTATATCCGACATCAACATCTGGAGACAAAGCTCTGTCACTCTGATGAACCGGACCGAAGAATGTATTCAAAGTCAGGCTTGCAGTCACGGGCTTTTTCACTTGTTTTTTTTTTCCTTTACTGACTCCAGCCGATGCTGGCTTGTGCCCCGCTCTGCTGTTACTGCCAGCAGTGACGTGTAACAACATATTCTTGGGTTCTCGTTCAGCCGAGTTCCTCCATTCGGACTCACTCTGAGGACAAGGGACACAGAAATAAGTTTTATATGTCAACGGGAAACAAAACAAAATATAAACATCAAGCCAGAACAGAAACCGGACCGGTGATCATGCTAGGAATTTAAAAAATCGGTATAACTGTACCTGTCTTTCAATTCACATGAAGTACTTTCCACAAGACTGGTACTGTTAATGCAATATTCAAACATTCATTATCTTATACCTTTTAAAAACAAAACAACAACAAAAATATTTATATAAAAGAAATGTGATGTGCTTTGCAAACATCAACAGGAATTAAATGTTTGTATGAAATTTTTATCTTATCTTATATGCTTCTGTTTTTGTAGCAGTCTGACGGTTTTTTTTACTGGATAGTGTTGCTGGCCCTATGCCGAACCCTCCTTAGTTGCCTTTTACGATCATGCATGGTAGGGTACAGTGGTCCTATTCTTTGCTTCCCAGGCATGTGCCCGGGTCCATGGTACCACACCCGGGGATCTTATCTGCAGCGAGATTTAATCTCTACAAAATGTTCACATGCTGAACCAAAAGTCACAACTGGCTGATTCTCCTCCATGCAGACTCAACATCATCAGCCTATTGATCCAATTATCCTCCAACCAACTTCATTGATTTACTAGGTTTTTTGATAATATAAACTGGTTACAGTAACTGACAACCTCAAAAATTTAGTTTTTTTTTGTTTGTTTGTTTTTTAAATGGGTAATTTACCTGTAACTGTCAGTTAACATGACTTTAGTGCTGGATAATTAATTCATAAAGTCAATCAATAAAGTGTTATTCAGTTTCAACTTTCATATCCATCAAAGAAAACAATTTACGCTATTTACGAGATCAGTGCTGCTAGAAGAAAACTTCAAACAGAACTCAAGACTGAGAAAGAGCATGTTCATTGTAAGAAGCCGACAAGATTTAAAACAGTCTAATGCAAAAACTGATGAAGTATACTGCTTCTGTCATACGACTTCAAGAAAATGTGAATCAGTATCATTGTGTATCACAGAAGTGATCATTAAAACATCCACCAGAGTTGTGACTCCAGAACATATCCTACATGAGTGCCCAAACCATGCAGACCTGAGACGTGAGACATAGCCAGAGGACACAACCTTGGGGTAAAAGCTTTGGGGCTCCTATCAGGATCTGGAGAGAACTGCAGGCTTTGCCATGTCGACATGGATCAGGAACTGATGTGACCAACAACCTTGAATGCAGAAGGCCGCAAGAAGAAGAAGAAGAAGATAACACAAAAATATCATGTGCAATGAAAAAAAAAAAAAAAAAGTCAAACCTGCACAAGTTTTTCTGCAGTTTCTCTGCCAACTTTGTCTAGTTCTTCCCTCACTCTTTCCAGCTCCTCTAACTCTTTCTCCTCCTCCTGCTGTATGGCTTTAATCAAGGCTGCACTAGCCTCCTCCTCTTGCCTGGCTTCTGCTTCACGTCTGTACTGGAGCTGCAAAGATTTTAGAACGTATAAACCAGGCAAAAAGTAGGAGCAGCGTTATTACTTAATGACTACAAAGTTGTGATGTTTTGGCGTGAGCCTTAATCATACAAAAACATACAGGGCGAAGAAATGGAAAGAGGAGATAAAGTATTGATTCAAATGAATACTATTAAAAAGAAAAAAAAAATTATTACAAAAAAAAAAAATTATAACAATAGCTGTAAATTGTAAGGTGTGGCTTGTCCGGCGGTGTGTGTCAGGAATGGCAGCTAAGTACTCTATTTAATTTTTTTTTAATAATATTTTTTTTCTTTTTAATAGTATTCATGTGAATCTATACTTTATCTCCTCTCTCTATTTCTTCATCCTGTATGTTTTTGTATGATTAAGGCTCACGCTGAAACGTCACAACTTTGTAGTCATTAAGTAATAAAGCTGCTCCTACTTTTTCCTATTTTATACATTCTGGTATCACAGCTTTACTGCAGTGCTTTGTGTATAGTTATATATTTATATGCTAATTATTGTGTGTTACTGCAAGGATTTTGTAAGGAAAAATATGACTTACAAGCTGTTGCTAACGTTGCAAAACACATTAAAAAATTGTATTATCATTACAAACTGCTGGTATGATTCTGTTAACAATGATTATTAACAGTCAGTTATTAGCATACTTGGGTATAATCGTGAGTTTTCCTTAAATATGCACGTCCCATTTAAAATGCATCACTTTTATGATGTTTAACTCTTTCTGTGCCGGGCGTCAAATTTTTTACGCTTCCGGTACCACCGTTGCTTACCAGGAGTCAATTTTTTTACGCTTGGTTTGTTTCAATAAAACAACCGGTGTAACATTTAGATTGTACATATTTTGTCCGCGATTCCGGTGACACTTTTCAAAATGGCGAAAGAGTGCCTAGTTACGAGCGATGCCGAGCGAGAAAAAGGAAGAGAAAGACTGAAATTTTTCAATTTTTGATGATGTAGATAGGGGTATGGACATGGCCTGTGACCACCCCACTTCTCTTGAATGTATCCTAAGTAGATCTAGACATATTACGGGAGAAGTAGTTAGAAGGTTATTTCAGACATTAATTTAGCGAGAATGCAACACAGAATCAGAATATGAGATCGACAAGTAGATCTACACATCTCAGATGGTAAGTAGTGCATATCTAGACCTAGCCAATGGTGAGCTGGGCACAATCAGTGTCTAAAAACATCACATTACTTCTTTTTTCCTAAAAAACTCAGCATTTATGAAATTTTCATTCATTTAGTTATACTTTGAAACATAATAAGTATACGGAAGTACATGGAAATACTGTTTTCCATGTCGACATGGATCAGGAACTGATGTGACCAACAACCTTGAATGCAGAAGGCCGCAAGAAGAAGAAGAAGAAGATAACACAAAAATATCATGTGCAATGAAAAAAAAAAAAAAAAAGTCAAACCTGCACAAGTTTTTCTGCAGTTTCTCTGCCAACTTTGTCTAGTTCTTCCCTCACTCTTTCCAGCTCCTCTAACTCTTTCTCCTCCTCCTGCTGTATGGCTTTAATCAAGGCTGCACTAGCCTCCTCCTCTTGCCTGGCTTCTGCTTCACGTCTGTACTGGAGCTGCAAAGATTTTAGAACGTATAAACCAGGCAAAAAGTAGGAGCAGCGTTATTACTTAATGACTACAAAGTTGTGATGTTTTGGCGTGAGCCTTAATCATACAAAAACATACAGGGCGAAGAAATGGAAAGAGGAGATAAAGTATTGATTCAAATGAATACTATTAAAAAGAAAAAAAAAATTATTACAAAAAAAAAAAATTATAACAATAGCTGTAAATTGTAAGGTGTGGCTTGTCCGGCGGTGTGTGTCAGGAATGGCAGCTAAGTACTCTATTTAATTTTTTTTTAATAATATTTTTTTTCTTTTTAATAGTATTCATGTGAATCTATACTTTATCTCCTCTCTCTATTTCTTCATCCTGTATGTTTTTGTATGATTAAGGCTCACGCTGAAACGTCACAACTTTGTAGTCATTAAGTAATAAAGCTGCTCCTACTTTTTCCTATTTTATACATTCTGGTATCACAGCTTTACTGCAGTGCTTTGTGTATAGTTATAATTTATATGCTAATTATTGTGTGTTACTGCAAGGATTTTGTAAGGAAAAATATGACTTACAAGCTGTTGCTAACGTTGCAAAACACATTAAAAAATTGTATTATCATTACAAACTGCTGGTATGATTCTGTTAACAATGATTATTAACAGTCAGTTATTAGCATACTTGGGTATAATCGTGAGTTTTCCTTAAATATGCACGTCCCATTTAAAATGCATCACTTTTATGATGTTTAACTCTTTCTGTGCCGGGCGTCAAATTTTTTACGCTTCCGGTACCACCGTTGCTTACCAGGAGTCAATTTTTTTACGCTTGGTTTGTTTCAATAAAACAACCGGTGTAACATTTAGATTGTACATATTTTGTCCGCGATTCCGGTGACACTTTTCAAAATGGCGAAAGAGTGCCTAGTTACGAGCGATGCCGAGCGAGAAAAAGGAAGAGAAAGACTGAAATTTTTCAATTTTTGATGATGTAGATAGGGGTATGGACATGGCCTGTGACCACCCCACTTCTCTTGAATGTATCCTAAGTAGATCTAGACATATTACGGGAGAAGTAGTTAGAAGGTTATTTCAGACATTAATTTAGCGAGAATGCAACACAGAATCAGAATATGAGATCGACAAGTAGATCTACACATCTCAGATGGTAAGTAGTGCATATCTAGACCTAGCCAATGGTGAGCTGGGCACAATCAGTGTCTAAAAACATCACATTACTTCTTTTTTCCTAAAAAACTCAGCATTTATGAAATTTTCATTCATTTAGTTATACTTTGAAACATAATAAGTATACGGAAGTACATGGAAATACTGTTTTCCATTCCATTTTATAACTATACCCCCTAACCCTATCAAGATCCGCGCTTTTACTCTGACACTCAACTACACGTCCATGTTTCTTCCTCAGGCACGGAAAGAGTTAAATTACACAATATCTTTACTACTGGTAGATGTTCTAACTAAACTACACCATATCTTTATTATTTGTAGATGTTCTAGCTAAATTATGCCATATCTTTATAACCTTTCCACTGTTGTAACTAACTACACTATATCTTTACTTTTGATAGATGTTCTAACTAAACTACACCATATCTTTATTTTTGATAGATGTTCTAACTAAGTACACTATATCTTTACTTTCGATAGATGCTCTAACTAAGTACACTATATCTTTACTTTTGATAGATGCTCTAACTAAACTACATTATATCTTTACTTTTGATAAATGTTCTAACTAAACGACACTATATCTTTATTACTAGTTGATGTCATTAATAAGCAGAACTATCTTCACTATGCAAAGTGAGGCACACTGGAGTACATTGCATATATTAGTGCATTAAATTAACAAATAGTTGTTCAGGGAAAAAATAGGACCAATTTAATGGGACTTTAAAAAATTGTGTGTGTGGGGGGGGGGTGTGTGGGAGAATAGCATTTTTTTAATATATTATGTAGTATTAAAGTGGGGGTAGGGGGAATAGCATTTTTTGATATATTATGTAGTATTAAAGTGGGGGTAGGGGGAATAGCATTTTTTGATATATTATGTAGTATTAAAGTGGGGGTAGGGGGAATAGCATTTTTTGATATATTATGAAGTATTAAAGTGGGGGTAGGGGGAATAGCATTTTTTGATATATTATGTAGTATTAAAGTGGGGGTAGGGGGAATAGCATCTTTTGATATATTATGAAGTATTAAAGTGGGGGTAGGGGGAATAGCATCTTTTGATATATTATGTAGTATTAAAGTGGGGGTAGGGGGAATAGCATCTTTTGATATATTATGTAGTATTAAAGTGGGGGTAGAGGGAATAGCATCTTTTGATATATTATGTAGTATTAAAGTGGGGGTAGAGGGAATAGCATCTTTTGATATATTATGTAGTATTAAAGTGGGGGTAGAGGGAATAGCATCTTTTGATATATTATGTAGTATTAAAGTGGGGGTAGAGGGAATAGCATCTTTTGATATATTATGTAGTATTAAAGTGGGGGTAGAGGGAATAGCATCTTTTGATATATTATGTAGTATTAAAGTGGGGGTAGAGGGAATAGCATCTTTTGATATATTTGTAGTATTAAAGTGGGGGTAGAGGGAATAGCATCTTTTGATATATTATGTAGTATTAAAGTGGGGGTAGAGGGAATAGCATCTTTTGATATATTATGTAGTATTAAAGTGGGGGTAGAGGGAATAGCATTTTTGGATATATTATGTAGTATTCCTGCTTGAGGTAAAATGATTTCTTTTGGTCACAATCATGTAGAGCCCCCTTAAGTGAACAGAAGATGTGACAGTCACATGGGACCAGATCATGGCTGCAAAAAGAGATGAAGAAGACGTCCAAACCAGTGCTGCACTGCCTCCACCTCTGTGGCTGCTGCATGGGAACCTGCGTTGATCAGACCGAGTTTCACCGATTACTCATGTTCTTCCTACTCTTTCTACCCATTCATAAACTTTTCATTTTCATTCATCCACGCTGTTTTCACTTCATATTGAGCCAGCACCCTGCAAATGAATTCCAACAGGCTTCCCTCTCCCTGTCCAAAGAAATCTCACTACACTAAGGCGTGCTGTTCAACAACAGTACAATACCGCAGCGGAGTGTCCATGTTTATGTGACTTTGGCTCCAGCTAGACTAACAGCAAAGTGGTAAAGTAAGATAACACAATTTTGTAGAATTAGACCTAAAAAAAATCCTAGACAAAGCACTTTAGTGAGATGTGAGAGAAAGAAAAATCACAAGAGAATTGCCTGGGATTCGAACACAGACTCAGGTAGGAGTCTCACTAAAGCGTTTTGTCTATGATTTTTTTTGAGGTCTAATCCTACAAAATTGTGCTCTCTTACTTTACCATACGAAAGCCTCGTTGTTACCTATTTCTAAAAAATTGTTTCTAACAGCACAGTGCTGCGCTGTGCATGCTCAAAATGTCCATCTGGCACTGTGAGTGTGTCATATTGCATATGAGCTTCTATCTGTTGTGGTTACTGTGTGATTTTCAAACTGCCTTTACTCTGACATCTCCCTCGTAATAAAGACAGCAAAGTTTATTTGGGACATTTGCTTTCTAACAAATAGTGAAGTCTATTTGGGACATTTGCTTTCTAACAGATAGTGAAGTCTATTTTGGACATTTGCTTTCTAACAGATAGTGAAGTCTATTTGGGACATTTGCTTTCTAACAGATAGAGAAGTCTATATGGGGCATATAAACAAACAGAAATCTCGACCCAAATAAACTCAAGAAATAACCACTACAACTATTTAGTGTACTCCAGTCATTAATACCTGTTGTAACGCTGCCTCGTATTCTTGTCTGATTTCTCCCGGTTTTGATAACTCCATCAGCCGTCTCAGCTCTGAAAAGAACATCAAAACCTTTACAGCAACATTTCCAGTGTACGTACTCATGAAAATAATGAATGTTTGTATAAGAAATATGCTGGCATAAAACTTTTCAGTTTCAATTTCAACATCATATTCATATATTCATCCATATCTGCAGTTTGTGACTGACTCAGCAACCACCACCCAGCATGCACTGTTTTCTCCACTTCTCATGGTCTGCAGACAGCCTCTGTATGATATCCTACATGCACTTCATGCTGCTCATCTCTGCTACTACAGTTCTTCACCAACATTGTCTTTGGAAGGCCTTGTTTTCTTTCCTTTTGGTGTCCATTGCCCAGCTGTTTTTGTGAAGCTGCTGATTATATATATATATATAGGTAAAGGTAATCCTGTCACTAGAGGGTGATATGGCCAGTATCACACCTGGCTGCCTTTCCTTCCCCACCTCCAGAAGAAGTCGGGTACCCATTTCTACAGCTGGGTGACTGGATATCTTCATTTTGATGGACTATGGTGTGTTTAAACTACTGGTAAGAACAATTAGATGATCTGTTTATGATACAGTAATGTTAACCACAGCTGCTGAGCACAATGACTTCTTAGGGTCAATGCCAAGCTGTCACTCATCAAAATCTAATTACACCTTGTGTCCCGTGCTTTATCTGTGGCTTTCCAACCTCTAGAGTTTATCTAAGATCAAGAGCTTCAACGATTACTCATGTTCTTCCTACTCTTTCTACCCATTCATAAACTTTTCATTTTCATTCATCCACGCTGTTTTCACTTCATATTGAGCCAGCACCCTGCAAATGAATTCCAACAGGCTTCCCTCTCCCTGTCCAAAGAAATCTCACTACACTAAGGCGTGCTGTTCAACAACAGTACAATACCGCAGCGGAGTGTCCATGTTTATGTGACTTTGGCTCCAGCTAGACTAACAGCAAAGTGGTAAAGTAAGATAACACAATTTTGTAGAATTAGACCTAAAAAAAATCCTAGACAAAGCACTTTAGTGAGATGTGAGAGAAAGAAAAATCACAAGAGAATTGCCTGGGATTCGAACACAGACTCAGGTAGGAGTCTCACTAAAGCGTTTTGTCTATGATTTTTTTTGAGGTCTAATCCTACAAAATTGTGCTCTCTTACTTTACCATACGAAAGCCTCGTTGTTACCTATTTCTAAAAAATTGTTTCTAACAGCACAGTGCTGCGCTGTGCATGCTCAAAATGTCCATCTGGCACTGTGAGTGTGTCATATTGCATATGAGCTTCTATCTGTTGTGGTTACTGTGTGATTTTCAAACTGCCTTTACTCTGACATCTCCCTCGTAATAAAGACAGCAAAGTTTATTTGGGACATTTGCTTTCTAACAAATAGTGAAGTCTATTTGGGACATTTGCTTTCTAACAGATAGTGAAGTCTATTTTGGACATTTGCTTTCTAACAGATAGTGAAGTCTATTTGGGACATTTGCTTTCTAACAGATAGAGAAGTCTATATGGGGCATATAAACAAACAGAAATCTCGACCCAAATAAACTCAAGAAATAACCACTACAACTATTTAGTGTACTCCAGTCATTAATACCTGTTGTAACGCTGCCTCGTATTCTTGTCTGATTTCTCCCGGTTTTGATAACTCCATCAGCCGTCTCAGCTCTGAAAAGAACATCAAAACCTTTACAGCAACATTTCCAGTGTACGTACTCATGAAAATAATGAATGTTTGTATAAGAAATATGCTGGCATAAAACTTTTCAGTTTCAATTTCAACATCATATTCATATATTCATCCATATCTGCAGTTTGTGACTGACTCAGCAACCACCACCCAGCATGCACTGTTTTCTCCACTTCTCATGGTCTGCAGACAGCCTCTGTATGATATCCTACATGCACTTCATGCTGCTCATCTCTGCTACTACAGTTCTTCACCAACATTGTCTTTGGAAGGCCTTGTTTTCTTTCCTTTTGGTGTCCATTGCCCAGCTGTTTTTGTGAAGCTGCTGATTATATATATATATATAGGTAAAGGTAATCCTGTCACTAGAGGGTGATATGGCCAGTATCACACCTGGCTGCCTTTCCTTCCCCACCTCCAGAAGAAGTCGGGTACCCATTTCTACAGCTGGGTGACTGGATATCTTCATTTTGATGGACTATGGTGTGTTTAAACTACTGGTAAGAACAATTAGATGATCTGTTTATGATACAGTAATGTTAACCACAGCTGCTGAGCACAATGACTTCTTAGGGTCAATGCCAAGCTGTCACTCATCAAAATCTAATTACACCTTGTGTCCCGTGCTTTATCTGTGGCTTTCCAACCTCTAGAGTTTATCTAAGATCAAGAGCTTCAACATTTGTTGGATCCGAAACTGGATCAGTTATCCTGGGCTGAAGATGCAACACTTAAGTCACCCTCAACGTGTTTTCCACTGCTGAAGACCTGCACAGCCCCCCTTGCTTTCCTTGAACTCCACGCAGAAACCGAAAAAACAGATGCCATACCCCCCCGCCGCCAAAATGCTCTGCCTCAATAACTTCACCATATTAGCTGCAAAGAACACCAGCCTTCAGCTCTAGTGAGCTAAAAGAAGAAGATGATCAAGGTAAGGACCAGGGGCATTTTTCCATCTCAAGCAAAATAAAAAACCCAGTCCATACAGTCCACAGTGGATGCTCTAGGTACACTGCCATGAACCGCTAAACCTCAAATACCTGCTAGCGGACACTGGTAAAATGCTACATATGCTGTAACTGATAGCCAGAATTTATAGAGAATAAATGGAAAGTTAGAATGCAGTTACTTTAACCCACAAACAAAAAAAAAATAACACAAAAATCCCACACAACCAGTCATTTAACAACGCAATAAAATCCATCTACCAAGTCACTTCTAACAACAGAATTGGGTGAATAAATAAAATAGGCTAAGAAAAACCTGATTGAAAAAAAAAAAAAAAGTTTAGCATATACCAACATGACAAAAGAAGCTGAACTGATAACGGAAATGAACAGCAAAAGAAAAAAAAGCTATCATACGTTTCTCATCGTTATCAGCATCATCTGAATTGTCAAAACTCAAGTCCTCTTTTCCTTCCAGCCGGTTCTGCACTTCTTCTGGAAACGCACTTCTTACGGCATCCCATTTGGCCACGTCGATGAGACAATTCATTTTTGATGACTTTCTGGCCCACACCGATATCCGAAGACGGCAGAGCGGACAGCAGAGATTCGCCTTCTCCACCACCTGTTTGTAGCACGGCATGCAGAGAGAGTGCTTGCAGGGCATGGTCACTGGCTCGATGAAAATGCACAGGCAGATAGGACAAGTGACGTCCCTTTTATCTGGAGCCATAGTGTTAATAGTTCATCCGGCTGCCCAGGCTGTTTTCCTGATCAGATTCTGACCTCCTATAAGACATTTTAAATCAATATGAGTGTAAGAATGATGGCCACGGTGCATTAAAAAGAAAAACTAATAATAATAAGATGAGGAAGAAATAACATCATGTACCTGACTCTCTCATGCTGGAAATTTAATTTCAATACCCTAAAACTGTGAGACCTGGACACTTAACAAAACAGCAGAGAAGCACATAAATGCCTTTGAATGTAAATGCTATAGAAGAGTTCTCCAAATATCGTGGACACAAAAAAGAACAAATATATCTATACTACAAGAGCTTAATATTGAAGAAGGCTGGCTAGTAAAGAGGATTAAAGAGAGAAAACTTAAATATTTTGGCCACATTAAACGTCATGATAATTTAGAGAAGACCGTATTGGAAGGATACATAATGGGAAAAAGAAAAAGAGGAAGACCGAAACGAAGATGGCTGCAAGACATCGTTGATGATCTGGAAATGGATGCAGCAGCAGCAGGCCATCTTGCTCACAACCGAGAGGCCTACAGGAGTGCTGTTTGGGAGGCAAAGTTCTGCAAGGGACATGCAAAGGAATGAATGATGAATGACCCTAAAACTATAACTGGTTAAATATCAAATTTCAATACCTCTAAAACTACAAATGGTTAGTTATCAAATTTTAACACCCTAAACTATAACTGATTAAATAGCAGATTTAAACTAGAAAAAAAAAAATCTGTTATAAAGCATCACTGCCTAACTGTATAAATATTAAATATTGCATAAATGTTAAAATAAATGACATGAACTAATGACAAAATAACATAACTAATCTGTGTAGTATAGCGAATTTTCTAATGTTCAGGTGGTGGCACTGTTTGTGGCCCAGTTATGGAAAAAAAACTGGCTTCTTTGCTGAAAAGTATGTCACTCACTTTATGCACACTCCAGGCAACCTGGCTATAAAAACAGGCACCTAACACTCCAGTGCTGGGGGGGGGGGACTGCTTCTGATGATGAAGAGTAACTGTTCAAACAGCAAGACATGCTATGCTGCTCTGCACCCATGGGTGGCAGGTAATATAAGGCTGGGTATCACACAACGACGAGGATGAAGATGTTCTTGGTGACCCACAGCCACCGAGACCTGTCCATCCCATCCCTCTGCTGGTACCCCCAGTAACAGGCCTAGCCTGTCTGACAGGGCTGCAGTTCCCATAGTGGTGGAGTCTGCTAAAGAAGTATCGCAGCCTTTATGGTTCTTAACTACACTCCAAGTGTTCAAAAATAGTCACTATAACCCACTCCTCTTCTGACATAATAAAGTAAAAGTAATCCTGTCATGCCTTAGAGGCAAATAGGGATATGGTGTTGTTGCTCATATTTTCCTTGACCTGTTGGCACACTACTGGGCAATGTAGTCAGCATCACGCCTGGCCGTCTTTCCTTCCTCAACTCCAGAAAAAGTCGGGTACCCATTTCTACAGCTGGGGCGCCTCTGGCCGGATTCGAAGCTCTGACCATCGCCATGAGAGACTAGTGCACTTACCATTTCACCACTCAGGGCCCACAGCTGACTGAAACAAAGTTATATTACAGTTTAGTTTTACAATGCAATGTTACAGCCTAGAGATTAAAATTACATAATTTTACAGAAAACAAAGAACAATTAAACTTCCCCTGTAAGTCGCTAAAGTAAGTGAACAAAAAGGGCTTACCCTTAACATTAAAAAGACAGAGACTATGGTTATATCTAAGAAACTGAATCCACCAAAATGCAGTATAAAATTAAAATGGAACTATTCCTAACCAGGTGCAGAAATTCAAATACCTTGGAGCGGTAGTAACTTCAGAACAGAAATTAGGAATAGAACAGGCCAAGCAAAGACTGCACTTCAGAGAATGAGAAACATTATCCAATGCATCCCTTTCAATGAATATTAGAAAATGGGTCCTAAAATGCTATGCTGAACCTTTCTTATTATACGTCAGAGAATTATGGACAATAGGCAGGTCTGCACAAAAATCATTGGAAGCTGTAGAAATGCAGTTTATTAGAACAATGTTATGAATCACCTGGACAGCAAAGATAACTAATGAAGAATGTAGGAGAAGAGCTGGAGAGACACAAAAAAATCTTGTCAAAAAAGTAAGAGAGAGACAATGTACTTTCATGGGGCATGCAATGAGAGAGAGTAAAGGTAAAGTTAATATTCCCTTTTCCATGCCATTAAGGCATATCAGGGAATACGGTGTCAGGCCCGTATTTTCCACAACCTTCGGCACATGAAAATGTGACATGGTCAGTATCACGCCTGGCCGCTTTACCTTCCCAGATTACTCTGGTATCCATTTTTAGAGGCTAATGAAGGAGGGGGCAGTGAAAATATTATAACAGGAAAAACAGAGGGAAGAAGGGCCAGGGGTTGACTGAGGGAAATGATACTGAATAGTCTGACAAGATGATGTGAGATCTCTAACTGAGCATGTCTATTTATGGGCTTTCTGGAAGTCAAATTATGGGAAACTTACACTGGTAGACTTCCAGAATTCTTTAAAAGGTACATCGATGATGGCATTGGAATCACAAGTATGCCACAAGAAGAGCTAAAAAAATTTATTCAATTTGCCAACTCAATCAGTAACAACATAAAATTCACTTATGAAATTTCTGACAAGTCTGTTAACTTTTTTAAGACATTAAAATTTCTACTGGCACAAACAGGCTTGTCAGCTCTGTATTTTACAAGCCCACTGACAGCCAAACGTGTTTGCTTTACACCTCCTCCTATCCTGAAGCCTGTAAGAACTCCATCTCATACTCCCAACTCCTCTGTCTTCGCCGCATATGTCAGGATAATTTGGATTTTAAAGAACAGTCCGACAAGTTATTAGAATTTTTCCGTCATCGCCACTACCCAGAAAAGGTCTTTCGTGAAGCCTTCAACCGTATCCAACTAGTGAGCCGCAAAGAAGTATTCAGGAAAAAGCCTGTTAAAGAGTTAAGTTAGTACTGCCTTTCCACCCGCATGGTCAGATGGTTAAGAAAATTCTTTATCGTCATCTGCTGCTAATCCAACTCGACCCCGACACTCGCGACATTTTCTCTGATCCACCCCTGTTAGCATACAAACGTGAGCCAAACCTTAAAGACATCCTCGTCCACAGCCACTTGAAGGAGAGCCTTACATATGTTGGCACCAGAAAATGTAACCGCCCCCGCTGCGTTACCTGCCCAGTAGTCTGGGAAATGAAAATGATCACCTTTACCAAAACTATCCTCACTCTTCATGAGGGATTCACATGCGAGTCCTGTAATGTGATATATGTCATTGTTTGCAAAAGATGCAGGATAACATATATTGGTGAGACTGGCCTCAGGTTAGGGGACCGCATGCAAAAATATCTGTACGACATCGCCCAGAGTGCTCCGAAACCAGTCCCAAATCATTTCAATGGCCCCAACCACAGGGAAAAATCCGATTTTCTGGTAACAGCCATCAAACAATGTCAGCAGATGACACAAGCCGCCTGGCGCTTGAGAACTGCTACATTCAAAGTTATGGAACGCTGGAGTCACATTGGTTAAACTCGCTGTTCAGCTACACTTAACATTCTATTCAATCATTATAGTACCTCTCCACTAAGCCCCACCCCTTCTTACTTGTCAAACCTCCTCACAGCATCACTTTGCAACTCCTCTTCTCTAATCATCTATTTCAACTTCTCCTGGCTAGGTCAACATTGTATCACTCTCTCTCTCCTTCCCGGTTCCCCATCCACCACCCCCAGTTACAACCCACCGACCACATATCACAGGTCTCCATTTAAACAGTCTCCATGTTCTACTAAATCAATTCCTGACACACACCGCCGGACAAGCCACACTTTACAATTTACAGCTAAATATTTTTTTTTCTTTTTAATAGCATTCATGTGAATCTATACTTTATCTCCTCTCTTTATTTCTTCGTCCTGTATGTTTTTGTATGATTAAGGCTCACGCCGAAACGTCACAACTTTGTAGTCGTTAAGTAATAAAGCTGTTCCTACATCTTTCCCTAGTTTATATATTCTAATTGAGCTGATGGTCTGCTCGAAGGATCGGGTACTGTGGAGAAGCATAAAAGTCAACGCCAGACGGCACGACACATGATGATGATGATGATGGAAGGGCGAAGTATGAGAGTTTACATGTAAACGTGCAGAATGTAATCGTTCAACATTACGTAACATCTATTTAATTCCTCTCCGTCACTTTTCTACCTTCGACATCTTTCCCTCCATTATCCGATAAGGATTGAAATATTTACCTGAAGTTTTGGAATATCTGAAACAGAACTATCTGTTGTAACGACGTGAAATCTGAAAACAGCCTTTATGTTCCTGAGTGGTCACACTATTGATAAAGTTCAGTCATTTCACTTTGATCTACTGGTAATCTTTCAAAAAAAAAAAACATTCAAAAGTGCTGATTTAGTGACAAAAATCCGCCATGATCGCACCTTATTAAACTTCTTGGTCGTAAGAGTTCCGTTTCTCAAGATTTATTTGATTCTAGAAAATTTGATGCCAAAACTATTTGGTCCCAAAAGAACAGCATCGTCCCTACTCTCTCTCTCTCTCTCTCTCTCTCTCTCTGATTTGGGGGGGGGGGGATTGTAAAAATGGGGGATGTGTCCAGACAATGAACTTACTATGAATTTCAGTGTTTTTGTTAGCCAATTAAAACAACCGAGTGAAGTACACACAAAAAATTTTGGTATAAAAAAGGTGAATCATTCAGGAATGCACTGAACAGTTACAAACTACTTAAACTAAATAAATGTTCTTGGATTTCAGTGACAGTGTGTGATAGGCTGAATGTTGATATCAGTAGGTTAGACAGCTTCCTTGCGTTATTATTGTGAAGAATGATTTGACAAGGGAGCGAGGGTGATTTCCCTTTGCCTTTTACTCTGTACACGGTTTTCTTCGCTGGCCTTTGTCTGAACCAGTGTTTCCCATGCTTGTTCGGGTTGGCGTCCTCTTTTCTCCCAGAACACATCCTCAACACCCCCTCTCCCTTATGTATTACGCGTACAATGACCTATTAAACTATGGTATGTTTTATACAACTAGAAACTTAAGCTAGCACACCAGTTTATTTAACAATATGAAGGGGAACATTTATAACTTACCTACAGCATTTTTTTCTCAGTTTTTAATGTGATGGATGAGTAGGGAGAAAAGTTTCTCAATATCAGGTTGAAAAGTGGTAAGAAGGAGGGTATTTACTGTCCCCCGTCTCTGCTTCGTTTTCCTTCAACGCCTTTTTACTGCCCCCTTTTCTTCCACTGTTCCCCCCCCCCCCCCCAACTGGCCCTGGTCCCCATGGTTCTTTCCAACGCCCACAGGAGAGCGTTATTGCCCACTCTGGGAAACACTGGTCTAAAGAGACTGGCCCACAAGGCAGCTTGGCATCTGTTTCGTTCTGCTACTGTGTATTCAGAAATTCACAGCTCCTGTCTATGTTCACCACCGGCTACCTGCGTCTATGTTCATCACTCGCTGTCTGCGTCCATGTTCACCACCCGCTACTTGCTTCTGTCTATGTTCACTACCCGCTACCTGCATCTATGTTCACCACCCGCTACTTGCTTCTATCTATGTTCACCACCCGCTACTTGCTTCTATCTATGTTCACCACCCGCTACCTGCGTTCCGTAGTATTTGCATGCCGTAGGGGTGTGAAGTGTTAGTACCTTCACATTTCTAGACCACTACAACATTTGAGGTAGGGATGCTAGCACCTGTCTGCGCAGCCTTTGTTTTCCTAGGGAAGTCCTCAGGTACCCCGTTTTCGAGGCTGGGTGAACCCCAGTGTCGGTCGGTTGGAAAAAAAAAAATTCCGCCCGAGTGCGAAATCGAAATGGGAATGTTCTGACTTGGAAGCGAGTGAACTAACCACTAGACCACCGGTATAATGAAGCTTAATAATGTGCTGTACTTTCGTGTCTTCAAATATTATGGACACAGAAAAGAACAAATATATCCATACTACAAGAACTTGAAGGTTGGCTAGTAAAGAGGATTAAATAGAGAAAACTTACATATTTTGAACACATTAAACGTCATGAGAATTTAGAGAAGACCGTCTTGGAAGGATACATAATGGGAAAAAAAAACAAGAGAGGAAGACCTATGCGAAGATGGCTGCAAGGCATCGTTGATAATCTGCAAATGGATGCATCAGCAGCAGGGCCGTCTTGCTTACAATCGAAAGGCCTAAAGGACAGCTGTTAGGGAAGCAAAGTTCCGCAAGGGACATGAAATGACTGACTCTCATGGCTAGACGGCTGCATGTCTTACTGAAGTACGTGGTTCAAGTCTCAGTTAATTCGCTGGCCATGTTTCTTTCTTCACGCCTGAAAGTGCTTTGTCTACGAGTTTTCCGAGTTCTAGCCATGCAGTACTGTGTTATGTTACTTTACCGTACAAAAGTCTCGTTGTTTCCCATCTGTAGAAATTTGTATCTCCCATCCATTGGGTGGCGCCTGGTGGAAAGACAAGCTCCTCCTCCACTGTTTTTTTTTCAGTTTAGACTAAGAGAAACCTGTCCAAGGGCAAAAACGCTGTATAATTTTTTTTCCCATCAAAGTTCAGTAATGTGCTCCCCTGAGGTCTATCACCTAGCCAGGCTGTGTAACTGGCCTGACAACAGCAACGATACTACTGGGATCACAGTTAACAATGTTTGCACATCGGTTTTAAACTATAAAAAAGGTAACCAAGTTTTACAATTTGGTCTGGAAGATATAAATAGCCTGGAACTTGTGTGATATAAATAGCCTGGATATTGTGTGATACAAATATCCTAGAACTTTTGTGATATAAATAGCCTGGAACTTGTATGATATATATATAGCCTGGAACTTGTGTGATATAAATAGCCCGGAACTTGTGTGATATAAAGAGCCTGGAACTTGTGTGATACAAATATCCTGGAACTTGTGTGATATAAATAGCCTGGAACTTGTGTGATATAAATAGCCTGGAACATGTGTGTGGTGTAGTGCTTAAAGAGACAGCCACGAAAAGAGAGTGACCTGTTTCAAAACGCACACTACGGGTGTCTCTTACAAAATACTCCATCATCCAGAAAACCCGCTAATGATTGAACAGAAACAATCAACAATCCGGTAAATCAACCGCTCAGCGACGCCTAATCCCATTAATATCTTCTTTATTTGATTTTCGTTCTGTCCACGATACTACTAACTGCCCTTCTGTAACATTTCATTTCAAATGCTGTTATTATCTTTTCTTGTGATTCGTTAAGTGTCCGTTTTTCACACCCGTATTGTTGGCACTGGGAATATGTAAACTCTTAGGAAATATAGCTTTGTTTTCTGGTTTGCACCTTGCCACATACTCGTTCTCTTGTGCTAGTTTCTGTGATGCAACTGCTAGTCTGGTACGCCTAGTACCCAATTATGTGAAACTAGAAATGTGTGGTAATAGGAGACCAATCCTTAGGCCTCCTTTCTGTGTCAGTGTTGCAATGCACTGCCTTCAATCCGTGCTTCTTTCCCAGTTTTGCTGGTTGTTCGGAAAATAAGTTCCATCACAATCAGGACATTCCCATACCTACTCGACTTCCCGTTCCAGTTTACTGCCTCAGAACAGTTGCTGCAAGGCAGTTCGGACGGTTCAAGCGTTCACTTCTGTGGTAGATTTTCTATCAGTCTGCCAGGACAACGGCCGCCTGTCCTTTATGGCGTCCAGCTGTCAAAGAATGTTTAACGTACGCAACAATTCACACGAGCGTTCGGTCACGCTACCTAGATACCAGGGATATTTATTACTGGAGAAATCAGGGGAGGAAAGAAAGGTAACAGGACACAACCACTATCGCTTTTGGTTGTTCGTTGATTAACAGATTGCTCGCCCTTCGTCCATACAGTTGTCCTTGTGTGAATTTCTAATTCTCTTCTATCTAAAAGCTGTGTTAAACACTGGTGCCAAGTTATCGTTGTTTCATCATTAATATAATTAGCTTCCATTAACCAGTTGTCTCCATCTTGTCTGGCTGGGAGTCTTGAAGTTGTCTCCACTTTGCCTGGACGGAGTTTTTGTGATTGTCTCCACTTTGCCTGGATGGAATTCTTGTGGTTGTCTCCACTTTGACTGCCTGGGATTCTTCAGGTTGTCTTTACTTGGTCTGGCTAGGGTTCTGGAGTTTGTCTTCACTTTGAATGGCTACTGTTCTTGAGGTTGTCTCCACTTTGACTGCCTAATATTCTTGAGGTTGAGCTTGTCTTTACTTGGACTGCCTAATATTCTTGAGGTTGTCTCTCCACTTTGACTGCCTAATATTCTTGAGGTTGTTTCCACTTTGACTGCCTAATATTCTTGAGGTTGAGCTTGTCTCCACTTTGACTGCCTAATATTCTTGAGGTTGTCTCCACTTTGACTGCCTAATATTCTTGAGGTTGTCTCCACTTTGACTGCCTAATATTCTTGAGGTTGTCTCCACTATGACTGCCTAATATTCTTGAGGTTGACGTTGTCTCCACTTTGACTGTCTAATATTCTTGAGGTTGAGGTTGTCTCCACTTTGACTGCCTAATATTCTTGAGGTTGAGGTTGTCTCCACTTTTACTGCTTAATATTCTTGAGGTTGAGATTGTCTGCACTTTGACTGCCTAATATTCTTGAGGTTGAGGTTGTCTCCACTTTGACTGCCGAATATTCTTGAGGTTGTCTCCACTTTGACTGCCGAATATTCTTGAAGTTGTCTCCACTTTGACTGCCGAATATTCTTGAGGTTGAGGTTGTCTCCACTTTGACTGCTTAATATTCTTGAGATTTGCTTGGTTTGAAATCTTGAGCTTGTCTCCACTCCGATTGACCAGTAAATTTGAAGTTCTCTTTTGAATATGTCTTTTAAAAAATGTAATTAAAGGTAGAAAAGTCAACAGATAATGCGCAAACTAACAGACACGTGAAGTTTTTGTTTCTGTTTTTGTTTTGTTTTATATTCTTAGCAGTACCGGCTGGAAAACTGTCCAGCTCAAATCATAAAGCCCAAGTGATACCCGAAGTAAAAGAATACTGAAGAATACACTCATATTCTTTCTAAAATAAAATAAAGAAATATGACAAAGTTTCATATCATTTTACGGTATAGTCCTCATCACGTTCAATGCAGATCTACGGTTCTAAGGACTGTTATTGCAGGAGGTGGGGTGAAGGATACGCTCTGCACTCAAATGGCGTGCGTCTCAAATAGCCGTTGACAGTCAAGTCCAGTTCCTGGCCTTCTCGTGGCAGAACTGTTTAAACTGACAGGAGAAGGGGCAAAGGCAAATATCTGGCGCCTGAAAACCAGACGTTTCGGGTAGATGAGAGTCATGTTTGGTAGCTCGTCTATCGCTGCTGGCGGGATTTTCAGTTGCCGTGCGTGGAATGGGGCTCCTCCTGACCAGTGAAGAAAGGTGTGATTATGGGTTGTCGTGCGGCACTGTGGAAAAGGTGAAAGCAAGGAGTAAGTGAAGTAACCAGTAGTCTCGAGGTCAGGACTGCTCAAGTCACGACACCTCTACTCTGGAGCTCGGCCACGTCCCATGTACGCTTATACCGGGCGAATTGCCTGAACCGGATGCCGCGCGTGGAGTGAAACTCCTCCCGGCCAATGAAGAAAATGCGAAAAAGAAATTAGGGTTGCCGTGCGGCGGCGATGTGAAAAGGTGATGGAAAGGATAAAGTGAAGCTTAATCGGTATGTCCAGTAGTCTCGCGGCGAGAGCTACTCATACCACTTCACCTATGCTCTAGAGGCCGGCCACGTCCGTTCTACACCCATACTGGTGAAATATGCCTAAACCAGCTTAAAGCAGGGGTGAAACTAGATGGCTACCTAAGTCACGGTACCTCCGCTCTAGAGGTCGGTCACGTCCTAAACACGCCCATACTGGGATAATATGTCTAAACCGACTTAACCCAGGGGTGAAACTTATTAGTGGTGAGGATTCGTCCTCCTGGATGAAAGCTCCGTCCTGGTCACAACTAGGAATGGTAGCGGTCACGACCACAAAATGCTGAAGTCGGAGACATTGGACCAGTGCAGTCTAGATAGCAACCATTTCTCACCCAGCGGGACCACAGGACCTATTGAGGACTACGGGAGTAAATTCAGTAGGATCACGGGGCGGTCTTGGTGGTAGAAGCAAACGAAGAAGAAGAAGAAGAAGAATGCAGATCTATCATCGTCTCACTAATGCATGGATTCTGGAGGAAAAAATATCTGACTGAGTCTGTACCTGACTATGCACTGCTTCTTTAATTTCTTCGACCGTACTGAACTTCTCCCCGCCTAGCGCCATATTGAGGGGCCCAAAAACATGAAAGTACTCACTGTGCGAGGTCTGGTGAATATGTACAATGTGAAAGACACGCCAAGTGCAGATTAATAATATATTGGGGGCTGTCGCTTGTGCTGTGTGAGGCAGTGCATTATCATGATGTAACAACACATCAGAACTGAGCAAACCTGACTGCAGATTCCAAGTAGATCGCAGTATGTTTCTCTGATGACATCTGAGCATGTCATGTTCTAGTATTTGGTCTATACAGTCCCAGAAGGGCGTGAGCATACATTTTTTTTCGGTCGGCGGAGTTGTGTGGAACTTTGCTGGTTTCGGCGATAAAGAATCCCGCAAATCCCTGGTGGCTTGCCTTGTCTCTGGCTGTAAACAGTGTACCCAGCATTCCTCTCCAGTCGTAGGTAGCCATCTCCTTCAGCTTTAAACGTCAGACATTCATGAAAAGAATAGTTGCGCCCTGTTCTTCTCTCGTGCGTGATCCCAGCGGGGCGGTCATTTTTTTAACTGATCCGTTGGCGTCGTATTTCCAAAATGGCCAACATACCTCCGCTGGCGCGCGCACACACACATACACGTCTAGAGACGGATAGAATAACACATCTATGTTATAACTATCTACTAATCGATTTAGATTTATTTAAAGAGCAAAAGTAGCGTTACTTTTTCACTCGACCTCGATTATTTCCTGGCAGATGCATGGGCGGCACTTAAACCATTCCAAAGGAGCCATTGGTTCTGAATAGCCGGAATGGGCGTGTTTTAAACTATTTGAAAAGAGAGGGGGGGGGGAGTGTTTGGAAAACTGCTTAGTGTAGGTCAGGATAGCTTTTTCTCGACATCTTTTGTACCAAAAAAAAAATGTGTTTCGCAACATTTCCATGTTCTAGGGGTATAAAGTGTTAGTTTGTTCATATTTCTGCAGCATTTTATATACGGATGCCAGCACTTGTCCTTGCTGCCTTTGTTTTCCTAGAAAACCCCAGATACCCATTTTTTTTTTAGGTTGTGTTGACCCCGGTGCATGTCGGTCAGGGGAAAAAAATTCCATAGAGTGCGAAATCGAACCAGAGATCTTCAGATCGACAGGCCAGTGCGCTAATGACTACACCACATAGACGCACTCAGTGTGTATGGTTTAAGTAAATAACATGCGGCTATTGAAGTTCTCAACGTAGGAAAGACAAAGTTAATGAAGCAAAATGTAAACAACAGAAATGTACTCAGAGTAGATAACAAGTTAGTGGAGGAGGTCAACGAATTTGTATATCTCGGCAGTAGAGTAGTAGAAAATGGAGACAGCACAGAGGACATCAACAGCAGACTTACTAGAGCAAACCAGGCTTTTGCACTGCTGCAGACTATATGGAAATTTTTAAAAAAACTAAGCATTAATACGAAAATCAGGATATTTAAAAGTAATGTTCTAAGTGTACTACTCTATGGAAGTGAATGCTGGAAAATCACCAAAACCATAGAAAACAAGTTGAATTCTTTCCAGACTAAATGTTTATGAAGAATTAAAAAACATTTTGGCCAAACACCATAAGAAATAACATCTTATTAGCAGAAATGCAGATGAAGACACTGACAACAATTATTGAGGAAAGACGCTGGGACATGTGTTCCGAATGACTGACAACTCACTACCAAAAATACCACATGGGAACAGAAGTAAGGGTAGACCAAAAGAGACATGGAGAAGAACAACGGAAAGGATGTTGACCAATAGAGGGCTCACCTGGGCAAGAGCAGAAAAAAAAGGCAAAGGACAGGCATTTGTGAAAAACCCTTGCAGAAGCCCCATGTGCCCATGGCACTTAAGGTTCAGAGAGAGAGAAACAGAGAGTCAGAGAGAGACAGAGAGATTGAAGTTCTCACTACTGTGAAAGTTGCTGTTGCTATAATATTCGTAAGCCATTTAGAGGGATTAATGTAATAATGTGAGGTGGCGGGTAATCGTGTTTGCATATGAAGAATTAAGAGACAGGGAAACAAAAAACAAGGAGACAGGGAAACACAAAAGAAGGAGACAGGGAAACACAAAACAAGGAGATAGGGAAACACAAAACAAGGAGACAGGGAAACACAAAAGAAGGAGACAGGGAAATACAAAACAAGGAGACAGGGAAACACAAAAGAAGGAGACAGGGAAACAAAAAACAAGGAGACTTGGAAACACAAAAGAAGGAGATAGGGAAACACAAAACAAGGAGACAGGGAAACACAAAAGAAGGAGACAGGGAAACAAAAAACAAGGAGACTTGGAAACACAAAAGAAGGAGACAGGGAAACACAAAAGAAGGAGATAGGGAAACACAAAACAAGGAGACAGGGAAACACAAAAGAAGGAGACAGGGAAACAAAAAACAAGGAGACTTGGAAACACAAAAGAAGGAGACAGGGAAACAAAAAACAAGGAGACTTGGAAACACAAAAGAAGGAGACAGGGAAACACAAAACAAGGAGATAGGGAAACACAAAACAAGGAGACAGGGAAACACAAAACAAGAGGACAGGAAAATACAAAACAGGGGAAAAGGGAAATACAAAGCAAGGAGACATGTAAACACAAAACAAGGAGATAGGGAAACACAAAACATAGAGAAAGGGAAATACAAAACAGGGAGACAGGGAAACACAAAACAAGAGGACAGGAAAATACAAAACAGGGGGAAAGGGAAAAACAAAAAAAAAGGAAGACAGGGAAATACAAAACAGAGAGATGGGAAACACAAAAAAGGAGACAGGGAAACACAGGACAGTGAGAAAGGGAAATACCGGGAACAAGGAAATACACAACAGGGATACAGGGGAATACACAACAAGGAGACAGGAAAATACAAAGCAAGGAGACAGGGAAATACAAAATAGGGAGACAGAGAAATGCAAAACAGGGAAACATAAACAGGAAGACAGGGAAATACAAAACAGGAAGACAGGGAAATACAAAGCAGAAAGAAGGGAAATATAAAACTGGGAAACAGGGAAATACAAAACAAGGAGATAGGGAAACACAAAACAGGAGACAGGGAAACATAAAACAGGGAGACAAGGAAATACAAAACAAGGAGACAGGGAAAAAAAAACAGTAAGACAGGGAAACACAAAACAAGAAGGCAAGGAAATATAAAACATGGAGACAGGGAACACAAAACAGGGAGATAGGAAAATACAAAACAAGGAGACAGGGAAATAGAAAACAGGGAGACAGGGAAATACAAAACAAGGAGGCAAGAAAACACAAAGCAAAGAGACAGGGAGGAATTTCCAGGCGTCTAATTAAAACCATCATTTACTGGATATATCCACTCTCGACCAGAATTTTTAGAAAGAGGTAAAACTTCTTATCTCGCCCTCACACTCACTAACTTCTTTATTTTGCCGTTCTCATAAAGGAGAATGGGAAAAAAGTCAACATTTATTCTGATTGAAGTTACCACTATCATCTTTATCACAGTCGACCACAACACGGCCATTTTGGCCTCAGGCTAATAAAAGATCTCCAGGAACTACGCGCTGGCTGCCATATTTCCATTGCTTAAATACGACTGGGTTTCCACCACATCCGTTCTTTTTTTCTCTCCCTTATCAAAGAAGAGCTCTCTTCCTGTAGCGTCTAGCATCTTCCGGTTGGAGATTTTCCCCTAGATCTTGGATTTCTTGAACTGTTAACACTGTATGTGCCTTTTCCGCTTGGATTCTTTTTGGTGCGGGAGAACAAAATTAGTACAGACTGTGGATTCTGAAAAAAAATTTATGGGATTATGTCCTCTTTTCTAGCCAGAAGCCAGGACAAAAGTTGTGAAAATCTATCTATCTATCTATCTATCTATCTATCTATCTATCTATCTATCTATCTATCTATCTATCTATCTATCTATCTATCTATCTATCTATCTATCTATCTATCTATCTATCTATCTATCTATCTATCTATCTATCTATCTGTTTGTCTGTCTGTCTGTTTGTCCGTCTGTCCGTCGGTCTTTCTGCTTGTCTACCGCCCCCTCTAAATTATGATTAATATTATCTTAATATTGAAGAAGGCTGGCTAGTGAAGAGGATTAAAGAGAGAAAACTGAAATATTTTGGACACATTAAACGTCATGATAATTTAGAGAAGACCGTATTGGAAGGATACATAATGGGAAAAAAAAAGAGGAAGACCAAGACGAAGATGACTGCAAGACATCGTTGACGATCTGGAAATGGATGCAACAGCAGCAGGCCATCTTGCTCACAACCGAGAGGCCTACAGGAGTGCTGTTTGGGAGGCAAAGTTCCGCAAGGGACATGCAAATGAATGAATGAATGAATGAATTATCTTATTACAGATTTTAGTCTGGCTTCCGTATTCATGCGCTCTTGCTATTTTAGCCATAAATCATTCTTCCATCCCCGCCCAAGTCTCTCCTCTGGGATCAGGATAGCAAGATGGTGTCACAAAATGATATAAGCTGCAATTTAATAATGCGATATCTCAGCTGTGAGATACGTTATCTCTGTGTAAGTTGATTGTGTTAAAAACTTGGAACCAAGAGAAATTCAAGAGAAAGAAAAAAAAAGTTATGGAACAATTATGAAAGTAAAAACGACGCATCTAGTTCAAATGAGATAACATTAGAGGAATTTACCGTATTAGTCCCAGAAGGCCATGTATCAAATCCTTCTGATGAGTCGGACTGGTCAGCCAGCACATTAGAACTTTCGGAAATACAAGTCCGGTTATAAACATATGGATGGATGTGTGCGTACTGTTCATCGATGCTGTCTTTATGTACATACACGTACTTGTACAATTTCTCTTACGTAGTTAAGTACAAACAAGACCAGTGAGAGCTGGGGGTGGGGAGGGGTGAGTGGGGGGGGGGGGAAGGGACGTCCAGCTAGTCCTCCAGGGCCCGTCTGGTTTCCCTTGTTATAATTAAGGGTTTCAGGGGCTTCAAAGATGGGCCCGTGATGGATGAAAAGAAAAAAGCTGGATAGGCTGAGGAGGGAAACAGTTTTCCACCGTCTTGCAAAATTCTTCTTGGAAGCCCTGTGTGTAGAAACATCCTGACTTCTTGTTGAAGTACGGATGATTTTGTCCTCTTGGAGGCCACACGTGGAATCATCATGACTTGTTGTTAGAGAAAGGATGATTTTGTCCTCTCGGAGCGCACACATAGAATCATCATGACTTTTTGTTAGAGAAAGGATGGTTTTGCCCTTTCGGAGACCCCAATTGGAATCGTCATGACTTTTTGGGCAGAGAAAGGATGATTCTGTCCTCTCGGAGACCCTGCGTGTAGAAACATCCTGACTTTTTGTTGGAGTACGGATGATTCTGTGCCACTGTCATGTTCATTGCACTTTGTAAATTTTCATGAACTGAATTATTCAGTAGGTCATCGTCGCACATTTGTCAGGTTGTACTTCTTCTAAAATGGGACTCCCTTTCTTTTCTTTAAAACACTGAGATATTCCGTCAAATTGCTAAGGAAGCCTATTTCTTCCTTTCTGATATTGAACATCATCCTAATTTGTCTGTAACTCCGATGTTCTGTAGACATCAACGCATTAAAGACTTTGCTATCGAACATTTTTGTTTTTGAAATGTGAAATGGACAAGTTGATAAGTACGCTGCATTCTCGTGGTTAAACGGCTGTCCATCCTACTAGAGTTCTTGGTTCAAGAACATATCACTTATATGCCAGGTTTCTTTCTTCTCACGTCTAAGTGCATTTGTCTGCTATTTTCTGAAGGCTAACATAGCAACATTTGCTCTTTTTTTAATTTAACTTTCCTATGCGAAAGCCTCGTTGTTTCTTATTTGAAATATTTGTACGTGAAAGCTTTACCCGAGGCTACCTCGGAGTAAAAGAATTATTTATTTTGTTGTTGTTTTTGCTGTTACTGTTGTTGTGTGGACAGTTGCATGAGACCATGTGTATGTTTGTGTCTCACATTGGGCACCTGTGAGAGACTTCTTCTTCTTCTTCTTCTTCTTCCACCTCCTCCTCCTCCTTCTTCATCTTCTTCCACCACCACCACCACCACCACCACCACCACCACCACCACCACCACTACCTCTTCTTCCTCCTCCTCCTCCTTCTTCTTCTTCTTCCACCTCCTCCTTCTTCTTCTTATTCCACCTCCTCCTCCTCCTTCTTCATCTTCTTCCACACCACCACCATCACCTCTTCTTCCTCCTCCTCCTCCTTCTTCTTCTTCTTCTTCCACCTCCTCCTCCTCCTTCTTCATCTTCTTCTACACCACCACCACCACCTCTTCTTCCTCCTCCTCCTCCTTCTTCTTCTTCTTCTTCCACCTCATCCTCCTCCTCCTCCTCCTCCTTCTTCTTCTTCTTCTTCTTCCACCTCCTCCTCCTTCTTCTTCTTCCACCTCTTCCTTCTTCTTCTTCTTCCACCTCCTCCTCCTCCTTCTTCTTCCTCTTCCACCTCCTTCTTCTTCTTCTTCCACCTCCTCCTCCTTCTTCTTCTTCTTCTTCCACCTCCTCCTCCTTCTTCTTCTTCCACCTCCTCCTCCTCCTTCTTCTTCCTCTTCCACCTCCTCCTCCTCCTTCTTCTTCTTCTTCCACCTCCTCCTCCTCCTCCTTCTTCTTCTTCTTCTTCTTCCACCTCCTCTTCCTTCTTCTTCTTCCACCTCTTCCTTCTTCTTCTTCTTCCACCTCCTCCTCCTCCTTCTTCTTCTTCTTCCACCTCCTCCTTCTTCTTCTTATTCCACCTCCTCCTCCTTCTTCTTATTCCACCTCCTCCTCCTCCTTCTTCATCTTCTTCCACACCACCACCACCACCTCTTCTTCCTCCTCCCCCTCCTGCTTCTTCTTCTTCTTCTTTCACCATATCCTCCTCCTTCTCCTTCTTCTTCTTCTAGACAAAGTGACGGGTTGCCTTTAAGTTCCTCCACTATCAGGAATGCTACAAGCATGTCCCTGGCAGTTTTATACACGGCTGTGACTATTGGCACATGCTATTCGCACGCTGTGTGTCCTAGATTGATACTGTACGGCACATCAGCCGACTTCACTTGTTACCTGTCCAGCTTTGTTGGGAAAGTATTTCAAGAGGATTTCTTTAGCTCTTTTTCCTAATCCCTGCTCATGAGTCGAGCCAGAACGGGGAAAGGGTCCTAACCGAATTCGGGGTGGAATGTTTACTCCGTCTGGGACAAACGGTCAGTGGACATGCGAAATTGTTTAGTTTTTCTAAAAGTTAAAAGTATAATTGTTCTTATTAAGGACAAATAAATAGCGTCACAATCTAAAGTATAACTTTAAAACGAAAAAAAAAACACTTGGTGCCACTAGTAAGGATTGAACCCATAACCCTTAAATTAAGAAACTCATGCTCTACCGACTGAATTAGCAGAACGGTTGAAAGAAGCCCCATTTTGTAATACATATTCCTAGTCTGTTATTCGTGGTCCCTAGTCTGTTATTCGTGGTAGTGCAAAGGTCAGTGGACATGCGCAGTGGCTTGAGTTCGATGTGCCAATAGACACTCCCTTTATACAGTCTGTTTTTCCCTCAAATCGAGTTTTGGCTCATAGAGTGTACACTATACAGATCGCAGCTTTGCAAGATGTATTGCCAGAGCTTGTTTTCCCAGTCAAATGAGAAGGTTAAATGTTACCCAAGTCTAAACAACGCATTCCCGTGGCGCTTGCATAACGTAGGGGGTGTGAAATGTTAGTAACTTCACATTTCTAGGCCACTGGAACATTTGATGTAGGAATGCCATCACCTATCCTTGCTGCCATTTTTTTAAACTAGGGAAACCCCAGATGCCTTTTTTTTTTTTTAGGTTGGGTTGACCCCGGTACCGGTCGGTCCGAAAAACTCCGTCCGATTGTGAAATAGAATCAGGGACCTTTTGAGTACACAAACCACTACCCCACAACGGGGCTGTCCTAGTTACATAATAAACTCGTTATTTCTTTCTGATATTTTCAAAAAAAATATAAAGAGGGAAATGGAAAGGATGAAGATCAACATATTAGGAATTAGTGAAGTTAGATGGACAGGTGCAGGGAAGATAACTCTGATAAATATACAATAATATATTCAGGAAGTGAGAAACATGAACGAGGAGTAGGAATAATATATGACGAACAAACAGCAAGGACAATTGTATGATATTTGAACATCTCGGACCGAGTCCTGCTAGCCCAACTGAAAGGACGACCAATAAACATAAATATTATACAAGTGTACACTCCAACATCTGAAAGTTCTGAAGAAGATGTACAGATATTTTATAATGACATAGAGACAGCCCTGAAACACACCAAGTCACATGAAGTTACCATAGTCATGGGAGATTTTAATGCCAAAGTTGGTAAAGGAAGAACTTCAGACATCGTTGGTGACTATGGACTGGGGGAGAGGAATGACAGAGGTTGTAAATTAATTGAATGGGCAAGACTACATAGCATGGTTGTAGGAAACACCTGGTTTAAACAACATCCTCGAAGACTGGCAACGTGATGCAGCCAAGACAAAAAGACTTTTAACCAGATAGATTTCATATTAATCAACAAACGATTCCGCATTGCATTACTGACAACAAAAACCATGCCAGGAGCCGACTGCAATAGTGACCATGATCCACTCTGTGGAAAAATTAGAACATAGCTAAGGAAAGCATGCAGAAAAGTGAGAAACATGAAACTGAATACAGAACTCCTTAAAAATGACCAAGAACTGCGAGAAAAATACAAAGTTATTATAACAAATAGATACAATGCAATAGAAAAGATAAATAGTATAGATGAACAATGGGCAATGTTAATAGATTCTATTCACCAAATTGTTAAGGAGATAATACCACCGAAAAAAGAAGCCCCTAAAAATAAATGGATGACAGATGATATCTTAGGACTGATGGACAAGAGGAGAAGGACTAAAAATAACCAAGAAAAACATAGCAAGATAAATAATGAAATAAGACGCAAATGCAGAGAAGCAAAGGAAGTGTGGTTAAATGAACAGTGCAGACAGATAGAGGACTCTCATAATAAAGACAGCAAAACATGCACAAACGAATTAGTGAACTCACAGGCAGGAAAACAAAATATACCACAGGATGCCTGAAATCAAAAGAAGGTAAATGTTAATGGGAAAAGAAAACATTGTGGACAGGTGGACAGTTTACATCGGTGAGCTATATGGAGGAGAAAGACCAGAATTAACACCAGATACTGAAAACTGTGATGGACCACCAGTACTTGAAGATGGAAATCATAGATGCTATCAAACACATGAAGAAAGGAAAAGCGATTGGGCATGATAATATAACAATAGAAGAAATAGAGACACTAGAGGGAACATGAATAAAAATAATAACCAAGTTACTCAGTGACATTTACAACAGTGGTTATATTCCCAGTGACCTGATTAAATCCACGTTTATAGCACTACCAAAGAAACCAGGCGCATAGATATGTGATAACCACTGGACTATCAGCCTCTCATGTCACATAACGAAGCTACTTCTGAGAATAATTATGAGAAGAACAAGGGAAAAGATAAAAATGGAAATAGCAGATGAACAGTTTGGATTTGTTGAAGGAAAGGGAACACACAATGCCATTTATGCTTTACGAACACTAACAGAAAGAGCTTTAGAAGTACAGAAAGATCTCTACTTATGCTTCATTGATTACACCAAGGCATTTGACAAGGTGAAACATAATGAAATTATTAAAATGCTTGAAGACATCAATATAGACGGCAAAGACCTGAGGATTGTAAAACATCTATACTGGCAGCAAGAAAAAGAATTCGAGCTGAAAATAGAATTAGAAAATATCAACCTATAAAACAAGGGGTGTGACAAGGATGTGTACAACCTCCAGACCTTTTTCTCTGTACAGCGAGAATATTCTAAGAAAGATCATCACAGAACCAGGCATAAAAATTGGAGGATACAATATTAACAACCTTCGGTATGCTGACGACACAGTACTGATAGCTGAGAACCAACAAGACCTGCAACATCTCTTGGATAAAGTCGCCAAAGAAAGTGAACAGAAAGGCCTTACTTTGAACATCAAAAAGTCAGAGACTATGGTTATATCTAAGAAACAGAATCCACCAGCATGCAGTATAAAATTAAACGGAACTATTCTAAAGCAGGTGCAGAAATTCAAATACCTTGGAGCAGTAATAACTTCAGATGGGAAATGCAGAATAGAAATTAGGAACAGAATAGGCCAAGCAAAGACTGCATTTCAGAGAATGAGAAACATATTAGCCAACATATCCTTATCAATGAACATTAGAAAACGAGTCCTAAAATGCTATACTTAACCTATTTTGTTATTGGAAGTGAATCAAGCACAATAGGCAGGTCGGCATAAAAATAATTGGAAGCAGCAGAAATGTGGTTTATTAGAAGAATGTTGCGAATCCCTTGGACAGCAAAAATAACTAATAGAGAATGTAGGAGAAGAGCTGGAGAGACAAAAAAAAATCTTGTCAAAAAGATAAGAGGGAGACAATATACTTTCATAGGACATGCAATGAGAAGAGGGGGCATTGAAAATATTATAACAACAGGAAAAATAGAAGGAAGAAGATCAAGAGGAAGACCAAGAGAAATGATACTGGACAGTCTGACGGGATGGTGTGAGAGGAGATCACCAACTGAGCTGATGGCCTGAATGAAGAAGGATCGTGTAATCTGGAGAAGCATAATAGCCAACGCAAGTCGGCACGGCACCTGATGATGATGATGATTTCCAAAGAACATTATAGTGTTTTACAGTAAACTATTCATGCCGTCCACAAATTGTTTTTTTTTAAAGTCATTCTCCATGTTAGATAATAAAGATAAAAGTTTGTGTTTTCCTTTATAATCTTCCAATAATTACAGGCATGCGTGGCGTAGTGAGATAAATTGTAACCGTTGCCTTGAACATTGATTGTACTTTGTTTAGTTTCTCTCTCTCTCTCTCTCTCTCTCTCTCTCTCTCTCTCTCCCGATGTAACAGTGTACAAAAACGTATATAATCCTCTTCTTGTCTGCGACTACGGGGAGAAGTATACAAAATTTATCAGATAATGCTCCGCGTATCAGCTGTGTAATTATAGTATTTTTGGACAAAGATTTTTCTTTTGTTTGGGGGTGGGGCCGTGGTAGGTTGGGGAGGTTGGGGGTGTAAGGGCGGGGGACGGCAGCTGCTACTGTGTTTCTGTGAGATCTGTTTTTATTCTGTTGAGAGAGATTTGTGACGGGGAGCACTAAAAGAGATGTGACGAGATGATTTGTTCAGAAATTGGGCTGCAGGAGAATTTGAGAGATTAGACGTGTGTGTTTCGTTTTGTTTTTGAGAGTTGTGGTGGGATAACAGAGAATATGGTGAGTGTTTTGTTTTGTTTGGAGATTTGTGGTGGAATAATAGAAAATATGGTGAGTGTTTTGTTTTGTTTGGATATTTGTGCTGGGATAATAGAGAATATGGTGAGTGTTTTGTTTTGTTTGGATATTTGTGCTGGGGTAATAGAGAATATGGTGAGTGTTTTGTTTTGTTTGGAGATTTGTGGTGGGATAATAGAAAATATGGTGAGTGTTTTGTTTTGTTTAGAGATTTGTGGTGGGATAACAGAGAATATGGTGAGTGTTTTGTTTTGTTTAGAGATTTGTGGTGGGATAATAGAGAATATGGTGAGTGTTTTGTTTTGTTTAGAGATTTGTGGTGGGATAATAGAAAATATGGTGAGTGTTTTGTTTTGTTTAGAGATTTGTGGTGGGATAACAGAGAATATGGTGAGTGTTTTGTTTTGTTTAGAGATTTGTGGTGGGATAATAGAGAATATGGTGAGTGTTTTGTTTTGTTTAGAGATTTGTGGTGGGATAATAGAGAATATGGTGAGTGTTTTGTTTTGTTTAGAGATTTGTGGTGGGATAATAGAGAATATGGTGAGTGTTTTGTTTTGTTTAGAGATTTGTGGTGGGATAATAGAGAACATGGTGAGTGTTTTGTTTTGTTTAGAGATTTATGGTGGGATAATAGAGAATATGGTTAGTGTTTTGTTTTGTTTGGAGATTTGTGGTGGGATAGTAGAGAATATGGTGAGTGTTTTGTTTTGTTTAGAGATTTGTGGTGGGATAATAGAGAATACGGTGAGTGTTTTGCTTTGTTTAGAGATTTGTGGTGGGGGAATAGAGAAATATGGCGAGTGTTTTGTTTTGTTTAGAGATTTGTGTTGGGGGAATAGAGAAATATGGCGAGTGTTTTGTTTTGTTTAGAGATTTGTGTTGGGGGAATAGAGAAATATGGCGAGTGTTTTGTTTTGTTTAGAGATTTGTGTTGGGGGAATAGAGAAATATGGCGAGTGTTTTGTTTTGTTTAGAGATTTGTGGTGGGGGAATAGAGAAATATGGCGAGTGTTTTGTTTTGTTTAGAGATTTGTGTTGGGGGAATAGAGAAATATGGCGAGTGTTTTGTTGTGTTTAGAGATTTGTGGTGGGGGAATAGAGAAATATGGCGAGTGTTTTGTTTTGTTTAGAGATTTGTGGTGGGGGAATAGAGAAATATGGCGAGTGTTTTGTTTTGTTTAGAGATTTGTGGTGGGGGAATAGAGAAATATGGCGAGTGTTTTGTCTGGAAATTTGTTGCTGGACGAAGATGAACAGTAATTAATTCCATACAACATCTATTAACCATTTGGTAGAAGGACAGTATTTAGCCTCATACAACACATATCAATTATTAGAATAATAGCAGTAATTAACCTAATGCAACGCAAACATCACGTGACTGATGGCTAATAATCCAGAAGATTCTCCTCAAAGTTCGATAAAGGTCAACAATAAAAGTCACAAAGGAGACTCTTAAAATCTAAAGACACAAAGGAGACTCTACAATCAAAGTCCCGTAGAATTTACAAGCCGTAAAGGTGTAAAGTGTTAGTTACAGCATTTGGGATAGGGATGCTATCACGTTGCCTCGCTGTCTTTGTTTTTCTAGGGAAATCCCAAGTATCCTTTTTTTTTTTTTTTAGGCTGGGTTGACCCCGATACCAGTCGATCCGACAAAACTTCCGCCCGAGTGTGAAATCGAACCTGGACCTTCTGATCGGCCAGCGAGTACACAAACCACAACACCACGGCGGCCCCTACATAGGAGATTAGAACATGAACATTTCAAAGACAAAGCGATCACAATTCATATATATATGACGTGCAAGATGGCGGACGTTTTTTAACGCTCTCGCCGGCATGCAGAAATCAGCGGAATTCCGCTTGATCTGTTACATATCATGTACCAGGAGTTGGGCATAAGGCTAACAACCTTATCCTAGGACCTATCTAGAGGCAACTCCAGATGGGAAAAAAAGATATCGTTATGGAAACTCGCAGAGAAACCAACTGAGCATCAGGGATGCCAACTCCGAAGAGCTTATTCGTCGGCCCCAAACATGTGACAAGGATTGGATTCTGGAATGTAAGAACGATGGCAGCACCAACAAAAACTACTCAGGTCATCAAAGAAATGGAGAGATACTATATAGACATACTGGGCATCAGCGAAATGCGATGGTCAGAAGCAGGTAAAAGATCGGCGGAAAACGGTAAGTTAATAATACATTCAGGCAGAAATGATGGTAAAATCTGGGACGGGGTGGGCATTATTATGTCAAATGTAGCTGCAAAGAGCCTTGTAGAATGGGAACCGGTGAACAGTCGTATAATAAGAGCACGATACAACCTACGACACAGAAGAATGACAATAATACAGTGTTATGCACCCACGAATGATGCAGATGATGATGTGAAAGACGACTTCTATCACCACCTACAACAAATCATTAACAAAGTCCCTAAACACGACATCCTAATTGCTATGGGGGACTTCAGTGCTAAGGTAGGGAAAGATAATACCGACGTTGAAAAAGTGATGGGGAAAGAAGGAATTGACATGGTTAATCAGAATGGAGAAAGATTAATTGAAGTATGTCTAACAGAGGGCATGGTCATTGGAGGCACAATATTCCCACACAAAGAGATACATAAAACAACGTGGATATCTCCAGATGATAGAACTAGAAACCAGATAGATCATTTTTGTATTAGAAAGCAATACAGAACATCTCTCATGGATGTAAGGGCTTATAGGGGTGCAGATGTCAACAGTGATCACAACCTGTGCATAGGGAAAATAAAACTAAAATTGAAAAGTCAACACAAGAAATCAGTACACAGAAAGATAAACAGCCACAGCCTACAAGAAGAAAATACTAACATTAATTTCAATCAGAAACTTGCCAATCATTCCAAAACACCCAGTGAAGTTGAGGAGATAGGTATAGATGAGTTATGGAATTCTTACAGCACAGCCATAATCACAGCAGCAAAAGTAAGCACTGGACTGGAAAAACCAAATAGAAAAGCATGGATATCAGATAAAACATGGAAGTATATACATGAAAGACGAGCAGGCAAATTAGACATGTTGAATGCAAAAACAGATCATGAAAGAGAATTGGCAAAAGCTAAATACAAAGAAATAGACAAGAAAGTAAAAGGTTCAGCTAAAAGGGGTAAAAGAGAATACATAGACAATATGGCGAAAGAGGCAGAAAAAGCAGCAAAAACAGGAGACAGCAAAATTTTATATAACATACAAAAGAGGCTAACAGGTACTATTACATCTAAAGAAAGACCAATCCTTAGCAAAACTGAAACATTATTAACATCAGATAAAAACCAAAAGCAAAGATGGGCTGAACACTTCCAAGAAATACTTAATCGACCACACCCAAAAGAATTGTTAAACCTTGAAACTGACTTATGGGTTATGGCAGCTATTTTTTCAGTCCAGCTAAAAAGCGGGGGAGGGGGTGTGCAATGCTTCTTTAGCAGACTCCACCACCATGGGGGCTATGGCGACCCCTGCCCTGTTAGCTAGGCTATGCCTGTTACTGGGGGTACCACGGAGAGGTGGAACAAAGTCTTGGTCAGCTATGATTCGCTAACCTTGACGCTGGCATATCAGCTATGGGTCCCAGGCGTCCTCATATATATATATGCTTAAAAACGGGACAATATTAAATTAATTTCTTTTATCGTGTACTCATGAATCTGACCAGAATATGTATGTAGGATGCTCAAAATATAGTAATATATAAAGGAAGAAAGTCAAAACCATTCTCTATAAGAACTGGTTTAAAACAAGGTGATACATTATCTCCATTACTATTCAACCTAGTACTAGAGAAGGTAATCAGAAAAGTGAAAGAAGAAAGCAGTGCAGAAGAACAAGCTAAAATACTAGGATACGCTGACGACATCGACCTGGTGGGGGAAACTATGCATGAAGTCATCAATTCCTGCATACACCTGAGACATGTAGCACTAAAAGTGGCAAGATAAGACAGCATGTATGAAGATATAAAGAAACCAGAGGCAGAATGATCCAGATTATATCAATGTTGGAGAATTGATTATTAGGAAAGCTGAAACATACAAATATCTAGGTACAGCCTTCAACAGAAGCAACATAGTAAGCGAGGAAATTAAAAGCAGAGTAGAGATAAAATATACTTTGTCTTGCAACGCCTGTTAAAATCCAAAATCCTGTCCCAAAACAACAAAATAACAATCTACAAAACTATAATACGACCAGCCTTCATGTATGGATCAGAAACATTGAGTACAACAAAGAAAGATGAACACCAATTGCAGAAGTTTGAGAACAAGAGCCTAAGAAGAATCTGTAGGCCCATAAAGAATACCACCAGTGAAGAATGGAGAGTTAGAAAGAACACTGAACTGAACAGCTTATTTAAATCCCAACGAATTTTAAATGTCTTGAAACTGAACAGACTACGCTGGCTGGGGCATGTAGAAAGAATGGAAGAGAATAGACAAACGAAAATGATGCATGCACAAGAGATGAGGGAAACAAGATCAAGGGGTAGACCAAGACAGAGATGAAAAGACAACATAGAAGATGATATAAAAGAAACTGGTGTCACTAACTGGAGAGAGATTAGGGATAGAGAGGAATGAAGGCGAACTTTATCTACAGCAATGAGCCTTAATGGCTCGGAAAGCTAAAGAAGAAGAAGAAGAAGAAGAAGTGCACTCATGAAATGGATGACGGGAGAAAATACGAATGAGTCACAGCGAATGATAAAAATTGTGAAAAGAAATTTAACAAGAGAAAATATTAAATGAATCTTCAACAGGATAATATAAATCGGTGCTTCCAAATAGGTAACTCGACACTTAATGTTGAGAAATTCAGAAGTTTAGGCTGACTCAGCATACCCCCATTTTGGGGTCATAATTTCTCTGTAGCAGAAGCATAACCCCTTGGGTTTGGTGCGGGGGAGTTACTGAATTTCTGGGGAGGGGGGGGCCACGACTACAAAACGTTAATATCCTTTTTTTAACAACGGTGATGAATTAATTACCACCAAGGCCCGTAAACTAAACCTAAAAAGGGCCACATCTCTCTGGCTTAAATCGCTAATATCTGATTTCTCTCTTTTTACAAACTCCACTATTACCATATTACTTTGTCATTACACATATCAAACACGAACGATGTGTCACTGTCCTTTGGATAACATAAAGTGTTAGTGCAGCATTAGCAGTCATATATAGGTGTCATTTCTTCTTCTTCTTCTTTGAGCAGGTGCTGTATCCAGCAGCTTTCTGAGACATTGAGGCTCATTGCTGCAGACAAGACACGTCTCCATTCCTATCTGTTCTTGATTGTTTCTTGCCAGTTGTCGATTTCACGAAAGCGTACATTTTTTTCCAGTTTTTTTTTTTTTTTTTGTTTTTGTCATCGTTGTGTAGGTCTACCTCTTGGTCTGTCCCCTTTCATCAATTCTGTATATGTTATCTTTGTTTTTTTTTTCTTCCATTTTCTCTAAATGCCCGAGCCATCTCGGTCTGTTCTTTTTCGAAAGTTCTGTTATAAGCGGAGAGTTAAACAATGTGTGGATTTCTTTGTTAATCTTATATTGTTGTGTTATAAGGTCTTTTACGGGTCCATAAATTCTTCTTATGATTCTGCTCTCACATGTTTGTATTTGGTTTTCACCTTGTTTAGTTGTACTCCATGTTTGTGACCCATAAAGTGGATGTCACGTGACGCAACAATCTGTGTTTACACGTGGAGCCCAGAACATTGACATTACACAAGAAAATGTAACAGTAATGCTTGGATGCTGGAAATGAAAAAAAAAAGATCTTTGTGGACTTCGATGAAATTTTTAATATCTTTTACGATTTGTTCCATGTCTTTCCTCTTCCGGTAATATTTTTTATTGCTCCAGAGAGTCAGTTTTTTAAAAAATTTATTCTCTTCAGTATTCCAGAAATGTGGCAATACCACCTTCCAGCGAAAGGGTTATATTGATTGCAGGATACTCCAAATTATTAGAGCAGGGATTCTCAAACGGTCTGCCACAACATTTTACTGTGCCCAAAATTTCGTAAATGTGCCGTGAAATTTCGTCACCTGAAAAAATCACACATACACACACGCGGGTACACACACACACTCAAACACTTTTACTCAAATCAGTGTCTGGTTCATTCTGCGCTACCATAATTCCATTTCACAGTTGCCAACTTCTGTAATAACTTTTGTAATAAGGAAATAAATGAAGCTTATTTGAAAGCGCTAAAAATATATTGTTAACTGCACGAGATTACAGCATTAAGAACACAGGTGTGCCGCCACAGAAATTTGTGTCACCAAGTGTGCCGCAGTGTGGAAAAAGTTTGAGAACCGCTGCGTTAGATACCACGCATTTTCCATGATCTACTTGCTGAAAACTGTAAAATAGTTCTAGAAGAAAGAACAAAAATCATACCCTACCTACGATAGATGAAGACGTTAGACAGTAATTCGTAGAGAGTTTTTCGGCCCATTTCTTAAAATGTTGGTTATTACCCAATCGGAACACCATAATCAGACGCAGGCACCAAGATGGAACATACCGCCGACGGCGATCGAGCGAATGGGAGAGCCCGGAAACTATTAGCTTAGTACTCCGTGTGGCGATGTGACGGGGCCCACAGTTTGTGGGAGGGGGGTGGGGGGTGGAATTTGAACTGATAATGTGAAGATTCACCGAAGCGAGGTTTTATATTTAATTTGTGCGATCTTAAAATAATTAGATATACACTGTAATAACTATTTCCACTGTGTTCTGTTTTTGTTTCCACGCAAAAAAAAAAAAAAAATTTCGGCGATTTAAAAATCTGTTTTGTGCCGGTCTGTTGTTAAGTTTCAGTCTTCTGTTTGTTTTAGTTTACTGGCACATATTCGTGACTTGTGGATAGGGGCAGGTAAGGGTATCTATCTATCTATCTATCTATCTATCTATCTATCTATCTATCTATCTATCTATCTATCTATCTATCTATCTATCTGGACAGGTAAGATTATCCATCCATCCATCCATCCATCCATCCATCAATCCATCCAATCCATCTATCCATCCATCCATCCATCCATCCATCCATCCATCCATCCATCTATCCATCCATCTATCCATCCATCCATCCATCCATCTATCCATCCATCCATCCATCTATCCATCCATCCATCCATCTATCCATCCATCCATCCATCCATCCATCCATCTATCCATCCATCCATCCATCCATCCATCCATCCATCCATCCATCCATCCATCCATCTATCCATCCATCCATCCATCCATCCATCCATCCATCTATCCATCCATCCATCCATCCATCCATCCATCTATCCATCCATCCATCCATCCATCCATCCATCCATCCATCCTCCGGTCCGTCTATCTGTCTGTATGTCTGTCTGTCTACCAGTATATATTAAGGAATAAACCAAAACGCTACAACTGCGTGTTTGTTTATAAACCTGCTCCTCATCATCATCATGTGCAGTGTACGGTACAGAGGTTAGCGGTAATGAATATCTAGTTCCCTCGCCTTGATGGTATACTCAGCCATGCTGTATCCTGTCCACTGTCCTATGTTATCTTTCCCATCTACATCTCTGTCTACCTCTCGCTCTTTTTCCCTTGCATCTTTCCTTCAAGTATGGTCTTTGATATATTATTTACAACTTCTCATAGCACTGTAAAGGACATTTCATAGCTAGTTCTAGTGGAGTCCTGGAGCTGCAGTTATGCCTGCTTGAGAAACCCTGAAGTAACCAGAGATTCTGTGCTCGTGTATGAGACAAACTCTTAAGTGACCGTGAATAAATTAAGTCTTTCTTTTGAAGTGGATATTTTGTTTTCTTGATTTTTGTTTCTTTGAGAAGTTGTTCCAACTTTTGTTGTTGTTTTTTTTTTAAAAATAGCCACAATATTCTATCTTTTCATTCGTCCCCCCACCTGTCTATGTGATTATCTATCATATTGTCGTTCTGTTCGTTTGCTCGTTCATCTGTCTGTCTCTCTGTCTATCATCATTTCATTGTCACGTAGAATATTTGTGATAGAATCACTGTAAGAAAGAGAAACCACAGGGAAGTGAAGAATGATACGTGCGAAAGGGAGAGTCAAATAGGAGAAGGGGTCAAGTGAGAAAGAGAGAGAGAGTCAAATGAGAGAGAGTAAAATGTGAGACAGAGTCAAATGAGAGAGAGAGAGTGGGGGAGATAGAGAGGGAGATATAGAGATAAATGATAGAAGGAGAGAGAGGGAGAGATAATCAAATAAGAGAGAGAGTCAAGTGAAAGAGGGAGAGAGAGGGATGAGAGTCAAATGACAGAGGGAGGGAGAGAGAGCCAAATGAGAGAGGGAGAGAAAAGGGGAGAGAGAGAGTAAAAAGAGGGAGGGAGGGAGGCGAAGGAGAAAGAGAGGGAGAGAGAGAAAAAGAACGAACGAGAGGGGGAGAGAGAAGGAGAGTCAAACAAGATTTATGAGAAAGTATTCTCCCTTTCAGTAGCTACGTAGACTACAAATCAAACTGAATTCACAAAATTACCTGTAGTACACCTACTGGGATACGTTGACTGATATTTTGTATATAGGGCAAGCCTTAAGTTCTCTCCACGGCTCTTAAGTTTTCTACCCGAGCTCAATTACCGCCCGGCTAATTGGGCCATCCGGAGCAGGGGCAGGATTATAGACAGCCTGGTAAGTCAATCTTCTAGCTCTTACAGCACTGCGATGTTGGGATATAGACAGCAGGAATGAAAGTAACACTAATCTTCTATCTCCTACAGCACGGCGGTGCTGGGGTATAGACACCTCTTTTCTGAGTCTTCTTTTCTTATCCTGACAAAACACTAGGAGTAATTCTCTGATCTCATGCACCTCTCTTTGTACAGGGCCACTGATAGGAATTTTGGAAGCCAGTGCAAAAGTATTCTCTCCTGCCCTTTCCCTGCTTATCATACTTATTAGTCATTCTGTTTTTATCTACAACGGGTCGTTTCTTGAAGCAAGGGTAAACAAGGATAAACAAGGGTAAACAATGGTAAAGTAAGAGAACACATTTTTTGTAGGATTAGACCTCGAAAAAATCGTAGACAATGTACTTTAGTGAGACATGAGAGAAAGAAAAATCATGAGAGAATTACCTGGTATTCGAACCACGGACTTTGGTAGGACGGGCAGCCGTCTAGCCACGAGAAAATAGCCAACTAACGAACTGCACTATCTCGCACCTAAAAAAAAAGTATTCTCTTACCTTACCGTACGAAAGCCTCATTGTTTCCTGGTTATAAAAAAAAATTGATTCTTGAAACAAAGGAAGCTCTTCCGTCTCTAGAGCAATGCAGTAGATGGATTCCCCTACCTACCTATCTATCTATCTATCTATCTATCTATCTATCTATCTATCTATCTATCTATCTATCTATCTATCTATCTATCTATCTATCTATCTATCTATCTATCTATCTATCTATCTATCTATCTACCTACCTATCTATCTATCTATCTATCTATCTATCTATCTATCTATCTATCTATCTATCTATCTATCTATCTATCTATCTATCTATCTATCTATCTGTCTGTCTGTCTGTCTGTCTGTCTATCTATCTGTCTATCTATCTATCCGTCTATCCATCCATCCATCCATCCATCCATCCATCCATCCATCCACCATCCATCCATCCATCCATCCATCCATCCATCCATCTATCTATCTATCTATCTATCTATCTATCTATCTATCTATCTATCTGTCTGTCTGTCTGTCTGTCTATCTATCTATCTATCTATCTATCTATCTATCTATCTATCTATCTATCTATCTGTCTGCCTGCCTGCCTGTCTGTCTGTCTGTCTGTCTGTCTGTGACATTAATGCAGTTAATAGATACCACAATCCAGCAATACTCTTATTTATCTTTCTTATAAAAGAGTAATATTATGAAACACATGTAAATATACAACAGTGGATCCATAAGTGTAAATCTATACGACGTCTCAAAAGCGACATCTCGTAGTACTCTTAGGGATCTCATGGCTGTTCTCGTGATTTCTCGTGGAACCGTTAACGACTTCTCCTGACAACCCTGACGACATCTCGCGGAATCCCCCAGCGACATCTTGCGACTGCCCTGTAGATTTCTCATTGAATCTTTAGCGACTTATCGCAGTAACCATAGTAACCTCTTGTGACCCGCCTACGGGCATCTCCTGGCAAGTTCTTGTGGAACACCAGAGCTAGAGCTTAGGCTATTTCGAGAAACCACGAAGCAACAAGGGATCAGGACTGTAAACACAATATGAATGTGTGTTCGTGTATGAGACAAATTACTAAATGCCTGAGAGGAAAAACAATGGCTTGGAAGTTATTTTTCTTCTGTTAATTTGATTAAAATAATCAAGAAGACAAAAACTCAAAAAGCTTTATGGAATAGATGAATTGAATTTATGTTTTATAACACAGACATTTCGTGTTATTACCTTGGCTGAGATTTGATCAGTCAAATACAGATTGAATCAGCCATGAGATTAATTCATCCTGTAAAAGGATTCTACAAGCTGCTTGTCCATCACCACTGCTCTTTGCTCAAATGCATATGTTGTCTGAACTCCTCAAGCGTTCCTTCATTATGCAACGACTTGTGGCATTAAAGCTTTGGAGATCCAAAATCTCATTTATGAATTATTACGGTCTCTGTGAAAACGCCATGCGATTTGGTAGTCAACAATCTATAGCTAACATGGCTAGCTTTGGGATTTGGCGAAGAATAGCTGACCAAGACCCTGACACAACTATCCGTTGGTATCCTCCGGAACAGGCCAGGCCTGGCTGACGGAGCAGGGACTGCGATAGTCCTCACGGTGGTGGAGTTTGCTAAAGAAATACTGCGCATCCTTTACATTCTGGTTTCACTCAGGGGCGAAAAAAAATGGCTGCTGTAACCCACTCCCAATCCGATACGATGCTGTGCCGTAACACTTTCACCACATCCTCTGCAAAGAACATCATACTCACATTTCCAGAGAGATAAGAAGAAGAAGAAGAAGATGATGATGATGATGAAAATATGAGTTTTGGCTAGAGCAACTGCCCTTATATATCGGATCAAAGATCTTCATGAATAGATTATTCAGGCAATAAGCTGCCTGCTTCATATCGTATTGTAAGGCATTAAGGGCCATTAGTCAGCCAGTCATTTGCATGTCCCTTGCGGAACTTTGTCACCCTAACAGATCTCATGTAGGCCTATCGGTTGTAAGCAAGATGCCCTGCTGTTGATACATTCATTCGCAGATTATCAACGATGTAGTGCAGCCATCTTCGCCTTAGTCTTCCTTTCTTTCTTTTCCCCATTATGTACCCTTCCTTTTGTGTCCAAGATATTTAAGTTTTCTCTGTTTAATCTTCTTTACTAGCCAACCTTTTTCAATATTAAGTTCTTGTGGTATGGATATATTTGTTCTTTTTTAAGCCGATGCTATTTGAAGAACTCTTCTGTAGCATTTACACTCAAAGGCATTTATGTGTTTCTCAGCTGTTTTGTTAAGTGTTCAGGTCGCACAGGCATATCTTGCGATGAGAAAGATGCATGACCTTATAAATCTTATTTTTGTAGTTCTGTCTGTTCCTCTCCATAGCTTCTTTAGTTGTTTTATTTTTTGAAGAGCGATGGATGTCCTCCTTTTAATTTCCCTCATTGTATGTCCATTATTAGTCAGTAATGGTCCAAGATATTGAAAACTCTCCACTTCTTCCAATTTTTCCTCATTGATGTATATATTTCAGCTGCTTTATTTGTTATGTCAGTTGTTATCAATTTAGTTTTCTTCGCATTAAGATAAAGGTTTTGCTTTTCACTATTCTTACGGACTGACATAATTAGTTGTTCCATTCCTCTTTGTGTTGTGGACAGTAATACTGTGTCATCAGCATATCTAATCTTTGGTATTTCATAACCTCCAATTTTATAGCATTGTAATATTCTTTGTCAACATCTTCTCTAACATTCCTCATTATATTTTCAGTATAGAAGTTAAATAAGTAAGGCGACAATGTGCACCCCTGACGGACCCCTTGTTTTATGTCAAACCAAGTTGTTGTTTCACCATTTATTCTTACTGCTGCCTGTTGGTCTAGATACAGAAGTGATATTAATTGTGTCACATGTGTTGGAAATCACATTTTTTTCAATTATTTCCCAAAGTTCCTGGTGTTGTACACAATCAAATGCCTTTGAATAGTCTATAAAGGATAAATATAGATTCACATTAAATTCTCTGCTTTTCTCTGTTATTAATCTTATATTGAATATATGATCTCTTGATCCTCTTCCTTTCCTGAAACCAGCTTGGACCATATTTAATTGTTCCATTTTCTTACGAAGTCTAACCATTATGATTTTTAACAGAATTTTACTGGCATGACTAATCAGGTCAACAGCTCCTTAGTTAGTGCATAATTTTAAGTTACCCTTTTTTGGCAGTGGTATGAATACAGTTCTTTTCCATTCTTTTGGCCAAATACCTGAATGCTATATATTTTAACATAGTGCATGATATATTGTAGCACATTCCTTTCCTCCTGCTTTAATACGTTCAGCTGTTATCTCATCACATCCTGGTGATTTACCATTTTTCAGATTCTTTATTGCCCATAAAACTTCTTCTATTGTCAGTTCGGGTTCTTTCTCCTCCAATAATAATTCACACTGTTGATTTTGGCTTTCACAGACAGTTGTTTCATACATTCCTCTGCAATATTCCTTCCATCTTTCAAGAATTTCCTCTGTCTCTGTCAAGGTATTCCCCATCTCATCACAAATTACATTTAGCTTAGGTGTGACATTTCTCATCAATGTCTTCATTTCTTTAAACATTTTACTATCTCTTCCACATTTCTGATGTCCTTCTATTCTTTCACAACAATCTTGTATATATTGTTTTTTTGTCTTTTCTTATGTTTCTTCGTACTTCTTTTGTTAAAGATTTAAATTCCTCTTTGTTGTTGTTTGTCACTTTCCATTTCGTCTTCATTTCTCTACGTTGTTTTTTTAGTTCTAATGTGCCTGCTGTAATCCATTCATTCTTTTGTGTTTTCTTTACTGGAGCCATACCTTTAGCTGCCATTATTAAGATATCTCTTTCCTGTGTAGCCAATTCATCTGGTGTCGTCTCCTCCTGTACAGCCGTCAGTGTCTCAAAACGGTTCTTCACTTCTGTACCGTATTGTTCTGGTATTTTTGTAAGATCAAAGCGGAGTGGTCTAGATCCCCTAACTGTCTTATTTTTTATCTGTATCTTCATGTCTGCCATTAAGGGCCATTAAAGTAAAGTAATAAATATTCCACCACAGTAGTATTAAAGTAGCTTAAATGTAATAGTTTTTTTTTATAACAAGAGACGACTGCCATTATTCTGTCTCCCTGAAACTACGAGCTTGTGCTCTATGCAGCTGATGCCGTGAAGACTTTGAAGCACAGCATCGTATCGGACTGGGAGCGGGTTATGGCAGCTATTTCTGAAGTCCCTGAGTAAAGCTAGAAAGTAAAAGGGTGTGAATTACTTTCTTAACAGGCTCCGCCACATGGGGACTGTAGCGATCCCTGCCCCGTTATCCAGGCTGAGCCGGGGTACCAACGAGAGGGTTGGGACAAAATCTTGGTCGGCTATAGTTCCTGACTCATGCAGTCAGGTTAGGGTTAAAGGTTATAGTTCCTGACTCAAGTAGTTAGATTAGGGTTAAAGGTTATAGTTCCGGATTCAAGCAGTTAGGTTAGGGTTAAAGGTTATAGTTCCGGACTCAAGCGAGCACGTTAGTTTTAAAGGCTATAATTCCTGACTCAAGCAGTTAGGTTAGGGTTAAAGGTTATAGTTCCGGACTCAAGCGAGCACGTTAGTTTTAAATGCTATAATTCCTGACTCAAGCAGTTAGGTTAGGGTTAAAGGTTATAATTTCTGACTCAAGCAGTTAGGCTGGGATTAAAGGTTATAATTCCTGACCGAAGCAATCAAGTTAGGGTTAAAGGTTATAATTCCTGACTCAAGCAGTTAGGTTAGGGTTAAAGGTTATAGTTCCTGACTCAAGCAGTCGGGTGAGGGTTAAAGGTCACTACATCAGACAGCGTCTTCGCTGCAAAGAAGCACACGTGGAGCTCAGTAGATAGAGCAAAGTTCGAATCCCACAGCACAGAAATTGAGCACAAAAAGAAAGCACGAAAAGACGCGTACGATTTCTTTCTTTCTGGCACTTCACTCTTCTGCCTGTTGTGTTTTCCATCCTTGGATTCCTAGCTGCAGACTGAATTTGCGAGTACGTTGGAAGATAATTAAATTAAAACAAAGGAACTGGAAACCAATCAGAACTGATTAGATTTTCACTGCTTAGTTTACTTAATAACACTTTTCCTATTAACTTTTAAACCAGCGCTTGTCTAGGAACATCCTGGGCACAAATATCAGTTGGGTTAAATTATCCTTATTTCGAAGTTCCTTTTAACCTTCTCTTTTCATACGGTGTATGAGACTGATTATGCGTGTGTGGGTGCTTGTCTTAGTTTTTTTTTTCTTTCTCAGATTTTTATTTTTCACGTCTCAACGCTTGTCTGCCACGAGTGCCAATGACTGACATATCAGCAACATCAGTCAACAACTCAAGTCTTGTTATTCAACTTAGTAAAGCTTTCCTTGAAACTCCTGTCAGGGATTCTCAACGGGGTAGGCTGGTGACTCTGTAGTGAGGATTTTTTTCTCTTTTTTTTTTCCTAAGAGATTTTTTTTTCTTTCTTTGCATGGGAAAATAATGTTTACGTTTAGTGAACCCATTACTTCTTCTACTACTCCTCCTCCTCCTTATTCTTCTTCTTCCTCATTCCTCTTCTTCTTCTTCTTCTCCGTCCTACTCCTCCTCCTCCTCCTCCTTCTTCTTCTTCTTCCTCCTCTTTCTTCTCCGTCCTCCTCTTCCTCCTCCTCCTCCTTCTTCTTCTTCTTCTTCCTCCTCCTTCTTCTTCTTCTTCTCCGTCCTCCTCTTCCACCTCCTCCTCCTCTCCTTCTTCTTCTTCTTCGTCTTCTTCTCCTTCTCCTTCTTCCTTCTCCTTCTTCTTCTTCTTCCTGTTCTTCTTCGTCCTCCTCCTTCTTCTTCGTCCTCCTCCTTCTTCTTCGTCCTCCTCCTTCTCCTTCGTCCTCCTCCTTCTCCTTCTTCTTCTTCTTCTCCGTCCTCCTCTTCCACCTCCTCCTCCTCCTCTTCTTCTCCTTCTTCTCCTTCTTCTCCTCCTTCTCCTTCTTCTTTTTCTTCTTCCTTCTCCTTCTTCTTTGCAGCGGATGCGGCGAAGATGTTGAGTCACAGCATCGTATGGAATTGAGATCCGGTCACGGCAGCTATCTTTCAATCCTTGAGTGCAGCTATAAAGCAAAGGGGTACGCAACCCTTCTTTAGCAGACTCCACCACCATGGTGACTTAGGCGACCCCTGCCCCCATTAGCCAGGCTAGGTCTGTTATCGAGAGTGCCAACGGAGAGGTGGGACAGGGTCTTGGTCAGCTGTTTCGCCAACCCTGACGCTAGCATATCAGATAAAGCTCGCTGACTGCCAAAACAGACAACATTTTGGCCCCTTTTTCATCCATCTTGAACCCTTTCTCTTAAATCATCAGTGCTTCTTGACACTTTCTGGCCTTGGAACCCCTTCCACACCTTGGAACAGCGTGGATCCCTCATTAAAAATAAAGCAATAAATATAACCCCGATGATGTTAATATTTTTCTAACTGGGCCCAGGCAGTTAAAATATGATCCCTGGTCATGAGAGTAAAGTAAGAAAGAGACTATTTCGAAGGTGAACTGGTATAATGAATTAAAATATGCCAAATGAAGCAAACATTTTAATCAAAACGCTTTCAAAACACTCAGAAGAAAGGCTTTTAGTAGTCTCCATGCAACAAATGAAATGATTTTGTCAGTTGTGATTTTTTTTTTTGTGCATGAAAAAAAAAGAATGCAAGATGGCTCTGTTCGATGTAAGTTTTTGTTTTTTTTCCTTTTAATGTTTAGTGCCTAAATCCATTTGATGACCCAAAAACCCAGAAAAAAATCCCTACGTGGAATCCCTGGGAGTTCTGGACCCTGTCTTTAAATTGATATACAGGCACAGATTTTCAGCAGACCCATACACATTCAATAGGAAAATAAAGAACTTAACAACTTTTTTCTCTCTACTTAAAAACAAATGCTAAAAGATGTATTCAGTCAGTCAGTTAGTCAGTCATTTGCATGTCCCTTTCGAAACTTTGCCTCTCCTGTAGGCCTCTCGGTTGTAAGCAGGATGCCCTGCTGCTGATGCATCTATTTTCAGATTATCAACGATGTCGTGCAGCCATCTTCGCCTTGGTCTTCCTCTCTTTTTTTCCCCATTATGTACCCTTCCAAGACGGTCTTCTCTAGATTATCATGACGTCTTAATGTGTCCAAAATATTTAAGTTTTCTTTCTTTAATCCTCTTTACTAGCTAGCCTTCTTCAATAGTAGCAGCCTTCTTGTAGTATGGATATATTTGTTCTTTTTTTTTGCGTCCATGATATTTGAAGAAGAAATGTATTACATTATTGTAAAGGAAGGATCAAATCATCATTATCAAGACACTGCAGATCTTAGCCACGACGCGACTGGTCCTGAGTCTTCTCAGTCGTAATAGCTACTGAGATCAATGAAACAAATCACAAACTCCAGAAACACGGCCTGTGTCTAGTAGGTTGGCACCCCCTAGACAACGAAGAGAAAGGAAATGTCAACCCGATTGCGTGCTATCATGACCATATGAGGGGGAGATTATGATCAGTCTGGGCAGGAAGTAGAACCGACCACCCGTCCCTCCGATACGTGCAGAATAATAAGAATGTTTGAAGCCCCATGTGCAAACGATACATAAAAGACAAATAAACCCGGGATGTGTATGACAGTCTTAGAATGGTACATAACGGGATAAAGAAAGAGAGGAAGACCTAAGGCGAAGATGGCTGCAAGACATCATTGATGATCTGCAAATGGATGCATCAGCAGCAGGGCATCTTGCTCACAACCGAGAGGCCTGCAGGAGAGCTGTTAGGGAGGCACAGTTTCGCAAGGGACATGCAAATGACTGACTGACTGACTGACTGACTGGCTGACTGACTGACTGACTGACTTACTGACTGGCTGACTGACTGACTGGCTGACTGACTGACTGACTGGCTGACTGACTGACTGACTGACTGGCTGACTGACTGACTGACTGGCTGACTGACTGACTGACTGACTGACTGACGTGTATGATAAGACGAATATTTTACACTTTTCTGCAGGTACATTAAAGACTGAGTGTTTTAGAGTGGAAAAAAAGTCACTTTATATGGTTTTTGTAATCAATGACGACCAACGCCTGATTGCAATGGACCGGATGGAGAGAGAGAGAGAGAGAGAGAGAGAAAGAGGGAGATTTTCGTTATCACTGAGATCTGTTAAAAACTGTTGTACTTGTTTTCATTTAGCATTTAACAGTATTAAATATTACCTTACTAAACATTTTCCATGACCCACGAACACTTTTTTATAATAAATATCTCACCCGCCATATTTTTTCCCTCTCCTAAACTTTGATGTGCTGTTGCGCGTTACTTAAACATACAAGATTGATTATGCATCATACTTCGATTAAAATGCCGTGTGGAGTTTTTCTTTAATGTTACTACGTCGTGAAGTGTACGATGTTTACCAGGATTCACAGTTTAAATTTGTTTATCAGGATTTGGAGTTTTAAATTATTTACCAGGATCGAGAGTTTTAATTTGTTTACCAGGATTTGGAGTTTAATTTATTTACCGGCATTCTGACTTTAATGTGGTTTACTTAGTATTTGGTGTTTAATTTGTTCACCGTGATTTTGATTTTAATCCCTTTACAAGAATTTGATTTTTTTTTTACCAGAATTTGAAGTCTGATTTGTTACTAAGATGTGGAGTTTAATTTGTTTACCAGAATTTTGAGTTTAACGTGCGTACCAGAATTCGGAGTTTAAGATTTTTACTAGGATTTGGAATTTAATTTACTTACTGAGATTTCCAATTCATTTGTCACCACACATTTGCTACTTGTTTACTAGTATTTGGATTTCAATTTGTTTTAAGTATGGTCAAATATTTGCCTACACTAAGAAAAGCTTCTGACATATTCATATTTTCAAATATGCCCTTACAATCTGTAAGAGCCCATGGTACACGCACTCAGTGCTGCCATTGGCTCATGGATTGGACATTAGCAGTTACACCAGAGGAAAGAAAGAAAGAAAGAAAGAAACTATTCACGAGACAAGTATTGTCATGAAAGGGCCCTTTCTCGACGGCGCCGAATGTATGCCCTTCTCTTTCTGAGATACTTGTTCTGCCTGCAGCGTTTTATTCCTGTAATATTTCTAGAGTTTTATATCTCTGCCCTTATGTGATACATCACATGCATTCTTAGCCGTAGAAGACTGGGTCTTAGAGAAAGAAGATATGATGTGAGATGATTTACAGTAATAGGAATATTGAAGCTTTCTTGAATGGAAACGTAGTGTAATGTGGTATGGTGTAGTTTGCTGTGGTGTAATTTGGTGTGGTGTGGTGTAGTATAGTGTGGTGTGGTGTAGTATAATGTAGTGTGGTGTGGCGTGTGGTGGTGTAGTTTGGTGTGGTGTGGCGTAGTGTAGTGTGGTGTAGTGTGTAATGTAGTGTAGTGTTGTGTAGTGTAGTGTTTTAATAGTGTAATGTAGTGTAGTGTAGTGTAATATAGTGTAGTGTTTTGTAGTGTTGTGTGGTGTGGTATAATATAGTGTTTTGTAGTGTAGTGTAATGTAGTGTAGTGTAGTTTTGCGTAGTTTTATTTGGTGTGGTATAATGTAGTGTTGTGTAGTGTAGTGTAATGTAGTGTAGTATAGTGTTGTGTGGCATGGTGTGGTTAGTATAGTGTAATGTTGTATAGTGTAGTGTAATGTAGTGTAAGTGTAATGTGGTTTAGTGTAGTTTAGTATAGTGTAGTGTAATGTAGTGTAGTATAGTGTTGTGTGGTATGGTGTGGTTAGTATAGTGTAATGTTGTGTAGTGTAGTGTAATGTAGTGTAAGTGCAATGCAGTTTAGTGTAGTTTAGTGTAGTGTAGTGTAGTATACAAAAAAGACTGCGAAAGACTGGCGAAAGATGGAATCATGTGGAGAGCGACTGGCGTAAGAGTGCAACAGTGTATGAGGAGGAAACGAGGGCAACATTTGAATATAAAAGATGCAAGCACGTATATATTTATATCTGAGTTCTTTTATGTATGTATTTGTGCTCACATTTGTGGTGACTTTGATTTATAACCAGTGTTCCATTGTTCAGCATTCAATGGTTTGTTTTTAATTATATATATATATATATATATATATATATATATATATATATATACATATTGATTGTTTCGTCTACTTTTTCCAGTGTTGATGCTTACTTTGTGATAAATGACATACCGTTTAAATAGACACTCATTCATTCATAAACAGACACTGGATAACATAAAACGTTTCCACTAAAAAAAAAAAAAAATTACGAGACAAAATTTATATTAAGAGCTGAATTATTGATAGATTGCGTTATTTGTCGTCGGGGGGGGGGGGGGGGGAAGGGGGGGGGGGCGTTATTTTAGATGAATTGTCGTGCTTTGAATAGATTTATTACTGCGATGTCGGATTTACTCTGATAGACTTTTCAGATGGAGTGCTTGCCTGGAGGCAATATATCAAACTGACTGATTTAATGTACCGTGCATCCCAAGGGTTCAACTAACCAGGTCTGGGACTAACAGGCTCGTCTGCAGAGAAATTTAAATGCTGTACTTTTTCCACCCCCCCCCCCCCAAAAAAAAATTAACTCTTAACCTAAATTGAGCTGTCTCAAAGGTTGTTTTTTTTTTCGAAAAAGCAAAACTGCAGCTGTACGATTTCGTTCCATGTTCGATGGTCCATAAATTTAAACTACCGTAAATTCTAAAAAAAAATAGGCATTGTGTCATTTGTCAGGGAAAAAAATATGGCGGGTGTGATATTTATTATAAAAAAGTGTTCGTGGGTCATGGAAAATGTTTGGTAAGGTAATATTTAATATTGGTAAATGCTAAATGAAAACAAGTAAAACAGTTTTTAACAGATCTCAGTGATAACGAAATCTCTCTCTCTCTCTCTCTCTCTCCCCTCCTCCTCCTCCTCCTCCCCCATCCGGTCCATGGCAATCAGGCGTTGGTCGTCAATGATTACAACAACCATCTATTCATTGCTTCTTCCATCTAAGTGTGTTGGACCGTGCTTCATGCCCACTCTTTTAGCCCTCCAAGTATCTTGTTTCCTTGTCTCCTATTGTCCTCCCAGTTTTCCTGTTGTCACGAGCTTTTCCAGTCTGCCTCGAGACATTTCCCACAAATATGGATTATCATGTTATGAATTTTGCCATAATTTCCCTCTTTCGCCCAGTCTCTAAAACCTCTTCCTTTGTTTTCTTGGCTGTCCGTGGAATTCTCATCAATCTTTTTTATGAACCACATCTTCGCTGCTTCCAATAGATTCCGAGTTCTCTTAGTTACTGTCTGTGCTTCACACCCATATAACAGTACTGGTTCGATGTAGCAGTGAATAATTTCCTTTTGGGTATTCATCGACAGAGCTTTATTTCGTAGTATGCTTTCCACTTTCATGAATGCTGACTAGGTCTGGCCTCTTGAGCTCCTTATGTCAATTTCACATCTTCCGCGATAACGAGAACAGTAATTATAAATCACTAATTATCATTGCAATAATCAACCATGAGATCCTTTATTCAACATAATGTTTCCGTTTTGTTGTGTTCAAGAAAGGTGTTATGCTAAAATAATATTGTCTCATACATATATGATATGTCATATGTGAGCTACTGGCGCATACATGTTATAGTGCATCAACAGATCCAGTGGAGTGTCTCTCACGGATGAGCAAAGGAAAAAAAAAAGCTTACGTGGAAATTCTTCTTCTTCTTCTTCTTCTATGTTCATGTGCGGGCCCATACTAAATCGAAAGCCGGGTTACGGTGTGGTGTGGTGTGGTGTGGTGTAGTGTACTGTAGTGTAGTGTGTAATGTGTATTGTAGTGTGGTGTTGTGTGGTGTGGTATAAAAAGCCGGGTTGTCCACAGTTCTCTCCAGGTCCTTGCGGCAACCCCACACCTTCTGCCTCAGATCAATCCTCTGTGGTCGGGTCTGGCTTCGTAGGTCGGTGATTGTTGCGCGCTCTTGGAGGACGTGCCCTGGGGGTTGTGCTCCGTCCCAGCAGGGGCATGCGTCCAGGTGAGAAAAGTTGAGTCGGTGACCTGCACTTGTGCTTGTACGAACTCTCTGTAACTGCGAGTTATTGTTCTTTTGCAGCCGATGCTGTAGAGATGTTGAGGCACAACATCGTATCGGCGTGGGAGCGGATTATGGTGGCTACTTTTTCAGTCCCGGAGTACAGCTAAAAAGCAGAGGGTGTGCAATGCTTCTTTACCAGACTCCACCACCGTGGGGACCATGGCGATCCCTGCCCTGTTAGCCAGGCTAGGCCTGTTACTGGGGGTACCACGGAGAGGTGGGACAGGGTCTTGGTCAGCTATGGTTCGCTAACCCTGACGCTGGGATATCAGCTGTGGGTCGCTGATTTACCTCATCGGGCGTCTTCACCCCCTGAGTCGGTGAAGGTGGTCCAGCAAAGCGGATATAAGGCCAAGAGCTCCCCAACGCAAGGAATTCACAAACGTATGACGCCTCGTTTCCATACATGGTATCACGTGCCAGTCATATTTACACGTATGTGGGCGAATGATGCTTCCTAACACACATCATTGATCCACTGTGTTATCGTGGTCTTCCGCATACCTTGCGATACTAAAACGCGAGCACTGCTGTATTTTGTGACGACATTTCTTTCTGTGACTTCGCTAGCGGTTTTCTAAAATCCGCTGTCCACTAAACTTAACAGAAGCCAACCAGAAACGGTTTCAGCTACGAACAGTGTAAGCTACGTTTGGTTCGGTCTGTAGTGGTATTTGCTCATATACGCGTGTGTAAGCAGGGGGAGAGCACATCATTGCTGACGCTGAAGAAATCATCCATTAACAAACTGAGATGGGCGAAAGCAAAGTTTGTGTTGTGACATTCCACTTGATGGTGAACTGTTGTCACAGTGATTCGCAGTTAAACACTCAGCGTTCATAGACAACCTCGTGCGTCACTCGAGACATGTAGATGTGACGAGAGATGAACTATTAGGGCGTAGATAATCGTACAGAACATGGAGGAAGAGCTCATGTACACTGTACACGTTAGAACATTCTTCAGCGCAATGTTCTACGGTTTCGGTTGTCATATTTTTTTTTAAGGACCAGAATTCTTTTTTTTTTCCTTTTTTAAAAGTTTCCTTTCTTTTCGGTTGTTTCGTGATTTACGACTCAGAGCTACTTAAAGATGGTTCATGTCTGGGCAAAAAGTGACATTCCTTGCCATGTCAGAGAGACCTATGTAAACAACAAAACACAACACAGTCTTCACGTCTTTTTTCCATCCGTCAACTCACCATATCTATCTATCTATCTATCTATCTATCTATCTATCTATCTATCTATCTATCTATCTATCTATCTATCTATCTATCTATCTATCTATCTATCTATCTATCTATCTATCTATCTATCTATCTATCTATCTATCTATCTATCTATCTATCTATCTATCTATCTATCTATCTATCTATCTATCTATCTATCTATCTATCTATCTATCTATCTGCCTGCCTGTCTGTCTGTCTACGAACTTCCGCCTTTCCTCAGACGTCTGTCTCTGTATCTATCAGCCCCTATCACCTTTCCAGACTATGAATTACGTTTCTGTCCGTGCGCCAGCTTGTCAACCAGCTTGCCTTGTATATATATATATCAATTACCAGGCCCACAATTCCCATTCTTGCTAGCCTGTCTGTGTATGTCCTCTCATCCTGAGGTTTATCTAACAAATGTGACCTTTTTGTCCTGGTGAGACGACTTCATCTACTAAGTCGGCTCAGACATGTCCATTCCTGCTCTGGAATATTTCAAAAGTTCTTGCATTAAAAACCAGTGCGTGTGGAGATGTGAAAGAGTACATGTCTGCGGCATTGTGGGAACTTCTATATTTAATATGGAAGTGCAAGAAGATCAGTAAACTTGTGGAATTATTATTATTACTATTATTATTATTATTATTGTTGTTTGAGCAGGTGCTGAATTCAGCAGCTTTCATAGCCACAGAGGCTCACTGCTGCAGACAAGACATGTCTCCATTCCTGCCTGTTCTTGATCTTTTCTTCCCAGTTGTCGATTCCAACAGCGCGTTTATCTTCTTCTAGGTTGTCTCACCAAGGTTGTCTAGGCCTACCTCTTGGTTTATCCTCTTTCATCACGTCTGTATAAGCCATCTTTGTTTGTCTATCTTCCTTTATTCTGTCTAAATGCCCGAGCCACTTCGGTCTGTTGTTGTTGTTGTTTTTTTTCGTAGTGGCTGTTATAAGCAGAGAATTAACAATGTAGATTTCTTTGTTACGTTTTATCTTCCATTGTTGTGTTATAGGGTCTCGTCATCATTATCACCATCATCGCCTTTCACTCCCTTGAGAGCATAAGCCACGGATAAAGGCTCTCTAGTCATCCCTGTTCATGGAATTATTCTCTGCTTCCTTCCATGTGTATCCCTTGTCTCTGAGCACTGTCATAATTTCTCTTCTCCAAGTAAGTCTAGGTCTTCCTCGTTTTCTTTTAACTTGAGGATTCCATGACAGTACCTGTCTTGCTGTGCTGATGTCGGGTTTCCTCAGAGTGTGGCCAATCCACCTCCACTTCCTAGACATGATTTGTAGGCTCAAAGGTTCTTGTCCTGCCCTTTCCCGAACCTCCTCGCTCCTGATCTTATAGGGTCTCTTACCGGTCTATAAATTCTTGTCTGGATTCTATTCTCGGATGTTTGTATTTGGTTTTCATCTCTTATAGCTGTGCTCCATGTTTCTGATACACATAGTACAAATTATGTAATTTGTGTTTTATATATGTTTAGTTTGGTGTTATGAGATAGAACTAAGGACAAAATATGTCTTGTTTTAAGCTCATACTCCGGCCCTTATCTTAATAATGTTAGAGTAGTAATTATTATTATTATTCTTCCTTGTGAATTTATTATGAATCTCACTTACAACATAGGAGCTGAAGTTTGTTTTGCTTTGTTTTGTTTTTTTTCTTTTTGGCGTGAAAATGTCAAAAAAATGTGTTTGTTCGTCACTTAACGCGCTTACAGGCCAATTTTAAGTCGAAGTGTGGCGTTGTGTGCCCGCGTCCATACATTATCCTGTTTCGCAGGCGACTTCTTTAACACAGATATATGAGGTAGCCATTGCTTCTGCATAGTCCATCCTCATTTGTCTATTCTCCTCCATTCTTTCTAAATGCCAGAGCCACCTCGGTCTGTTGTGGTTTTTTTTTTTCATAACGGCTGTTATAAACGGAGAGTTAAACAATCTGTGGATTTCTTTGTTCCTTCTTATCTGCCGTTGTTGTGTTATAGGAAATCTTAATGGAAATCATAAATTCTTATCAGGATTCTATTTAGACTTTTGTGGCTGGGGGAATCGGAGAGTGTACAGCCCACTGCATTTATTGCAGAATATAATCAACAGAAGCTGTGCAGTCTGCAATGTTTCTGTTCTACGTTAGCCAGCATTCCTCATCTTGTCACTCTCATTAATTACAGTTGTTTTCTGTGATATATTTAACTAATTTTGCTTGGGTTTTTTTCCTCTCTATTTATCCTAGCTTCTCCTCTCTCTCTCTCTCTCTCTCTCCCTTTATTGTGGTAATTTTTAGACTCATTTAAAAAGCATATTTTATTTCGTTTTCTAAATCTTCAATTAGATGTGTTCCGTTCCTAATCTTGCATGTTTTAAAAAAAAATGTTCCTCGAGTAATCCCCCTTCTTGAGACGTTTTGAACTGGCGAGACTATCATTACTTTTATTATAGAAGGTAATGAAATTTTGTTTCGTTTCTGATACCAACCTGGCATGATTTCTTGTTTTAAGCCAAGTGGCTGAATCCATGGGACACATTTTAACCATTCAGCTTATACCCGTTGCAATAGTCCCCACTCCCTGATATTTCCGTGCCATTATACACGCCATCATTACGCCTACGCCGTGGCTGGGGAAAAATTCTGTCAACATACGGGGTGGGTTGGGGAAGGCCTTTCCCTGCGACAGATTTAATCGGGTAATGAAATCAGGGGGTGCCCGCTGATGTTATATAAACACATGAGATTATCTCCCCTTTTGTCGCTGAAAAACAAGTAACTAGTTCAGCAATGGCCTTCCTTATCATCATCGCGTGCCACGTCCACGAACCTCGTTCTGTCTCATTCCTAGGATTATTTAGATACAAACTTTTACAAACAGGAAACAACGAGGCACAGTAAAGTGATAGAACGCAGCGTTGTATGGCTAGACCTCGAAAACAAATCACATACAAAGCACTTTTAGATGTGAGAGAAAGAAAAATGACCAAAGAAAAAAAAAAGAATTACCTGTGACCTGAACCATGGACTCTGTTAGGACGAGCAGCCGACTAGCCACGAGAGAACAGCGCATTAATAAACTTAGCCATCTCGCACCTCTCATAGCGGGGTTCAAATTCCAAGTAGTTCTCTTCTCATTTCCTTTCTCTCACGTCTAAAAGTGCGTTGTCTATAACTTTTTTTTTTCGAGGTCTAACCATACAGCACTGTGTTCTTTTTCTTTACTATGTCGGTTTAGGAACAGATTTCCTAATTTGTTATGTTTTTGTTTGTTTGTTTTGTTTTGTTTTGTTTGTATGCTAAAACTGCTCTAGAAATATATTAGCAAGTATTTCAAAAGAACAGCGGGAGCAAGGTAGCTGGTAACAAACTGCCTACTCAAAACAAAACAACAAAAAAAAAGGGGAGCTTTTTGTGTCCAGGCCAATAGCTGTTTAGACGTTCTGGTTTATCCAGTCTTAGGAAAACTAGACCAACACCTAGTGTTGTCTCTGAAAAGCGGAGAACATATGCCTAAAAGGCGAGGCACACCAGACAATAATGCAACACGCAGAAGAATTTTCGCTCAAAAAATCAGTATCAAATAGAATTGTACACTCGAGACTTTTGAAGCGGTCAAACCCCGGAGGGGGGGGGGGGGTAGGGACAGTACAAAATATTGTCATCGATTAGCTTTACAGACGTAAATTAAACCACCTGGCAGTTTACTGAAGTGTTATAAGAGTTAACTGGCTGCCGGTGTTCCCTAATATACGTGCGGAGTACCAGTTTTCGTTTCATTTGACTGCTGCGCATTGGGAACTGGGAACGAGTCCAAGAAATTGTGTTCTCTCTTTGCGTTCTCTCTTTGCGTTCTCTCTTTGCGTTCTCTCTTTGCGTTCTCTCTTTGCGTTCTCTCTTTGCGTTCTCTCTTTGTGTTCTCTCTTTGCGTTCTCTCTTTGTGTTCTCTCTTTGCGTTCTCTCTTTGTGTTCTCTCTTTGTGTCCTCTTTTTGTAATTCCTCTTGCATTATCATCATCATGTGCCGTGCCGACTGGCGTTGGCTATTATGCTTCTCCAGAGTACCCGATCCTTCATGCAGGCCATCAGTTCAGTTGGTGATTTCCTCTCACACCATCCCGTCAGACTGTCCAGTATCATTTCTCTTGGTCTTCCTCTTGATCTTCTTCCTTCTATTTTTCCTGTTGTTATAATATTTTCAATGCCCCCTCTTCTCATTGCATGTCCTATGAAAGTACATTGTCTCTCTCCTATCTTTTTCACAAGGTTTTTTGTCTCTCCAGCTCTTCTCATACATTCTTCATTAGTTATTTTTGCTGTCAAGGGAATTCGCAACATTCTTCTAATAAACCACATTTCTGCTGCTTCCAATGATTTTTGTGCAGACTTGCCTATTGTCCATGATTCACTTCCATATAACAAGATAGGTTCAATATAGCACCTCAGGACTCGTTTTCTAACATTCATTTATAAAGATGTGTTAGCTAATATGTTTCTCATTCTCTGAAATGCAATCTTTGCTTGGCCTATTCTGTTCCTAATTTCTGTTCTGCATTTCCCGTCTGAAGTTATTACTGCTCCAAGGTATTTGAATTTCTGCACCTGCTTTAGAACAGTTCCGTTTAATTTAATACTGCATGCTGGTGGATTCTGTTTCTTAGATATAACCATAGTCTCCGTCTTTTTGATGTTCAAAGTAAGGCCTTTCTGTTCACTTTCTTTGACGACTTTATCCAAGAGATTTTGCAGGTCTTGTTGGTTCTCAGCTATCAGTACTGTGTCGTCAGCATACCGAAGGTTGTTAATATTGTATCCTCCAATTTTTATGCCTGGTTCTGTGATGATTGTTCTTAGAATATTCTCGCTATACAGAGAAAAAAAGGTCTGGAGATAGTACACATCCTTGTCGCACCCCTTGTTTTATAAGTTGATATTTTCCAATCCTATTTTCAACTCGAACTGCTGCTTCTTGCTGCCAGTATAGATGTTTTACAATCCTCAAGTCTTTGCCGTCTATATTGATGTCTTCAAGCATTTTAATAATTTCATTATGTTTCACCTTGTCAAATGCCTTGGTGTAATCAATGAAGCATAAGTAGAGATCTTTCTGTACTTCTAAAGCTCTTTCTGTTAGTGTTCTAAAGCATAAATGGCATTGTGTGTTCCATTTCCTTCAACAAATCCAAACTGTTCATCTGCTATTTCCATTTTTATCTTTCACCTCGTTCTTCTCATAATTATTCTCAGAAGTAGCTTCGTTATGTGACATGAGAGGCTGATAGTCCGGTGGTCGTCACATTCCTTTGCAGCTGGTATTATAGTGAAATTATATCAGTTTCTAAAATGTAGGCTATTTGAAGGGATTTGTTATTGAAAATGTAATATATTCTGCTTAGTATTTTGTTTCTTACAAGTGTTATTCGTGTTCATTTTCAAGGAAGACATTTTGCTAGTATCTTAAAAGTTTAATTCTATTTTTTTTTCAAAATAAATTTAGAGTTAAATAGTGACTAAGTGTGAAAAAAGCGTAAAGAAAGAATGATGGAAGTGCAGTCTTTGACTACCCAGGAATGTGGAACAAGGGGAAAGGGTGAAGACACGGCTTGAAATAGCGGTCAGAGACCCATAAGTGAGTTTTTGCGTCAGGATTGGCAAATCACAGGTTAGTTCTCGCTTCAAGATTGGAAAATCATAGGTCAGTTCTCGCTTCAAGATTGACAAATCACAGGTCAGTTCTCGCTTCAAGATTGGAAAATCACAGGTCAGTTCTCGCTTCAAGATTGGCAAATCACAGGTCAGTTCTCGCTTCAAGATTGGCAAATCACAGGTCAGTTCTCGCTTCAAGATTGACAAATCACAGGTCAGTTCACGCTTCAAGATTGGAAAATCACAGGTCAGTTCTCGCTTCAAGATTGGCAAATCACAGGTCAGTTCTCGCTTCAGGATTGGAAAATCACAGGTTAGTTCTCTCTTCAAGATTGGAAAATCATAGGTCAGTTCTCGCTTCAAGATTGGCAAATCACAGGTCAGTTCTCGCTTCAAGATTGGCAAATCACAGGTCAGTTCTCGCTTCCAGATTGGCAAATCACAGGTCAGTTCTCGCTTCAAGATTGGAAAATCACAGGTCAGTTCTCGCCTCAAGATTGGCAAATCACAGGTCAGTTCTCGCTTCAGGATTGGAAAATCACAGGTTAGTTCTCTCTTCAAGATTGGAAAATCATAGGTCAGTTCTCGCTTCATGATTGGAAAATCACAGGTCAGTTCTCGCTTCAAGATTGGCAAATCACAGGTCAGTTCTCGCTTCAAGATTGGCAAATCACAGGTCAGTTCTTGCTTCAAGATTGGCAAATCACAGGTCAGTTCTCGCTTCAAGATTGGAAAATCACAGGTCAGTTCTCGCTTCAGGATTGGAAAATCACAGGTCAATTCTCGCTTCAAGATTGGAAAATCACAGGTCAGTTCTCGCTTCAAGATTGGCAAATCACAGGTTGGTTCTCGCTTCAAGATTGGAAAATCACAGGTTAGTTCTCGCTTCAAGATTGGCAAATCACAGGTCAGTTCTTGCTTCAAGATTGGCAAATCACAGGTCAGTTCTCGCTTCAAGATTGACAAATCACAGGTCAGTTCTCGCTTCAAGATTGGAAAATCACAGGTCAGTTCTCGCTTCAAGATTGGAAAATCACAGGTCAGTTCTCGCCTCAAGATTGGCAAATTACAGGTCAGTTCTCGCTTCAGGATTGGAAAATCACAGGTTAGTTCTCTCTTCAAGATTGGAAAATCACAGGTCAGTTCTCGCTTCATGATTGGCAAATCACAGGTCAGTTCTCGCTTCAAGATTGGCAAATCACAGGTCAGTTCTCGCTTCCAGATTGGCAAATCACAGGTCAGTTCTCTCTTCGAGATTGACAAATCACAGGTCAGTTCTCGCTTCAAGATTGGCAAATCACAGGTCAGTTCTCGCTTTAAGATTGGAAAATCACAGGTTAGTTCTCGCTTTAAGATTGGCAAATCACAGGTTAGTTCTCGCGTCCGGACTGGCAAATCATAGATGAGTTCTCGCGTCCGGACTGGTAAATCATAAGTGGCTTCTGGCGTCAGGACTGGCAAATCATAGGTGGCTTCTGGCGTGAGGATTGGCAAATCATAGGTGGCTTCTGGCGTGAGGATTGGCAAATCATAGGTGGCTTCTGGCGTGAGGATTGGCAAATCATAGGTGGCTTCTGGCGTCAGGATTGGCAAATCATAGGTGACTTCTGGCGTCAGGATTGGCAAATTATAGGTGGCCAAGACTCTTGCTTGATCTCTCTCTGTTGATGTCCACAATAAGAGACTTAGTCTGGGTAACGGGGGAGGGGGGTCGCTATGTTATCTGTGGAGGTGGATCCTGTTAAAGAACCATTTTAACTCACGCCCCATCCTGCAATATGTTTGTGGTTCAGCACTTTTACCCCCCCCCCCCCCTTGGCAGCGAAGAACAACCTGCAGGCGGTTCCAAGGAGACACAACAACAACAACAGCAACAACATACACAGTAGCGAATCTGGGCCACTTAACCCCGAAACCCCCCCCCCCCCCACCTAGGGCCCGCTCCGCCATTGTAGCGGGTCCCAGCCTAATTTCTGCCAAACCTGCCAAAGTTCTGAACCAGTTCACCACTGTTCACAAGATAGGGCCTGCCCCGCTCTCCCCCCCCCCCCCCCCCGCCAAAGTTCTGCCAAATCAGGCCCCCTTTTCTCCATACCTTTTTCTTATTCGTTTCCTGCAGGTTCGGTGGAGCGTGTAAATCAGCGCTTTACAATAGCAGCTTAAGATAGTTAACCGTGCTGAAATCTCGGCAGGACTTTGGGTGGGGAAAGGGGCCCGTCAGGGTAGCGGGACAGGCATCATAGGTAGGTGGTCCAGAACCCCCACTGCGTATATTATTGCAACAACAACACTGAGACAAGTATATAGACTTACTTATCTTATAACAACAATATCAGCAACTTTCAAGCAACCAGAAGTAATTGATCGAAAGAATATAAACAGTAGAAGAAGCTGTACCTGACGCCAGTAAGATCTCTACAGAGATGAACGCCAGATTTATCACGTGTTACATACGGCCCATTTACTCTACGCGTGTGAAATCGCAAGATAAGAAAAAAAAAAGCTGAAAGTTGAAATTATAAGCAATATAAATCTGACTGTGCAGACAGATGGGAAGTTTGGGGGGGGGGGGTCAGAGAAACAAATGAATTCTCTGAGAAGTTGCAGAAAAGAGAAAACCAATTAAAAGCACAAAAAAGGGAGGGAAGACTGTCTTCAATTGCTCTCAGATATCACGAGAAGACAGATGTCAGAGAACCTGTCAGTCACTGAGAGTTAATGGAAATAAAAAAGGAGAGAGGAGAAATACCTGGGGGAAGTTTAGCAGACAGCACGCGAAGAACAACACCACAGTTCATGGCAGCAAGCAAGCAAGGCTAGGGACATTGGCCGTAGGTTTGCCTGTGATACGCTCGAAAACAAAGCTAGTTAGGTATACAGATAGTCCTCGCTAACCAATGTCTCTCTTTACGGTGATTCGCTCTACCGATGTTCGGTATAGCGGCTTTTTACTTTAAATTTACAAATATTTTTGTTTAGAATATGCAACGTTTATTTAATATAAAACTACTCATTTTAAAGTGTATGTATGAACTGTAAGGTCTTCTTCTTTTTCTTCAGAAGACAGAGACTATGGTTATATCTAAAAAACAGAATCCACCAGCATGCAGTATTAAATTAAACGAAACTATTCTAAAGCAGGTGCAGAAATTCAAATACCTTGGAGCAGTAATAACTTCAGATGGGAAATGCAGAACAGAAATTAGGAACAGAATAGACCAAGCAAAGACTGCATTTCAGAGAATGAGAAACATATTAACTAACACATCTTTATCAATGAATGTTAGAAAACGAGTCCTAAAAAGCTATATTGAACCTGTCTTGTTATATGGAAGTGAATCATGGACAATAGGCAAGTCCGCACAAAAATCATTGGAAGCAGCAGAAATGTGGTTTATTAGAAGAATGGTGCGAATCCCCTGGACAGCAAAAATAACTAATGAAGAATGTATGAGAAGAGCTGGAGAGACAAAAAAAAAGATAAGAGAAAAGATAAGAAAAAAAGATAAGATAGACAATAAAAAAAGATAAGAGAGAGACAATGTACTTTCATAGGACATGCAATGAGAAGAGGGGGCATTGAAAATATTATAACAACAGAAAAAATAGAAGGAAGTAGATCAAGAGGAAGACCAAGAGAAATGATACTGGACAGTCTGACGGAATGGTGTGAGAGGAAATCACCAACTAAACTGATGGCCTGCATGAAGGATCGGGTACTCTGGAGAAGCATAATAGCCAACGCCAGTCGGCACGGCACATGATGATGATGATGATGCCTTCTTTTTCTTCTTCTTCTTCTTTTCTTCAACTTTCCGAGCCTTTTATGGCTCATTGCTGCAGATAAAATTCGCCTCCATTCTTTTCTATTCCTAATCTTCTCTCCCCAGTTGGTGACACCAGTTTCACATATATCCTCTTCTGTGTTGTCTTTCTATCTCTGTCTTGATCTACCCCTTTGTCTTGTTTCCCCCATCTCTTGTGCATACATCATTTTCGTTTGTCTGTTCTCTTCCATTCTTTCTACATGCCCCAGCTAGCGTAGTCTGTTCAGTTTCAAGACATTTATAATTCGTTGGGATTGAAATAATTGTAAGGTCATTCTATTTTATCTTTATGTTTTAAAACATGCCTGCTTATCGACAGTAGAGTACTGTATGTTCACACCCTATTGTTGTCGCTCTCTTGGGGATTATGTCGTTTATTAATTTCCCGCTAATATTTTCACAATCAAGTAAAGAGATACTCACGGGATGTAGGAGTCGCAGAAAACTGGCTTGTAAATACCGTCAACATTAGAAGTCTGAGATTTCCCGGCCGCATAAAGAGACACAATGTGTTTGGAGAGACTGACAGTAGAAGGCATAAGTGCCCTGCAAAATACAACAACAAAAAAAGGGGGAATGACCTCGACGCAGCTGGAGTCAGGACATCACGGAGAGTCTGAATAGTTAATTGGGAGACGCTGGTCACCTTTCTCAGGACTGCATTGCATTCGGGGGGGGGGGGGGCTGTGAGGAAATCATCATCATCATCATCATGTGCCGTGCCGACTGGCGTTGGCTATTATGCTTCTCCAGAGTACCCGATCCTTCTTGCAGGCCATCAGTTCAGTTGGTGATCTCCTCTCACACCATCCCGTCAGACTGTCCAGTATCATTTCTCTTGGTCTTCCTCTTGATCTTCTTCCTTCTATTTTTCCTGTTGTTATAATATTTTCAATGACCCCTCTTCTCATTGCATGTCCTATGAAAGTACATTGTCTCTCTCTTATCTTTTTCACAAGGTTTTTTGTCTCTCCAGCTCTTCTCATACATTCTTCATTAGTTATTTTTGCTGTCCAGGGGATTCGCAACATTCTTCTAATAAACCACATTTTTGCTGCTTCCAATAATTTTTGTGCAGACCTGCCTATTGTCCACGATTCACTTCCATACAACAAGATAGGTTCAATATAGCATTTTAGGATGTGAGGACAACGTTCTGGAAAAGACACGTTACAAGAAGAAGAAGCAGAAGATTATTTCCATCCATATAAATGCCTTTTTGCTAATAAAAAAAGAACGTCAGAATATATACCGTGCGGTGCCAAACCAAAAAATATTTATTTATTTCTTCCGAAGATCTGATATGGATGGACACGTCTGAATAGTGAGCAATTTTTTTTTTGCGACCTTCCAGCACGGGCGTTACTCTAGTCAGCTGAAGATCTAGGATTGCCGAAACTCCTGCTTCCTAATCCTGTCTAACGTAACCGACGGCCGCAACCAGCTGAAGGCAACCAGCTAACCGTATCTGTGACCTGCCATAACTCTGTGTGTAGCCTTCTAACTCTGACTGACTGACTTAACTTTAACTCCACTGACCCTCTCTCGAATAGGGCCCAGAAAAGACCAGAAACAAGAACCAACCTAGTTTTTAATATTATTCTTGGTGCAAAAAAAAATATTCATTCTCAAACATCAGTCTTAACTATAGGAGACCCTCAAACAGACAAAAATCTACTCAATTTTTTATGACCACTTCCTGTTAGCGCTCAGTTTACTGATCAGGTGGTACCCGGATTCAGTCCCAGTAGCGGGTTTTTTTTTCTGGTACACACCGAAAAAGGCCCCAGGGTCGACCTAGCCTCTAAAAATGGGTACAAGAGAAATCTGGGAAGGTAAAGCGGCCAGGCGTGACACTGACTACATTACACTTTCATTTGCCGAAGGTCATGGAGATTACCGTACTCCCCAATATGTCTATATACTAGGAATTTGTATCTATTTTATTTAGAGATTTCTATGATTCCAAGTTTCCCATTGTTTCCAGCTTACGTGATTCCAAGTTTCCTTTTGTTTACGTGATTCCAAGTTTCCCTTTGTTTCTAGATTACGTGATTCCAAGTTTTCCCATGGTTTCAAGATTACTATGATTCTTTGACTCCCATGAAATTCGCTTTACGTCCATTTCGCGTTCCGACTGTACTGTCGGAACGGAACAATATCAGAAAGCGAGAACTATCTGTATATTGTAACCAGGAAAGTACTGCATGATTATCTGATTACATCTCAAACCAGTGTCATCCTTCTCTGACGTTTCATTACTTCCCTCACGACTATCTTGACGGTGATTTCATTACACGGAAAACGACTCTCACATTCATAAATTCCAGTATCAGTGACGCAATTTCACTACAATCCGGGAACGTCCAAGCCAACATTGGACGCTTTCGTTCTTGTCCTAATTCCCGTGAGGTCTACATTTCCGTTGCATGACATGCCCCTAAAAGGGCAAAAAAGGAAAAATAGGTGATCTCTGTTGGGCGAAGTTGTTCGTCCAAATGCGGTAACTGAGATTTACATTTCTTCACCGGCAGATCTTGCTTTAATTATTTGAAGCATCTAAGAATTTTTGGACCGAAGTTCCGGACTGTTATAAGTGCATCACTCCACAGATGGCACGGGTTAATGCAGTAACACACACGTCATTGTTTCTTGCGTGAATGATTTCCCCAAAACAGCGAAACTTCTTCAGAGACATCCTTCTTCTATTAGCCCTGCGGTGGGCTTCGCCGAACTGTGGATTCTAAAAGAGCATTAAGTGTTTATAAATTTAAGTCTAAGCTGGATCTGTTAAAGATCCTGGCAGAGCGAGCTGCGGGATCTGATGAGCCTGGAAAAGAATCACAGTGTTCCTGACTCACGCCTCATCAAGGCGACCTGTCTGTAGACAGAATGTGATCACAGACCGATGGGAAGGCGGTGAAATTTAGTGAGGCAGAAACAAACTGTAAGGGATGAGCGACAAACGACTACATTTACTGAAAAACAAATACATCACAAGTGAAACAAAAAGGCCGCTGTACAACACAATTTTCCTCCCAGCTCTATGCTATCAATGTCAAACATGGACACTAACAGCAAAAAAAAAAAAAAAACAACTTTGCGACAGAAATGAGATGTTTAAGGAGAATACTACATGTGACAAGAAGAGACCAAATAAGAAATGACACCATCAGGGCAAAGGCTGGAGTAACACCAGTATTACACTATATCCAGAAACAGCAAGTCAAATGGTTTGGCTAGGTTACACATTAACACCAGACAGCATATCACAGACAATATTCACACTAAGATTTGTAGGTAACAGAGGAAGAGACCGCCCACGAAGGAGATGGAGAGAGAGGACATTACAGAAGCATTGAATATCTCATTATATGAAGCAAATTGTTGAGCCCTATCAAGACGCCTATTTGTTCCCTCAACACCGAAGGGTATATGAGGAAGGAGACAAGACAAGACACAAGACAAGACAAGGGAAGGGCATTAATGATCAATAATCGTAGTTGGACGCAACGTGTAGAGAGACTAGAAGAACGAAGGGAAGGGTGTAATGATGAGGCAAGAAGAAAGGGATATAGAGTGGTTGCTGTGCCAAAAAGAGTGTATCGGGAACACAAGAGGATAGATGTGAGAAGAACTTGGAACACTAGAGGAAAGATGTGAGAAGAACTAGGAAAAGCGTTGCGGGAAATTCATCTTTCAGCAAGATAATGCTCCAGTTCACAAGTCGGCGGTGGCAATGGCTGCTATTCATGAATGTGGGTTCTAGCTTCTTGAACACCCTCCTCATTCCCCAGATTTGGCCCCTTCGAACTATTACCTGTTTACCAAACTCAAAAAGGAATCCAGCAAATTGTCTTCAGATGATGACGTCATTCATGTTGTAGGCCACTTTCTACTGGCACAAGATGCTGACTTTTACAAAGAAGGGATCTGTATGACCCAGGATCGCTGGACTAAGTAACAATGAGATTGCAAGGGGATTATGTTGAGAAATAACCCCAAAAAATTGTCCACAAATAATCCGCTCTGCCTTATGCCGAGAACTTATCAATCACCCCTCGTATATCAGCCTGGCCAATGGTGAAGTATGATGGTCTTTGATTGTCCTGGTTATTTGTGGCACCTTAACTACGGAGTTGGTGCTTAGAGCGACGCTGACTAGTTTCGCTTTTGGATTTTTGTAGTTCAAAAATGGCGTCCTCATTGGATGGCTAATACGAAGGACCATCGATGAACATTCTGTGCAGTATTCACTGGGAGTATCTCGTTCGCAGTGATATCGAAAATCTAATACTGAAAACCTAATACTGAAAACCTAATACTGAAAACCGAAATTGAAATATTCCTCAAGAGCTCGCAGTACAAGAAAATATGTTATCAAAATCCACGCCGATGCCTGGCTATTGTGCTCCCGGAAGAAGAGTAACTAATTTGTATAAAACTGTTCCCTTGAAAGGTTAGAAGGTCAGTATCAGGTACCACAGGCAGCTGCTTATTTAGCCAGGTGGTAGCGTCAGCTCCTCATCCAACCTGGCGGGAGGTCTTAGATCTGAGGCAGCTGTTGATGTTCTGCTTGAACTTGACGAAAATTCGAAACTTCGTCCAGAAATCATGGTCTAGCGTGACTAGCCCTTGAATGTGACAAAGTGGGGGGGGGGGGAACGTTTTCAGTCTTTGAGTTGCTCCAGTGCGCCACTTGATGCACAAGTCTTGGCGTGACGTGACAGCTTGCGTGGTCTGCACAAGTCTTGGCGTGACATGACAGCTTGCGTGGTCTGCACAAGTCTTGGCGTGACGTGACAGCTTGCGTGGTCTGCACAAGTCTTGGCGTGATATGACAGCTTGCGTGGTCTGCACAAGTCTTGGCGTGATATGACAGCTTGCGTGGTCTGCACAAGTCTTGGCGTGATATGACAGCTTGCGTGGTCTGCACAAGTCTTGGCGTGATATGACAGCTTGCGTATTCTGCACAAGTCTTGGCGTGACACGATAGCTTGCTTGGCCTGCACAAGTCTTGGCGTGATATGACAGCTTGCGTATTCTGCACAAGTCTTGGCGTGACACGATAGCTTGCGTGGCCTGCACAAGTCTTGGCGTGATATGACAATTTGCGTGGTCTGATAGTTTGAAACAGCAGCAGACGTCTTTTCAGGAATATCAGCTCCGAAAGGGAAACAGATTACACGACGCCCTTGCGCTATTGATAATCATGGCACGTTCTTTTTTGGTCTTGGAGAGTGCTTCTGAAGCAGGTTTATGATTGTTGTAGTGGAGCCTGTTAAGCATCATTTAGCTGAACCGTTGGTAGTGTAGATTTACCAGGGATGAGGTGAACTTGAAAGTCAAGTTGAACATGAGGTGAACTTCATAGTGATGAGGGAAATATAAATCAAGAGATAGGTCATACAGACCAAAAGTCGCAGTGGGGAAATTTAAACCTAGGAAGAACAGAGGAACTGATTGATTGGATGATCTCAGAAAGTAGCTTCATTGAATTCAGGACATTCCCGTCCCTGCTTCACTGTCCGTTTCAGTTTACAATGTCAGCTATCTATACTGATTGTCCCTGCCGAGTGTTGATTGTGTGTTCTACATCATCATCATCATGTGCCGTGCCGACTGGCGTTGGATGTTATGCTTCTGTAGAGAACACGATCCTTCATGCAAACCATCAGCTCAGTTGGTGATCTCCTCTCACACCATCCTGTCAGACTGTCCAGTATCTTTTCTCTTGGTCTTCTTCTTGATCTTCTTCCTTTTATTTTTCCTATTGTTATAATATTTTCAATGCCCCCTCTTCTCATTGCATGTCCTATGAAAGTACATTGTCTCTCTCTCTTATTTATTTATTTTTTGACAATACTTTTTGTCTCTCCAGCTCTTCTCATACATTCTTCATTAGTTATTTTTGCTGTCCAGGGGATTCGTAACATTCTTCTAATAAACCACATTTCTGTCGCTTCCAATGATTTTTGTGCAGACTTGTCTATTATCCATGATTCACTTCCATATAACAAGATAGGTTAAGTATAGCATTTTAGGACTCGTTTTCTAACATTCATTGATAAGGATGTGTTGGCTAATATGTTTCTCATTCTCTGAAATGCAGGCTTTGCTTGGCCTATTCTGTTCCTAATTTCTGTTCTGCATTTCCCATCTGAAGTTATTACTGCTCCAAGGTATTTGAATTTCTGTACCTGCTTTAGAATAGTTTCGTTTAATTTTATACTGTTTAATTTTCTACGGTGGAAGTTTATTCTTCCCCAAACTTTTCCCTTGTCCCCAGTTCCTTCAATCTGCGAATGTAAAGGTTATTCCCCTATTTTGGCTCCTTTAAACTGAGAATGTAAGAAATATTAACCATCTCACTCCTGAGCTATTTTACATGTTACGTTGGAATAAATTTGTTGAGAAATTTCACTAGAAAGATAGCAAAAAGAAGTTATTCTAAAGATAAAACACATGAACTGGGTTAGAAACGTGCTGATTTTTTTCATTTGATTTACAGTTTCCCTAAATATCTTTCTTAGCATTGATTTGCATAGACGTGCAAGATCTATCTACCCTGCCGTTGGTGTTTAGGAGCAAAAGAGTTAACTCACAAATTACAGGCTGAAACACTGAGCACGGTATATAAGTGGAATCTGTCCACACTTCTTCCACACATACTCAGAATGTTATTGTTTTAAGGAAGTTGTTATTGTTATTGTACCGTCCTTCCCCACAGACTCAGAATGTTATTGCTTTAAGGATGCTGTTATTGTTGCTATATCGTCCTTCCACACAGACTCAGAATGTTATAAAGGATGTTGTTTTTATTCCTGTATCGTCCTTCCACATAGACTCAGAATGTTATAAAGGATGTTGTTTTTATTGCTATATCGCCCTTCCACACAGACTCAGAATGTTATAAAGGATGTTGTTATTGTTGCTATACCGTCCTTGCACACGAACTCAGAATGTTATTGTCCTAAGGATGATGTTATTGTTGTTATGCAGTTCTTCCACATAGACTCAGAATGTTATTGTTTCAAGGATGCTGTTCTTGTTGCTATATCATCCTTCCACACAGACTCAGAATGTTATTGTCCTAAGGATGTTGTTATTGTTGCTATACTGTCCTTCCACACAGACTCAGAATGTTATTGTTTTAAGTATGCTGTTCTTGTTGTTATATCATCCTTCCACACAGACTCAGAATGTTATTGTTTTAAGTATGCTGTTCTTGTTGCTATATCATCCTTCCACACAGACTCAGAATGTTATTGTTTTAAGTATGCTGTTCTTGTTGCTATATCATCCTTCCACACAGACTCAGAATGTTATTGTTTTAAGTATGCTGTCTTGTTGCTATATCATCCTTCCACACAGACTCAGAATGTTATTGTTTTAAGTATGCTGTTCTTGTTGCTATATCATCCTTCCACACAGACTCAGAATGTTATTGTTTTAAGTATGCTGTTCTTGTTGCTATATCATCCTTCCACACAGACTCAGAATTTTATTGTTTTAAGGATGTTGTTATTGTTGTTGTTATATCATCCTGGAACATGCAGGCAGCATGTTCTCTGTACCTGATGCAGTGAAGATGTTGAGGTACCAGCAGGCAGCATGCTCTCTGCAGCCGATGTAGTGAAGATGTTGAGGTTCCAGCAGGCAGCATGCTCTCTGCAGCCGATGTAGTGAAGATGTTGAGGTACCAGCAGGCAGCATGCTCTCTGCAGCCGATGTAGTGAAGATGTTGAGGTACCAGCAGGCAGCATGCTCTCTGCAGCCGATGTAGTGAAGATGTTGAGGTACCAGCAGGCAGCATGCTCTCTGCAGCCGATGTAGTGAAGATGTTGAGGTACCAGCAGGCAGCATGCTCTCTGCAGCCGATGTAGTGAAGATGTTGAGGTTCAAGCTTCGTGTTCTACGGGTACTGGGTAACTATAGCCACTTTTTCAGACCCGGAGTAGAGCTAATTTACAAGCCAGGGAGGTGCAATGCTTCCTTAATAGACCTTACAACCATGGGGGGGGGGGAGGAGTCGTAGCGACCCGTTACCGTTAACACCCTTATATTAGACTGTTAATAGGGACATCAGCGAAGAGGTAGGACAGCATTTTGTACTTTGGGCGGCTATGCTTCGCCAACTCTGATGCATAAAGTCAGCTTTACGGGTCACTGGTGACTACATCGAACTTGGTCTTCCATAACTTTTCTTAAGAACAGGGCTTCCATTAGAAAGGCGAACGATTTGAAGTGAAGAGACCGTTTTAACCAGTCCAACAGTGTTAACGTTTTTAAATTCTACAAACTCCAGTCACAGCTGCATGTGATATTTCTAGTAATATCCATACCACAATGGTGGTACCCACCCCCCTCCAAAAAAACAAAACAAACTAACCTCTATGTGGTTCTGAAACCACCATAAAAATATTTGAAAACCGCTGGCTATTAAAAAAGAACCCTTCTTGTGGTTCTATAGGGGAAAAAAAAACATTCCGCATCACGATACTGCTTTTGCAGTCGTAAACACGGGCGTAGTGATACATAAATCATGAAAGTAAAGCATTAACCTTCCGCTCTGTACCCTAGATAAGGATGATTTCGTAGAAACATCACAACAGCTGAAGTTCTTGCCGGAGTTTAAACAGAAAAGTAAAGAAACAAACATATAAACTAGTAGACCTTTTTTTTTTTGCTTTCATTGTACCTAAAAATAGCCAGTATTTGGGATTTCCCAACTGGTGTGTCATAGCTAAACCTTCTGTCAACATTTTGTCTGATGTTTCAGCTTAAGGAAGAAAGGCGCGCGAGGGGGGGTAGGAGACCATAGGTCACAGGTATAGTGGCTGTGTGGTGCAGTAGGTAGTCTTTTACGTATGCTGGGTTAGATGTTTGCAGTGTCGATCTCGTAGCTGGTGAGATTTTCAAAGTCACTGGACCGGACATTTTTAAGTCCTTTGATTTGTGTTTTCACGCATTTTGGACATTCGGGTTTCGTTTATGAATTTTTTTTTTTTTTCTGTTTGATGGATTTCTGTAAGTACGTGCTCGTGATGTAGTAACTTGAAAAGTTTGTTTTATTATGAAAGTATAGTGTAACATGATAGCTGTTAAGTTTGATGGTCTCTTGTATATGATATCTTGTAGGTCTTCTTCTCAGTATGATGACTTTCTGTATCTGATATCTTCTATGTATGATGACTTTCTGTATATGACATCTTCTTAGTATGAAAGCTTTCTGTATATGATATCCTCCAAGTTTAAAAGCTTTCTGTATATGATATCCTCCAAGTTTAAAAGCTTTCTGTATATGATATCCTCCAAGTTTGAAAGCTTTCTATATATTATATCTTCTGCGTGTAATGGCCTTCTGTATACGATATCTTCTTCGTATGATGGCTTTCTGTTTATGACATCCTCTAAGTTTTAAAGTTTTCTGTATACGATATCTTCTCAGTTTGAAAGCTTTCTTCTAAGTTCGATGCATTTCTGTGTATAATAGCCTCTAAAATTGATGGTTTTCTGAAACTTTACACAAAAACCTAACTTCATCACTCACAAACATCAGCCTCAACGTGTTAACAAAAAATGAAGCTAGAAACACGGAGTTGTTAAGATTCAACCTGCGATAAGACTTCAATTTGGAATTTCACTCCGCCTTTGTGTGACAGTTCATTTTATAGTTTGAATTCACAGCAGAAATATCGAACGACGTACGGCACGTAGGTTCAACCCTGGAAAATTCTCGATTATCAGGTTTGAAAGACAAAATATTTATTTTGTTACGGGAATGTGGAATGTGTAACCATGCCAGCTCGTTTGTTACATAATGAGGTTGAGGCTGAGTTGCCGTGGTTAGAGAAGAATTTGTTAGTTAATATTTGTTGTTTTGGTGTCGGCTTACACACCAAGCGTCCTGGTAATGAGGTATTGTTTTTGGATGAATTCATTACGTAGCGGAAACTGACCTTTCTTCGCCTCAGGCTTGGAATGTCTGTTCTTATTTTTTTGTTTTCTGTCTGAATTCTCCACCATATTTTTTTTTTTCACCTACATCTTTCTGTGGCTCATTCGGCGTGTCTGAATAACTACTTCCTTTGTGTTAACATATGTGTTCTCATCTGTTCTAAGCTGTGTTCTCGTCTGCCTTCCTGCTTGCCTTATCGTCAGTCTTTTCTGTTGTGAGTTCGTGAGTTTTATGTTTATGTTGAGCTTACAGCGTCTCATCATGTTTTCTTTGTTTATTTTACCTTTTAATGTTGTTTTTTATTTTACCACATACTGTTTTTTGTTTATTTTACCCCATAATGTATTTTTGTTTATTTTACCCCATAATGTATTTTTGTTTATTTTATATCGTAGGTGTACTTTTCTTGTTTATTTTATCCCATAATATTTTTCGGCTTATTTTACCTCGTAATGTTTTTTTTGTTTATTTTACCCCATAATGTTTTTTTTTTGTTGTTTATTTTACCACATAATGTTTTTTTTTTGTTTATTTTACCCGATAATGTTTTTTTTCTGTTTATTTTACCTCGCAATGTTTTTTTCTTGTTTATTTTACCCCATAATGTTTTTTTTGTTTATTTTACCCGATAATGTTTTTTGTTTATTTTACCTCGCAATGTTTTTTTCTTGTTTATTTTACCCCATAATGTTTTTTTTTGTTTATTTTACCCGATAATGTTTTTTTGTTTATTTTACCTCGCAATGTTTTTTTTTCTTGTTTATTTTTACCCCATAATGTTTTTTGTTTTGTTTATTTTACCTCGTAATGTTTTTTTTGTTTGCTATATCTCATTATGTGTTTTCATATTTTACCTCATTAAACATGCTTATTTGTTTGCTTAATGTCTTGCTTGCTTTTATGAACTTTTCAGGCTTTCATTTTTGTTTATGTTAATTTCATCACCTTTATTTGATTGCGTAACCTGACCAGACCTTTTTTTTTCTTGATATAATCTGCTTTTTCGTATTTCTTTATGTAACTCTATCAGATTTGTTTGTTTATGTAACCCTATCAGACCTGTTTGTTTATGTAACCCTATCAGACTTGTTTGTTTATATAACCTTATCAGACTTGCTTGTTTATATAACACTCTCAGACCTGTCCTGTTTGTTTATTCCACCTCCTCAGGCTTGCTTGTTTATGTAAATTCATCATTTTTGTTTGCTTGTGTAACCTCATCAGTAGTATTTGTTTATGTAACCTCATCATTCTTGTTTGTTTTATGTAACCTCATCATTCTTGTTTGTGTATGTAACATGATTAGGCATGTTTTTTTATGGAAACTCATCAGAGAACTTTATTTTACAATAATTTACTTGATGCTTCTTGTGGTTTTGTTTTGTTTCGTTCATTCTTTTCGTTGTGAATTCATGAACTTACTAAATTGGAGATCTATGGAAAAATGTTAAGCTCTGTTTTGGTGTAAGAGAGCTTAAAAATAGTCTGCAGAAAAGTATTAATCTTTCTAGTGTTAGAGAGTTAAAAATAGTCTATAGAAAAGTACTGATCTCTGTTCTAGTGTTAGAGAGTTAAAAGATTGTCTACAGAAAAGTACTAATCTCTGTTCTAGTGTTAGAGAGCTTAAAAAATAGTCTACAGAAAAGTACTAATCTCTGTTCTAGTGTTAGAGAGTTCAAAAATTATCTTTAGAACAGAACTAATCTCTATTTTAATGTTAGGCAGATTTTTAAAAGTCTACAGAGCAATATTAATCTCTGTTTTAATACGTTAGAGAGCTTAAAAAAAAACCAATGGTGGTGTTTCTGTCTCAACAAATTACTGCATTTAATGTACCGCAGTTATTTGTCTCTTTCTGACACAGGATGAAAAACAATATCTGAACACATCAGCCGGCGGTGACACGTTAGATGAGATCATGATTGGCTCGCCCAAAGTGTCCAGCCTTTTAACGTAATCAGTTCGGAAATGTGCGTGTTCAGCATTTTAAAATGAGTGGCTGGAACAAGTTGTTGAGAACATTCTTTGCTGTGTTGTACCCTTCAGCTGACTTCGTTTACAAACAGGCATCTTCAAGATGTATGTCGGAAGCTACCTTCGACAAGGAAAGAATGGCGTCGTAGTGAGATTCTTGCTTATCTTTAACGGTTTAGTAACAGCAAAATGACTTGAAAGATTTCAGTCGCCGGCTTTATTATTTCTGGCCATGAACTTGTCATCAGGAAGGATGGACTTTGTATAGCGTTGCTGGGGATTAACAGAAAGAGTCCAGCAACCGAAGCAGACGTCGTCATGAACGCATTCGCGGAGGTAGTGTCTATAGATTCTGGTCCCAGCCTGGATAGCGTTTTGACTACACCAGATCTTGGAAACGGTTGCTGTGATAACAACAGCCAAAGCCAGGTTATCAGCGGGAATTCAGCCGTCGGGAACTTAACCGAGAATATGAGCGCCACCTCTTCCGGCGATGTTCAGGCAATGCCGCTACAGTGGGGCATGCTGGGCCTGACTTTGATCATCATGTGTACAGCTGTGGGCAACCTTCTTGTATGTCTGGCCGTGTGCTGGGAGAAGAGACTTCAGAACATGACGAATTACTTCCTCATGTCCTTGGCCATTGCCGACTTCTTGGTCTCGTTGCTGGTAATGCCCCTTGGAATGGTTGTGGAAATCTTTGGTAAGTACAGACATTGTGTATAGACGTTGTGTAGACTTCGTTGTCGAAGTACAGGCAATCTTGTTTCTAAATTGATTAATAAGTGTTGTAATTGTATAAGTACTGGTCTTCTGGATCCGAACTTTCATTCAGGCACTTTGATACCAGTGCAACCCTGCAGTTATCGCTTTAACATTCTTTAAAGTGTTGTTTGTAAGGTGTTTGTTTGTTTGTTTGTTTTTTATGTAAAGCTTCACTTTCTCGTCTTCTCTTAGTTGATTTAAGAACCTCTCTTAGTGAGTGTCTGTTTTCTTTGATATTAAATCTATACTGTTAACATAACTTCCGCAGAATGTTGTCTTATAGAGTTATATTATTACTTTTATTACTACTGACAATTCTTAAATCTTCACTGATCTCTGCCCCTGCCACCGCCACCGCTGCTACTGCTTCGTTTACTGCTGTTAATACACTGCTACAACATCTGTCGTTACCGCTACAACCAGTACTACCACTATTACTTCTCCTACTAATACTGCTATTTCTATTACTACTACTTCTACTACTACTACTATCACTATTACTACAACTCTTCTACTACTAATATTACTACTATCATCACTACTACAACTATTCTACTACTACTACTACTACTACATTTCCTACTACTACTTCTACTACTACTACTACTATTACTACTACTACTATTACTACTACTACTATTATTTCTCCTACTACTACTAATACTTCTACTACTACAACCTATTACTACTTCTAATACTACTATTACTACTACTACTACTTCTATTACTAATATTACTACTACTACTACTTCTATTACTACTTCTTCTCCTACTACTACTAATACTTCTACTACTGCTATTCTACTACTACTATTACTACTACTATTCTACTACTACTATTACTATTACTACTACTCCTACAACTACTACTACTTCTAATACTACTACTACTACTATTACTACTACAATTATTCCAATACTACTATTACTACTATCATTACTACTACTACTAGTACTGCTACTACTACTACTACTACTACTACTACTACTACTTCTCCTATTACTACTGCAACTATTCTACTACTACTACTACTACTACTACTACTACTACTACTACTACTACTACTACTACTACTCTCTCTCTCTGAACCTTAAGTGCCCAGGGCACATGGGGCTTCCGCAAGGGTTTTCCACAAATGCCTGTCCTTCGCCTTTTTTTCTGCTCTTGCCCAGATGAGCCCTCTATTGCTCAACATCCTTTCTGTTGTTCTTCTCCATGTCTCTTTTGGTCTACCCTTACTTCTGCTCCCCTGTGGTGTCCATCTTAGTGCTATTTTTGGTAGTGAGTTGTCAGTCATTCGGAGCACATGTCTCAACCATCGCCAGCGTCTTTCCTCAATAATTGTTGTCAGTGGTTTCATCTGCATTTCTGCTAATAAGATTTTATTTCTTATGGTGTTTGGCCAAAATATTTTTCTAATTCTTCGTAAACATTTAGTCTGGAAAGAATTCAACTTGTTTTCTATGGTTTTGGTGATTTTCCAGCATTCACTTCCATAGAGTTACTACTACTAATATTCTACTAATACTATTACTAATACTACTACTAACTTCTACTACTGCTGCTACTACTACTAACTTCTACTACTGCTACTACTACTTCTACTACTACTATTACTACAACTAGTCTATTACTGCTATTACTACTATTACTACATCTATTCTACTACTACTACTACTACTACTACTACTACTACTACTACTACTACTACTACTACTACTACTACTACTACTACTACTACTGTAGCTATTATTTTATGTTTCTAATTTCAATCATTAACGCTTCTGCTGTAATGAATGGAGCTGTAACATATTCCTCATTCTTTTTTTTTAATAAACCTATCTACGGAACTCATAATATTCCTCTCCCTCTCATTATTGTTAGCGGATTCTATATTGATTCGTTCACAGCTCTTGATTCACTTCCAAAGGCAATCGCCTCAGTATACGTTTTTTTAAAATGTTAACTGTTTTGTTGATACCTGGCACAAAGAAGTTCTGCTATGGTCGAGCCACGTCAGTGAATGACATGGACTTGTCAGATCTATTGCCTAGATCACGTGACCACCCAAACTCATGTCCTCAGTGTGTTTTATGGACATTGGTCATTGGTTCTTAACCTTTCTAGTGATCTAGCTCTCTCCTTTTTAAGAGATTGCTGGATCTTGTCCCCCCAGATCTTGTCCATATGGTTCAAATCATCATCAAATCATCTTGGCATTACTTTACATATAAGATAGCTGAGACCAGAAAAGGTGGAACCCCCCTCAAAATTCTAATCTAACATTTTGTTTTCTTCTTGAAGTGTTCTTTGTTCTTGTCCCAGATCCTACTCATTTGGATCTTAACGCCCCTAAAGAGGTACTGATATATTCCGTTAAGAACCTCTGATATAGGCTGTGCCAGGGCAAACGAGAGGGGGTGGGGTGTTAGCCTGTGTACTGCTGCTTGGCGGAGGGTTTTCCTTGTTTCAGGAGCGGGCCCCGCTGGTTTGAGGGGCCCAAAATGGATGAGAAGGTAAGCTGGGAGGATGCAGGTTTTGCAGCGCCTAAAAAAAAATTCTCTCGCATGCCTTGGACTGTGCTTCGGTGCTTGGTGCCAGCGATAGGGATCGACATGATCCCCACTGACGTAAGAAGCGTCTCATTTATGCTGCTTGGAAGAACATCGACCCATCAGGCTTATTTATGAAATGAAATATGACAGAAATCCCCTTCCATTACGCCGGAAAATTTTTAGATAATAGAGTACAACATCCAGAGACACGGAGAGTAAGCTTAGCATAGTTCCTCATATTTGTATACATTTTCACGTAGAACCTTATTTGTGAAAATAATTCACATACTTGTATTTTCATGTAGAACATTATTAACATCATAACTATACTGCTACTGCTAATACTGCTACAATTACTACTACTACTACTATTACTACTACTACTACTACTACTACTACTACTACTATTACTAGAATTATTACTACTGCTATTACTAGAACTACTAGTTCTACTACTACTACTACTACTACTACTACTACTACTACTACTACTACTACTACTACTACTACTACTACTACTACTACTACTACTACTTACTACTACTACTACTACTACTACTACTATACTACTACTACTACTACTACTACTACTACTTACTACTACTACTACTACTTACTACTACTACTACTACTACTACTACTACTACTACTACTACTACTACTACTACTACTACTACTACTACTACTACTACTACTACTACTACTACTTACTACTACTACTACTACTACTACTACTACTACTACTACTACTAGAATTATTACTACTGCTATTACTAGAACTACTAGTTCTACTACTACTTACTACTACTACTACTACTACTACTACTACTACTACTACTACTACTACTACCACCGCTGCTGCTGCTGCTACTACTACCACCGCTACTACTCTCCAGCGGCCCATATAGTCGCCGAAATCATGATGTACAACCTCCAGCAGAGACGGACGTGATACTGAATGTGGAGATTGACAATGATTTATTCAAATTGCCATGTTGGATTCCAAGTAGAAAACGTCTTAGCAGACTACAATATAATTAGTCCACATCGATCTGTCCTCTCTTAGCCATTCTGTCAAAACAGCAACAGGCTGTTTCTATAAGTCTACAGGTTTCTATAAGTACAACGAGAAGAATGGATAAGCTCTTGGCCAACTTAGTGTTCTCTAGCCTGGATACAACATCGTCACCCTAGCAACGTCACCTTAGCTCCTAGGTCCGGTGAGAAGTGATATAACCGGTGCATGTCTCTTGGGTCTAGAAGGCGAAGAGGGCCCAATGACTTCTAAGGCAATATACAGAATAGGGCCCGAAAATAGCTTAGCATGCTTTGCCAAAAGTGTTCTCGTGGGGCCCTGTTAACTGCCACAGAAAATTTCTCACCGTTCGTGATTTTCTCGTGTTACATCTTATAAAGTTAGTTTCATCTCATAAAATTAATTTCTTTCATGTCATAAAGTGTGTTTCATCTCATAAAATTAATTTCTTTCATTTCATAAAGTGTGTTTCATCTCATAAATTTAGTTTTATTTCATAAAGTTAGTTTCATCTCATAAAATTAATTTCTTTCATGTCATAAAGTGTGTTTCATCTCATAAATTTAGTTTTATTTCATAAAGTTAGTTTTAGCTCATAAAATTAGTTTCATCCCGTAAAGTTAACTGGTTTAATCTCATAAAGTTAGCTACTTTCATCTAATAAAGTTAGGTATTTCAGTTCACAAAGTTAGTTTCCTCTCATAAAATTAGTTAGTTTCATCTCATAAATTTAGTTTGCTGGTCTAAGAGAATCATGTGTAGCCTCTTATGGCAAGTCCAAATAAATAAATTTTAACTTTGTTTTATTTCCTTATGTTTATAAGCTTTTATTGTATTCTATAGTAAATTTCATTGCTCTGTGATAGTGTGCCGTTTTCTTACTTTTTCAAATTAGCTTTTCAAATTACCTGAGAGAGAGAGAGAGAGAAGGAGAGAGAGAGAGAAGGAGAGAGGGGGAGAGATAGAGAGGGAGAGAGAGGGAACGAGAAAGGGAAAGAGAGGGAGAGAGAGAGGGAGAGAGATTGATTGGTTGATTGATCTTTATTTAAAAAAAGGTTAAGAATTGGGCACGCAGGCCCGTCTGACATTATGCCTTTTATCATACAACTTTCACTCTGTTCCAGACATTCTACAAATATGCTGCTCATATAACAAACATAATTAACAATAAAGTAACTACATACACATAAAATGACTAAATGACTAACTACATACACATATAAATGACTATCTACATACACTTATAAATGATTGTCTGCCAAACAAAAATTTCATTACTATTCAGAATAATGAATTCGGTGTCTGTAAGAGCAGTCTAAAATAAGTTTTACGATTCATGGAGCCATGTAGTCGACATCAAATAGAGATTGGAAAAGTTTGTAGTTGTAGGAAGGAGTATAGTTTATATTTTTTATACAGGATGGTAGGGTATTCCAAAGATGAGCAGCAGAATAACTAAAGCTTTTCTTGTAAAGATCAAGTCAAGGTTTTGGAAGACATATGTTGTTCAAGCGATGGCTGCACTTTGGGCTAAATTTAAACAGGTTCCATAGATAAGGCGGGGCATGTCGTGAAAGAATTTGATGTACCAACTTGGCTTTGTTGAAGAGGAACCTGTTCTTAAGATGCAGTATTTTGATACGTTTGTGCTGGTTAGTTGTTTGTGCTTGATCTTTGCCACTAATAAGCTTTACTGCTCGCTTTTGAAGTGAGTATAGCCACTTTGTATTTAACACTGAGCAACTATCCCAGATTGTTGAGTAATAGTCTAAATGTAGTATATCTTTCTTGTGTCTTGATCGATGAAGTGCTTGATTTTGGCTAACTGGTATACTTTTTGCGCGAGAGAGGTAGAGAAGTAGAGATGGGGAGAGAATGAGGGAGAGAGAAAGAGAGAGAGCGAAGGAGAGAGAGAGAGGTAGAGAGAGGGGGACAGATAGAGAGGGAGAGAGAAGGAGAGAAATAAATCTGAGATTGCCATGTTTCTCCCTCGGACAACTTTATGTTGCTTGCTAAATTTATTTATTCTTGCTCCTGGAGGTGAAACTAAAAACGTTGTTTTGAATTACATTAATATTATATTGAATGTGTAAAAGACTTTACTCTTTAATTCGTATACTGTACTTATGCTTTAAAATGCCTGTAAATAAAATTACTTCGATATTACACTATAGATAGAATTCATTCATTTTCCTGTATAAGAGACGATTGGAATAAATAAATATCCAGACAACGCCGGGTAATCAGCTAAAATCTCATAAAGTTAGCTAGTCTCTTCTCATAAAATTAGTTTCATCCCATTAAGTTAGCTAGTTTCATCTCATACATTTAGTTTTATCTCATTAAGTTAGTTAGTTTCATCTCATAACAACATAAAAGACGATCATCATTACATTCTAAACAGTTCTAAAGACGCTCCGATATCCTTCTCTATAACATTTCACAATATTTCACTGGACAAAGAGGAAAAAAATATCACGATTTCTGCTGTAAATTAAACTACAGGACGTGCCCATGGATGCTTCCGATTTGACCTCATACGAAATCCTGTTGCTGTTTTCGTCTCTCCACTTATTCCCCCCCCCCCTCTCCCCAAAGTCCAGATCCTCATCCGAATCGAAAGACAACACCATTAACTAGTCCACAGTGGCTCGCGGAGTCAGTTCTCCAACCTGCTTTAGGAGCTTCTCGTCAATTTCCTCTTTTCTGATCCACCTTTCGAACCTACAGGGAGCGTGTAAGTCAATAGCAGTGACTGATTAACTTCATTTTAGTTTGGTTGCGTTTCGGTCACGCCACTGGTTGCTATGGGAACCTGAATATTCATTGAATGGCTTTAGGACGTTCTTAAGTTTTTGTATCTGTGTGTGTGTGTGTGTGTGTGTTTTTGGAAAAGAAAAGCGGAAGAGGGGTTGAAAAGAGAGGGGGAATGCATATGTATGCGAAGTTACAAATTCACATATGATCACGCACAAAAAAAAAGATTTGCAAAGGATTTACGAGGGGATATAGTCAGATGGATGGGTCTGTAGATACATGGACGAACAAAGCGTTGACGAGATGGCGATCGAAAGGATGGGTGTGAAAAGAATAGAAGGATGGATGGATGTGCATCTGGATGGAAGGATGGATACATGGATGAAAAGATGGATTCATGATGGGATAGATGTAAAAGGATGAATGGGAGAAGAAACTCAATGTACGGACGGGGATGTAAGGACAGATCAACGGAATAGCGAATGAATGACTGAACTGACTCTAAAACTGAAAGATGTAAGAGTGGATGAATGATAGATGGATGAACAGACGGATAGATGAGTGGATGGACAGATGAACAACCGGGAGGAAATATGGTTGGTAGGTGAGATGAGTGGGCGGACGGACAAATAGTTTGAATGGTCAGAAAAAACGGAGACGAGCGAATAGACAAAGCTTGAAAATGTGTTTGGTAAATGTCTGACTGCAAAAACCGGAAAGCAAAGCCGTGAAACGAATCTCATTTTCCAATGGATCGGACCAGTAAGATTGGCAACAGTGAGCTTTATAAGGTAGTGATAATCTGGAAAGTAAATACTGGGCTATATGTGGTATGTATGTGCGTGTGTGGAGAGGGAGAGAGAGAGAGAGGGAGAGAGAGAGAGGCGAGCAATGGTGTAACCTTAGGAAGTTCTGTAAAGAAGGGGAGAAATGGGGAAGAATGAAAAGAGAGAAATACACGGTATATGATCGGAGTGGCCAAATGTCACGGAAAAAGAAAAGCATCTGAACTGATCTGAAACACCAGGGGTCGCACAAGATGGAGAAGATACGAACGCCGAGCTCTCCTGCACGGCATGAAATGGATAGATGAAGAATTGATCAAGCAGGCTCGTCTGACATGCTGCCCTTGATCTCCATACTTTCATTCGTGTCAAATATTCACTTTATACAAGTCATCATATCATCATCAACATCATCATCATCATCATCATCATTGGACGTATGAGCAGATCGGTATTACACATCTCCGACACAGAATCCTCTAACCTCACTCGTCTCCATCACTAGAGGTTTTTGTTGTTATTTTTTCAAATACCCGTATTTCAAAATGCACTCTTCTGATGATCAGCATCGCCCTGCTTGCCAGTGACTTGACTCTCGGTCTTCAAGTTTGTTTAACACTTGCCTCAAGTTCCTGCCATTCGCTCAGCCTCTTCTACAAACTCACGTATTCGTCTCCCCGTCTATCTGCGCTCGAGAACTCCTGTTTCCACAATCTGTTTTCTCTGACTGCGGAATGTTTACTATGAAAACACTGTACGTTTATGCTGATACTGACTATTATCTGCAGGTATTCTATGCTTTCTGTAAAAACACGCTCTTGCTTGTCTTTCTGAAAGCTATTCCTGACAGGTCTCTCCCATTTCTTCTGTCTTTCTGTACTCTGTAGCGAGTATCCTTGTATATGGTATATCTAAGTGCCATGCCGCGTGGCGTAGGGGATCATTTCTCTCCACAATTCCCTGTCTTTAGACTTGATTATGAGATCCACCAGTGACTTTCTTCCTAGCCACACTGACAGCCCATCCAGTAACTTCTCTCTGTGTCTTCCTCTGTCTCTTCTTCCCTCAATTTTTCCACTTGCCACATTCCGTTCCAAGTTTCTTCTTCTCAGGAAATGTCCTATAAATCTTGCTTGTCTGCCTCTGATCTTTGCTATAATTTGCTTTTTAACTCCAGCCTCTCTTAAGACTTCTTCATTGTACTATCCTGTATACATATGGCCAGACAAGCAACAGTTCTGTATACATATGGCCAGACAGGCAACAGTTCTGTATACATATGGCCAGACAGGCCACAGTTCTGTATACATATGGCCAGACAGGCAACAGTTCTGTATACATATGGCCAGACAGGCCACAGTTCTGTATACATATGGCCAGACAGGCCACAGTTCTGTATACATATGGCCAGACAGGCAACAGTTCTGTATACATATGGCGAGACAGGAAACGTTCTGTATACAAATGCCCAGTTTAAATCAAGACGTTGAGTGATGTCTATCATATGCTGACATATCGCCGATGTTGTGAGAAAATACAGGGATATACTTACAGAAGTCATGAGTGACAAGAAATGTTACTATTTCTCTATGTTTGTAGGCGATGACTGACAAAGCGCTAACGCACCAGTACACCTCTTGGTGCTTAACAAACAGGAAGAGATTTCTGTTTTCTCCACTTTTCATTCTCTACAGCCTAGTTTTTCTCTCGTGCTCCAGTTATGTTGTACGTTTTCAGTATTGGCTGCTAATATTCATCTTTGGTGCATCGTCTGTGCTTTATGCTGTCTATCTCAGCTTCCATTGATGCATCATCTGTATTGTATGCTGTTCATCTCGTCTGCTAATGTTCATCGATCGATTTGTTTTTGCTGATCTAAGGGAAATAATTAAATATTATTGTAGCGTAACGTATGTTTAAGTCCCGTAGATCTGAACTAAATACACTATTTCCCTTGTATGGTTCACATAGTTCATCACGTGATTTGTAGTAACCTGTCTGTGTCTGTAAAAAAGAGACAAAATTATAATCACTTAGTGTTATTTTGCACGGGATTCTGAGAGAAAAGTTTCATGGCTCTAGTAATTTTTAGTAGGTAGCGCAGTTTCTCGGGATTAGTATGAGTTTTGTAAGGGAAAGTTTCTTAAGTTCAACTATTGAAATGTCTGTGTTGACTTAACAGTCTACATTTAGTTTTAAGAGTTTTAATTGTTTGTTTTAGGAACGAAAGTTTAGGGTACGAAAGTTCAGGGCATGAGTTATGAATCTCGTGTTTTAGTGAAGCTCAAAACAATTATCTTTTTTTTTTTTTTGCGTGAACGTGAATTGCACGGAGTGAAAGTTCTAGAAGGATTGCGGAGTAAATGGGGGTTATATAAAAGAACTCGGAGCTTATTATTATGATGATTGTATTCGGAGTACGAGGATCGTGTGATAGAGGCAAGTCGGTAGTAGTTTTGTAGTGAATTCAGTCATGTCCTAGTGGAGTGTGGTAGCGCTTGTGTTGTCCTTTTTTAGGACAAGATTTTCCTTGTAATAGTATGATAGGAATTATGTTGTAGTGTCCTTGCTAGGACCAGAGTGTACTGTTTGTGTTTTATTATTCTGGGAGCTGTTATTCCCTCCAGATATTAGTAAGTGTTGCGTTTTTGTAACTGCTTGCTGGTAGAATGTTTCTTCCTTATGGCATGGACTGCATGCCCTGGAAGTTTTTCATGTTACACTTTTTGTCATTTCTGTATGATAGCAATTTTTCCTACCATCGTCATATCCATCATTCACATCTTCCGCATCAATAAATTTCTTGTCTATTGAACTTGAACTACTACACTCTTGACTGTTCCTACGTTTGAGTTACTGTTGCGTTGTAAGCTTGAATTATGGAGTCCAGATGTTCTGTTGTTGTCCAGTGGAAGAAGGAGCGTGCCTGGATGTATTGTTCTCTGAGTGTATCACAGAACACAAATCCTAGTCTCTCAGATCAATCTGTCTAATCAGATCCTGAGAGAGAGAGAGAGAGAGAGAGAGAGAGAGAGAGAGAGTGTGTGTGTGTGTGTAACTAACTTTAGTTGTTCCCCTGTACCTTTAAAGTCAACAGATTCATCTTTTCTAGTGCCATATTGGCACCTTAGTATTCAGTAAATCACAGAGAAACGAAACGTCATACGCCTTTATATGTTGCACCAGTTGTGTTTTGTACTGTCCATCTGAACTTCTGATTTTCATCTTTGGTGCACCATCTGTGATGTATGCTTTCCATTTGAACTTCTAATTTACATCTTTGGTGCACCATCTGTGATGTATGTTGTCCATCTTCAAAAACTTATGATGTTCATCTTTGGTGCACTAGCTGCTGTCCATCCGAGTTACTTTTTTTCATCATCAGACTTTTCCTCTCCTTCCTTGAGGTGTCCCTCATTTATTTGATATAGGAACGCGCGCTCACACACACATACACACAAACACACACACACACACACACATATATATATATATATATATATATATATATATATATATATGAGGGGTGATTGATAAGTTCTCGGCATAACCTACAAAGGATTATTTGTGGACAACGTTTTTGGGTTATTTCTCAACATAGTCCCCTTGCAAGTTTATGCATTTAGTCCAGAGATCCTGGAGCATACGGATCCCTTCTTTGTAAAAGTCAGCATCTTGCGCCAGTAGAAAGTGGTCTACAGTATGAATGACGTCATAACCTGAAGAAAATTTGCGATCACTGAACTCCTTTTTGAGTTTAGTAAAACAGGTAATAGTCCGAAGGGGCCAAATCTGGGGAATAAGGAGGATGTTCAAGAAGTTGGAAGCCGCATTCATGAATGGCAGCCATTGCCACCAATGACTTGTGAACTGGAGCATTACCTTGATGAAAGATGACTTCTCGTCAGTTTCCCTCGACCCTTTTCCTTCAGTTTCACCCGCAGTTGCTTCACAAGATTAGCGTAATAGGCCCGGTGATCGTTCTGCCCTTTTGAAGATAATCTACCAATACATACCTTCTGAAGCCCAAAAGATGGAAGCCATCACTTTGCCTGCCGACAGAACCACCCATGCTTTCTTTGGAAGTGGGGGATCCATGGTGTTTCCACTGCTTTGACTGTTCTTTGGTTTCTGGTTGAAAATGATGAACCTAAGTCTCATCCATCCATAGTCACAAATTGCTGAAGAAACTTTTCAGGATCTGCAGAAAAATGTCCAATATTGTCTCCTGACATGTTGAGACGCTGTCGTTTGTGATCAGCTCCAAGAAGTTTCGGGACCTATCCAGCAGAGACCTTTGTCATTTGAAGATCATTGTGAATAATGGCATGAACACGTTCCTGGGAGAGCCCAACTCAGTAGTAATGTACCGCTCAGTTAGTCGTCGATTTTCCATTATCATGTCATAGAGTCTGCCGGTGGTTTCATCTGTGATTACCGTTCTTGGTCTTCCTGGACGAGGATCATCTTCCAGACTCTCCCTTCCATGTTTGATTTGAGCTGCCCGTTTCGTCACTGTGCTATAATGAGGGGCATTCTCTCCTAGAGTCTCCACCATATCCTCATGGATCTCCTGCGATGATAAGGTCTTGATGCAAAGGTAGCAAATGACTGCTCGATGAGAAATTTTATCCATTTTCTCAATTTCTGCCACCCCTTACCACTTCCGTAGCCTGTAAAAAATAACATTGGTTGCAGTTAATTTCTTGAAACTTGGTGTTTTATCTTACATTAACCTGGTCTACAAATGCACCTAATATCAACTGTGTGTTTTAAGTATATGTACCTTATGCCGAGAAATTATCAATCACCCCTTGTGTGTGTTTATATATATATATATAAAGGTAAAGGTAATCCTGTCATGCCTTAGAGGCACATAGGGATATGGTGTTAGTGCCCATATTTTCCTTGACCTGTCAGCACACTAGAGGGTGATATGGTCAGTATCACGCCTGGCCGCCTTTCCTTCCCCAACTCCAAAAGAAGTCGGATACCCATTCCTACAGCTGGCGGCGCTTCTGGCCGAATTCGAACCCTGACCTTCGCCATGAGAGACTAGTGCACTAACCACTTCGCCACTCATATATATATATATATATATATATATATATATATATATATCCATATAAAGCCGATGCAGTAAGGCCGTGATAACAAATAATTATACTTAAAAACAAAAGGTATAAAACCACTTTATGAATTAGCGGAGAACAGCGCTGTAGCGTTTCAGCTTACGCCTTAAGTCTGGAGAAAGTTAATCATGCAAAAACATACAGAACGAAAAGGTAGGGGAAAGAAGGAACTCCGTCAGGTCGTTTCTCTGTGCACCATCAGTCCTTCTCTAACGCCGTTTTTTTTTTTTAAAGAGAAATGGATGCCTATGTTTTCTTGGCTGTTTTGAGCGAGCATGTTTCTTTCTTTTACATGTATCTGTAACTAGAAACATATTTAAGATTCTTTCTGACGTAATTTCTATGGATGAAGACAATACTGGAAGCTCCTTTTGTACTGTGTTCTGCATTCTTTTCTGTAAAGTATGTTTTGTGGTTGTAAATCTGTACATGTTCTTTGTGGAGAGATAGGGGGACAAGAATGAGAACTCGTAAATCTGGGAATCGGAAAAGTCATTGTGGAGGGACATCATTTCCAGGATTTGCAGGGGGGGGGGGCGGGGGGAGGGAGTAAGAAAGTTAATCAAAGAGCAAACAGATATTAGGGCATTGTATGTCCAGGTCAGTGGGCCGGCTAGCGTAGTGGTTAGAGCACTCGTCTAGCAACCAAATGGTCGAGGGTTCGAATCCCCAGCTGAGCGGGATTTTTTTTCCGACCAATACGGCCCTGAGGTCGACCCAGCCTCGTAAAATGGGTACCAGAGAAAATCTGGGAAGTAAAGGCAGCGAGGAAAGGAACTGGTCACCCTACCTCATACGCTGATGACCCAGCATAATGAGGTCTCTAACGCTTCACCCCCTACGGCATTTGAAATGCTATGGGACTATCTTTACTTTTACTTTATGTCCATGTCAGTATCAGAGGTAGGACTGAAGAACCACAGCTGACCAAGACCCTGTCCCACCACTCCGTTGGTATCCCCAGTAACAGGCATAGCTGGCAGTGCATAGATCGTCGTAGATCCCATGGTGGTGGAGCTGCTAAAGAAACTGAGCTCAGGAGCTGAAAGAAAAAAAAATAGCCGTCCTAATTCATTCTCACCTCGACATGATGCCGTACCTCAACACATTCACAAACAGCTCGCAGTAGCAGAGAGATAGAAGAAGAAGAAGAAGAAGTAGTAGTAGTAGTAGTAGTAGTAGTAGTAGTAGTAGTAGTAGTAGTAGTAGTAGTAGTAGAAGAAGAAGAAGGAGTAGTAGTAGTAGGAAGAACGACAAGTATTTCATTAATCATAGTAGACGATTTATTAAGTGTAATATGACACATTGAAAAGAATAACGACAAAGAGGCAAATGTAAATGAATGACTCTTAGAAAATGATTTTAAAAAGAAAGATATTAAACTTAACGACGAATCAGATCAACGGAGAATAAGAAATACTGCAAACAGTAAAAGGGGGAAAAAGCCAATTATTTTGAAATAAACTGAAACAACAGAATAATTGATATCTTAAATAAAATCTAAAAAAAAAGATTACTACTATCAATTACTGGGGCCGAGGGAGAAAACCTAAACTAGATATTTTGCAGGCAAAAGGAAACGAGTTTAAGCTGCTTTCCTGTGATGCATTTATTCCGTGAATAATGAGACCATTACAACAACAGATGTGGACCGACTTCAGTCTTTAATCTCTGTCCTGCTAGAGAAGATCTGACTTCTGTCTTTAATCTATGTCCTGCTAGAGAAGATCTGACTTCAGCCTTTAATCTCTGTTCTGTTAGAGAAGATCCGACTTCAGTCTTTAATCTATGTCCGGCTGGAGAAGATCTGACTTTATTCTTTAATCTCTGTCCTGCTAGAGAAGATCTGACTTCGGTATTTAATCTCTGTCCTGCTAGAGAAGATCTGACTTCAGCCTTTAATCTCTGTCCTGCTAGAGAAGAAGACTTAATCACGCTGTAGGATGTTCTGAAGGATTTGATGTCAGTGCTCCATACTTTTATCGACGTTCTAGCACTCTGGAGAAGAGGTGATGCAGGCAGGTCAGCACCAGGCCTGACCGTCTCTCCTTCTCTAGTTCCAGAAGCAGCCTGAGCCCCTTTTCTATAGCCTTTTTGATCTGGATCATCTCCGGCCGGACTTGGAACATTGACCCTTCGCGTTAAGAGGCGAGCGTGCTAACCACAACACCACCCAGCGCCCGTCGTGCTTATTGCCGCATTGTATTTCGTACTGTTCTTAGTTTAAATCAAGTCAGATTTAATTATATTTCTTTTCTACAACTAATTGGCTGCTCCACTCAAATATTTTCTTCTCTTACCCTTGGGTTTTCCAGTGATTGTCAGTTTCTTTGACTTCCGTCACTTCGTGGTGTGTCCGTGTACACGGAATTGTGTTTTGTGGACTGTCAAAATAAACAAATCTTCAGCTAGTGATAGGAAAAAAACAACAAACTAACGCTGTACCATGATATAAAACATACCGTCATTATTTTAAAGTCTTATATCGCTTTGAAAGTACTTAAGAAACAAAGCAACATATATTTTTCTTTCTTAATGGGTCAGTCAGTCATTTGCATGTCCCTTGCGGAACATTGCCTCTCTAACAGCACTCCTGCAGGCCTCTTGGTTGCAAGATGCCCTGCTACTGATACATCCATTTGCAGATTATCAACAATGTCTTACAGCCATCTTCGCCTTGGTCTTCCTCTCTTTCTTTTTCCTATTATGTACTCTTTCAAGACTGCCTTCTTTAGATTATCATGACGTTTATGTCAAAAATATTTCAATTTTCTCTTTTTAATCCTCTTTACTAGCCAGCCTTCTTCATTATTAAGTTCTTGTAGTATGGATATATTTGTTCTTTTTTATGTCCATGATATTTGAAGAACTCTTCTGTAGTATTTACATTCAAATGCATTTATGTGTTTCTCAACTGTTTTGATAAGTGTCCAGATCTCACGGCCATATGTTGCGATGGGAAAGGGGCATGCCCTTAAAAATCTTAGTTTTGTAGCTTTGTCTGTTCCTCTTCACAGCATCTTTAGTTTTTTTAAAATTGTTTGAAGAGGGATAAATGTCCTCCTTTTAATTTCCCTCATTGCATCTCCATTATTAGTTAGTAATGATCCAAGATATTCAAAACTTTCCACCTCTTCCAATTTTTCCTCATTGATACATATCATTGGAACATTCAGCTCTGCCTTATTTGTTTTGTCAGTTGTCATCAATTTCGTTTTCTTCGCATTAAGATAGAGGTTTTGCTCTTTGTTGTTCTTACGGACTGAAATAATTAGTTTTTCCATTCCTTTTTATATTGTGGACAGTAATACTGTGTCATTAGCATATCTAATCTCTGGTATTTCATAACCTCCAATTTTTATGGCATCGTAATATTCTTTGTCTACATCTGTTCTACCATTCCTCTCATAGTATCACCCACAGAACGCATGCATTTTCAGTACAGCAGCCGTTTCCCTGCCCAAGACTCGTTTTTTTTAGGTTTTTCTGTCTCTTTGTCTGTATGTCTGTCTCTCTTGTCTGTGTAATTACATGCTCTCTAATACATCATACACCGAAACGCACTGATTGTCTGAATGGAGCACGCAGGAAAACAGTTCGTTAATTCACTTAGCTCAAGATATTAACAACACCAGACCGGAAATTTGTCATGCAAATTGCGGGCAAATGTGCTGGACGAATAGCCTCCATAGAAATGGACATTAATGTGGTTCATATATTTTGGTCATTGAAGGCCTCCTGCCGGGAACAGAGTATAACCATTTTATACTGCACGGGTTTTATTGCTGGGAGTTGAATCATGGACGTATAACAGGGATTGAGTTTGCTAGGACGTTGTTTTTTTTTTTTAAAAACCCTCCCTTATTCGCTGTTGGTTATCGTTATAACAGCATTATTCATAATAGTTAGTATTACTACAATTACTGCAATAACTACTGTTGTTACTGGTCTTACTTGTACAGTCGTTTACTGTTAATGTACCTGCCATCAATGCTGATAGTCTCTTTGTTTATAATGTTAATACTGCCTGCTGTTATCACTAATGCTGTTACTATAACTGCTACTGCTACAATTCCAAATACTCGTACTATATTCACAACTACTGGTGCTACTACTGCTATACTGCTACTATTATTACCACCACCACCACCACTACTACTACTACTATTACTACTACTACTACAACTACTGTTGCTGCTGCTGCTACTTTTTCTTCTTCTTCGTCTTCTTCTTCTACTACTACTACTACTACTACTACTACTATTACTTCAAAAACTTCTGTTGCCATTGCTTCTGGCACCACTACTACAACCGTGACCGCAACAACAATTATTACTACTACTACTACTACTACTACTACTACTGCTACTACTACTACTACTACTACTACTATTTCTGCTACTTCAAAGACTAATATTGCCAATGCTTCTGGTACCACTACTACAACCACCACCGCAACAATTACTATTACTATTACTACTACTGCTGCTGCTACCATTACTTCTACTACTACTACTACTACTACTACTATATTATTATTGTTACTACTACTATATTACTACTACTACTACAACTACTACTACAACTACTACTACTACTACTACTACTACTACTACTACTACTACTACTACTACCGACCTTCATATTTGAAACCGTCATTGTTATATATGTTTAGCATCCCACCCCACGCCACGCCATGCCGCACCCCTAGCAACTCATGCAGTTTGCAAACACCGTCATTTATCTCAGGCCTGGTGTAACCATTCACACACGAGATAGTTACACGCAATCACTGTCACAGCTCTGTCAGCACCTACCGCCACGAATGATTGTAATGAGTGATTGTGTCGTTGATGTTTGTTTTTCTAACGCGCGGAGTTTTGGAACCTGGTAGGAAGTGTACGGTTATCTCTAGATCCTTCAATTATTGTCAAGGTGATCCGTATCATTTGGCACTACCCACCCCAACACCCTCACCCCCGGGCCGTTCTGAAGATCCGGAATGGGGAAAAGGGGGTGGGGGGGGTAGATGATGGGAATAGGAGCGGGAGAGAACATTAGAACTAACAGAGGGGGAAAACCAAAGTTTTGTGTTAGGCACTACGGATCCAGCTTAGGAATCAAGGGGGCGCTTGCCCGCAAAAGTTTGAGAACCATTGCTCTGTATGTTTCAGCGTTAAGTTCTAATAGTAGTACACACAGACTAAGCAAATGGGATACTGGATTTGGTTGTGTAAATAGAATATAGCACTGAGTTAAGTGTAAATAGAGAATAGGACTGAGTCAAGTTTTAATAGAAAATAGGACTGAGTCCTATAGTTACTGAGTCCTCATAGTTTTTTTAAAACTAATCTTCATTGATATATCGCCATTAATAAATAGTTATTATCAGAAAATATTGCGTTACTTATACTTCATTTAACTGCAGTGGACAAGAAGAAGATGTTGCCTAACATCACTCGCTGGACCACAGAATATTTGAAAGATCTTCGAAACCGCATCCTACCAACAAACTCCTTCATCACAGATCTACTGTGCAGAGAATAACTGACAAAAAGACCCGCACATTCCACTACCTGGCTCAAACGCAAAAAAAAAAGAGTGAAAACTCGTAAACCGGGGGGGGGGGGGGGGGAGAATAGAAAAAGCCAGTCATGCACAATTTGGCTGTTCCTCTCTCTTTCACTGCCCAAACTTAATAGCTTGATGTATGGCGCCAACAACCCCGGCACTTGTTGATATTTAATCCACTTGTAACTTCTCGCCTCTTTATTTCCTCGAATACCTCATAATTTAATCTACAAGTGCATTTCTCAGACGTGTTGCATTTATGATTATTTCACACGCATGAAATCAGTTTATGAATGTATTTTTCAGAGAGTTAGGGGTTCTCGAGAAGGTCACCGTCGCCTTACTTTAGGTCAGCTGGACATTCATGACTTTTCATGTCATTTTTGATATGGTGAATATTATATGTTTATTATCATCTGGGGACATTTGTTTTTACCAGAATATTCAAAAGGCAGTTAATTTGTAGCATGTACTTCCACGAGTGAAGATAAATTATACGATTTTATTCTGAATAATATGCTTTGACAAGCGTGGAAGAAGCACAGTATTTTTATGACATCCTTCTAGAGTGGAAGAAATTTATCTTTATGACATCCTTCCATAATCGTGCAAGAAGTATGATATCTTTATGACATCCTTCTACGAGTGTGTAAGAAGTATGATATCTTTGTGACATTCTTCTACGAGTGTGGAAGAAGTATGATATCTTTATGAAATCCTTCTACGAGTGTGTAAGAAGTATGATATCTTTATGACATTCTTCTACGAGTGTGTAAGAAGTATGATATCTTTATGAAATCCTTCTACGAGTGTGTAAGAAGTATGATATCTTTATGACATTCTTCTACGAGTGTGGAAGAAGTATGATATCTTTATGACATCCTTCTTCTAGTGTGTAAGAAGTATGATATCTTTGTGACATTCTTCTACGAGTGTGGAAGAAGTGTGATATCTTTATGACATCCTTCCACAAGAGTGAAAGAACTATGACAGCGGATACCTTTATGACATCCTTCCACAAGCGTGAAAGAATCATGATAGCGGATACCTTTATGACATTCATCCATAAGCGTGAAAGAATTATGATGCCAGACACCCTTATGACATCCTTCCACAAGTGTGAAAAAATCATGATAGCGGATACCCTTATGACATCCATCCACAAGTGTGAAAAAATCATGATAGCGGATACCCTTATGACATCCATCCACAAGTGTGAAAGAATTATGATAGCGGATACCGTTATAAAATCCTTCCACAAGCGTGAAAAAATTATGATAGCGGATACCCTTATGACATCCTTACACAAGTGTGGACTAAGTAGATTCTGTGAGCTATAACTTCATATTAGAAGTAGGTCTGGCCAGGGTGCTCCCTGACTAACAGACCAGGCATGAAGGCAACTGAAAGGCCCTTAGAAAGCCTCTCAACAGCTCGTGTGCTTCGCATGCCTAACAACATTCCCTTAGTTCTGGGGTACATTATGCCCTCTCTCTCTCTCTTTCTCTCTCTCTCTCTCTCTCTGCGAAAATCAATATCCTTTATGTTCAATCCTCGACCGTCCCTGCTGTAAAGTAGTTACCTGACATTTACGTGAGGGGAAGAGGTCATCACTGTGGTGGATTTAACTAAGAAGCGTTGTATAGCAGCCGTATAAAGAAGACACGGGCAATAGAATCTATAATCTTGAACAAAAACAAACCAAAAAAAAAATTGGTAAGATATTTTTTTTCTTTGTCTGTCGTCTTTCAAGTGTAAATAGAAGCTGGATCAGGGGCAGTAACTGTGAAAATTAACCATAAAATATCAGTCACAACACATTAAATAAAGAATAAATAGTGTAATAACTTCAAAAATACACAGAAATGTACATACTCACAAACACACCCACATACATATAAATGAGCGCGTTTACGGGACGATCTTAATAAAAATGAAATATCACCGCAGAAGTTAACAAGTTCCCTGGTAGGAAGACAATGGGAAATGGGAAATGGGTGCCGGAATAAAATATACCCGTGGGACCTTGGCTGTAAGTAGGAAAGGGCCGTAACTCAATTCCCCCATAAGTCGGCGCACGGCTGTATTTTGTTTACATTCATACAATATTCACGGCGTCTTTTGTCAAAACTGCATCTCGGAACGATACAAAGTAATCTCAACCGTTGTGTTGTTACATTATTGATCTTTCTACCAGCATGCAGTATAAAATTAAACGGAACTATTCTAAAGCAGGTGCAGAAATTCAAATACCTTGGAGCAGTAATAACTTCAGATGGGAAATGCAGAACAGAAATTAGGAACAGAATAGGCTAAGCAAAGACTGCATTTCAGAGAATGAGAAACATATTAACCAACACATCTTTATCAATGAATGTTAGAAAACGAGTCCTGAGGTGCTATATTGAACCTATCTTGTTATATGGAAGTGAATCATGGACAATAGGCAAGTCTGCACAAAAATCATTGGAAGCAGCAGAAATGTGGTTTATTAGAAGAATGTTACGAATCCCCTGGACAGCAAAAATAACTAATGAAGAATGTATGAGAAGAGCTGGAGAGACCAAAAAACCTTGTCAAAAAAGATAAGAGAGAGACAAGGTACTTTCATAGGACATGCAATGAGAAGAGGGGCCATTGAAAATATTATAACAACAGGAAAAATAGAAAGAGGAAGACCAAGAGAAATGATACTGGACAGTCTGACAGGATGGTGTGAGAGGAGATCACCAACTGAACTGATGGCCTGCAAGAAGGATCGTGTACTCTGGAGAAGCATAATAGCTAACGCCAGTCGGCACGGCACCTGATGATGATGATGTGTTGTTACAAAGACATGTTGTCATGCCTATATTTAATTTGTACAGTAATTAAAACTTTGAAACCGGCTTCAAATTTTAAAAAAAAGCCGTATATCGCCGTGTGGTTACATTACTTGCGACCTTTACTTTTTCATGTAGGAAAACAGAAAACTTCGATTGTAAATAAGTTTATTGTTGTAAAGAATACAAACGAAATAGTGTACAGTTTATAGAAGTTGAATGAAGCACTGAATTTCCCTGCCGGACGGCGCACATTGTAGATTTAGTTGTTATGTATGAGTTTGCCCCTCATAGTAGACGGTGCGATCTAACTGTGAATGAGTGCATGTGTGACGACTCATGGTGTTAAATAGTGACAGTTCAGCATAAAACAACATCCAAGCAACCAAACTCTTGACGCTGACTGTAGCTGCGACCAAGGAACGACCTCTACATTGAAGAACAGGCATGAGTCTTAAGTTCACGATGTCATATTTAACCACTTTCCCAGTATGTTTCCACATATCAGTTCTCTAACTTCTACACAACTGCTTTCTCTGCAAAATCCCGACAGAAACCTTTCTTGTGATGAAGTTTAATAACAGATCGGTAATTTCACAAAATAACCAAAGACCAATTTTCCAAAGTTCACATCATTAGCCAGCTTAAATGTTTTGTGGTAAGGCCTGACCTAAAGTCTGGAAATCCATAGCATTGATATAACCGAATGATTGTTGTTTTGTTGTGTTCACATTTTGTAAATTACGTGCATAGTTCCAGTATGCAGGAAACTCTCTACTGTAGAGAGCGGACAACAATGCAATTTCTTCAAATCATCAGAGGCAGTACCCCCCCCCCCCTTTCCCAAACCCCTCAGACAAGTGTTTCGGCCATATTAAACTCCTGACACTCAAAGGGGGGTGGGTCCATCTGGGTCATGACCCCCAGAGGTTTTGTGAGTTTTTTTCCGTCCTAGGATTGAACCCGTGGATCTTCCAAATGGCACTGCACTTTGAAGTGCGTCTTTAGCGATTTAGCTACGGAAGACTGGTATTGGTTGTGACAAACGAAATTATTTATGTTCTAAATGCTTGTCTCGCAATTCTCCACAGTCAGCATGAGGCCTTTTCTGCTGTTTCTGAAAGGCTTTTCAATGTCCTTGCTCTTGCTTGTCCCTTTATGCCCAGTTGCTTACATAGGTCGTATGGTGATGTTGCTTCGAATCCAAAAACTTATTCAGGCAATCCCAGAGTAACGAACGAGTTCAGTTCCTAAGTCTATTCGTAAGTCGAATTTGTACACAAGTTAGAACATTTAGATAGGGATCTTACCTTTACATAAATTAGAACATTTAGATAAGGATCTTACCTATGCGTAAGTCAGAATATTTATATACGGATCTTATCTAATGTCACTTATATAGTGTATTGTATAAAGCCTACTTTTCTATGCATAACGAAGACCAAAAAAAAAACATTAAAGAAATCGCCGAACTGCTGTAGAGGCGCATATCAAAAGAAAGTAGCCGCCGTTTGTTACTGTGAATCATTGTATGTAACTGGAATTTGTAATATAATAGGCTTGATTAAGTCGTTCGTAACAACGGGTTGTACGTAAGTCGGACATTCGTAATTTGGGGGGGGGGGAACTGCCTGCATAGAATTTTCACGTGTTCATGTACAAGTTCTGCGGTTTCAGAGGCAGTTTTCCTTCAGAGTTCGCCAGAGTGGCGCAGCGGTTAGTGCCGTCTTCTCTCATACGGAAGTAGATGGCTCAACTCCGTATGAAGGCGCCCCAGTTACCTCCCCTCCCCCCCCCTTTTGGATAAATGGGCACACGGGCTTGTTCTGGAACTAATGAAAGAAAGGTCACCAGGTGTCATGCTGACCATATCAATCTGTAGTGTGCCGTCAAGTCATTGAAATTATTTGCACTAAAACTATATACCTGAGTACGTGGATGGTCGCTCAGTTTACTAATGAGGTGGTACCGGGTTCAATCCCAGCAGTGCGATTTTTTTTTCCTGGTAGACACCGAAAAAGGCCCCCGGGGCTCACCCGGCCTCTGTCTAAAAAATGAGTACCAGAGAAATCTGGGAAGGTAAAGCGGCCAGGCGTGATACTGACCTCATCACACTTTCATGTGCCGAAGGTCGTGGAAAATATGGGCCTAACACCGTATTCCCAAATATGCCTTAATGGCATGGAAACAGGACTTTTACCTTTACCTTTCTACATGGATGGTTTGATCGGACGTACGTTGTTTTTTTCCCCCTCAAACAAAAGTGATAGGTACCAGTTTTTACAGCCCCGGTTAGCAAGAAGAATGCCCAAGGCCGTCTCCTCAACAATTAGCTCAAATTATTTACATTTCTCCGACGCTCCCTGATTGGTTGAAGTCTGTGAAACAAATATTGAATAATAAATACTTCAATACGTTTGCTTTTGCATACAAATCCTTCCTCTGGCCATGCATTGCTGTAATGACAGAGGGAAAAAAAAACCTGAAAGGAGCCACCAGCAAGAAGGAATAAAGGAGGAAACGGGGACATTGCCTGGAACCTGATTTTAAAATGTCCCTTCAAAGTTTACGAAATCCCCATGTGGAAATGAAATGGGAAGAGTATTTTGCTCATCAAAATAAACACCAAGAGAAGATGCTGTAAGACAAAACACCTTTGTAAAGGAACAGCAGGAATATACAAGAAGCAAATATAAGACCGCGTGAAACACATCATACATCAAGTTCACTCAGGATGTTGGCAGAGTAAATATTTAATCTAGACAAACATCGTTCATCTTATGTGTTTGTTCTATATCTGTGTAAGTTCTAATTTGTTTGCCTGAACTTGCTGTGTGAAATATTTTTTTTTTGGAAGGGTTCTCAATCAGTTGGGAATTTTGGGGTTCCGAAGAAGTGGGGGGGGGGGGGAAGGGAAGAATTGGGACCATAGATTGACAGATTGAGGGGGGGGGGTGGGTGAACTGCTACTGTAAATTGACAGACTCAAACTAAAATGTTGAAATATTGATCTGTCTACAAACTAAAAGGTTAAAATACTGATCTTTCTACTAAATAAAATGTTGAAATACTGATCTTTCTACAAAATGAAATTTTGGAATATTGATCTTTCTACAAGCTAAACAGTTGGAATATTGATCTTTCTGCAAGCTGAATTGCACATTTTGATTCAGAAAGTCTAGAACTGGAGAGATAAAAATAATCCTGTAAAAAAATACAAGAGAGAGAGAGAGAGAGAGAGAGAGAGAGAGAGAGAGAGAGAGAGAGAGAGAGCGTGTACTTTCATAAGACATGCAATGAGAAGAGGGGCTATTGAAAATATTGTAACAAGAGGAAAAATAGGGGGAAGTGGAGCCAGGGGAAGATCGACAGAAGTGATACTGGACAGTTTGACGAGATTGTGTGAGATGAGATTGCTACCTGCACTGACGGGCTACATGAGAGATCAGATAATATGGAGAAACATAATAGCCAAAGCCAGTCGGCGCGACACTTGATGATGATAATGATAATCTTAGAGAAAAGAAGATTGGGACGGGATTGAAGGCGGTCGGGAGGTAGATATTAAGACTTACGGTGAAAAGACTCCATGGAGCACAAAAGTTGAGAACTGCTGTTTTAGGGTGATACTTACTGTGGTATATCTGTCACTGTTATAGATAGGCTTTTTTGTGCATCTTTTACTTTAACTGATGTATGGAATGGTATGGCTGCTGCTTCGCTCCTCTATATCAACCTGTCATTTATATATACTTCTTTCCCTGCTGTTCATCTACTTTCCTGTGTGTGCTTTAGGACAAAGCAACAGTCTGTCACCTTTTTATCAGTGCGGGTGGGAGATAACTTGGAATCCTGATATTAAGAGAGAAACAGAATGCTTAAGAAATATTATGATTAAAGGGGGATTAGGATGGGGAGCGGGAGAGAAGGCGACAAGCACACTTTTTGTTAGAGATCTAGCGTCTTACGCAGAGGGTTTTGGGTTCGAAAGCCATTATAACAACGATTCGGTGGGCCTAACTTTAAAAAAAACTAGCAACCTTCTAAGTCGATGGGCCTAACTGTAACAAAACTAGCATCCTTCTAAGACGGTGAGCCTAACTGTAATAAAACTAGCACCCTTCTAAGTCGGTGAGCATAACTGTAAAAAACAAACTAGCATCCTTCTAAGTCGGTGAGCATAACTGTAACAAAACTAGCAACCTCCTAAGTCGGTGAGCATAACTGTAATAAAACTAGCAACCTTCTAAGTCGGTGAGCATAACTGTAATAAAACTAGCATCCTTCTAAGTCGATGAGCATAACTGTAACAAAACTAGCAACCTCCTAAGTCGATGAGCATAACTGTAATAAAACTAGCAACCTCCTAAGTCGGTGAGCTTAACTGTAATAAAACTAGCAACCTTCTAAGTCGGTGAGCATAACTGTAATAAAACTAGCAACCTTCTAAGTCGGTGAGCATAACTGTAATAAAACTAGCAACCTTCTAAGTCGGTGAGCTTAACTGTAATAAAACTAGCAACCTTCTAAGTAGGTGAACATAACTGTAATAAAACTAGCATCCTTCTAAGTCGGTGAGCCTAACTGTAAAAAAAAAATTATCATCCTTCTAAGATGAGAATAATCTGATTCAGGGCAAGGCGCACCAGTTTCATTACGCACATGGATTTCATTGAATAAAGAGAAAAGTAGAACATCTGGCAAATTGTCGTGGCATAAATATGGGACGGCCATCGAGATCAGAGCGAGTGGTTTAAAAAACAAAACCAAACTCAGAAGATAGATAAACAGACAAATAGACAGAGAATACCCAGTGAATGAATGCTGGCATCTTGAAAATAAGATGATTTTATCTTAAAAAAAAATGATACAATTCTCAGGACCGGAATATCAAATCTGACGAAGAACCTGCTGAACCATAACACGGCTGTATTGTTTCAGTGTGTCTAATGCAGCCGGGATGGAAGTACTTCTCAATATCATGAGGAAGCTTTTGGATGTGCCCGCATCTTACATCCGTTGTGATAAGCTTGGATACTTTCTGAAGCTAATATCCAGTTTCTTGTTATAGCTCGCATCTGTAGTCAAGATCTTTTCTCTGTTATCTGTAAATAACTTGGGTTACATCAAAGATCTAATAATAGCTTCTTTACTTGAGTTTCTTCTTCTTCTTCTGCGTTCCATAGTTCTAGCCTCTGACATTTATATTTATTGTTCGGATAAATTGTACAGTCTTTTGTGGGTCATGCTTTTGCGCCCTAAAATTTGTCTTCCAGTGTAGCTGTATTATGGCCAGAGCTTGGTTTGGGCTTTTCGGTAGAGGGGGCAGAGCTCCAGACGTGTTCTAGAGTTTGGATATCCTAGTCTCGCACGGGCAGTCAGGGGTGTGTGACAGGTCGAGATGTGGTCGCAGTCGGTTGTGTCTCGTGCTTAGTCTGAAGATGGTGGGTTGTTATTGGAGCGAGAGTTGTACAGTGCGTTCGGAAAATAACTGCACCAACCCAGTATCGATTTCGGTATCGTAGTGATGTCTTAATGACTGCAGCAGGTAGATGTGGCTAGACATCGCAGACATTAAGATATCATTACGATACCGGAATCGATACTGGGTTAGTGCACAGTTATTTATGGAACACCATGTAGTATCTAGTAGTTAGATGGTGGGTTGTTCTAGGAGCGAGAGTTGTAGCATTAAGTGGCTAGATGGTGGGTTGTTCTTGGAGCGAGAGCTGTAGAGTGTAGTGGTTAGATGGTGGGTTGTTCTTGGAGCGAGAGTTGTAGCATCTAGTGGTTAGATGGTGGGTTGTTCTTGGAGTGAGAGTCGTAGCATCTAGTGGTTAGATAGTAGCTCATGCTGGTCACTCCATAGACTGAAAGATTTGTCAAATCTGGCAGCAGGCAACCTGAACAAGCCTGCCTCTTACAGGGAACCAAAAACTGTAAGCAAGCGTCAGCACAGTCAGCTACGGACTGACCTTTTCTTGATGAAACCAAACACTAACAATGAGCTTATATTAAAACTTCACTAGCATTATGAAAGAGAGCACCAAACCCCGTGGAGCCGGTACCTGCACTTGATGTCAAAACAGACATTTAACACGCAACAGCGCTCAGTGTTTCAATGACGTCATTTCCTGGCACTCTAGGAAGATCTCTGATACCGGGGAGAAAATAGACCGTGTCTTCCAATAAATCTCCCGCCAATTCTCACGGAACCGGAAATAAAACCCACTCTGCGGAGACTTGTTATCCAGGGTACACAATCCAGCTGATGAGGGCTAGGCGACCCAGCCTTGGGAATAGGACGCGAAACGAGGACATCATTTTCTATACTCTTTCAGTATTGCTGTCCTATTTGCCCTAGAGGTTATGACTGAGTCTAATTCCTCGTTAATATTCTTTTTATCATGACCGATTTTTTCATTATACGGCTTCTCAGTCTGTCTTCAGATATATGCCTTCAGATACACAACACAAATACCAGAGAGCACATATTTGATGTTTGACGTTAACCAATTCAGAGGAACTCTTTGATCATATCTTTTATTTGGCAAATGCTTAGAAAAAAAAAAAGACTAAATAAGAAAAATTCGCTGTTTTAAAAAAAAAGTCTTTAGACTAAGATGTAGGGAGAACGAGACCCATAAAAAGAATATTGGTCTTTTCCGTTTATTAATCTGGATAACGAATAGTGTAGGGAATAGATAAGCTTATAGTTACCCGTGCTGGTTGGCAACCCTAAGAGTAGGAATAATGGGTCAGTTACCGATCAGTTTTCTGCGCATCCAGATTCCTTAATATATATTAATATATTTATATAGAAGTAAATACGCGATCTACATTTATGGCTAGAATAGGATGTTTCGCAACTCCGAAAATTGACCGGTAATTGACCCATTATTCCTACTCTTAGGGTTGCCAACCAGCCCAGTTAACTATGAGCTTATCAATTCCCTACACAATTACACTTGATTGATGAGGCAAAGATTTCATCTAGACCAATGGTTCCCAACTGGTGGTCCGTGGAACCTGCCGTGGGGATCCGTGACAAAAACTCGAGGTCTGTCTTTTTTTTTTTTTTTCTTTGTCATTTTCGCTGTGAAATGTTTAACAAGCGATGCTTCGGCCACTCCTGCTTAGAGGAAAGGACCTTTTTTTGTTCCAGGTCTGAAACAAAAAATTATTCAACAAGATGTAGAAGCGATTGTCTGGACTAAAAAAAAGAGGCATATTTAGGTTCGTTAGCTGTCACACATTTCATATTCTGTTCATTTATCAGAACAAGTAGGAATGTTCGTTGCTGTATCTGTTTTTCTGAGCTACATTAGTGTCATTTTGAAAATTCACCAAGTTTGTACTGTGTTCTTTCATTAAAAGTTCCTCACATTTTCTGAAAAAAAAAACCTTTTGCATTTAAAGCACATATTTGTCATACAGATAAAAAACTTTTCCAAAGTATGGGGGTCCGTGGCCTGGATTGTGAAACAGCAGGGGGTCCGTGGCCTTGATTTTGAAACAGCAGGGGGTCCGTGGCCTTGATTTTGAAACAGCAGGGGGTCCGCGGACTTTTAATAAGTGGAAACCACTGGTCTAGAGAAATAAAGATAGAAATATAATCAATCTGACACACTGAAAGGTATAAACAACAGTTCTAATTTTGAAGAACTAACTAGCTTATCAATCAAGTTTATTAAAGTGGTTAGAGCACTCGCCTAGTAACCGAATGGTCGAGGGTTCGAATCCCCAGTTGAGCGGGATTTTTTTTTTTCAGACTGGTACGACCCTGGGGTTCACCCGGCCTCGGAAAATGGGTACCAGAGAAGTTTGGGAAGGTAAAGCGGTCAGGCGTGATACTGACCACACCACACTTTCATGTGCCGAAGGTCGTGGAAAATACGGGCTTAACACCGTATTCCCCAATATGCCTTAATGACATGGAAACTGGAATTTTACCTTTACCTTATACAAAAGCCAGGACACATTGTAAGAATACACAGAGACACATTGAGGAAACGAATTTGTGAAGATGCGTCTAGAGAACACCTGAATAAACTTGATTGATAAGCTGAAACAAATCTCTAATTTTGAGCGGAATCTCCGGCATCTGTTTTCTAGGAGATAAGGGTTATTTTTTAAAATATATATTTACGGCTAAAAACGAAGACAGTCTCTAATTAGTGTATGTCTGTGCAGACAAACTGCTTTAGGTCGTTGGCGCTGGTGGTGCCGGGTTCAGTTCCCAGCAGTGGGGATTTTTTTTTTTTTTTTGGTACACACTAAAAAAGACCCCGGGGTCCACCCAGCCTCTAAAAAACGGGCACCAGAGAAATCTGGGACGGTAAATGCGGCCAGGGCGTGATAACTGACCACGTCACACTTTCATGTGCTGAAGGTCTTGGATGTACGGGCCTAACACTGTGTTCTCAATATGCCTTAATGGCATGGAAACGAGAATTTTACCTTTTTATCTTTTGGTTTAATATTATCTGAGCAGGTCGTGTTGTCATTTGATAAAAAAAAAAAACCAGCAAAACAAAAATCCATCAGATATTGAGAAGTATGCCATATTAAAAATACACCAGCAAGAACGTGTGACAAACCGCGGAAAGAACTAATTTAACGAACGCTGAAAAATTGCTAAAGACGTCAATAAGACCAAGATGGAAATGGCTGGGTCACATACTACGAATGGAACCCCCCCCCCCTCCAAACACTCGTATACCGCCTGGACTTTGACACATCAAGGGAAAAGAAAGATGGACAGACTGATGAGGTCATGGGGATACACATCACAGGAAGAACCAAAGGAAGCGGAGAAGACATGGTTTGAGATATCCTGACTTGCTGAAGACAGGATTGGCTGGAGAACCTTTGTTGATGCCTTGTGCTCCATTGGAAGTACTCAGAACAGATGACGATGATGAGGTCATGTACTGGTACTGTACTTAAAGCGCTGCTTCATTTGTAGCAGGGAATTCTCCTTCAGTGATCGCGCTGAAAATGTTGTTTGCGTTGTGTCGATGATTACGTGCAATTCAGCTCGACACAACTGACTTCAGCTCGACGTATTTTTAAAAACTCTTTTCACTCCTGAATTAATTTCCATGGCTCTGCCAAAATGAATTTGGATGATTAGTTATGGCACAAAGAAAGTGGAAGTAAGTTATTCTTTAATTTCAAAGCATGGACTGAGTTAGAAATGTCTACTTTTCTTTTTTTATACTTAGACTTTTGCCTCAGTAACACTCTCAGTATTAATCTGCATTAGGTGTGAAAGATCTATCAACATTCCTGTGTTGTTTGGAAGTGAAAGAGTTAAAAGACCCCCCCCCCCTTTGGTCTGCACTTTAATCTCTTTTCAGCGGCCTGATTACTGTCATCCGTTTCAAGTGTATCATTATGAGCTAGAATAGGGTCTTGGTCGGCTACTCTTCTATAGCGGCTGAGAAGTGATTTAGCCGTATGGGTTGAATGAAGTGTCAGTGTTAAAGAACGGTTTAAAAAGGTAGTTCAGCTTTATGTACACGGTTAACCTCAGTATATGGCAAATAAACTGATTATCTAAGGATTAAGAAAGAATCCAAGAAGGAGTGCTGAAAAACTTGCAATAAGATGTCTTACATCTTACATCATTCCCGTGCCGTTAAACGTCACATAGGGCTGGTATAGTTGTCTGCCAAGATTTCCTGTTCTCGGCGAGTCTTTCAACTTCGTCAAGGGATGTTATGCCCACTAAACTGGCTTCTCTTAACAATGTCCTCTTTAGAGTTTCACGTAGTCGATCTCTTTTTCTTCGGCCTGTTGTGTTCCACTCTATAGCTTGTTTTGTTATTCTCTGGTTGTTTCTTCTCATCACATGGCCTACATATGTCCGTCTTCTTTTTCTGATCACCCATGAGACAGGTTGTTGTGTGCTCATCTGTCTTATCTTTGCGTTGTTCTTGAATTCGTTCCACTTTATACCAAGTATTTTCCTTAGGCATTTGTTTTTAAAAGAGTCTAATTTCTTGTCTATTTCTTTAGTTGATTTCCAGCTTTCGCGTGCATAAATGAGGGTGAATATCGCATTTGAATTGAATAGTCTTAACTTGGTTTTTGTGCTTATAACTTTTGAATTCCATATGTTCTCAAGATTTTTGAAAGACAATGGTGCTTCTGCAATTCTAATTCTAACTTCCTTCCTGGTGTCACCATCTTGGTCTATGTAGCTGCCAAGCTATCTTATATCTTTCCCGTGCCGTTAAACGTCACATAGGGCTCGCAAAGTAGTTTGCCAATTTTTCCTGTCTTCGGCGAGTCTTTCAACCTCATCAAAGGATTTTATGCCTGTTAATTTGGCCTCTCTTAATAATGTCCTCTTCAGAGTTTCACGCTGTCTGCCTCTTTTTCTTTGGCCTTGTGTGTTCCACTTGATAGTTTGTTTTGGGATTCTCTGATCATTTCTTCTCATCAAGTGACCAACATATGTCCATCTCCTTTTCCTGATCACTCATGAGACTGGTTGTTGTTCAGTCATCTGTCTTATCTCTGCATTGTTCTTGAATTCATTCCACTTGATGCCGAGTATTTTCCTTAGGCATTTGTTTTCAAAAGAGTCTAATTTCTTGTCTATTTCTTTAGTTGTTTTCCAGCCTTCACATGCATAAATGAGGGTGGATATTACATTTGAATTGAATAGTCTTAACTTGGTTTTTGTGCTTATAACTTTTGAATTCCATATGTTCTCAAGATTCTTGAGATTGATGCTGCTTTTGCAATTCTGATCCTAACTTCCTTTCTAGTGTCACCATCCTGGTCTATGTAGCTGCCAAGGTATGCACATTGATTGACTTCTTCAATATCTGTCTCTTCTATGTGTATTTTTCCATTTTGATTGAGAGGAATTTTCATTATTTTTGTTTTGTCCTTGTTAATTTCAAGTCCTATTTTGCTAGCCAGTGAAGACAGACTATCTGTTTTTTCTTGCATGAAATCCACATTATTACTGATAAGAGTTATGTCATCAGCAAAATCAAGATCTTCTAGTTAGGTCCCATGTACCCAGTCAATACCTGTCTTACCTGTGCAGCATTTTTTCATTATGAAGTCTATTGTAATCCCAAAAAGTAAAGGAGACAGTATACATCCTTGTTTCACGCTTGTTTCAATCTGGAACCAATCACTCATCCCTTCTTCTGTCTTGACTGCACAAACATATCCATTGTATAAGTCCTTAATGATGTTGACAATTTTAGATAGTATTCCATATAGACATAAAATTCTCCATAATGAATCTCTGTGTATGCTATCAAATGCCTTTTTAAAATCTATGAAGTTAAATATTAATGGTTTCTGCTTTTCAATATGTTCTTCAAGTATTATTCTGAGAGTAAAGATCTGGTCGAGACAGCTTTTCCCTTTTCGAAATCCTGCCTGTTCTTCTCTCATTGCAGTATCCACTATATCTTTGAGTCTATTCAAAATGACCTTGTAAAATACTTTTGACACAACTGATATTAAGGTTACTCCTCTCTAGTTGTTACAGTCACTAAGGTTGCCCTTTTTTGGTATTTTAACAATGATTCCTTTCTTCCAATTAGAAGGGACCTTTTCTTCTTTCCAAATCTTGTTAAACATTCTCTGTAGTTGTCTCATTTTGTCACTATTGATAGCTTTTAGCATTTCAGCTGTTATTTCATCTTCACCTGCAGCTTTGTTGTTAGCCATTAAATTCACTGCTGTTTCAATTTCATGCAATTTAACTTCATCTAGGTTGACATTTAGTTGTGGCGCTGGTAAATCAGTTTCAAGGTTTAACAATTCTTTTGGGTGTGGTCGATTGAGTATTTCTTGGAAGTGTTCAGCCCATCTTTGCTTTTGGTCTTTATTTGATGTTAATAGTGTTCCAGTTTTGCTAAGGATTGGTCTTTCTTTAGATGTAATAGTACCTGTTAGCCTCTCTTGTATGTTATATAAAGTTTTGCTGTCTCCTGATTGTGCTGCTTTTTCTGCCTCTTTCGCCATATTGTCTATGTACTCTCTTTTATCTCTTGTATCTGAACTTTTACTTTCTTGTCTATTTCTTTTGGGTCCCATGTACCCATCCAATGCCAGTTTTACCTGTACAGCATTTTTTCATTATAAAGTTTATAGCAATTTCAAAAAGCAATGGAGATAATATACATCCTTTTTTGCACACCTGTTTCAATTAGAAACCATTCGCTCATTCCCTCTCCTGTAATAAGATGTACAGGTATGTAAATCTGAGTAGACAAAGTAGATTTCTACCTATAAGTAAAAGTTTGAAAAAAAATATCTAAGCAACTGATTTGGTTCCTTGTATTTGGTTATCAGACATTTCAAAGGAAGAAACGCGGGTGCGCGTAGAAGTTTGAGGCAAAGCATTGAGAATATCAGGGATAATTTTCTAAGACGACTAAGCGTGTGCCAGAAAGAATCTCACAATCGCTTGATGAAACGAGACAGATGGGCGAAATGCGCCAGCCTTTAATACTAAAGATACAGGATTAAGAGGAGGCTGGGCCAGGAAATACAGGCAAGATTTATCGTTGGTGTTGCTAATTATGTCAGTTTTATATTTAGTTAAAGTAACCAGAATGTATGAAGCCGAAGAACAAGGGTAGGAAATTTACACAAAAAAGCCAACAAATGCCCTCTTCAAACTGTCGTCTGTGATGAAAAGATTCGATTTTACTGTAAAAATTAATTTCCACAACAGGAAAAGAAACGAAAAGCTCCTGTCGCTGCTATACCAAGATGGCCTGCATTTATGATCTAAAGCTGGAGAGAGAAGATGCTGTTCGATGTAGCGGTAAACGACACGTCCTTATTTTGTATTCTATTTCTCTGGAACTGCCAGCATCTGTTCTTTGCAGCCGATGCGATGAAGATGTTAAGGTATAGCACCATGTCAGCTTGTGAGCGGGTTATGAGAGTCATTTTTTTCAGTCTCTAAGTACAGCTAAAATGCAGAGGCTGGTGCAGTACTTATTTAGCAGACTCCACCGCCACGGAGACTTTGGAGATACCTGCCATCGAAGAGGTGGGACAGAATTTTGGTCAGCTTTGGTTCGCCGGCCTTGACGCTAAACATGTCAGCTTTTCGTCGCTCTTTGTCAAAACGGTCAGCGTTTTGAAAATCACTGACCCATAAGTGACACGTTAGCGTTAGAGTTGGCTAAAGGTATTTGACCAACATCCTGTCCCATTGTAAGAAATACAGAAGCAATAGTTACCTGGGTTGATTGGCAACCCTAGAGCATAGGAATAATGGTCAGAGAGAAGCTAGTACCGGAAGTGCGCAATTCTGGGAGGTTCTGTCTCTGACCATTATTCGTATGCTTTAGGGTCGCCAACCAATCCAGGTAACTATTGCTTATCTATTCCCTACACCATCTTCCTGTTGGTACTTCTATTAATAACCTCAGTCTGGGTAACGGGACATTTATCGCTGTAGTTTCAGTGGTGGTGGAGTCTGCTAAAGAAGCACGAAATCCTTCTGCATTTTAACAGCTCTTAGGAACTGAAAAAAATTGCCATAATTCTCTCCCCTTTCGACACGAAGCTGTGCTTAAACACCCTTATCATGCACCGGCTGCGAAGAACTTCCGCTAGCAGCTACAGGGAGATAACGTCAGCGTGATCTATAGTTCTCAATAATCATTCTTAGACAAAAAAAATAAATAAATTTATCAAGTGTCTTTTTACCAGACCATTCATCACGTTGTTGTATGCACCGATAAATATAATGTTAGAATATTTCTCGTATCATTACAAGCTTGTCATTTGTTTATTTATGTATACGTCGTTTTACGTCTTTCTTCGGCAGAAAGAATCATCTTGTAATTCATCTGGATATTTTCTGGGTGGAGATATCTGGATAACATGCCAGGATGTTTAGCAGGTTAAGACAATACCTGTTGAAAAAAATATGCGTTAAATGTCACACGGGCTGCTGTGGCGTTGGCGAAGGTATCACAAGGGACGGAAATAACACTGTAAGAAAGGCTAATCACGGCAGAGTTCCTGCTGGGCGTTGCGGCAGAGATTATCTAAATTACGTTCACAGACATCAACTTGGGTCATAGATCCGGGACACATTAAAAAAACTGACGAGAGCAGATCTTGAAGCACAGGCGTCTTATCCTATAGGAAGTGAGTTTTGCGAGGGCTTGCCTGGAGCTCCCAGAGAGAAATTAACGATCAGGTCGACGTCAGGACACGCCCTAAAAACTGGGCCGTGAACAGCCTTTTACCACGAGGCCGGGCAAAGAGTTATTTGGGTACAATCTAATCGACCTGCCTGGCATAACTAGCCCCGGCACGGTCATGCTAGCTCCGACCTTGCGCAGGTGTGTTACCTAGAAACGGGATTATTTAACGATAAGTTTGGCCAAAACACTAAATCCGCCCCGCGCTAACGAGAATGTTAATACACATAATGTTTAAGGAATCTGCTCCAAAAACCTGGCGATAATGTTCAGTTTTAATATGCTGAAAAATCTTATATTAGGAATATTTTGGAAGTATAAATGGAAGTATTACTTCCACAGCGACGGATGAATATTACATTCTTAATGGACGAATAAAGACTCCGCGTTAAAAAAGCAGACAAAAGTTCATGATTTGTTAGTTTTGAGATGTCTTATGTACACGGATTGGCTTGAACCTACGGGAAATATAGATGGTCTTTGCACGCATTAACCTGATTATAAGAAAATTCAGAAAGATTCTGGAACGAAAGATTCAAAAAAGAATGAACAAACGAACGAACAGACTTTATTTTCAAAGGGTTAAGAATTGGGCACATATGCCCGACTACCAAGTCTCATTCATCATACAACTTTCATTCAGTCACAGACATTCAGCGCTTGTTATTGAACATAATATGGGGAATTCATGAAGAATGTAAAGTTAAGTTTACATGAATTTTAGACCAAAATTTTATTCAGCAGACCAGATTTATAACCTTACTTACAAATGTTCCAATCAGGTCCACTTGTACTTCTCTACAGAGTGAATTTTCTTCTAAATAGCAATATTTCCATTAAGATAATTATTAAAAAAAATATGAGTATTTTCTGAACATTCGGGGATCAAAGACAAGACTGCGGGACACTATGGGGTACGTGTTTTAAAATTCCCGGGACAAAATCCTTAAAATAGGTGATGGTCCACTATAATTCAGGGGTCGTTGGTCGTTGCTCGTTTTCGATTATGATGATCAATAGTCATAATTTTACTCAAAGTTTTCAAAATCTACTTCACGTCTACAAACTCTACTTCACATGGGTCTTGTGTCTGCAAACTTTACTTCACATGAGTCTTGTGTCTACAAACTTTACGTCTTGCGTCTATCTCATTCAGTTCTCTAATATTTTTTTAAACTCTAAAAACAGGGGGTGGGGTGGGGTAGGGATGGTGGACTCCCACTTTTGTAATCAGGAAAACGGCGTGAAAAGTAGCGAAAGCTGCAGAAGTTTGTGGATGTCCAAGAATATGAAAATACTCCGCTGATCATTTCACTTGGCCCCTAAAGAGTTCTTTGATAGACAGACAAGTCGAGATGAAAGACGCGTAACACTCTTATCTTGTCTTTACAAGCGTTCTTCACTTTCAAATAGTGAGCATTCCTGTCTGGCCACAGGGCTCATAGACATCCCTGGAAAATGTTTCCCGTTTTCTTGTCCTTTTTCTTTGCAAAGATATTTATTACCGTTCTATCCCATTCAACGATTGTGTAAGTTACGGGTTTATATATCCTATTATAGGATAGGAGAAGGAGTAAGTTACGGGTTTATATATCCTATTATAGGATAGGAGAAGGAATGGTGTAGACGGGGCTGAATGGGGATAGCTTTGTATTGTAGCTTGCGATAACAAAGAACATCTTCTTCTTCTTTTTTCTTCATCATCATCTTCCTCTTCGTCTTTCTCATCCTCCTACTCTTCTTCTTTCTCTTCTGTTTGCTCCTTTTCTTTTTATTCATCCTCATCTTCTTCTTCTTTTTCCTCTTCTTCTTTCTCCATCCCCTGTTCCCTTCTAAAATTCAATAATTTGTGGAAATATATGCATATGAGATGGATGGATGCATGAGTGGCTGGATAAATGGATGGATGGAAGGATGGAGAGAGAAAGTTGGAGAGGGAGAGAAAGAGAAAAAGAGAGAAGAGAGAGGATGAGGAGGGAGAGAGAGATTAAAAGTGTAAAAACAGAGCAGCAATAAAAGAACAGAATCATTTGTCTTAATTCATCCTTTCTACTTCATGGCTGACCACTACCAGTCTTTCCTTGAAGTCACTCCATCATCATCATCATCATCATCATCATCATCATCATCATCATCATCATCATCATCATCATCATCATCTTCTTCTTCTTCTTCTTCTTCTTTTTTCATCCACTTCTTCCTCTTCTTCTTCTTCCAACATTTACATACCCCGATTTGAACATGCTTGAAGTAACCAGAGATCACACTGAAACTGAGGACATCAACATGGAGAATGTCGCAGTGGTGCTCATTTGCCCTTTCTTTGATCCACCACATGTTGAGCACTCCTGTAACATTTACTGGTCCGTTATTTTATCAGTACCACGTGGCCAGTTACCTGCTATACCGATACTGGCATTCCGGAACACCTGGTTTCAGGTAAACGCATCACCTGAAGTGTCTAAAGTGTCTCTAACCCGAGGTGATAAGGCTGTGTATCCCAGACTCAAGAGCAATGCGCAGGCAATGATACTTATAGATTCTGTCAGGCCAGGCAGGTGAAGGACTGGAATAAGAGACTCGGTGAGAGACCATATGTTGCTGTTCCCTGAAATTGCAAACATAATAGCAGTAAAGAATACTCTTGGAAAGGTGATTATGAACTATAGCAGTGAGGGTAACAAAGCGGTTCGAGCTAAAGGTGAAAATGACTTCTGGATTTACAAAAGAAGCAAAGAATGAAAGACTCTTTAACCTGTAGCTTCAATTATTCATGTATTAATGTAACTGGTATATATTTTACTATTAATTATTTACTTGAATTTTGTTATAAAGAATTTGAGTGGGGTTGGGGGTTGGGGGGTGGGGTGAAGACGCTGTTCGTTGTGGCAGTGAATGATCCGTCAGTTCACATGCTGAAGTCAGGGTTGACGAGCCATAAATGAGACCCTGTCCCACCTCTTAAGACCCTGTCCCACCTCTTAAGACCCTGTCCTACCTCTTCCTTCTTACCCGCTGTAGCAGACTTATCCTGGCTAGCGGTGCAGGGATCGCCATAGTTTCCCTCCATCACCATGGTGGTGGAGTCTACTAAAGAAGTATTGCACAGCCCCTGCTTTTTTAGTTCCACCCAACGACTGAAAAAAAAATAGCTCCCATAACCCGCTCCCAAACCGACACGATGCCATGCCTCAACACCTCCACAGCATCGGCTTTAAAGAGCGCTAGCGCCTCGGAGCTCCAGTGAGACAGAAAACTTGAGACTATAAAGAACTGAATGCGATAGCTCCTTGGAGCTTTTTGTTTGTTTAAAGTCCCACTTCGAGAACACTGTTATCGATTACTCTGTGAACTCCAGAGATAAACCTTACTCAAACAGGGCATAAACTTTATCTCCTCACACTGTCGCTTTAGTCTGAAGTTACATGGAGACGCGCACCTAGAATCTCTGGTATGAAAATCTCTCCGTAAACCTCATACTGATTTTTGTTCGTTCGTTTTTTGAAGTTATCTTTTTCGTTTTGTTTATGTTTACACAGAGTAAACTTGTTATTGTTTTAAAATAATTGTATCTTTTTCTGGACTGTTGTTGACTGGAGAGGAAAGGTAAAATTACCAAAAACGGTCAAGGGATAAGAGGAACTGTAAAAGAAACAGTTTGTACTCGTAAACACAAGCAGGACATTGTCTCATTCATATGTGATTATATACTTGAGATCTCAACATAGTATTTCGGAATGTGGCACTTAAATCCTGGATTTGTAGGAAAAACACTCACAGCCGCCATTTGCGTTGTTTAGGATTCCAGCAAAACAGCATTGCCTTCATTAGCGTAATGTTGTTTGTGTGGGTTTAGGGTTTTGTGGTGTATGTGTGGGTGTATGTGTGGGTGTATTTTTGTCCGCCCACTATGTGCATAGATTTGAGAAGTATTGATGATAGAATGCAATAAACAGGAAAAAAAGAAGAGGGTGGGGGTGGGGGAGAGAGAGAGAAGAGAGAGAGGAGAGAGAGAGGAGAGAGAGAAGAGAGAGGAGAGAGAGAGAGAGGAGAGAGAGTGTCGAAAGGAAGATATACTAGCTGCATGTAGGTTCAGTGTTTTCATTCCGCTGTTGGAGTGTGAGACCTGGACAGTTAACAAAGCAGCTCAGGAACACATAAATGCCTTTGAATGTAAATGCTACAGAAGAGTTCTTCAAATATCAAGGACTCAATAAAAAAAAAGAACAAATATATCCATACCACAAGAACTTAATATTGAAGAAGGTTGGTTAGTAAAAAAGATTAAACATAGATAATTTAAATATTATATTATATTTTGGACATATTAAACGTCATGATAATCTAGAGAAGACCGTCTTGGAAGGGTACATAATGAGAAAAAGAAAGAGAGGAAGACCAAGGCGAAGATGACTGCAAGACATAGTTGATGATCTGGGAATGGATGCATGAACAGCAGGGCATCTTGCTCACAACCGAGAGGCCAACAGGAGAGCTGTTAGGGTTTTCTGCAAGGAACATGCACATGACTGACTGACTGACTGACTGACTGTTGGAATGTTACAATTGTTACAAGTGGGTCATTGTTAAAGACTCTCAAAGCATGTTATGGATAATCGCAGGGAATGGGTCCAGTTTCTAGAATGCTCTCGGTTGTGGACACACTGTCAAGGTCACGCGGGAGTCGAAGCCAACGAGAACACGGACAGCTGGGAGGCACGAGATCACTTCATGGCACCCTAAGAGTGAACAAGGAGGAGACTGCAAGACCCACCTTGGATAGGCTGCTAATGGAGGCCGACATCGGGCTTGAATGTTACATCCGGGGGATGATCAAACTGGGAGAGAAGTGAACGTTTTTTTTTTTTCTCGAACAAAGTGGCTTAGCGCGCATTACCTACAACCAGTGTTTGACTGGCTCCATCTGTAAAACTTTATTTAGTTTAGTTATCAGTATACAATCTTATTACTTTACTTTTTGGGGATGGACTATTATTACTGATAATTAAAGGGTGCCATGTCAATTTAATTCATTGATCTTTGCTATATAAATGAGGGTAGAATAGTTAATTCCGAGTACTTGAATGCCACATCGAGCCAGTTCTGTTTTATGGGTAAGTCTATGAATAAGAGAGTACAGCGAGAAATGGAGGCCATAGAAATGTTGTTTATAAGAAGGATGTTGAAGGTACCATGGCACTTAATGCACATTAAAAAATATGATTCAAATAGGACACGGACAGTTTTGTTTACAGTGAACACTTACCCACAAAACATTTCAAAGTATCATAACTCCCCGTGACACGTTTCATGTCACATATTTATCACGAAGCTCCACAAAATCCTGTAGATGTATATCTTACAAACATGAATCGTTAGTCCACCATTAACCCATGACAAAGTAGTAATTATTACAAATACGTATAATACATCACTACTTATTACTCTTACTTTTTTTACACGATTAGTCGTGATGATTACAGTTCACGATCCAATTCACAGAACATATCAAAAGAGAAATCCAACACTTACCACATCCACAAGACTAAACACTTGTCAAACCTGGATACACCATATCAGACGACACTTGACAATACTAAGAATGGCACGGTGTAGACTTATATCAAAAACCGCCATCACGAACAAAGTCTACGAATACATTCCAGGACGGGACATCACGACTCCGGCTGTACCTTTCTATACACAAAATGACCCAATTTACGACACACACACACACTCCCTTTTTTATACCCGACACACCTTCTGACGTGAAGCGGTCAGTCTAACTCTGGTCGGCCGAACCAAAATGAAACTGATCGCTTCACGCATCAGCAGGAGCCCACTTCAGTGGGTGTTGGAACGGAAGGCGAAGAACGTATGGGAATGCCGGGAGTGCTGGGATACCACTCTCTGGTTACAGTTTAGTATTTTCAGTTGCTGTGGTCAAGTCTCGTCCTGGAAATAACGGGAAATAAGAATGAAAGAAAGCAAGATGAGCATATATATATATATATATATATATATATATATATATATATATATGAAGAACGTACAACAGTCCAATATTTCGTCAAAAGCCTTTTTTCAATGATGATAGTGGATTTAAAAATGTAGAATGTGGAGGTGAATTGATGCTCATGAAAAGAAGAACAACTGACCTAGGCATGCACAAAACCAGATTATGTAAGAAGAGACGAACAGACAGGGCAGGCAGGTTCCGGTGTTGGATTTATACTTGATGAGGCCCTTTGCTGTAATGCCGGATTTAGACTTGGTGGGACCCTAAGCCACAGTGACGGATTTAGACTTGCTGAGGCCCAAAGCCACAGTGCCGGATTTAGACCTGTTGGGGCCCTAAGCCACAGTGCCGGATTTAGACTTGTTGAGGCCCAAAGCCACAGTGCCGGATTTAGACTTGATGGGGCTCTAAGCCACATTGCCGGATTTAGACTTGTTGGGGCGCTAAGCTACAGTGCCGGATTTAGACTTGTTGGGGCCCTAAACTACAGTGCCAGATTTAGACTTGGTGGGGCCCTAAGCTGCAGAGCGTGGATTCAGACTTGGTGAAGGCCTAGGCTTTATGAAGCTTGGTGCCTTCTTAATTAAAACAAAAGTCACGTCACAAGGTTTGTGAGGCTTTTAACATGGCCAGCTTCTCTTTTACTTTGAATGTAATAGTTTAATCTTTTGATATGTTTTTTCTCCCTAACTTAATTTGTATATTTGTATTAAATCAAGTGTGTGGGAAGAATGAAAGATGGAGTGATGAAGGGCAGAATGTAAGACGGGCCTGAGTGCCCAATTCTTTACCCTTTAAATATAAAGATTATTCATTCATTCATTCATTCATTCATTCAGAACTGCGGCAGTAACAAGCCCAGAAACAGAAGGAAGAGAAGGAAGATGGAAGACGGAGAAAGTGAAGAATCTCTCTTAATTCAATACAGAATCTTTGTTGTAATGGACTTTCACGTTTCCGAGTTCCCGGAACTTTTTTTTGTTTGTTTGTGTGTGAACTAGAGGAAAAAAGTAACGTATAGTCTAGGATATTGAGCTGTAATGTGAGACACAGGTGAACTTTGATCGAAGAACAGAAATCTTTCACATTTCTTGCGGCTACAAGACATCTTTAAACTGATTTCTCCCTCTCTCTCTCTCTCTCTTACCCTCCCTGTTCATCTGTTTTCTCCCATAATTATACGCATTTCTTTGTTTTCTCTGAAGGCGTAGGTCTCTGGTACTCAATGATCTATGCCCAGAAAATGTGTCCACATGTTCTAGGGAATGAGGTTTACGTTTTAGAAATTTCATAAATAGAAATTCTGTATACTGGGGACGGTGGAAGCTGTAAATTTGACTGCTGCAACTAGTGTGCCATCATATTTTCCCCAACATTTCAGGTGGCAAACATGCGAATACTCGAGAAAGCCTTACTTTTTTTCTGACAGGTGCGGGCAAAGACTCTGCAGGATTTGCCAAATCAGTGTCTGGGTTGGGGAATCATGTCCGACCAAGACCCTGTCCTGCTGCTCCATTTGTACGCCAACAGTAACAAGGCCTAGCTTGGCTAAGCCAACGGGGGGTCGCTATAGTTCCCAAGGGAGTGGAGTCTGCTAAAGAAGTATTGCACATCCTTTTTCTTTTCAACTCCACTCAAGGACTGCAAAAAAATAGCCGCCGTAATCCACTCCCAATCCGACACTATACTCTGTCTCAATATCTTCACCTATTCGGCTGCAAATGGCACCACCTGGCATTTCCAAGAAGAAAAAGAAGAAGAAAGAATATTTCTAATATGTTCCAGAATTTTATTTTTAAGGAGGAACTATAAATGTAATTAAAGAACTGTTGCTTTTCAGAATTTAAGCATCATAACTATTATAGTTTCAAAGTCTGTTAAATATCAGAGCTGTTATAGTTTCAGAGTTTGTTAAGTGTCATAACTGTTATAGTTTCAGAGTTTGTTAAGTGTCATAACTGTTTCAGTTTCAGAGTTTGTTAAGTGTCATAACTGTTTCAGTTTCAGAGTTTGTTAAGTGTCATAACTGTTTCAGTTTCAGAGTTTGTTAAGTGTCATAACTGTTTCAGTTTCAGAGTTTGTTAAGTGTCAGAAATCTTATATCTTTCCTTGACGTACTCTACTGTGGGATTACAACAGCGATCTTCAGCCTTGTCAGTGCCTTTACTTTTGCGTAAATGTCTCTTTAACGCTTGGTACAGGAGCCTCTGTTGTGTAGCTTTCAGGCATTAGATAAGGATAAGCTATTCCCAGTTTCTTTACAAAATATTCTAATGGCCATGATTAGAGTCTGGAACGGAAATTCCAACAACTGTAAGTACGCCTTCCTCAAAACATAACAGAGGTACTAGTTGGGGATCTAAAAACATTTCAAACTCCACGGCTGTAGATTGCAGGGTGTGATAACTGCACAGTGTCTCGTTTGTGTCAGTGTCATTTTTTTGTGTCCAGAATTCACTGTGAGTAGGATTTTAATTCGCAATAAATATTTATGGTTGTGTTATTTAGCGTATTTAAAACGCGTTTTTCAGATTTATCTCTTGTGCCAATATGAGAATCCAGCATAACACCGTAACTGGCTTTGGCACTGGCATATTAACATTTTAGACTCTTGAATGTCGCCTGGCGTTATCTTTCGTGGCTTGCCAGATGCCTGTAGCTTTCTTTCCTAAAGGAAAAAAAACAAAACACAGAGAATGGCTGGTGGCTGTTCCGTCTTGTAAACCTGCGCCCCGACTACATTCCACGTGGCATTTTTCTAGCACAGCTTCCTGGTCCAAGACGACGGGACAGTATGAGAGAAAAAGGGGAGGGGGAGACAGAGAGGAAAGGAGGCACACAGTTCTTGATATATATATAGAGAGAGAGAGAGAGAGAGAGTAACTCAGTGCATAGGATTCATTTTGTAATTATTCCCAGAATGAATTGGATGGTCCGCACGTAAGGGTTATCTGTCTGTCTGTCTATTTGTTTGTATGCCTGTCTTTCTGTCTGTCTGTCTATCAGTCTGTCTGTATTCATATATGAATGTCTGACTCTGGCTGTCTGACTGTCAGTCCGTCCGTCTGTCTGTCTGCATGTCGGTCTTTCTGACTGTAGTTCTCTCTGACTTTCTGTTTGCATATCTGTGTGACTATCTGTCCAACTGAGTGATGAACGGGAGAATGTAGACTTCCGTGCCCAATTCTTCACAATTAAGTTAAGCTCGTTACATTTATCTCCATCCATCCATCCATCCATCCATCCATCCATCCATCCATCCATCCATCCATCCATCCGTCCACCCATCCATCCGTCCATCCATCCATCTATCCATCCATCTACCCATCTATCCATCCATCTATCCATCCACCCATCTATCCATCCATCTATCCATCCATCCATCCATCTATCCATCCATCTATTCATCCATCCATCCATCTATCCATCCATCCATCTATCCATCCATCCATCCATCCATCCATCCATCCATCCATCCATCCATCCATCCATCCATCCATCCATCCATCCTTCCATCTATCCATCCCTCCATCCATCCATCCATCCATCCATCCATCCATCCATCCATCCATCCTTTCCACCACCGATGTACCCTCTAAGGTTTAGTGGTTTGTGTGCAAAATGTTCAGGTCATGAATGTAGGTCACACCGAAAGTCGTAAGCAATTTTTTTAAAAAAATCAGAATTTATAGATAGAGAAAATATAAATGTATCACATTAAACTGCATCCTTTGCACTTCATGTAGAGGGCATATGACGTCACCATCATGTGTCATGTGACCATGCAGAGCATAAACAAAATGGCGCTGCTGATGTTTCGATTCGCCAACGTGCTGTTATTGAGTTCCTAATTAAAGAGGAAATCTCCGCTGCTGAAGTTCACCAAAGACTTCATCTTCCTTATGGAGATGTGTTTATGGGTGCTAGCAGTGTTAGGAGGTGGGTGAAACATTTCAAAGATGGAAACTCGAGCATCCAAGATATGCCTCGCAGCGGTCGCCCTCGAACTGAATCCACTGAACGCAACGTGGAAGGTTTGAAGACATCATTAAACAAGACAGACGTGTCACAGTATCTGAAATCGCTGTAAATCGTGGAATATGCCACAAAGCAGTGCAGGAAATGATCGAAACCCCGGGCTGTAGAAAAGTCTGTGCCCGCTGGGTCCCACAGGAGAGAATGTCCAGAAAGCAGTACGTCTGTGCCGTCAATCAGCTGGAATGGAATTCTGCCAGGACGGTATTTTCAAACGTTGCAGAGCGATGGAGAAAATGCGTGCAAAGAAATGGAGATTATGTTGAAAAATGAAGAAAAGGGTGCAGATAAGGTGATACATTTATATTTTCTCTATCTATAAATTCTGATTACAAACATTTCTCACGACTTTCGCTATTACCCTCGTATAAACATTTTCGTGAAAAACATGAGGAGGCTATAGGGACTGGGGTGTAGACTACAGGGACAGGGGAAGGAGGCTACATGGACAGTGAAGGAGGCTACAGGGACGGAGAAGAGGCTACAGGGACAGGAGAGAAGCTACAGAGACAACGGAGGAGGCTACAGTGACAGGGGAAGGAGGCTACATGGACAGTGAAGGAGGCTACAGGGACGGAGAAGAGGCTACAGGGACAGGGGAAGGAGGCTACAGTGACAGGGGAAGGAGGCTACAGGGATGGAGAAGAGGCTACAGGGACAGGAGATAAGCTACAGAGACAACGGAGGAGGCTACAGTGACAGGGGAAGGAGGCTACAGTGACAGGGGAAGGAGGCTACATGGACAGTGAAGGAGGCTACAGGGACGGAGAAGAGGCTACAGGGACAGGGGAAGGAGGCTACAGTGACAGGGGAAGGAGGCTACAGTGACAGGGGAAGGAGGCTACTGTGACAGGGGAAGGAGGCAACAAGGACAGGGGTAATCAGTGTCTCTTCATTCTTTGCGATCACGAGCATAGCGCGTATTCAGAAAACAGCACAGCCTCAAACTTAGCCTCAGACATAGCCTCAAACATAGCCTCAGACATAGCCTCAGACATAGCCTCAAACATAGCCGATCAGAAGTAAAAACACATCAGATAATATCCTTTCACTTTTCTTTTTTTTTTTTACACAGTCTGATGCAGACTTTGCAATCTCTCAGAACTCATATCACACTCTGTTCTCTGTCTTTCTCCCCTCTCCTTCCTTTGAAGAAACTCTTCTAGAACAAAGAATATCCCGAACAAAGACATTCTGAACGTCCTGGTTGTCTGAAGTCTGGCTTATCCTAGCAAGAATAATATGTAAAGCTAAACTTCCACTATATCGGACAACAGAATGCTCAGTTAGTGTTGCTAGCCGAATATACCTTACCATTCCACTCCCACACTTTTGTCGGGGAATGTCTCCGGAAAGTCTGACCATCTAATGTTCACTTTCAAAGGTTAAATTTTCGTTAAAACCTGCTGCCATCCAAATTTATGCGTGAGAAGATATGACGCGCAGGGTGCAGGAGACTTTGTTACAAGAGTCTTTATTAACAGGAGTCTTTGTTACAGAAGTTTTTGTTACAGAAGTCTTTGTTACAAGAGACTTTGTTAACAGGAGTCTTTGTTATAAGTCTTTGTTACAGTCTTTGTTACAGGAGTCTTTGTCACAGACGTCTTTGTTTCAGGAGTCTTTGTTAACATCAGTTTGAGCACTTACAAAAAACACGTACTTGAGTTCTACATAATTTTGCACGGTTCCACTGAGATAGTAAATCTACTGCTATTAATGAGATAGTAAATCTACTGCTATTAATGAGATAGTAAATCTACTGCTATTAATGAGATAGTAAATCTACTGCTATTAATGAGATAGTAAATCTACTGCTATTAATGAGATAGTAAATCTACTGCTATTAATGAGATAGTAAATCTACTGCTATTAATGAGATAGTAAATCTACTGCTATTAAACAAACAAAATGGCCGCGTCACGCCCACTTTTCTCATGCATTTGGTGGTCACTTAAGCTTGTCCCTTGTTCAGTTACCAGTGGGCATTCCCCCCTTTTTTTAGGGACGCAGTTTTTAATCTTGGTAATTCACCTATCCGTGTGTTTTAATTACCCTCTATCCTCTGTAAGTCCCCTTGCGAAGTCAAGACTCTGCCACATTGCAGGTTGAAGAAATAATTCTAATATCCGGTCCGGAAGTCGTTTCTCAAAAAGACAGAAACGGCAAAGAAATAACGGAAGTCGTTTTTTCAACAAGAGAGAAACGACAAAAAAAAATAACGGAAGTCGTTTTTCTCAACAAGAAAGAAACGGTAAAGAAATAATGTGTATCGCTATCGTAATTTCTTCGCGGTAACTATATTACAGTGTAACATCTGGAGACTGGAAAATGAAAGCAGCAGTTTTCCTTTTTGCGCGGCACATAAAATTTCGTGCGCGCCATGATTTTTTGTTTTCTGTGCGCAGCCGCGAAGCTTAGAGGGAACATTGATTCTCTCCCTTTCCCGCTCAGTCGATTCACTAACAGTTTTAAAACATGAATGTTTTAAACAGAATCAGAATAGTTTTACCGCAGAAAATGAACATTGCCAGAAAAAACACCCCAAAACTGAAATTGTTGTTAACAAAAAAAAAAGAGCATTGACACGTGTCAATAGCCATCTATCACTTTGTCTACGTGTCTGAACTCCAGGTTTCTCATTCCCTTATTTACTTTTTTTTTCAAGGTGGCATTTCTGTTGTTTTTATATACATATACGTAAATTGTAACGTTTTCTATACATTCACATGGAATTTTGCGTGTATGAAATACAAATAATGGGGAAAGGCCATAATACACCGTGTGTCACGCGTGTACCTTGTGTTATAACAAATAAGCGTGCAAGAAGAAGGACATATGTTTGCGGGTTTTTTTTTCCCAGGCAAATGTAACATACACAAATCTCCGTCAAATAACGTAAAATCTCGGCGTGAAAGAGTTAAAGAAAAGGGTGGGGGAAAAAAACTGTTAATGAAGAGACGAAAGAAAAAAAAAAGTAAAACAATTTTTGTGATGAGTGCAGGTGATGACATGTGATTATATTGAGTTTGCTCAGCAACAGCACTGGTTTGTGCCGTGTAGTGCAAATAATGTATTTGTGTATCGAGCGAGTTGAGCTGGCTACAAGGGGAATGATGAGAACTGGAGCATAGAGCGATGAAGATAAGATCAAAGGCAGAGAATCAGACGCAAGATGAAAAGAGGAGTCAGAGAATGAAATAGAAGAAGGTATATGGGAATAGGTTGTCGGGAAGACGATAATTGAGGGTCTGTGAGAGAGAGAGAGAGAGTGAGCGGAGAGAGAGAGAGTTATTGTATATGGATTACTATGTTGTCATAGCCGAACTACAAGAACTTAATAATGAAGAAGGTTGGCTGGTAAGGAGGATTAAGCAGAGAAAACATAAAAACTTTGGACACATTAAACGTCATGGGAATTTAGAGAAGACAGTCTTAGAAGGGTACATAATGGGAAAAAGAAAGAGAGGAAGACCAAGGCGAAGATGGCTGCAAGACATCACTGATGATCTCCGAATGGACGCATCAGCAGCAGGGCATCTTGCTTACAACCGAGAGGCCTACAGGAGAGCTGTTAGGGAGGTGAAGTTCTTAAAAGGACATGCAACTGACTGGCTGACTTGCCTGTTCAGGCCATACACACAGTTAAGCAGGTCATGGTGTGGACGTTGATCAGTTGATCACGTGCCTGAATTGGTAATGAATTTGGTCACAGAGAGGGAATTTTGGGAGAGAAAAAAGCTGTGTGAAAACTACAGGACGGGCGTGTGGAAGTATGTGAGGTTTTTATCTCTCTACTTGAGAGCTGAGAAAGTGATTAAACGTGGAGTACGTGTGTGATGTCTTGGAGCTGGACTTGGGCTTGGATCTGTTCTTCAAACTAAACGTCTCTCATGAATCGCGGTCAAAGTCGGCTTGAAGTTTTGGTGATGTATGTTGAGGTGTCATAGCTTACAACATCCTCACATATACACTCACGCATCACTATATCGCACTGTACACTCGTGAGAGGCAAATATGCAGATGTATTTGAGAGAGAGAGAGAGAGAGAGAGAGAGAGAGTATAAAGACTAGAGGAATGGTGTATAGCAGATGGATTCGTGATATCACCATTGGATATATTTAATGTAAAGTATAGTGAAGGTGGCTGGCTTTCATCCACAACCTTCATGGGCTCAGTTTCCTGATAAGCATTTCTCCTTCCACCTGCATTTGTTTTTTCTCTTGCTTCCGTTTCTGTAGCAGTCTGATAGTTTTTTTTACCAGATAGGGTTGCTGGCCCTATAGAGGGCTCACCTGGGCAAGAGCGGAAAAAAAGGCGAAGGACAGTCATTTGTGGAAAACCCTTGCGGAAGCCCCATGTGCCCTGGTCACTTAAGGTTCAGAGAGAGAGAGAGAGAGAGAGAGAGAGAGAGATAGTGAAGGTATCCGTGTCGCTTCACGGTATCATTTAAACCAGCGGTTCTCAGCCTTTCTGTCCAATGCACCCTTTTCAGTTTATGTCAGAATGTCATTTCTTCCCTCCCCATACATTTTCCACGCTAAAAAAATACAACTATTTTCTCTCTCTGGTTGCCTCTTTCTCTCAAATTGCTTTCTCTCTCTCTCTCTCTCTCCATTATTGGTCTTCTTCTCTTTGCTCTCTATATTAACGACTTACCACTACATTTAAAGCACTCTTCATGTGATCTTTTTGCTGATGATTGTACAGTTTACAGTAGTGAGTATGACATCAATAAACTACAGACAACGCTCCAAAATGATATAAACAGTTTGATTAAATGGAGTAATAAAAATGGTATGTTAATAAACAACAACAAAGCAAAATCCATGCTCATCACTACAAGACAGAAACTGCAGAATGCAACAAAAACTTCACTACAGCTTTGTGTTGGGACTAAGGCAATAGAAAATGTTCATGAACATAAAACTCTAGGACTCATAATTGATCAGCATTTAACTTGTCATTCTCAGGTACATAACCTAACAAACTTGATTGCACGCTTACCAGCTAGCTAAAAGTAAACACTTTATCGACAAAGACACAAGCAAGATATACTACATATCACACAAACAAACACATTTAGATTACTGTTCCACGATCTGGGATGGATGCTCAGTTTCAAACACAAAAAGGTTCTACTCACTTCACAAACGAGCATTAAATCTGATTTGTGACAAACACCCAGTACAGACTGTAGATCAGCACAAACAACTAAAAATTCTACCCCTCAAATATAGAGTCATTTTCAACAAAGTTAAGTTTCTTCACAGAATTCTGTCGCACAATGCTCCGCCATACTAGTGTTCTCTGTTTACGTATAACATTAGACAAAACCAGCGTTTAAAATAACTTTCTTCTTCCTAAACCCAGGATTTATCTGTACAAGTAAAGCTTTGCATACTCTGCAGTATAGCTCTGGAACACCCTCCCCTACCATTTAAAATCCATTAGTAATGCTTCCATAGAATAACCATCTCTCTCTCTCAACCCATGATTCGCGAACCATCAAATACTAAAATAACATAGTTCGAAAATTAACTTGTTTGATATTGTTAGAAATTATTTTAATGTTTGTTAAAAAACACATGTTAGAAGATCTGTACTGATAATGTATTTTTGTTTATATATATATCTGTGTGTGTGCGTGCGTGTAAGCGTGTGTGAGAGCTATTTTATTAGGTTAATTACTTCTCCTGGTTTAGTTTGAATGTCATAATTTAATCTTACACTCTTTTTATATGTGATGTTTTTTTCCTAATGTAATTTGTACACTTGTATTAAATAGAGTGTGTGGGAAGAATGAAAGATGGAGTGATGAAGGGCAGAATGTAAGACGGGCCTGCGTGTCCAATTCTTTACCCTTTAAAAATAAAGATCATTCATTCATTTTCTGGTTGTCTCTCTCTCTCTCTCTCTCTGTGTCTATTTGCCTTTCTCTCTGTCTCTCTAGTTGCCTTTCTTTCTGTCTCTCTAGTTGTCTTTCTCTCTGTCTTCTATTTGTTTTTCTCTCTCTAGTTGTCTTTCTCTTTCTTTCCATCTCTCTTTCAAGTTGCCTTTTACTTCTCTCTCTCTCGTTCGTTGTTTTTCTCTCTCTAAATGATTTTCTATCTAGTCTCTCTCTTTCTAGTTTCTTTCTCATCTATCTATCTATCTATCTATCTATCTATCTATCTATCTATCTATCTATCTATCTATCTATCTATCTATCTATCTATCTATCTATCTATATCTATCTATCTAGCTATCTACCTATCTATCTATCTATCTATCTATCTATCTATCTATCTATCTATCTATCTATCTATCTATCTATCTATCTATCTACCTATCTACCTATCTATCTATCTATCTATCTATCTATCTATCTATCTATCTATCTATCTATCTATCTATGTGTGCGTGCTTATTTATGTATATGCACGCCTCTTTATGTGTATACATGTGAATGTATGTGCGTATTTATACATGTGTGGATGTGTTTGTACATATGTGGTATATGTGTGCGTGTGTGAATATATGCATCTGTATATGTTTGCTTATATGGAAAGTATAGGCGTATGTATTATCAAAGTTTGAATTAGTTTAAAATATGCCTTGATTTATTATGTCAGTCAGTCAGTCAGTCAGTCAGTTGCATGTCCCTTGCGGAACTTTGCCTCCCTAACAGCTCTCCTGTAGGCCTCTCGGTTATAAGCAAGATGCCCTGCTGCTGATGCATCCATATGCAGATCATCAACCTTGTCTTGCAACCATCTTCGTCTTGGTCTTCCTCTCTTTCTTTTTCCCATTATGTACCCTTCCAAGACTGTCTTCTCTAAATTATCATGACGTTTAATATGTCCAAAATATTTAAGTTTTCTTTGTTTAATCCTCTTTACTAGCCAGCCTTCTACTATATTAAGTTCTTGTAGTATGGAAAAATTCTTCTTTTTTGTGTCCATGATATTCGAAGGACTCTTCTGCAGCATTTACATTCAAAGGCATTTATGTGTTTCCCAGCTGTTTTGTTAAGTGTCCAAGTCTCACAGGCATATGTTGCGATGGGAAAGGTGTATGCCTGTAAAAATCTTATTACGCTTCTGTTCTATAAATTTGTTAGTTTATAATGAACGTTAAAATATAATTAAGTTTATTTCATCTAGCTACATAAAGCGGAATGTGGAGTGTATGGAAAGAAATAGTTGATTAATTATTTACTTATTCATTTTATGCTTTTTCATATACATTATGTTCAATAACAAAAGCTGAATTGCTAGGACTGAATGAAAGCTGTATGGTGAAGGGCAGAGTGGTAGACGGGCCTGCGCGCCCAATTCTTAAATCTTTGAAAATAAAGTCTCTTCGTTACTTCGCTCGTTCTCCCTTTACTTGCCTTTCTCACTCACTCACTCACTCACTCACTCACTCACTCTCTCTCTCTCTCTAGTTGTCTTTTCTTTCTAGTTGTCTCTCTTTCTCCCTACTTGCCTCTCTCTCTCTCTAGTTGTCTTTCTCTCTCTCTCTCTCTAGTTGTTCCTCTCTCCACTTGTCTTTCTCACTCTCTCGTTCTAGTTGTCTCTCTCTCTCTCTTTCTAGTTCTCTCTCTCTCTCTACTTGCCTTTCTCATTCTCTCTGTAGTTGTCCCCTCTCTCTTTCTTGTTATCTCTCTCTCTTTCTAGATGTCTGAATATAGTTGTCTCTCTCTCTCTCTCTAGTTGTCTCTCTCTCTCTAGTTGTCTCTCTCTCTTTTACATTCTTCACTCTCTCTCTCTCTCGTTGTCCTCTCTCTTTTTCTAGTTATCTCTCTCCTTCTAGTTGTCTCTCTCTCTAGTTCTCTCTCTCTCTTTCCAGTAGTCTCTCTTTCTCTTTACTTATCTTTCTCACTCTCCAGTTGTCTCTCTGTAGTTGTCTCTCTGTCTTTCTAGTTGTCTCTCTCTAGTTGTCTCTCTCTTTCTTTCTAGTTGTCTCTTTCTAGGTGTCTCTCTTTCTCTCTACTTGCCTTTCTCACACGCATACACACACTCTCTCTAGTTGTCTCTCTCTAGTTGTGTATCTCTCTTTCAAGTTTTATCTCGTTCTCTCTATTTGACTTTCTCACTCTCTCTCTCTCTCTAATTGTCTCTCTCTCTCTCTACTTGCCTTTCTCGCTCACTCTCTAGTTGTATTTCTCTCTAGTTGTATCTCTCTCTAGTTATCTCTCTCTTTCTAGTTGTCTCCCTCTCTTTCTAGTTGTCCCTCTCTCTACTTGTCTCTCTCTCTCTAGTTGCCTTTCTCTCTCTTTATAGTTGTCTCTCTCTCTCTAGTTGTCTCTCTCTCTCTCTCTCTTTCTAGCTGTCTCATTCTCTCTCTCTCTCTTTCTAGTTACCTACTTTTGACATGATCTGTAGAACAGCAGTCTGTGTATCTCTACACGATATGTATCATCTATGTACACTCTATGTACACTCTCCTGCCCTGATGGATGAAGTACGTGATGTTAACTAATTAGTAAACTTTTTCCCCCCCTCTCCCGCTATGTCACGTGACAGCCTAAATTAGACACTAGTCACTGCGTGTTCTCAGTTAATATCTACGGCAGTTACCCCTTTCGTATGTGCGGAGTCGGATCTGGGAACTATATATTGCTGAAAGTCACATTTTGTGTACCTCTTTATGGTGCTACTGGGATTAGCGGTTTAATTTAGTTAGTGTTTCCCCTAAAACTAGTAATTAGACTTACTCTTTAAGCTGGAACAGCTGTTATTCATTAATGGAGAACGTGTAACATTTCGGCTTTCGTCATATACATAACAACAAGAAGACTGTTACTCCTAATTAATTGGAAAAAAAATAGTCCAAATGTTTCTTATCACAACTGTATTGCAGGGATCGCGTGTGCTCATATAATCCTCGCTTTCAGGCATCCCGCTTTACGACGATTCGTTTCTCGGAGAATCGGTCCAATGACTTCCTATAAATTCAGAAATATATATATATATATATTCCTTCAGAATATACGGTATTTCTTTAACATGAAACTACTTGTTTTAGAGTTTTCTGCCCAAATTATCAGGTCACTGTGTCGGAACGGAAACCTGTTGAAAAGCGAGGACTATCTATCTATCTATCTATCTATCTATCTATCTATCTATCTATCTATCTATCTATCTATCTATCTATCTATCTATCTATCTATCTATCTATCTATCTATCTATCTATCTATCTATCTATCTATCTATCTATCTATCTATCTATCTATCTATCTGTTTCTGTCTGTCTGTCTGTCTATCTATCTAATCTGTCTATCTGTCTGTCTGTTTGTCTGTCTGTCTATCTATTCAGCTTCATATATACGTACAAAAACTCATTGGTTTTTTACCATCAAACTGCTTTTATTTATTTATTTTTTAGAGATTTGAGAAACGAACGCAGTAAAACTGATTCTAGAAATAAAGTAGAGGAAGATGCATGGTTCAGTTTGTGTTGTTTTATGTGTGATCCTTAAAAAGTCTTTTTGCCGAAATACTGGATTATTGTATGCTCTTCATTTTATACACGCACTCTTACTTTCTGTTATTCTTGTTTCTGTCGACTTTTCTCACTCTTTCTCCCTTTTCTACAGCTGAACAATAAACCCCCGTCAGCTTAAATTATTTACTTTTGTTTTTTTCAATAGACACAATTCATTTCAATGTGAAGAAATCTTTCCACCTTAGAGCAAGCGGTATTTACTGTCAAGACATATCAACCATTTGTAAATTAATTATATTGTTTATTCCTGTTTATGTGTAATATGAATACTCGTTATTTCAAGCCCTGTTAGGGAAGGCCAACGTCAGGTTTAGTGTTATTTCAGTCAGCTCGTTCGAGGCTGTGTATTGATGTTTGTTGTTTGATGTTTTTCTTTTGGAGTGGTGGGTACTAAATTTGCTGATTCTGAAGTTATCCTTGGCTGTCTTTCCACACGAAGGATAATTAAATTACGATTACTCGTAATACATTAAGTTCATCAAATAACAGTGTGACTGGACGATAGAAGGAGAGAAAATTAACTGTTAATTTGGAAAGAGAGTGAAAGTTAACTGTTAATACAGAAAGAGGGAAAGTTAACTATTAAATATAGAAAGAGCGTCGTTGCCTGTTAATATAGAAAGAGTGAAAGTTAAGTGTCAATAGAGAAAGGTTAACTGTTAACATGGAAAGAAAGTTAAATGTTAATATAGAAAGAGTGAAAGTTAAGTGTCAATATAGAAAGGTTAACTGTTAATATGGAAAGAAAGTTAAATGTTAATATAGAAAGAGTGAAAGTTAATTGTTGATATAGAAAGAGCAAAAGTTAACTATAAATATAGAAAGAGCGAGGGTTAACTGTTAATACAGAAAGAACGAAAGTTAACTTTTAATAAAAAGATAGAAAGTTGACTGTTGCTATAGAAAAATAGGAAGTCAACTGTTAATATTGAAAAATAGAAAGTTAACTGTTAATAAGGAAAGACAGTGGACTGTTAATATAGAAAGAGAGAAATGTTACTGCTAAAAATTGCTCCAAACAAGAAGGATTATGGTAATGTACGAAACAAAAATAGTAAAACAACAGAAAAGCAGAATTATGAAATCTATTATTGCTTTTACTAAAACCTTATAATAATTTTTTTAACATAAACTAACATATGTGTGATATATATCAATTATTTCTGACTATCCTGTCTACGTTATCTCATTACTTAGCAAATATAACTATAATATAGAAACATTTCAGTCCAGTCCATATTAAAGTTAATAACTTCCTTGTTTTCTATGAAGGAATTAATAACAGGAGACATATCGCTGTTGGCTATAATTACTGGAAAAAAGCAGGAGAAATGTGGTTGAAATAAATACTCGTGCATTCATTATATTTCCCTGTGGAAGACTTGTCTGGACTATTTGCAGAATCTCCAATACAAATAAAAATCTGTTGGCGACAATTAATTTGGCAGATTTTGTTGTGTTTTCTTTGCAGTTTCGGGGGAGGGGGAAGGAGGCGCTTGTGTGTTACTTTTGCTGCTTGTTTTGAACATGTTATAAGGTAAAGGGGGCCCCTTTTTGCGCCATTGGGTTCATCTAGCGGATATAGTGTTAAGGGTCCCATATTTTCCCTGACCTGTCGGCACACTGGAGGGCGGTGTGGTCAGCATCACGACTGTCCTGCCTTTCCTTCCGCAGCTTCAGAAGAAGTCAGGTACCCATTTCTACAGCCTGGGTGACTGGGGACGCCCCCGGCAGGTTTAGAACCGCCGACATTGGCCATAAGAGACTGGTACACTACCGACGGCCACACCTATTTGCTTTACACCTCCTCCCATCCTGAAGCCTGTAGAAACCCCATCCCATACTCCCAACTCCTCTGTCTTCGCCGCATATGTCAGTATAATTTGGACTTTATAGATCATTCCAACAAGTTATCAGAATTTTTCCGTCATCGCCACTACCCAGAAAAGGTCCTTTTTGAAGCCTTCAACCGTATCCAACTAATGAACCGCAAAGAAGTATTCAGGAAAAAGCCTGTTACTCCATCTGACAGAGTTAAGTTACTACTGCCTTTCCACCCGCACGGTCAGATGGTTAAGAAAATTCTTTATCGTCATCTGCCGATAATCCAACTCGACCCCGACACTCGCGATATTTTCTCTGATCCACCCCTATTGGCATACAAACGTGAGCCAAACCTTAAGGACATCCTTGTCCACACTCACTTGAAGCAGAGCCTGTTGGCACCAGAAAATGAACCGCCCCCGCTGCGTTACCTGCCCGGTAGTATGGGAAACGAAAACGATCACCTTTCCCAAAACTATCCTCACTCTTCATGAGGGATTCACATGCGAGTCCCGTATTGTGATATGTTATCATTTGCAAAAGATACAGGATAACGTATATTGGCGAGACTGGCATCAGATTAGGGAACTGCATGCAAAAACATCTGTACGACATCGCCCAGCATGCTTCAAAACCAGTCCCAAATCATTTCAATGGCCCCAACCACAGAGGAAAATCTGATTTTCTAGTAACAGCCATCAAAGAATGTCACGCAGATGACACAAGCCGCCTGGCGCTTGAGAACAGCTGCATTCAAAATTATGGGACGCTGGGGCCACACGGGTTAAACTCGCTGTTCAGCTACACTTAACATTCTCTTCAATCATCATAGTACCTCTCCACCAAGCTCCACCCCCTTCTTACTTGTCACACATAGCTCAAAACCTCCTCACAGCATCACTTTACAATCCCTCTTCCCTAATCATCTATTTCACCTTCTCCTGGCTAGGTCAACATTGTATCACTCTCCCTCCCCTCCATGGTTCCCCATCCATCACCCCCAGTTACAACCCACCGACCACATATCACAGGTCTCCATTTAAACAGTCTCCACGTTCTACTAAATCCATTCCTGGCACACACCGCCGGACAAGCCACATCTTACAATTTACAGCTAAGTACTCTATTTCTTTTTAGTAGTATTCATGTGAATCTATACTTTATCTTCTCTCTCTATTTCTTCGTCCTGTATGTTTTTGTATGATTAAGGCTCACGCCGAAAAGTCACAACTTTATAGTCGCTAAGTAATAAAGCTGCTCCTACATTTTTCCTGATTTATACATTCTGGTACACGACCTAGTTCGCCACTCACGCGTCTGTTTTCGAAATAATTCTAACCCCAAAACTTATTACATATTTGTTTCTTTCCTAGTCTGTGTCCTTTCACAGTAGATACTCATTTTTACTTCACTATTTTTTTTTCTTGTTTCGCAACTTTTCCGGTTTCTGTTTTCAAATACCCTATTCACACTTTTGAATCATTTTATTTGAAAGATCCCTTTTTCTCCTTTAAAATTATACGTTTGTTTCAGTTTTTAAATATTTGTTCATTATTAAATGTTCTCTTTTTAGTGGACCTGAAAAAAAACTTCGCTGTCTAACTAGATTACTTGCTTCAGTGAATGTGGTGTTTAGAATGATCTGGACTCATTCCTTCTAGGCAGGCGTAATGAAGGGAAGGGGAAATCCAGCCTGGTGCGGTGTTCGAGGGCTTGGAAAAGATTCCTTTGGTTTAAGAGAGGCCGTAGTGAGGGGAGGGGGAGAGAAAAAGAGAGAGAGAGAAGGGTGGTTTAAAACAGAAAGATAAGTGGGGATGGGGTGAGGGAGAGAGAGAAGAAGGGTTGTTTAAAACATAAAGATAAGTTGGGGGAGGGAGAGAGAGAAAAAGAGAGAAAGATAAAGGTGGTTTAAAACAGAAAGATAAGTGGGGGAGGAAGAGAGAGAGATAAAGGTAGTTGAAAACGAAAGATAAGTTGGGGGAGGGAGAGAGAGAAGAAGGGTGGTTTAAAACATAAAGATAAGTTGGGGGAGGGAGAGAGAGAAAAAGAGAGAAAGATAAAGGTGGTTTAAAACAGAAAGATAAGTGGGGGAGGAAGAGAGAGAGATAAAGGTAGTTGAAAACAGAAAGATAAGTTGGGGGAGGGAGAGAGAGAGATAAAGGTAGTTGAAAACAGAAAGATAAGTTGGGGGAGGGAGAGAGAGAAAAAGAGAGAGAGAAGGGTGGTTGAAAAAAGAAAGATAATTTCTTGGTGGGGGGGGGGGGAGATTGAAAGAGAGAGAGAGAGAGAGAGAGAGAGAGGGGTGATTTGATGGGTTGAGGGGGGGGGGTGGTTTAGAGAAATATTTTTGCGCCATCTTGCAAAAATGCCCTCCACCCCAGCCCTCCCCCCCCCCACACACACAAACACACACTTCCAGTTTCTCAGAAATCGCACTGGCCTCCATGTTTGTTATGACTAGATCCTGATATATTTTAACACGGCTAAAGAAGGCTTGTTTAGAAAGGCCCCGATTTTTGTAAGACGGGCTCTCCTGTGGCAGCGAGACACGGCGAGAATGAGACAGTTGCATGCTTCTGGAGAGCAGGCTGGCCAAATATACTTTCTGGCTGATAATTAATGGATGCAAATGATGAGAAGGATTTACGTGTAGTTAGAAATCCTTCCTGTGTTGTTATTACAGATTTAGGTGCTTTTTTTTAACATGGTACATTTTTGAATGTTGAGCAAACCTGACTTAATATCGTGATATTTGCACTTTGAAGAGAAAGAGAGAGAGAGAGAGAGAGAGAGAGAGAGAGAGAGAGGGAGAGAGAGATAAAGAGGGAGAGAGAGATAAAGAGGGAGAGAGAGGGAGAGAGATAAAGAGGGAGAGAGAGATAGAGAAGGAGAGAGGGAGGGAGAGAGAGGGATGGAGAGAGAGGGATGGAGAGAGAAGGGTGGTTGAAAACAGAAAGATAAGTGGGGGGAGGGGGGAGAGATAGTGAGAAAGAGAGAGAAAGAGAGAGAGAAGGGTGATTTGATGGGTTGAGGGGTGGTTTAGAGAAATATTTTTGCACCATCTTACAAAATGAGAGAGAGAGAAGGAGAGAGGGAGAGAGGGAGAGAGAGGGAGGGAGAGAGAGAAGGAGAGAGGGGGAGAGAGAGGGAGGGAGAGAGAGGGACTGAAAGAGATAGGCAGACAAAGACATAGAAAGACAGAGGCAGAAGGAGAAAGAGAGATACATAAAGAGAGACAAAGAGACACACACAAACAGACAGATGAAGGAACAGACACACAGAGAGAAACCTTTAGAAACTGTGAGTTTAAATACACTTTCTGTTCACGTTGGGAAACATTTGTTGATTCTAATCTAGAATTTTTTTGCCTTGAAATCACCAGCGTGTGAAATAATCTGAGCAGAGATGGCCCGAGTGCTAACATTGTCACATCTCATCACAGATTGCTGGTGCAGTCATGCAAATGAATGGGACTCTCTGACACATTAACATGGTACAAGATAAAACTATCTGAAATAAAAGTAAGAAAGGCTTTACTAATTAACGAGCATACCTTTGTGACGCTTTTAGTTTTCACCTTAATTGTACAAAAATGTACAGTATAATGAAATAGGGAAAGAAGATAAAGTACACATTGACTTGAATGCAAATACAACAAATAGGAATGGAGACAACGAAAACAGGGAGCATGTAGCTGTGAAGAAGCTGTTTCCAGTAGTGCGCGTGATATTTTGTTGTGAATGTTTAAATAGAGACAAGAGAGAGAGAGAGAGAGAGAGAGAGAGAGAGAGAAATAGGAACACAATGGTAATCTGGCTGAGATGAATATGGTTGGGATAGAGGGTTTGTAGTCTAGTGCAGTAATAGGGTTCTGGAATATAAGCTGCAGCTGGGAGAGAGTAGAAGTTAGTAGAGAGGGAATATGACTATGGAGAAAAGGAATGTTAAATGTAGCGTAGTTTCGAGTTCAAACCATGAGGTTCTAGCGGTCCATATTCCTGAACGTGCCGGTTCTCAAAGCGGCAGGCGACTTTTATCATCAGATTAACGCTTGAAAATAGCATTCACCTGAATTTATATTTTATCTTCTTTCCCTATTTCTTTGTCCTGTATGTTTTTGTATGACTAAGGTGTAAACCGAAACGTTACAACGGTTTGCTCGTTAATTAATAAAATTGTTTCTACTTTTATTTAAAATAACTTTTTAAACATTTTCTTATCACACCTTTACTGCAGTGGGTTTGTTTATATATTTAGTTTAATATATACTTATACCCAGACTGTTCGTGTGTAAAACAATATATGGTGTGAGCAGAAATCCACTATTCAGTGTTGAAGGATTGAAGGTTTTTTTGAGATGTTATCTGTTTTTTACACACACACACAACACAACACATACACACACCCCCCCCCCCAGTTGAATTAATTACTTGTGCTCCTAGAACAGTGGTTCTTAACTTGGGATAGATGAACCCTTAGGAGGTCCATGGAAAAAGGTTTTGGGAGTCTGCGTATCAGCAGGTGGATTGGTTCCATTACGAAAAAAAATGTCTTATCATTATCTGGGTTCTTTATGTTGCTTTACTTTTAATGAGGGGTTTACAATTCTTCTCAGATCTGAATAAGAGTCCATGGCCGAAAAAGGGGGGGGGGGTGTTAGAACCACTGTCCTAGAAAATACTCTGGATAGTAGTTTCATTTCAAGATTCATTTTAACTTCATTATAACTCACAGAAAGATTTGAGCCCAAAATCTTGTCCATTTATATAATCAATTAACGTTTCTCATAGCCAGAAGTCAACATTTCCATGGCGTTTCAGTACCTTTACCTGTATGAGAAGAATCTGTGACAGAAATGGTTGCTTATGCCTTACCCTGGTGGATGTTTAAATCAAATTTCATCCTGTTCCCTGTTTGCCAGACAAGTTTTCAGATCATAGCTCTGCCATGTTTTCTATCTAGTGCATAATATTTTGTAGAACGGACAGCTGCATTCCTTCCTGTCTTATCATGAGAAGATTAGATACATTTGAGATATTGCATCCTGTATCTGCACTCTACACGTGAACTTATGAAGGTTATCCTGTATGTGTGTGTCTCGTTTTCTGTAATGTCTTGACAGGTGCTTCAAATGTCCCGTATATCAGTAAAGTATACCACTGACATATTTTTAAAAAAAAATTGTTTCCAGGTTTTAGAATTGCATGTTATTTTCTCACTGGTGGTGCAGCTGTTGCAAGGAAGATTAAATATATAAAACTTAAATATTTTAGGCACATTAAACGTCATGATAATTTATAGAAGACAGTCATGGAAGGACATATAGTGGGAAAAAAGAAAGAGAGGAAGACCAAGGCGAAGATGGCTGCAAGACATCACTGATGATCTCCGAATGGACGCATCACTGGCAGGACATCTTGCTTACAACCGAGAGGCCTACAAGAGAGCTGTTAGGGAGGTAAAGTTCCGCAAAAAACATCTGACTGATTGACTGACTGACTGACTGACTGACTGATGCCATATAGTGTCGTGGTATATGACAACCTGGCTAAACTTGGCAAGGCTGGACATGGCTAATATTCTGATTTCGGGGTTCCACCCGCAAGCAGTCTTCCAGCAAACCAAAGTCTACCAACTCCCTATCCAGCACGGTACTTGTATTCCAATAATATATAAAGGGTATGATGCAGAGTTTGCAGTTTCAGAGAGATCAGAAGAAAATGAAGGAAAATATCAGCAATTGATTTTTTTTTTTACAATTCTGTTTTGTTACAATTAATCTTATTTATGACATTTAATTTTCTTTTGTGACTATTAATCCTTATTAATTTTTAATTATGAAATTAAATTATTAATTTTGTGCCAATGACCCTTAATGTTAATTATATAGAAAACCGTGTTACGCTTATACATCAAAATATACTAATAAGCAGGTATTTAGGTACAACAATACTGTGGCCCTATCATAGTGAATTTATACGACTAAAATAGATACAATACAATTTTATCACAAACAAGTAAAGATGTACTGAAGAAACCTGAGAATTGAAAAGAAAAATGATAAATAATCGTATCCAAAAACGGCAAAAGACTTTTTTCAACACTCTTAGAAAAATGCGAGTTTTCTGCAAACCGTCCCGGACAAGGAGTACAGTAGCTAGTTTTATGCAGACCGTCCCAGTCATGGACTACAGTAACGAGTTTTCCATGGAGCGTCCTCATCAGGGAATACAGTAACGAGTTTTCCACAGGCCGACCCGGATAGGCAGTACAGTTACGAGTTTTCTGCAGACTGTCCAGGCTAGGACGTATAGTAACGAGTTTTCTTCTGACCGTCCCCGGACAGAGAGTACAGTAACAGGTTTTCTTCTGACCGTCCCTGGACAGGGAGTACAGTAACAAGTTTTCTTCTGACCGTCCCCAGACAGGGAGTACAGTAACGAGTTTTCTTCTGACCGTCCCCAGACAGGGAGTACAGTAACGAGTTTTCTTCTGACCGTCCCCAGACAGGGAGTACAGTAACGAGTTTTCTTCTGACCGTCCCCAGACAGGGAGTACAGTAACGAGTTTTCTTCTGACCGTCCCCGGACAGGGAGTACAGTAACAAGTTTTCTTCTGACCGTCCCCGGACAGGGAGTACAGTAACGAGTTTTCTTCTGACCGTCCCCAGACAGAGAGTACAGTAATGAGTTTTCTTCTGATCGTCCCCGGACAGGGAGTACAGTAACGAGTTTTCTTCTGACCGTTCCCGGACAGAGAGTACAGTAAAGAGTTTTCTTCTGACCGTCCGCAGACAGGGAGTACAGTAACAAGTTTTCTTCTGACCGTCCCCGGACAGGGAGTACAGTAACAAGTTTTCTTCTGACCGTCCCCGGACAGGGAGTACAGTAACAAGTTTTCTTCTGACCGTCCCCGGACAGAGAGTACAGTAACAAGTTTTCTTCTGACCGTCCCCGGACAGAGAGTACAGTAACGAGTTCTCCGCAGACCAAAGTCCTGATCAGGGCATATAGTGACGAGCTTTAACCCCGGAGACATCCACGGCAGAAAATCTGACATAGCATCTGAAGAAAAGCAACATGGAGTTTTTTATCAGGGTGCGGTGAGAACAGAGCACGCCGAAAGATTACTCGGAGAATATTTGGTCTAGAATTAGCAGATTATGATAATAAGCCACTAAATCAAGGCCGTTCATTGTGTAATTAATATGGAAGACCAAACCGCTCCTTGATTGACTGGACAAACAGCTGAATATTCCTCGTGTGTTTACACTTGTCTGGTGTTTTCTTGTCACTGCAGGAGAAAGCCGTCGATGTCAAGTTACCTTACTCTGGGTGTATTCTTCTTTGTCTTTATATTTTCTAAGACGGTTTCCTCGGTTCGAGTAAGGGTTAACAATGCTGGCAAGTATACCTAGGATTTAAAAAGGTATAAATAACTGCTAGATATCGTCCCACGTCTTCCAAGCGGCGCGATTGAGCTGTTCCATTATCGTTACTTCTCGATATGGCAGCAAGGGAGGTAATTGTGTTAATTACTTTGGGCATTTACCGCCCCTTGATTTTTAAAACATTTGTTTGCGATGTCAAGTATCCAGATGCTTCTAGAAACGGTCACGGGTCCTGGGAAGTCCTGCGTGATTCTGGCTCGATGGTGTTCAGTCTTCGTGTCAGTAATCCGTAAGGTATATTTTCTGATAATTTGATGACATTAAACAAGTACCATCAGAAAATATACCACTGAAAAAAAAATAGTCGCGATAGGAACAGAAGAAAGATCGGAAGGTAAAGATCGTTCACATAGGAGACGGATGGAAGGATTAGTAGATTCGTATATGAACCAGACAGCAGAGTCGTGCCAAGAAGTCTACTTGTCCCTTGGACACTGGTATTTTGAGAGAAGGCAAGGCAAGGAAAGGCAAGCAAAACAAGACAATACAAGGCAAGGCAAGACAAGACAAGACAAGGCAAGGCAAGGAAAGGCAAGCAAAACAAGACAATACAAGGCAAGGCAAGACAAGGCAAGACAAGACAAAGCAAGACAAGACAAGACAAGGCAAGGCAAGGCAAGACAAGACAAGACAAGGCAAGACACGGCAAGGCAAGGCAAGGCGAAATGTACATTATTCTCACTCCCAGTTGCAAAAAAAAAAAAAAACATGTAAAAGAAAGAAACTTCGTGTACCCCCTACCCGACTCCCCACCCCGACTTACGGCTAACAGAATGTTAGTCCTCATAAACCACTGTTTTATTTTGTTTAAAGGTAATCCTGTCATGCCTTAGAGGCACATAGGGATATTGTGTTAGTGCCCATATCCTCCTACGTGTTTGACGTCTCCTCTATCTACATACCCCAAGAGACGCATCTTGTTTATGACAATTTCAGAAAGAACTTTTTTTGTCTGCGTTTCTTGTTTAAAATTGTATTTCATTTCGTTATTATAATTGTATTTTTATCTGCAATATTCGACTTCACCTCGTTTCAGCAATTTCTGTCCGTTTAGTTGAAATGTTTTCGTTCAGTGACTAGTCTGGAGGTTCTTTTAAAGGACTGGCCTGGCGTTTCCGATTATGTTTACTTTTATTTTTATTTAAATAACGGTGGAGTATTTAATTTCTTTTCAGTTAAAATCACTGGAAATACCTAATCATAGTTAAAATGGCCGGAAATACTTGACCATAGTTACAGTCACCGGAAATACTTGACCGTAGTTAAAATCACCGGAAATACTTGACCGTAGTTAAAAAAGAGATAGAGTTAAAAAACAAGGTAGTTATTCGGGAAAGTTTAAAATGTAGGCCAGAGACAGGAAAAAGGTGCAAGCAACGACATTTTGAGAACTTTACGACGCTGATATGTGGCGTTTTTTTTTTTAACAATCTTAGAGAAATACGAGCTTTTCTACGAGATGTCCTTATCAGGGTGTACGGCATCTTGATCCTGCACAAAGTCAACTAAAGAGGACCTGACTGATAAAACAACTTCAAAGGAACGGCATTATACCGCGTTAGACGAGGATGCATACTCAAATTCTTGTTAAGAAAAAAAAAAAGGTTTATTTTGATAGAGACAGTTCAGAATCTTGGCCATTACTGTATGCCCAAAACTTCTTCTTCTTCTTCTTCTTCTTCTTCCCTGCAACTCGAAGCTGGTGTTCTTTGCAGTCAGTGCGGTGAAGATGTTGAGGCACAACATCGTGTAAGGCGTGAGACACGCCCAGAGGACGCAAAGGTTTTTGGGGGCTGCTATCAGAATCTGGAGAGGACTGCGGGCTTTGCCATGTCGACAGGGATCAGGATCTGATGTGACCAACAGCCTCGAAAGCAGAAGAAGAACAACAACAACATGTCGGACTGAGAGCAGGTTATAGCTGCAATTTTATTCATTCCTTGATTTGAGCTAAAAAAAAAACAACAAAAAAGCAGATGGAGTGGATAACTCCACCAGCAGAATCCACCGTCATGGGGTCTACGACCAACCTCCTTCCTCGTTATCCAGTTTGGACTGGGAGCACCAACAGAGTAGTGGGACAGGGTCTTAGCTGTAGTTCGCCAACCGTGACAGTAGCATGTCACCCATGCGTCACTGACTGTCAAATCAACTAACCTCTTCTTTCTCGGCCCAAAAACTCTTATCACTGACAACAAAATAATGTTCGCACACAGAGATTTCATAATACTGACTTGAAATACATGTTTTTCTGTATCCAAACTCAGAAGTTTCTAAAAATAAAGTTTGCACCTGACAAGATAAATTACCACATTCAGAATTCCAGAAAATATGCGCAGGGCATGGACTACAGCTGAATCGTGTCAAGGGCATGTACTCCACGTTTCAGTTATGTCCCTTCCCATCTCTATCTTCCTAAGACTTCTGTTGGATACGCCGGGAGATAAAGTGGCACGATGTATCAGGAAGATAAGACCATTATCAGATGAAACGCTACGTCGTATGTATGGAGTTGCTTGTCTGCGTGGCAGGACAGAGAGTGCTGTGTGTTCCCCGATCATGCTCTTCAATTGTTGCTAGAGGTATCCACTTTATTACATGTCATGTCAATAGTCTCTTACAGCAGGATGTTTTTGGGTTTTTTTTTTGTTTAAAGTGGCTTTTATTTTCAGCGATATTTGGAATCTAGTATTCGCATTTTCTTTTTTCCAAGTTGTGTCCCCTTATACTGGAATCTGTAGTAGATCACACAGAAATAAAAGGAATGTTGATCTCTCTCTCTCTCTCTCTCTCTCTCTCTCTCTCTCTCTCTCTCTCTGTGTGTGAAGGGTTGGGGTGTGTGTGTGTTGGGAGGGGGGAAGTAGATTGAGTAACCTGGTAGTTTTCAAGGTTAAGCTTACTTTCATGTACTGGTAGCAGAGAGCAGAGAAATGACACGGGATTTCAATAATAAACACTTCGGTTTCGAGTACTTTCGGCCACGAAAAGCACTTCCAGATTCCTGGGGGTTTTTGTTTCCCTGGGAATGGTAACATTTCATTAGGAGAAGTAACGAATTCAAGTACAAAAAAAAACCCAACATTTTCATTTCTTGATCCGTCATGTTGTTTATTTGTTCTTTTACAGTCTCCTACTAAAGTTCATTCATTCATTTGCATGCCCCTTGCGGAACTTTGCCTCCCTTCTACTAAAGTAAACACAACAAATAACAAATACTTTAAGAAGATGAACAGAGAGCGAAAGAGAGAGACTGATTGATCTTTATTTCAAAATGGTTAAGAATTGGGCACGCAGGCCCGTCTGACATTCTACCCTTTATCATACATCTTTCACTCTATTCCAGACATTCTACAAATATGCTGCTCATGTAACAAACATAATTAACTTTGAAACTGAAGGTCATAAAATAAAATATAACATTTACGTTTCGCTCTTATCCATTCACTCAGTACAGAAGTAACTACATACATATATAAATGACTGTCTACTAAACAAAAATTTCAGGACTATTCAGAATAAACAATTAACTGTATTCGGTTTCTGTACGGAATATACCCCCCCCCCCCTCTTTCCACACTCACACATATGTCGTGAGAGGACACCTATTATGTAAGAGACCCCCATACACGTTCACACTTAAAACAGATCTTTTAACTGAACATCTCATTTTATGCCCCCTCCCCCCTTCCTCAGATTTATCTCCTGATTTCTATTTTCTACTTCCTTTTCTATTTGTATCCTGCCTGCCATTTTTCTTTATCGTTTCCCTTCGTTAATTAATATCGTGCTAATGAAACAGAAGCAGCAATAAAACTTTTTTTTCCCCCTAATTTTATATGATTAAATATTGTATCAATCTCCCTTGGGATCCTCCCCTGCGTTTCTTTCTCCGTCTCTCCGTTAAGAAAACACTTTCAGCCCGCGACTGTACAAAACGTATAAATGTAGCATTTGTCTGAGTATGAAAGACCGGTCTGTCATTTTCGTCTTGTTCCTGATAATAATCTGAGGGATTTTCTTATTTCCCTGAAGCAGAGAGGGGATACTGTTGTAATCTCGATTTCTTTTTCCGTAATCTTCCCTAATAAACGTGGACAAAACAACAAAGACTTGCGCATAAATTGTGATCACAGCCTAAATAGATTCAGAGAACAACAAAACATTGATGTAGGACGATGCATACATAAAGGCTTAGGGTATTCTGATTGTTGCTCTGTTGTTGACGCTGTTGTTCACATTAGAATATGTGTCTGTAACACGGAGAGAATTGTTTTTACAGATGATATCGCTAGAAGTTGTTGATGCTGTTGTTTACATTAGAGTATGTATCTGTAACACTGTGAGAATTGTTTTTACAGATGATATCGCTAGAAGTTGTTGATGCTGTTGTTTACATTTGAGTATGTATCTGTAACACTGAGAGAATTGTTTTTGGCAGATGACATCGCTAGAAGTTGTTGTTGTTGGTGTATCTCACTGGAACTGTTAGCGGGGTTTTTTTTTTGCAGCCGATGCCGTGATGGAGATAAACGTGTCGTATGAAAAGTTGCTTATGGCGGCAATCTTGCAGACACTTCCTTTTCTCGCCTTTTTTACTCTTTTCTGGGGCATAGGCCACCAACAAGGGCTCTCCGTTTCTTTTTGTCCTGGGCTGTTTCTTCCATCCGCCTCCAAGTGTAGTCCATCTTTCTTTTTTTTTTTTTTCAAATCTCTGCTTCAAGACTCCTTCGCCAGATACTTCTAGGTCTTGCTTGTTTCCTCTTTCCTTGAGGATTCCAGGTGACAGCTTTTGGCTGGCTCTTGAAGTGTATGTCCCATGTATCTCCTGCATCTTTTCACTATCATTCCTTTCACTGTAGGTTGCTTCGATTTCTGCCATATCTCTTCATTACTGATAGTGTCTGGTCATCTAATCTGAAGGATCTTCCTTAGGCAGGTGTTCACAAAGGTCTGCAGTTTCTTGGTGGTACCTTTTGACTGATTCTGTTCATGTATCTTATCCATACAACAGGGCCTATATGAGTTTGTGTTGAGCAGTCTTAGTTTTGTTGTTAGGGATATTGCCTTATCTTTCCAGATGTTTCTCAGCTGTAGAAATGCTGCTATAGCCTTCCCAGTTATTGCTGTAATATCTGCTTCTGTACCAACTTCTCTGCTTATAACGCCGCCGAGATATGTGAATGTGTCTAGTTCTTATAATTTCTCACCTTCTGTGGCGGTTGAATTTGTGTTGGCTGTGTTTGTTCTGAGAGTTATTGCTTGTCCTTTGTTTAATTTTAGTCCAGCTTGTGCCGATATCTTGGACACCATGTTCGTCTTTTCTTGCAAATGTTGATTATGCGCCAGCAGTGGCAAGTTATATGAAAGCACAAGTAATGTGACAGCAGTGGCAAGTTACGTGAAAGCACAAGTAATGTGACAGCAGTGCCAAGTTATGTGAAAGCACAGGTAATGTGACAGCAGTGGCAAGTTATGTGAAAGCACAAGTAATGTGACGCAGTGGCAAGTTATGTGAAAGCACAAGTAACGTGACAGCAGTGGCAAGTTATGTGAAAGCACAAGTAATGTGACAGCAGTGGCAAGTTATGTGAAAGCACAAGTAATGTGACAGCAGTGCCAAGTCATCTGCAGAGTCCAGATCTTTTTCATACCTTGAGCGAGGCTAAAAACAAATCAAAAGGTGAAAGGATTTTTTAGCAGACCCAGTCGCTTTGTTTGAGGGGAGGGCGGGAGCTCTAGTGATCCCTGCCACACTATTCAAGCTGACCTTGTATGTTGGGCGGGGGGGGGGGGGGTGGGAGGGCGGGAACTCTAGTGATCCCTGCCACATTATTCAAGCTGACCCTGTATGTTGGGGGGGGGGGGGGAGTGGGAAGGCGGGAACTCTAGTGATCCCTGCCACACTTTTCAAGCTGACCCTGTGTTTTGGGGGCGGGGGAGGGGCGGGAACTCTAGTGGTCCCTGCCACATTATTCAAGCTGACCCTATTTTTGGGGGGGGGGGGGCGGGAACTCTAGTGATCCCTGCCACATTATTCAAGCTGACCCTGTGTTTTTTTTTTGGGGGGGGAGGGGCGGGAACTCTAGTGATCCCTGCCACATTATTCAAGCTGACCCTGTGTTTTTTTAGGGGGGGGGGGGGGAAGGACAGGAACTCTAGTGATCCCTGCCACATTATTCAAGCTGACCCTGTGTTTTTTTTTTTTGGGGGGGGGGGGCGGGAACTCTAGTGATCCCTGTCACATTATTCAAGCTGACCCTGTGTTTTTTTTTTTAGGGGGGGGGGAGGACGGGAACTCTAGTGATCCCTGCCACATTATTCAAGCTGACACTGTGTGTTGGGGGGGGGGGGAGGACGGGAACTCTAGTGATCCCTGCCACATTATTCAAGCTGACACTGTGTGTTGGGGGGTGGGGGAGGACGGGAACCCTAGTGATCCCTTCCACATTATTCAAGCTGACCCTGTATGTGTGGGGGAGAGAAGGGGTGTTATCAATCCAAAATTGGGACAGGGTCTTGGGCGGCTATGATTCACCAATCGTGACCGCCAACAGCCAGCTGTGGGTCTCTGACCCAACATCGAACAGTCATCTCCACCCACCAGAAGTTCTGAAATAAAGAAGGAAACTGGTTATGATACTGGCCGTCAGCAAATATGCCCCGGAAGTTCTTGGGTAAAAGAACATTCAGTAAAGTTAGGAAGTGCTACAAGTGGTTTACGTTACTTCCGATCTGGACTTGATTAAGAGATATCTTCGTGAACCCCCAAGAACACAGAGGGAAAACATTAACTCTTATCTCGTTTTGAATGTTGTTTTGCTACAAGAACTGGTTGTTACAACAGCCTGTTAATGACTGTTAGATCAGTCTGTTAACCGGAGACAGAATGATTGGTTTTTACAACAGCCAGTAACCAGGATCACTGCTGGACAAGATCGTGACAGCTTCTCTTGAATGGGTCTTGATTAGTACGATCTCTGTCACGTTGTCTCCCTCCCTTCCTATCAACTCGAGTTAAAAAAAAATAACGGGAGGAAAAAAAGGCACACACGTACAAAACAAATCTGTCCTGGTCGGAGTTTAGAAAGTAAGTCACATTATTACAAAGGAATTACAACCAGAGAAATGAAACTAAGGGAGAAAACTGGGGGAAAAAAAAGGCATGCCAAAGCAGGAAAACATACATACGATACTATCTGAATATGGGACAGAAACACAAGTTAATGACAGCACGTACTTTCCCCTTTGACTGTTCTCGACGGCCATCGCAGAACTAGGTTTCCCGGTTTGCAGTTAATTTCCATCTTAAATCTGGTCAATCTCTGTTGAGTGCACCCAGGGTACGTCAGGTTTTTGGCTGAACCTCGCTACAGCCTACTTGACTTTACATTACGCTGATGGAGACATGAATGTTTATTATATTCCGATAAGGAGAGATTACTGTATTAGGACGAAGGACAACTTTTTGTCGTTATATGCGCATGAAGAATATAGTCCCGGATGGAACAAATATGGCGTAAACGCAGTTAGAAACTAACAGACTAAATATACGTTTTGGTTATAGAGAAGTATTTTATTTTCCTGGTCTGCGTTTGCATAAATTTCAGGAAGACACACGTTATGACAGTCAGCAGGGAGGAAACAATACCAAATATAAATATAAACGGGGAATTACTCCAACAGGTGAAAAGTTTAAGGTGCTTTGAGACACATGGTAAGAGAAGTTGCAAAATATGAAACAGAAATTAACAGAAGAGTTATAATAGTTGCAAAATATGAAACAGAAATTAACAGAAGAGTTATAATAGTTGCAAAATATGAAACAGAAATTAACAGAAGAGTTATAATAGTTGCAAAATATGAAACAGAAATTAACAGAAGAGTTATAATAGTTGCAAAATATGAGACAGAAATTAACAGAAGAGTTATAATAGTTGCAAAATATGAAACAGAAATTAACAGAAGAGTTATAATAGTTGCAAAATATGAAACAGAAATTAACAGAAGAGTTATAATGGCAAAAAAATACATTGAACAGAATGAGAAAGATCCCGCGTCAAAGCAGCAAACGAGACTACGTATCCGTGAAATGCTATATATGATAAGTATTCCTTAATGGTGTAGAAGACTGGGCCTTGAATACGGCAGCAGAAAAGGAAACTGAGGTCCTCAAAATGTGGATATATAGGAGAGTATGGTGTTTCAAGTGGGCAGGAAAGAAGACAAAGAAAGAAGCTTTAGATGGCTGGGCACGAAAAGAGAAATATTGGAAATCGCAAGAACAAGACAGCTGAGATACCTTGAGGATATCAAGAGATATAATATTATATTGAGGACTCTACTTTAGGGCAAGATTGAAGGGAAGAAAACAGGAGGACGGCAACGACAGTGATGGCTGGACAAACATCAAGAGGTAGGCAGGAACCAATACGACTGGAGACTCACTGCAGGTCATCCTTCCGTGGGGGAACGACACGAGGTGATGATGATGATGATGATGATGATCGCATTCTGATTAATTTTAAAAAGAAATCAGTCAGATCTGGTCAGCTGTACCGAACTGAAATTTTTCATAGAGTGTACAGATGACATCAAATATTTGTAGTATGGAAAAAAAGATATCTCATGGAGTTTATTTGCCGTATGAGTGTAAAGTGTCAACATCCTCAGACTTCTAGGTCATTACAGCATTGTGAGGTAGGCAGGCCAGCACCTGTCCTCACTGTCTTCAGTTTCCCACAGAAATGTCAGGCACCCATTTCTTTAGGCTGGACTGACCTCGTACCCATCGGTCTGTAAAAATTCCTTCCTAGTACGGAATTGAAATAGAGACCTTGTGGTCGGCAAGCGAATCCACTGACCACTACACCACCGTGGCACCGATGTAGGTCAAGGAAATCTGTATACGTCAGCAGGACATTATCTTTAATTTGCCCGGGTGGGTGAGGTAAGTGTTATCTGAAGCTGTGATATCAAACAAGTCACCCATTTCACACTGATACGCTCATTTCGGAACAAACCATTCACCCAACGTCTACCTGCTTGAGAACCTTTGTAAAACACAGATTGATATTATTGTACAATGGAACCCCTCATATTCATATGTTCGCGCTTATAATGAATACAAACTAGAAATATCACGCAGGTAATAGAAGGAAGAATCGCAGGGCAGAAGCCTTGACTCTCTTCCGCTGGAAATCGAACTGAACTCTATGAAGAAGTCTGTTTGCCGCCCCCCCTCCCCCGCCCCCCCTCCCCCGCCCCCCGGGACACCTACAGGTATCGTTTTCAGCAAGGCAAGACAAGCTAATCACAGGTTTCACCACTCACGTCTTGTAAAGAGCCTCATCAGTTCGTGCAGTTCGCCGATGATTTCGTTGCATTAACCACAAAAAAGGATCAATGATCGCCAGTCTGGCACGCGGTTACCTACATTCTCGCAGAGAGTGCTGCCCCGTCTTGCTCGATGTGGAATCATTCGAGATGAGATTTCTCAGCTTTGTTGTTCCTTTAATATATTAATATTTTCCCTGCGGACCCTTCCCCTCTCTTAATTCCGTTACGGGAAGAAAACAATCGCCAATGGACCCCCCCCCCCCCCTTTTTTTTTTCAGTTTGGCGGACTAAAAGAGGGGAAGAGTAGTCCGAAAAAGAATGAGAGTCTGGATATTCCTAATGAATATTTAACGAAGCGGGAAACCTTTGGCTGTTAAAGCAGTTCCATAGTAAACACGATAAATGTAATAAGCAGTGTGTACATAATGTAAGAAGTACAAAAAAGGTAAAGTAAGCGTAGGAGAAGTAAACGAGTAAACATGCGAGTATGAGCCGCAGCCATGAAGAAGACGGTGGCAGCTTCGATTATCCGGAGTTTTGTCTGGGGAGAAAAAGTAGGCAAAAAACGGGAGATTTAGTTCCGACAGATCAAAGATCATCGTTATTTGCTTCCTTGAAATTCAGAATTATGTGTGTGTGTGTAGGGGGGGGGGGGCACTGACTGGTGGGAGGGAGGGAGGAGACTGGAGTTTGTGAGGATGCTAAATCTGTTCCTTTGTGAAACTCAGTACTGGAAGATGGGCCATCCGTTTTTGCTGAAGTGAAATTTATGAGTTTCTAAAATGACATGCGAGGAAACTGAAACGCCACCGCTGCAGACGGATCGGTTTCAGAGTGAAGTATGATGGCCAGCTTGACTATCCGGACCTGACCAAAGAAGAAAGAGTCTGTGCAGGCAGCACCATTAGAAGCTCGGTAACCCCTTGTCAGTATAGGAGTCCGCTTAATAGGGTCATCATAATGTTTTCAGGGCGCTGTCGCCGTTAGCCACGCTGGGGTGGGGTGGGGGGTCTGTAACTAGAAGCAGCGGTGGAGATTTGGGGGGGGGGGGGAGGCAGCTAGCCTGGCTGTCATTCAGAGGCCGCGGTAGGTGTACCATAGCTCAAGGTCGATCGTGTTTAACTCGGCAGCCAGGCTGTTACTTCAGAAACCAGAAAGGAGAGTGACCTGTCTGGGGGCAGCTTCAAGTTACCAGTTGTTGCGCATGTGTCTTATAATCGTCGCAACCTAGATTTTGTAGATACTGTGACCCGTACATCTATTCAATATTTGTATTGATCTTTATCTGGGTCTGAATGGTGAAGTAGTTAGTGCACTAGTCTCTCCTGGCAAAAGGTCGGGGGTTCGAATCCGGCAGGAGGCGCTCCAGTCACCCAGCTGTTGAAATCGGTACCCAACTTCTTCTGGAGTTGGGGAGGGAAAGGCGGCCAGGCGTGATGCTGACAACATCAGTGTGCTGACAGGTCAAGGAAAATATAGGCACTAACATCATGTCCCTATATACCTTTAAGGCATGACATGGTTACCTTTACCTTTTTTTCATCTTTATTACCTCTACCTTTTTTATCTATATCTGTAAATATAATATAGTTGTTCCTTGAGAAACTCACGGTCTCGGGAAGATAACGACAGAATAATTCACACAGAAGGTCTCTGAGAAACTCTCAAACTCAAGACGATAACGACAGAATAATTCACACAGAAGTTCTCTGAGAAACTCCGAACACCGGTTTGGGGGGGGGGGGGGGAGAAAGAGGATGACGAAAGAATAACTCACGCAGAAGTTCCTTGAGGAACTCACATCAGAAAGATAACACCAGAATAACTCACGCAGAAAAGTTAACCTCCTTTTTTTTATAGGATAGTGGGAAATGATAACTACTTCTCCAGTATTCACCAACAGACACGTGAAGTCTACACCGTGGATTAATACCAACTCTCTTAGACGAGGGCTGAGATTAATGATCCCCTATTTCACACGTAACTCTGCTCCAGTATAATCATTATATTAACGTATGTCCAGTGTACTTTTAGAACAAGAATTGCAGGGGAGCTCAAGGTTAAATAAATTTAGAATTTTATACATGATCACAAGGTTTCTCAGATTATGGATATTTGTCTGTTAGAATTGTTTCTTTGCTGAACTGTAGCTTGTGATTTTTGAGAAATCTGAATAATTTTATACGTGTAATTGACAGAACCTTATTGTGTGCCAGTGAGATATGAAGAGATAACGATGTGTATGAACATAATTCACATGACCAAGTCGGTATATTAGTCTCAGTCTTTTCTTCTTATTTGTACGCATTTAGTGGTAATGCGTGGTACCCTGATTTTTGTGATGAGCCTTCTGGCTGGGTACCTCCGACTTCAGCAGCTTTCCTTGCTAGGGCAGACTGTGGTCTTGCTCGGACTGCCATGAAGACAGTGGTGTAGGCTGGCCTGTGTTTTCCAGCCTCTGGTGGCTGTACACAACACAAAAAGGAATGGAAAAACTAATTATGTCAGTCCGCAAGAACAGCGAAGAGCAGAACCTCTTATCTTAATGCAAAGAAAACTAAATTGATGACAACTGACAAAACAAACAAGGCAACTGAAATATGTATCAATGAGGAAAAACTGGAAGAAGTGGAGAGTTTTGAATATCTTGGATCGCTACTAACTAATAATGGAGATACAATGAGGGAAATTAAAAGGAGGACATCTATCACTCTTCAGAAAGTAAAACAAATAAAGAATCTGTGAAGAGGAGCCGACAGAACCACAAAAATAAGATTTTTAAGGGCATGCATCTTTCCCATAGCAACATATGCCTGTGAGACCTGGACACTTAACAAAACAGCTGAGAAACACATAAATGCCTTTGAATGTAAATGCTACAGAAGAGTTCTCCAAATATCGTGGACACAAAAAAGAACAAATATATCTATACTACAAGAGCTTAATATTGAAGAAGGCTGGCTAATGAAGAGGATTAAAGAGAGAAAACTGAAATATTTTGGACACATTAAACGTCATGATAATTTAGAGAAGACCGTATTGGAAGGATACATAATGGGAAAAAGAAAAAGAGGAAGACCAAGACGAAGATGGCTGCAAGACATCGTCGACGATCTGGAAATGGATGCAACTGCAGCAGGCCATCTTGCTCACAACCGAGAGGCCTACAGGAGTGCTGTTTGGGAGGCAAAGTTCCGCAAGGGACATGCAAATGAATGAATGAATGGTGGCTGTACTTAAACCCTTTCTCCACATCAGGCCCAACGGCTTTGAGACAGTTCCACAGATACCTCTAACTTTGGGATGAGGAATCCGATGAGTGCTTCGACGATATCCGTTCTCCGCCACCTAAGGTCTGCTGTCTCTGTTTTGTTTACCTCATTCTGGTAGCCATTGTTGTTGAGACCCATAGGCTTGTCACGTCCTGGATTCGTTGGTTTCACACCAGATTTTCCTCATCCCTGACGGTGATCTCCATGTCCCCATCCGTCCACCATCCTGACATTATAATTAGTGTTGAGTGCTACAGGTTTCTGGGCTGCAGAAGTAGGTCAGAGTTTTTAAGCAATCAGATCTATGTTCCCTGTCTCACAAAGACTATTTTAAGATAAGTGTGTTCTTAACACAGTTGTTCCAAGGGGGAGTGTTAGTCTCAAGTCTGGCCGCCTTTTAGTCGTAACACCAGGAGAAGATAGACTAACGTGAGCTATGGTTCACCATTCCTGATGCTAGATGTGAGCTGTGGTTCACCAACCCTGACGCTAGATGTCAGTTATGATTCGCCAACCCCAACACTAAATGTCACCTACAGGTCACTGACTGCTACATGTGACAGCATCTTCATCTCCTGTTTTTTTGTTATGCAAATCTGTTTATAAAAGCAAGATTGACTAGATATAATATCTACATGCCCAAGACACGTATAGTCTATAAAAGACCTTACAGGAGCCCTGGATATCCAAATAGTAAGGTGAATGCTGCATTCATCCATTTGTAATTGCTCCCTTTTCATCAATCAGACGCATATAAGTAATCAGTTACAGTGGTTTTACGAAAATACTTGCTGGATCCTGCTTCTGTATTTTGTAACTTATATGCATCCAGATCACGTACGTTGGTTAGAAGGAACCAGACAAGACAATATTCTAACCATGAGGTATCGGCTGTCAGTTCCAGTTGATTCTCCTTTCTATCTTAAGTTCCCGTTGCCTTCGCTCCTGAGCATATTAAGATATAGCGGGGCAACATCATCCTGTGGCATGTAAAATAATACTGCTAGGGGTCGCTTCTCTTGCGTGGTCAGTTTTATTTACATAAGTTTCGATACTGAACTAACGTTGAGTTGTTCTGAAATTTTGAGAAATTTTGGTACCAAGAATAATTGGATATTTACGCTAAAATCAAAGTTTTGAGTTTATGTATGAGTTACCGAAATCTGTTTTTTTTAAAGGCATTTGTGTTAGTTCTTTGTGAATCCATTTTTTTGTTCTGAATTAAACTAGACTGTCTTTGTTTTGAGTTGAACAATGCATTTTTTGTTCTGAGTTTAACTAGACTTTCTTTGTTGTAAGTGGAACTAGACTTTCTGTGTTTTGAATTGAAGCAGATTTTATTTGTTTTGAGTTGAAGAAGACTTTCTTTGTTTTGAGCTGAAGTAGACCTTATTTGTTTTGAGATGAACTAGACTTTTTTGTTGTGTGGTGAACTAGACTCTTTTTGCTATGAGTTGAACTATATATTGTTCAACTAGACTTTTTTAAAAGCTGAACTAGACTTTTTTTGGTTGAACTAGACTTTATTTGTTTCAGGTTAAACTAGACATTCAGATTTCTGCAGTATACTAATGGTCACTGCTATTTGTTTTTTAATTATTCCCCCCCCCCTCCTTCTCTCTCTCTCTCTCACACACACACACGGGTTTCTCACTTTTATGATATTTTTCATGTAGTTCATTCCATTCTTACCAAGATTCCATTGTGGCCTTTTTTTTTCGGCCTTACATGTGGGACTTAAAAACTCCCAATCGATGGACGTTCCATTATTCGTCATTAGCATTTCAACCATTTTATGTTGGCTAATGAGGGTATCGCTTGTCCTCACTTCATTAAACTCAAGAAGAGTTATCCTCCTTTGTGGCTATTCTCTCTCCTTCTTCTTTTCTATCGTCTCTCTCTCTCTCTCCGTCTCTGCTATTCTGGAAACAGGTTTCTCGACCTCTGAGTATTATCTCCCGCGTATTTCTGTAACTGCGATATCATTTCTTAACCTCTTTCCTCCTATCATTCTGCCTACACAGTTTCTGATATCAGACTACCCCTTTGTCAGACAAAACTGTGAGAAAAGCTTAACACTAAACCTACCCTCTGGTTATTACTTCTCTGTAAAGAATAAATAACGGCGTGGGCTCTGAATTCAGCTTTTCTTGATCACGAATGTCATCTTTGAAAAAGCTGCATTGTATTCAAACGTACAGTGGGACATTTGATTTTTCTTGATGAAGAATTCCGACTATTCCGACTTGAAAATGGATTTTTCTTGACCAAAAATTTCAATCTACATTGGAATATAAGATTTTCTTGATGAATAATTCCAACTTGCATTAGGATTTTCTCCACCAAGAATCCAAACCTACATTGGAATGTCTGATAATTGTTGATGAAGAATTCCAACCATTTTCTATGTAAGCCTGGGTGTTGGCCATGTTCACCTTTTCTTGTTCCTTTTACTAGTTACAAGATCCTGAAATTCTGTGGAATTCTGAGTACGCTGCAGTATTTTCCAAAGATTCGGTGGAATTCTCAGTGCACTTCGGTGTTTTATCAAGATTCAGTGGAATTCTCAGTACACTATGGTATTTTATCAAGATTCAGTGGAATTCTCAGTAAACTACAGTAAATTTTTTTTACAGTCACTGCCTGTGCTTTCAAATTTCAAGTTTTCCTTCTTTATACACGTAGCCATTTCTTCTTCTTCCTTATCGCAATCTTCATCAATATATTTCTTTTATTACCTGTACGTTCCCATACATGTGGACTGTATTAGTAGGTTTCATGTCAACGACCTCGTTAAACAGTACAAAATTCTTTCAGCAATCTCGTGTATTCAGCTTTATCAGTCTTCAGTTTAACAAAACTTTGACTTTATGCGAGTCTTGTCTTCTCTTTTCTCCTAGCTCATATACCTTCCGGTGTTGAGGGGACAAATAGACGTCCTGAGAAGTCTCGACGATTTGCTTCATATAATGGGATATTTAATGCTTCTGTAATTTCCTTTATGTGAGTATGAAATAATTGAACTGAATGCTTTCCTCCTTCTTCTTAGGAGCTAATTTCGATCTGCAAGTCGATACATGGGGGGGGGGGGGGGGGCTTCTGATTGGGGAGTTGCCCGGCGATTCTTAGCTTAAACGCGTTATCAGCGTTTCACTTGTATCTTATTGTGCGTTCTGTGTTCTGACATGTTCAGCTTTGATCAAACCATGTTGAGCTTTCCGTTCTCACAGTCAGCAACCCATAGTTGGACATGCTGCTGGCGTCAGGGTTGGCGAACCATAGATGACCAAGACCCTGTCCCACCTCTGTACTTGTAACCCCTAACCCCCCCGTAACAGGCTAATGTTAGCCTGGCAAACGGAGCAGGAATCGCCCTAGTCCCACATGGCTGTGGAGTCTCGTTGAAGTAGGATTGCTATGGCTGCACCCAGAGACTGAAAAGCTTAAATCGCCAATAACCCGCTCCCAAACCGACACCATGCTGTATCTCAACACCCTCAGTGCACTGGGTGCAAAGAACACCAGGCAGCAGTTGCAATGAAGAAGAAGAAGATAGATAGATAGATAGATAGATAGATAGATAGATAGATAGATAGATAGATAGATAGATAGATAGATAGATAGATAGATAGATAGATAGATAGATAGATAGATAGATAGATAGATAGAAGAAGAAGAAGAAGTAGAAGAAGAAGATTGATTGAATGATTTATTAATTGCTTGATTGATCTTTATTTCCAAAGGGTTAAGAACTGGGCACGCATGCCCGTCTGACATTCTGCCCTTTATCATACAACTTTCACTCTGTTCCAGACATTCTACAAATATTCTGCTCATATAACCAGCATAACTAACATTGGAAATCTGAGAGACATAAAAGTATAACATCCACAGTTCACTCTTGTCCATGCACTCAATACAGAAAGTATATAGGTAAATGACTACAGAATGTAACTACGTAATACATAAATGACTACAGAAAGTAACTACGTACATACATAAATGACTACAGAAAGTAACTACGTACATACATAAATGACTACAGAAAGTAACTACGTACATACATAAATGACTACAGAAAGTAACTACGTACATACATAAATGACTACAGAAAGTAACTACGTACATACATAAATGACTACAGAATGTAACTACGTACATACATAAATGACTACAGAAAGTAACTACGTACATACATAAATGACTACAGAATGTAACTACGTACATACATAAATGACTACAGAAAGTAACTACGTACATACATAAATGACTACAGAAAGTAACTACGTACATACATAAATGACTACAGAAAGTAACTACGTACATATATAACTGACTACAGAAAGTAACTACGTACATACAGAAAATAACTACGTACATACATAAATGACTACAGAAAGTAACTACGTACATATATAAATGACTACAGAAAGTAACTACGTACATATATAAATGACTACAGAAAGTAACTACGTACATACATAAATGACTACAGAAAGTAACTACGTATATACATAAATGACTACAGAAAGTAACTACGTACATACATAAATGACTACAGAAAGTAACTACGTACATACATAAATGACTACAGAAAGTAACTACGTACATACATAAATGACTACAGAAAGTAACTACGTACATATATAAATGACTACAGAAAGTAACTACGTACATATATAAATGACTACAGAAAGTAACTACGTACATACATAAATGACTACAGAAAGTAACTACGTAAATATATAAATGACTTTCTACCAAACAGAAAACTGGTACTCTTCAACAATTGACCGAGTTCGGTGTCTGCAAGTGCAATCTAAAATACCTTTTGTGAATCATGGAGGCATGTAATCGACATCAAATAGATATTGGAAGAATTTGTAGTTGTAGGAAGGAGTACAGTTTATATTTTCTATATAAGATTGAAGGGGGGGGGGAGGTATTCTAAAGATGAGCAGCAGAATAAGTAAAGCTTTTCTTGTAAAGATCACGTCTAAGTTTTGGGAGACATATGTTGTTTAAGCGGTGATTAAATCTAAACATGTTGCATAGATAAAGTGGAGCATGCTATGAAAGAATTTGATATACTAACTTGGCTTTGTTAAAGAGGAATCTATTCTTAAGAAGTAGTATGTTGATACGTTTGTGCTGATTAGTTGCTTGTGCTTGATCTTTGTCACTAATAAGTTTTACTGCTCGCTTTTGAAGTGAGCAAAAAATGACCTGTTTGTATTTGACACTGAGCAACCATCCCAGTTTGTTGAGGAACAGTCTAAATGTGTTTTTATATGTGATATGTAGTATGTCTTCCTTTTGTCTTGATCGATGAAGTGTTTAATTTTGGCTAAGTGGTATACTTTTTGAGCGATGAATTTTGTTAGGCCTTGCACATGAGAGTTCCATGTCAGATGTTGGTCAATAGTAAGACCTAGTGTTTCATGCTCGCTAACATTTTCTATCTGTGATGTTTCCGCACAGAGCCGAAATGTTTTTTTCGCGTTTTGTAGATTTTGCCTTGTTGTTATGAGCATCGATTTTGTTTTATCAGTATTTATAATCATGCCATTGTTGTTGCTCCATTTAATTAGATTGTTTAACACGACCTGAAGAGTTGATTCTAGGTTAATACAATCGTAAACTGTGCAATCAGTCATCGGCAAAAAGGTCACGAGAAGAGTGTTTAAGATGAAGTGGAAGATCATTGATATATATAGCAAAGAGCAACGGGCCTAGAATAGAACCTTGCGGAGCACCAGTGTCAACTATAGCAGAAATTGATAGAGAATTGTTGAAGAATACTACCTGTTGTCTGTCTGAAAGAAATGATGCAATTAAGTTAGAAGAAACACGGACGTATCGTGGGGTGCGGGAGTAAAAACGCGGGTCTTGTCTGTAAGGGAGTCTAGTTGTAAAATGGAATGGAAAACAGTAGTTCCATGTACTTCCGTATACTTAATATGTTTCAAAGTATAGCTAAATGAATGAAAATTTCATAAATGCAGAGGTTTTTTTTAGGAAAAAAGAAGTAATGTGATGTTTTTAGACACTGATTGTGGCCAGCTCACCATCGGCTAGGTCTAGATTCGCGCTACTTACCACTACTTACCATCTAAGATGTGTAGATCTACTTGTAGATTTCGTATTGTGATTCTGTATTGCATTCTCACTGAATGAATGTCTGAAGTAACCTCTTAACTACTCCTAACTACTTCTCCAGTCGTCTAAATATGTCTAGATCTACTTAGAAAACATTCAAGAGCAGCGGAGTGGCCATAGGCTATGTCCATACCCCTATCTACATCGTCAAAAATTGAAAAATTTCCATGCTTCGCGTCCTTGTTCTCGCTCGGCATCGCTCGTAACTAGGCACGCATTCTCCATTTTGAAAGTGTCACCAGAATCGCGGACGAAATATGTACAATCTAAATGTTACACCGCTTGTTTTAATGAAACAAACAATGTCACTAAAGCGACCATACGGTAGTTTAGGGACACTGCCGGTGTCACTATATCGACCATACGCACGGAAAGAGTGTCAGGATGCAGTCTATGTGTCTTTTTGTTTTTACAAGAATATGATGGTCAACCATGTCAAATGTCTTTTTAAAGTCGACAAAGATGACACCACGTAGTCTGTCATCATTTATGTCTGCTGACCATTTTTCTGTCATTTTTGTGAGAGCTGTGTGGCAGGAATGATTGGGTCTAAAGCCTGATTGACTGTATATGAGTAAGTTGTTCTCTTGCATGTGTCGTAGAGTTATTTTGTGTATGTGTTTTTCGAGTGGTTTTGATAATGACGATGGTATGGATATTGGTCTATGGTTGGTAAGATTGCTGGATGAACCAGATTTAAAGAGAGGATACGCCTTAGCAGTTTTAAAAGCCTCGGGGAAATAACATTTTGCAATGAACTGATTGTAAATGTATGTTAGTGTATGTGAAATGATAGGTGCATCATAACGTAAGATCTCACTGCTAATATCATCAAGTCCATCTGTATTGTTTTTTTTAAGGATAAGAGATAAATGTAAACTTCACTAACTGTAAAGAAAGGAATGTGTAACTGCTTAAATTCAATACATCTGCTGTCAAGGAATGTTTGTAGTTCATGTAAGTCGCATACTGGAGCTGGTATTGACGATTTAAGAACACTGATTTCTCCTCTGAAATGAGTACTGATTTGTGCGCTAGTGTATGCATGATTGCTGGCTTGAAAGTCAAATTCCTACCTTTTATTTGATAGGGTATTTATGGCTTTCCAAATTGATTTACTTTCTGATTTATTCTGTACTAGATTCCTGTCTGAAGAAGAAGAAGAAGAAGAAGAAGAAGAAGACTAAGTTGTTAGAATAATGCTCTACATATAACATGACTGTCAGTTTCGAAGCTGCTGGTTTTTGCTTAAAATGTAAAATCTTATATTGCTGACTTTTTCATTTATAATCAGTTAAATTTTCAATTTAAATCTTATATTGCTGACTTTTTCATTTATAATCAGTTAAATTTTCAATTTAAATTTTATATTGCTGACTTTTTCATTTATAATCAGTTAAATCTTCAATTTAAATCTTATATTGCTGACTTTTTCATTTATAATCAGTTAAATTTTCAATTTAAATCTTATATTGCTGACTTTTTCATTTATAATCAGTTAAATTTTCAATTTAAATCTTATATTGCTGACTTTTTCATTTATAATCAGTTAAATTTTCAATTTAAATCTTATATTGCTGACTTTTTCATTTATAATCAGTTAAATTTTCAATTTCAATCTTATATTGCTGACTTTCTCACTTATAATCAATTAAATTTTCAATTTAAATCTTATATTGTTGACTTTCTTATTTATAATCAGTTAAATTTTCAATAAGTAACGGCTAAAAGGAGGTTGATATCAGTTTGTATAATCTTCCGTGCGTTTCAAAGAGAACAGAAGTTTATAAAGGAAAGAATAGCTAATCAGTTTTTTTTTGTTCAACAGTTGCTTCCGTAAAGAATCAAAATTTGAAAGAAAAAAATGTCAGCGAATCAACCCCTGATATCTTTCTGACCTTCGGGACTTCGTACTTCGTCCATTAGATCTTCGAACCCGCGTTTCTCTCCATCCAGGTCACAGTGATCAGGTTTTGGACCCCCAAACTCCTTGGGGTTCTCTCTCGCTGATTATCATCTTCATCGAGGGTTGTTTGGTGAGAAGAGGCCAAGAAAAGGAGCTTTATTGCAAGCCGGGAACTGAAAGGGAATGTCTCATTAACAAGCAGTGTCCCGTACGACTGGTCAATAGATTGCCAGTGGCTTTCTCCCCTTTTTTTGCATTGACGACCTGTCGGGTGGATGGATAAAATGACGGACGATGGATGAATGGGTAAAAATGTTATCCACACTTTTCCCAGAAATCACTGACTCTGTCGTTTTTTGAACCTTGGAGGTGGAGGGTCATTAGCATATATTAAACCAAAAAAAAAGGTCAAAGAGACTTTTCCTGTGTCAGATGTCTTCCATCACCTTTCTGGTGCCCGTGTTTATTTCTCCCCCCACCCCCATCCCGTGGAGTGTCGTTACTTGATTCCCTGTTTTTTTAATGCCACTTTTGGGTTCCCTGTTTCTTTGGTTTTTCACTGTCTGGTTCTCTGTTTCTTGAATGTCGCTGTATGGTTCTGTTTCTCTAGTGTCACTGATTCTTTGTTTCTTTGGTTTCGCTGTCTGGGTTATTTGTTTCTTTATTGTCGCTGTTTTGCTTCTCTGTTTCTGTGGTGTTAGTGTTTGGTTCAACTCACTACCAAAAAATAGCACTAAGATGGACACCACAGGGGAACAGAAGTAAGGGTAGACCAAAAGAGACATGGAGAAGAACAACAGAAAGGATGTTGAGCAATAGAGGGGTCACCTGGGCAAGAGCAGAAAAAAAGGCGAAGGACAGGCATTTGTGGAAAACCTTTGCGGAAGCCCCATGTGCCCTGGGCACTTAAGGTTCAGAGAGAGAGAGAGAGAGAGAGAGAGAGAGTGTTTGGTTTTCTGTTTTTAATAGTGAGACAGTTTTGTTCTGTTTCTGTGATTTCACTGTTTGGTTCCCTGTTTTTAAAAGTGAGACTGTCTTGTTCTATGTTTCTGTGGTTTCACTGTTTGGTTCCCTGTTTTTAATAGTGAGACTGCTTTGCTCTCTGTTTCTGTAGTGTTAATGTTTGGTTCCCTGATTTTAATATTGAGACTGTTTTGTTCTCTGTTTCTGTAGTGTCAATATTTGGTAACCTGTTGCCTAAATGTTATTTTTCTGATTACTTCTTCCTTTGGTGTTACTGTTTGGTTCCCTGTTCCATTAATAAGACTCTGCTTTTCCGTTTCCTCGGTGTCATTGTTGGTTCTTTGGTGTCTGACATTGTTGGTTCCCTGTTGTATGGCATTGTTGGTTCCCTGCTGTCTGACAATGTTGGTTTCCTGCTGTCTGATATTATTGGTTCCCTGATGTCTGACAGTGTTGGTTTCCTGCTGTCTGATATTGTTGGTTTGTTTGTTGTTTTTTTTTCGCTGTTAGCTGTTTCTTTATAACCCCAGCTTTATTTCTATTACAGAATTTGAAATGAAGCATCGAGCGATGATAAGGATTTTGTAAATGATGCACTGATATGAATTATACAGTTTTAACAGCAATACAGTCATGCCCCGATTTACGGCAGACCGAATTACGGCTGTTCATATTTACAGTCAAGGTCATGAAGAAAAGAAAATGACCAAACCCGGCCGTTACTGGCCGCACGCGTTATCGTCTGCGGTGCCGCTGCTGGCCATACAATGCTGGGTCATACATATGTAAGCTATAACGCAGTTCTGTATCTCGTGTGGGGTGTGTGTGTGCATGTACTTTCCTGTGTCAAGGAAAAGGTATTATAGTGTGATTATTTACCATGTTGACGTTCATATCCTGTGGTTAATTTCCACGAAGTTCCTGTGCTATTTTAAAATCTGCTTGTATTTCAAAGCGTCAGCAAACATGCCTGTTCATCATGTCACGTTTATAATAGTAAACTGTACTTTATATCTGACTCTCTCTGTAACGACGGACATAACGGCCAAACCCGGCCGTTGCTGGCCGCAGGCATTATCCTCTTTTATTTATTTATCAGACGGCCGGTTACAAATATGGCCGTAAGTTGGTACACGACTGTACTCAGGTTCGTTAACACTTTTGCCAACAGCTAATGTAGAATGTGTAGGCGAGGTGAGACAATGTGAAAGATTTTGTACGTCCTGCGGCCGGTGTAGGCTACTTAAATATCGCTAACATTCCACGCGGAAATTAGATATTGATATCAGAATTTACAAATTTGTTTTTTCCAGGAAGGTGCCGAAGACCTGCTTCCTCATTCCGATAAATCGTGGACGCAGTAATTATATTTACATATGTGGCTCTTACTCTGAGGTTACGCGTAAGATAGCGGTAACGGAAGGTTTACTCAGTATTCCAGACTGTCGGATGTATGCATTTTCTACATGAATATTCAGCTTGAAATTCGCTGATGCCGAAAGTTTGAAATTTCCGGTCAGAATGTTCATGCACTGTATATGGTGTTTGACAGGTTGAATTAGAGAGATGCAGCCTATCTCCTCCCCCCGGATGTGAATGGCCCAGGGAGGGCCAGGAGAGCTAATTGAAACGGGGCCCAAATATTTAAGGGACAAAACATGGAGTAAAGCAGCGGCTCGAAAATAGTTTTGCATTACCTTATAATTGCTCTTAGAGGTCCTGGTGTCTGAAGACAAACGAGTGACAGCATTCGGAGAAGCTATGCTCGGTAGTGTATTTACATTGCAGGCGAAGCATCACGCTCGCTGCAGGTGCATTAAAAAAAGCATTATTAGAAACGGAGAAATGAACAGATAAATCCTGGACCTCTCATCTTCTTCTTCTACTTCTTCTTCTTCTTCTTCTTTGAGCAGCTGGCGGAATCAGCAGCTTTTCTAGCCATTACAGTTCCATTTCTTTTGAAAGGACATCTTCTCCATCCCTCTCTTATTTTTTGACATTTTCTCGCCATTTGTCAAATCCAATGGGGCGTAAATACTTGACTAGGATGAAAAAGTGGCTTAATAGAAGGGTATATTCTTCTCTGACGCAAGGAAGAGATCACATTAGTAATATACACGCATCGGGAGAATATAAAACTGGTTGAATGATTCTACGAAAAAATCTCAGATGCGCTCTTAATATGATGTGAAGATAGATCTTTGGCTGGTTGCCATTACCAGTGTACGCAAATGACGTACTTTCAACACAATGGGAAGATCTGAAAAAGAAAAAATGGGTGACTGGAGGACGAAAGGACATTCTACCTGACACAGGGGCATGATAAATATTGCCTGACCGTAAGAAGGCGTCAGAAATGCTATCTTTGTACTGAGACAGGAAGTAGATAAATCTATGGAACTAAACAAGAACTTATATCTGTACAAATATCTATGAAGGTAAACAAGAACCTTTGTCTGTGCGTTAATTATTACACGCGCACAAAACTTTGGACAGGTTGCGGCATGAAGACAGGAGACAGAAGTCTGAAAAGTCACAGGCAGTTGGTAAAATTATGGGAATTATTAAGAATAGTTGCATGAATAGAAGAGCAGCAATAGGAGCTGTCACAGACAGCGACAGATATCCACTGATAAAACACGGAGTAACTTGAGTTGGTCAATCACTATACAGAGTGACCGCTTCTCACTATACAGAGTGACCGCTTCTCACTATACAGAGTGACTGTTTCTTATTATACAGAGTGACTGCTTCTCACTATACAGAGTGACCGCTTCTCACTATACAGAGTGACCGCTTCTCACTATATAGAGTGACTGCTTCTCACTATACAGACTGACCGCTTCTCATTATATAGAGTGACTGCTTCTCACTATACAGAGTGACTGCTTCTTATTATACAGAGTGACCGCTTCTCATTATATAGAGTGACCGTTTCTCACTATACAGAGTGACCACTTCTCATTATACAGAGTGACCGCTTCTCACTATACAGACTGACCGCTTCTCATTATATAGAGTGACCGCTTCTCACTATACAGAGTGACCGCTTCCCATTATATAGAGTGACCGCTTCTCACTATACAGAGTGACCGCTTCTCATTATACAGAGTGACCGCTTCTTACTATACAGAGTGACCGCTTCTTATTATACAGAGTGACCACTTCTCACTATACAAAGTAAATACATTTCACTATATGCAGTAACTACATATAGAGTGATCATATAACAAAATAAAGTATGAAAGAGTAACCACATAACAAAATACAGAGTGATTAATTCTGACTACGCGGCTTTATCATTTCTCACTATACAGAACGAACAGTTCTCAGTATATAGAGCAACCACTTCTCACTATGCAGAGTAAACACTTGATCACTTCTCAGTATACAAAGTGCCAACGTTTTACAAAACAGAGTGATTATTTATCACTATGCGGTCTGATTACCTATCCCTGTACAGTGTCCACTTTTTTCTATATAATGTAGAGTCACTGTTTCTCACTGTACAGTGTGACTACTTCTCCCTATATAGATTGACTACTTTTTCCTATACGTTTCCACTTCTCACTATACAGAATCACTACTTCTCACTATATAGTGTCTTTTCCAAACAAAATCTGGGTTGATAATCTGTAGCTAGTAGTACCATTCGTCCATTCTTGAGCATAGTGTCGTGTATTCTTATGACAGGAAGCTCTTATTTTGCCACTTCACCACCCCCCCCCCCCCCCAGATAAATAGACACCATTTTTTGCTTTACTGTCACAGAGATTTGGATCAGCTACGTGAAGCTATCGGGGTTTAGAAAAAAAAATCCAGTGCTCCTCCTAGTTTCAGGTACATCTTCTTGTTAAAGCAAATATTCTTCGTCTCGTCAGCGACACTGCTCGCTTGAATCGTTAAGCCAATGAATCCCTGAACGAAAGAATCAGAAAAGAATATGCCCAAGTTGTTCTGCCTGGAATTAAAGCCTTTCAGGTATTTTTCGGAAGATGACATATGACATTTACTGTTTGAGCGGAAATGACCTCAGAGATATGGGAGATCTTCCGGCAAATTTCCTTCAAATATCACTGCCTCGTGGCGTAGGACAAGAGACAAATTAGGACGTCCGCGTCTCCAACTGATTGCGTTTTTTTGCCCTTGTTTCTTTCTACAAGCTGTTATCTCTTTCTTTAAGTTTGTTTAATTCCTCTCTGTGAGACCTGCGTCTGATCCTCAAGTTTTTGTCCTGTATCTGATGTTCACGTGTTTGTCTTTTCTTCGTTTGTCTTCTGATGATTGCGCTTTTTATTAGATACAATATCTGCGCTGTCGTTTATGTCTTTTTGTTCGTATTGTCTTGCTTCGTTGCTTGGTTATGCAGAATCAGTGAGGTATTTTATTGACTAATTTCTTTGTTTTCCTCTCTCTCTCTCTCTCTCTCTCTCTCTCTCTCTCTCTCTCGGCCGAGCTGTGATCATCTATACACGTGAAACTTTTTTTTTTTTAAAAACCTGTTATGTTTACATTAGTTTTCTTTACGCCAGTAAGAAATGTACATAATTCTTTTGATGCGATTCACACTCCTTTCACTGAATCTAGAATTCTGCTGAGACGAGCGGTTTTTCTGATCTTAATGAAACCATTCTGGCGAAATATTGAGTTCTTTTTCTCTTCTTTTTTTCGGCATTTTCTCCTTGTTCTCTTTCTCTCTGTACGCGTTCTTTTTTTTTTGTGAGATTGTGCTTTACGCCTCCATCTTTTTCATATCTGTAGTTCCAATTCTTCCAGAGCCATCTTATATACAAACGTAAAGACTGTTCTGCTATATTGTTCGGAGACATGGGTCATGACCAAGACAATGCAACAGATGATACAAACATTCATGAACTACTGCTTGAGGAGGATTTTAAATATACAATAGCAGGACAAGATCAGGAAGGAGGAGTCTGGGAAAGGGCAGGACAAGAACCTATGAACCTACAAATCATGTCTAGTAAATAGAGGTGGATTGGCCACATTCTGAGGAAACCCGACACCAACATAGCAAGACTGGCACTGACATGGAATCCTCAAGGAAATAGAAAACGCGGAAGACTTAGACTTACTTGGAGAAGAGAAATTATGACAGTGCTTAGAGACAAAAGATACACATGGAAGGAAACAGAGAATAACTGGGATGACTGGAGAACCTTTATCCATGCCCTATGCTCTCAAGGGAGTGAAAGGCTATGATGATGACGATGATGATGATGATGATCTTTATAATCGCAATGCTGAAAAATTGTCTCCATTTTTCAAAGAATGTCCATAAAATACCTTCCTTCAATGAATCGCTTAAATGAATTTGTGAATGTTATAAATAAAACAACTGCTTCTATACTATTTTAAAATAGTTTTTGGAGAGTCAACATTTAAATTATAGTATAAACATAGTATCATTTACCAATTAAAAACATGGCTGATGAGCTTATTAGAAATTTTTAGTGTGGTCTTTGAGTTTTGTGTTTTCAAAGAAAAAAATACGGAGACAGGTTAGAAAATATTCCCTTCATCCTTAAAGGTCCATTCTCTACTGCAGGTCTATCCTTGAGCTTTATAAACTTGGATATTATGTATAACTAAAGAATAGCAACTTTAAAGACTGCCTCTAACATTTTTGGTATGCTACATATAATTAAAGAAACTTACAACTTCATAGATGGCCTCCAATATGTTGCGGGATTTTATACATAACCAAAGAAAAGCCACTTCAAAGAGTGCCTCCAACACTTGTAAAATATTATACTTAACTAAAGAAAAACCACTTTAAGAACTTCCTCCAACACTTGTAGGATATTATATATATAACTAAAGAAAAGCCACTTTAAAGACCACCTCCAGTATCTGTGGGATATTTAATAGGAGTATACCACATGCATACTTATCGTCTCTATAAAACGACCACTATTGACCGCACCATCTATGACGTCAGTGTCTAGACCTTGGGACTCTTGTGACTTAATGCCGTGTGAAATTAGCCCGCTACTGGCGCTGGTGACCGGAAGATTGACACTGGACAGTTCCAGCCTTAAATGAGTTTCCTTCGTGGTTCGCTGATATGGAGCTATCTTCATAAATAGCGGAGAGCAATCTTTGTTAAATTATCATCTTATACAGGCACAAAGTCAGTTAATTGTGTTTCATAAATCTAGAGGACAGTACTGAAGAGTATTGTCTTTTATTGTTGAAAATAAGGCAATAGATGTTCGTTTTTCAATGTATTCCACATCAGTAGAGCAACAGATGTTCGTTTTTCACTGTATTCCACATCAGTAGCGCAATAGATGTTCGTTTTTCATTGTATTCCACATCAGTAGAGCAATAGATGTTCTTTTTTCAGTGTATTCCACATCAGTAGGGCAATAGATGTTCGTTTTTCATTGTATTCCACATCAGTAGGGCAATAGATGTTCGTTTTCCAGTGTATTCCACATCAGTAGGGCAAAAGATCTTCGTTTTTTCAGTATCTACAACAACAAACACGTTATTTATAAAAGTTGCCCCTAGCAACATTGTTCTTGTACATCATCCATTAGCAGGTACATTACTGATTAAGAATGGTACCAGACTATCACTATGCCTGTGGTACCAAACCATCACAATGGCTATAGCACCAGACCATCACAATGTCTGTGGTACCAACCTATCAAAATGGCTATGGTACCAAACTAACAAAATGGCTGTGGTACTAAACTATCACAATGACTTTAGTACCAAACTATCACAATGGCTATCTTGCGATATCTTCCTGGCCAAGGTTGTCTGCAGTCGTTTTTCCTCCTTGCTCTGCCTAGGATTATGCAAATATACGATAAGATGTCCAGGCTGATTCCTGTCCCTTCCACGACATTGTCCTCCCTTCATTATCGGGTAGACCTTCTCTTCTTTTTTCCTCTTTCACCCATGTTTGTGTATGAATAAGGCCGAAGCCGAAATATTACAGCCGAGTGTACCGTTAAGGAATAAAACTGTTCACGCTTTTCTTTCTGGTGTTGTAAATATTCATCTTTATATCTTTGCTAAACTAATAGTGATCTAAATATCCATCTTTATCTCATGCTAAGCTAATGGTGGTCTAAATGTCCATCTTTATCTGCTGCTAAACTGATGGTGGTCTAAATATTCATTTTTATCTCCTACTAAACTAATGGTGGTCTAGATATTCATCTTTATCTCCTGCTAAACTAATGGCAGTCTAAATATTCATCTGTATCTCCTGCTAAACTGATAGTGGTCTAAATATTCATCTTTATCTCTTGCTAAACTGATGGTGGTCTAAATATTCATCTGTATCTCCTGCTAAACTAATGGTGGTCTAAATATTCATCTTTATCTCCTGCTAAACTAATGGCAGTCTAAATATTCATCTGTATCTCCTGCTAAACTAATGGCAGTCTAAATATTCATCTTTATCTCCTGCTGAACTAATGGCAGTCTAAATATGCATCTGTATCTCCTGCTAAACTGATAGTGGTCTAAATATTCATCTTTATCTCTTGCTAAACTGATGGTGGTCTAAATATTCATCTGTATCTCCTGCTAAACTAATGGTGGTCTAAATATTCATCTCTATCTCCTGCTAAACTAATGGCAGTCTAAATATTCATCTGTATCTCCTGTTAAACTAATGGTGGTCTAAATATTCATCTTTATCTCCTGCTAAACTAATGGCAGTCTAAATATTCATCTGTATCTCCTGCTAAACTGATAGTGGTCTAAATATTCATCTTTATCTCTTGCTAAACTGATGGTGGTCTAAATATTCATCTGTATCTCCTGCTAAACTAATGGTGGTCTAAATATTCATCTGTATCTCCTGCTAAACTAATGGCAGTCTAAATATTCATCTTTATCTCCTGCTGAACTAAGTTTAGTAATCAGTAAAATACGGCTTTCAGTGAACCTATTATTTCTCTTAAAATGATTTTAAAAAAAAAAAGCACTCAGATCCGAGGAGACAGGAAGCATCGGCTTGACACCATGAAAAGAGATGAAGTAATCATCATCTCTTCATCCAGGCATTCGTATTTTTTCTTTTAATCCCAGAGTCGATCTGGGAGAGAGCACAAAACTTCCGTGAAAGAGACATTTCGTTCTCGTACAGATAAAAAAAAAATGTCCAGACTTTAGTTGAAGCTGAAGAGAAACCATTAGAAATAAGATAGAAGATTTTTAAAAATTAAATTAAAATAACTGCAAAGCAACAAAGTGAAGGGTTGGGGGTCAGACGACACTTGCACCATGGTCCTCCAGGTTGGGGGTTGGATCCTGGGGTCAACGACCCCTATCTGCGTAAAAACGATTAGTGTTATGGAACAGATAGAAAAGCCTCGAAATTGAACGGATAAAAAAGTATGGATTACGATAAAAAGATAACACAGAAAAGGATATAAAAGAAATTGGTGTCGTCAACTGGAGAGAGAAGATTAGGAATAGAGAGGAATGGAGGCGAACTTTATCTGCAGCAATGAGCCTTAATGGCTCGGAAAGCTAAAGAAGAAGAAGAAGAAGAAGAAGAAGAAGAAGAAGAAGTAAAGCAACAACATTAATGAAATAACATTCAATCTTTCAATCTGTAACAACTTTAAATACCTTTTACCCTGTACAACAATGTGTGTAAAATATTTTGTAACAGTTAAGAAATACCTTACAATCTAAAACAACAATATTTATGAAGTATGTCTTACCCTGCACCAACAATATGAATAAAATATGTTTTAATCAGTAACAACATTTATAAACTACTTATTAATCTGTAACAGCATCTGTGCAATAACTTTAACCTGTAACAACACATTTACGAGATATCTTTTAACCTTAAACAAAGCTTTTATGGAATACCATTTAACTTATAACAAAAACATTTATGTGTTAGACTTTAACCTGTAAAAATATTTATGAAAAGTCTGCGAGAAAAATGGCATCAAGACACGTAGTGGATGACTCCACGTAAAAATGGCATCAAGACACGTAGTGAGTGACTCCACGTAAAAATGGCATCAAGACACGTAGTGAGTGACTCCACGTAAAAATGGCATCAAGACACGTAGTGAATGACTCCACGTAAAAATGGCATCAAGACACGTAGTGGATGACTCCACGTAAAAATGGCATCAAGACACGTAGTGAGTGACTCCATGTAAAAGTACCGCGTCCTCTGAAGAGGAACCGAGGGCAGAGAGTGAAGACAGAAGACTTATACAAAAGCCAGAAGACCGAACCTTTAAATCCAATCATTTGGCTTGATCTTGCGATGCTCAGTCTTTCCAATTCAATTTTTGGCACACAAAATGCAACCCGGCAAGTTTCATGGCCCTAACATTTCCCTGGCTAAAAATGTCCTCCAAGAAGAAAATGTGCTGTAAAGAGGCGTTCAAATGATGTAAAACGAGTTACATATGGAAAATGAAACATTCTGAAAACGTTTTCCAAAAGAGAAAAGGAAACAGCCAAATGGTTTGATGAAAGGCTGAAACAAAAAGAACACTGAGCAGCACAATCTTCCTTCCATCTCTGCGCTATTAAAGTCAGATATGGACATTAACAGCTAAAAGTCTTGTCTTGTACTTGTGCAGTCTTCCTGTAACTGCGAGCTGGTGTTCTTCGCAGTCGATGCTGTGGCGATGTTGAGGAACAGCATCGTATCGGCGTGGGAGCGGGTTATGGCGGCTACTTTTTTCAGTCCCGGACTACAGCTAAGAAGCAGAGGGTGTGCAATGCTTCTTTAGCAGACTCCACCACCATAGGGACTATGGCGATTCCTGCCCCGTTAGCTAGGCTAGGGCTGTTACTGGGGGGGTATCACGGAGAGGTGGGACAGGGTCTTGGTCAGCTAAGGGTCGCTGATTGCCTCATTGGACAGCGTCTTCATTGCAGAAACTGCGGGAAAAAAAATCATCACCAGATGTTTCATAAGAATACTAAATATAACAAGAGAAACCACACCAGACATGGCACCAGCAGGGAAAGGGCTGGAGTAACACCAGCACTGCACTACATCCAGAAAGAGCAATCCAAATGTTTTAGCCACGTTACACGAATACCACCAGACAGTAGATCACAGAAAACATTCAGGTCAAGAGTTCTAGAAAATAGAGAAAGAGGACGTGCACGGAAGAGGCGGAGGGGAGGGAGTACACTCATTCATTCATTTGCATGTCCCTTGCGGAACTTTGCCTCCCTAACAGCACTCCTGTAGGCCTCTCGGTTGTGAGCAAGATGGCTTGCTGCTGATGCATCCATTGAAGGGAGTACAGAAACCTTAAATATCCTATTATACGAAGCAAATCACCGAGGCCTATCAAGGTGTCTATTTGTCCCCTCAAAACTGAAAAGTAAATGAGGAGGAAGACAAGACAAGACGATAATAAATGTCCTTCTGTTGTGATATGAAAATATTTGAGCCGTATCTTTTCTGCAATTTCCACGTCTTGTTTTAGTGTTTACCCAAAAATATATTTTGATTAAAAAGTTGGATTATTGCAATATTTATCCTTCTTGTGAAAACAGGTATTTTACCTTGTGCTGTTAGCCTCTGTATCACGTAATTAACCGCAGTACTGGCCAGAACCGTCCTCATACAGTAACAGCGTTTCTAAAGTACTAAAATTTCTTTCAAATGTACTTTATATTTGTTTTTGTCTTGTGGATTAACTATTCCAGCTTTTTCCTTGTGGGCTTACCTATTCTTCTGTTCTCCACATATTGGTAATCTTATATTTTTATGTGAGGATGTCTTTTTCTACTGCAACATTAGCGCTTCTTCTTCTCCTTGTTAATCTTCTTGTTGTTTTTGTTGTTGTTGTTCTTGTTGTTGTTGTTGTTGTTGTTCTTCTTCTTCTTCTTCTTCTTCTTCTCCTTCTTCTTCTTCTTCTTCTGTGGCGTTCGCTCTCAGAATAACGCTCGTTGCGTTGTATTGCCTTTATATCGTCTTGCGACCCGATTCATCCAACTTCGGCTCAGAGTATTTTTAAAATGGAGGTTCGCCTTCCCACTGCGATCCGTATTCACTTGACCAGACTACTTCCTGTCACCCAGAGGTAGAACTAACAGGTAGAACAGGGTAGAACAATCCTGATGCAAGCTTTTAGTGACGTTGTGGGTTACTGAGCGTTATCTCAAAATTCAAAGTTCAAAATTCAGACTCCGGCTTCACTGCTTTCGGGACAACCCCATATATGCTCCCCCCCCCCATGCCACAGCATCCATCCAAGAGGATGTTTTCTAATAGTTCCTGTCAAATGTTGGTTGTTTTACGACGCTTTTTCTGCTACACAGCCATCTCATACAGTCTGAGTATTAGTAAAGTAAGAGAACAAATTTTGTAGGATTAGACCTCGAAAAAAATCGTAGACAAAGCACTTTAGTGAGACGTGAGAGAAAGAAACATCACAAGAGAATTACCTGAGAATCGAACACGGACTCCGGTAGGACGAGCAACCGTCTAGCCACGAGAGAACAGCGCACTATCGACTTAGCCAACTAGCACCCCTACTGAGTATTATTGTGGTTTCACCCGCATTCCTTCAGATAATCTTCAGTTTCATAAATCTACGTGTTAAAACTTCTTTACTTCATGTATGAAATTTAATATAAGAACACTATCTCTATTTTCCTATAATCTGATGTTTTAGATGTAAATGTAACTTGTGAGAGCGAGAGACAGGATAAATGAAAATAGGACTTTCTCTGACATTTCACAGACTACAGCCAAGAGGCCTGTCTCAAGACTGAATAGTACAGTATTCCCCCCCCCCCTCCACCCCTGTCTCTTATCATATATGCTTGTTATAATATAATGTCAAAGACGTGATACATCAGCCTGGAATCATGGAACTCATCTACGCTAGAAAAAAAAAACCAGACGAGTAGGCAGACAGGAAGACGAGTAGGCAGACAGGAAGACGAGTAGGCAGACAGGAAGACGATTAGGCAGACAATCAGCCCAGCATTTACAAGACTTATTTAACTTTAAAATAGCCTTCTTTGCGAGATTCACACAGAGACAAGCTTTCCTCAAACCTCCAGCTTTCGAATGGGATTGGAGAGGTCTGGACGAATCCGTTGCAATATCGAGCTCCTTTCCCCTTATTATTTCAGCCTAACATAATTATTCTCAGATATGAATATTCAAGCCAATGAAATTCTCAGGAAAGGAATTTCCCCGAACTGTTGCCAGAATTCCCGATATTTCTGATTTCTACAGATAAATGGTTGAAATGGAAATGTTAAAGATGATGATAGGCTGGAATTTGAATTAGGAGAGTTGAAATTCTTAGAACAATGTTAGGGTGGTTTAATAGCTTTTCAGGAGCTCTTTTCTTTGTCGTTCTCTTCTCTCGCGTGTTTTAACGGTGAGTCGATGTGTTTTTTTTTATAACTGTGCTCACCTACAGCTGCAAGACAGGAGAATGCTCCAGGCGATACAATATACATGTAATCTGCTTCTGTTCATTCCTCGTTGCTGTTTTTTTTTCCTATGGCCGTTGCTATCATTTGCCAAATAAGCAGCCGTACAAGGCGCAGACCTCATGGAGGCGCAATAATGACCCTTGAAGTGTAAGTTTACACATAGTATTTACACTTCGTTAGTTCAAACAAATATTCTGATACTGTCCTTGGTTAAATCTTTTGTTTTCCTGTACACTTAAATCAAAACGAGGGCATAACTGGTGTAGTGGTTAGTGTGCCCGGCTTTCACGTGCGAGGCCGGGGACTTTTAAGTCCAGCCGAGGACGCCCTGGTCTTCCATTTGTAGAACTGGGTAACTGGCTGTTCTGGAGGCGAGGAAGGATAGACAGCCATGCGTGTTGATGGCGCTGATAACAACGCTCTTTGGTGTACTGCCAGGTCAAGGAGAGTTATGGAAGCTAACACCATGTCCTCCAGGCGCCTCTGTGATATGAAAGCGCTCTTCTTTATTTTACACCCTCCCCCCCCCCCCCCCCCCCATCTCACTCCCCTACCCTGGTACAGCGAACTAGAAGTAAATTCATTTGTAGGATGAGGCGTTGGCAATAGTGTCTTCTCTCACCTTTAAGGGTGAAGATATAAAGAAAGTGTCCATTTATTACACACATACATGCATATCCATCCATCCGTCCATCCGTCATTCCATCCATGTCCCGTAGTGTTTGCGTGCAGCAGGGCTGTGAAGTGTTAGTGCCTTCACATTTCTAGGCCACTACAACATTTGAGGTAGGGATGCTAGCACCTGTCTTTGCTGTCTTCGTTTTCTTAGAGAAACCCCAGGTAGGGATGCTAGCATCTGTCTTTGCTGTCTTCGTTTTCTTAGATAAACCCCAGGTGGGGATGCTAGCATCTGTCCTCGCTGTCTTCGTTTTCTTAGAGAAACCCCAGGTAGGGATGCTAGCACCTGTCCTCGCTGTCTTCGTTTTCTTAGATAAACCCCAGGTAGGGATGCTAGCATCTGTCCTCGCTGTCTTCGTTTTCTTAGATAAACCCCAGGTAGGGATGCTAGCACCTGTCCTCGCTGTCTTCGTTTTCTTAGATAAACCCCAGGTAGGGATGCTAGCATCTGTCCTCGCTGTCTTCGTTTTCTTAGATAAACCCCAGGTAGGGATGCTAGCACCTGTCCTCGCTGTCTTCGTTTTCTTAGATAAACCCCAGGTAGGGATGTTAGCACCTGTCCTCGCTGTCTTCGTTTTCTTAGAGAAACCCCAGGTAGGGATGTTAGCACCTGTCCTCGCTGTCTTCGTTTTCTTAGAGAAACCCCAGGTAGGGATGTTAGCACCTGTCCTCGCTGTCTTCGTTTTCTTAGATAAACCCCAGGTACCCACTTTTTTTGATGCCCGTCGGTCTGAAAAAAAAAATTCCGCCCGAGTACGAAATCCAACCAGGCTCCTTCTGATCGGCAGGCGAATGCACTAAGCACTGCACCAACCCGGTACCTACGAGTATTTATTACGTGGTTGAGGGGGGGGGGAACAGTGCCAACCTGATTTGGTTACTTAGATTTGCTCTTACAAAAGCTGGGTTACCTGGTGCATCACGTGACATTAAGGGAGCCAATGGACACTTTCTCGTTAGGACACTGAAAGTCTGTGCTTATTCCAGCTTATTCCAGTAATCACACGGTTATTTGTAGAGTCCAGACGTCACTCAGAATCTGTAGTGAGTTTACTCATCTTAAAAGTATGTAATGATACGTCTGTCAGCACGTTCCATCCGTCAATCCTTTGTAATGCCTTCAGAGAGCGTGGAGGAGTGGGGGGGGGACTTTGAGAGAGGTGACTTCTACATAGCTGTGTGGGTTGTATGAGATGAGGGTGAAGGACGGCATGACAAGGACTAAGCGGTATTCCCAGATCAGATCAGACAGTGCTTTGTCAATAGGCGTAGGCGATCGTCTGTCTACACCTCGCTCGATCCTCCGATCCTCTTTCTCTCGAATCAAGTCGATTGCTGTCTTTTTTGGCCGGGAGATCCATCCATGTATTTCTGTCTTCTCTGCCCTTTCTGTCTTTTGCCATTTATCTTTCTAGTCATGAACAATTTTGCGAGACCTTCACGTCTGCTGATGTCTCCGAGAGATTCCCTTTTTTTATGTAAGGGTCTCATTTGAGATATTCCTTTGGCTGCTGCAGTACTTCTTTATTTGTCTTCCTGGCTGCCCAGGGTATGCGAAGCATCCTTCTTAAGAACCACATTTCAGTATCCTTTATTCTTTGTTCTAAATGTTTATTCATGATCCATGTTTCACGTGCATAAAGTAGAGTAGGTTCTGTATAGCATCTTATAACACTTTTTTATTTTCTAATACGTTCTTCATTTTTTCCAAAAGTTGACTTTGCCATTGCTATCCTGTGTCAGATTTCTCCAGTGCACCCGCCGTCAAATGTTGAGATTGTACCAGATCTGCCTTAATAAGGGAAACCACCACTGTATAATCCCTCGTATGTCCTGGATCGAAACCTCGTAACTAATAAAATCAACGGCGTAAAGGGAGGCTCCTCGGGACCAGCCTCGCCCGGTAGGGAGTGTCATACACGCCAGGTAGAGAGTGTCATACGTGCCAGGTAGGAGTGCCATATATGCCAGGTAGGGAGTGTCATATGTCCAAGATAGGGAGTACCATACCCGCCTAGTAGGGAATGTGATACGCGTCTGGTAGGGAGTGCCATATATGCCTGGTAGTGAATGTCAAACCCGCCTAGTAGGGAGTGTCAAACCCGCCTAGTAGGGAATGTCAAACCCGCCTGATAGGGAGTGTCATACCCTCCTAGTAGTGAATGTCATACCCGCCTAGTAGTGAATGTCATTCCCGCCTAGTAGTGAATGTCATACCCGCCTAGTAGTGAATGTCATACCCTCCTAGTAGCGAATGTCATACCCGCCTATTAGTGAATGTCATACCCGCCTAGTAGTGAATGTCATAGCCGCCTAGTAGTGAATGTCATACCAGCCTAGTAGTGAATGTCATACCCTCCTAGTAGTGAATGTCAAAACCGCCTGGTAGGGAATGTCAAACCCGCCTAGTAGGGAATGTCAAACCCGCCTGGTAGGGAGTGTCAAACCCTCCTAGTAGTGAATGTCATACCCGCCTAGTAGTGAATGTCATACCGGCCTAGTAATGAATGTCAAACCGGCCTAGTAGGGAGTGTCAAACCCGCCTAGTAGGGAATGTCAAACCCGCCTAGTAGGGAATGTCAAACCCTCCTAGCAGTGAATGTCAAACCCGCCTAGTAGGGAGTGCCATATCCGACTGCTAGGGAGTGCCATACGCGCTAGGTGACACCAGACCGTCATCATATGACTGCGCGCAAGAGCGATATCAAGTTAGGCACATGGCGTGTCAGAACATTGAATACAGCAGGGAAAATTGAAAACATCCAAGCAAAAATGAGGAAGACTTCAAGTCAACACTTTGGGAATTAATGAAAGAAATTGGCCAGGAGCAGGAATAACAACAATAAATAATCATAAAACCACGTATTCAGGTGGAGAATACTGCTCGAGAGGGATAACAATAATGGCTGACCGGACAGTATTCACAGAGCACGAGAAGAATCGTCAGCCAGCGCCAAACTGGCACACTTAGTCTCTGTGCGCTGAGGGATATACTGAGGAGGAGATTGGAACACCTGTGGACTTGTCCGTAGTGTACTGATGACGATCCAAACATAACATAACATAACATAACATAACATAACATAACATAACGTCTGCCTCATAATCACGTCAATGCTCTATTAACTCTTTTACGCCAAAACAACACTGGCAGGGTTGGTTGACCTAGAATGCCCATGCTAACAAATGCCCAGAATGCCCATGCTAATAAATGCCCAGAGTGATATTTAGGCCAGGAAAAAGTAGAGCTAAACGTAGCACATTTCTAACCCAACTATACCAATCTGTATTTTAAAATTATAGAGTAACTCCTTCCAGTTTCTTTCCACCAAAATTTCGCATCAAAATTCATTCTGATAGAGTATGTACATTAATTCAGGGGTGAAAGAGTGTCTTTATACTTACCTGGTATATTTTTAAAAGTTAATCTTGAAATAACATGGACACAAAAAAGAACAAGTATATCCATACTACAAGAACGTAATATTGAAGAAGGCTGGCTAGTAAAGAGGATTAAACAGGCAAAACTTAAATATTTTGGACACATTAAATGTCTTGAGAATTTAGAGAAGACCGTCTCGGAGGGGTACATAATGGGGAAAAGAAAGAGAGGAAGACCAAGGCGAAGATGGCTGCAAGGCATTGTTTATCATCTGCGATTGAATGCATCAGCAGCAGGGCATCTTCGTTTACAACCGAGAGGCCTACAGAAGAACTGTTAGGGAGGCAAAGTTCTGCAAGGGACATACAAATGACTAACTGAATCTGTGGCAAAATACTGATATATCAATTGAAAAAGACAAAAACTGTTGATTCAAATATGTTGTTTTTTCCTTTTAATCAAAGTAGTAACAGAGAAGCTTTTGCGCAGTAAAGTAATTTAGCAGTATTCTATTATCAGCCGTCGATAAATAGTAGACAAAGCACTTTAGACGCGAGAGGAAAATAAAGGATTACAAAAGAATAACCCTGACTCAACCACAGACGTAGGAATACCAAGCAGCCACCCCCCCCCCCCCTTAGCTACGAGAAACAGTGAGTGTATTTTGTGACCGGGTGGCCGCACGCCCTGAGTCCGTGATTCGTAGTACGGTAATTCTCTTGTCATATCCCTTTCTGCCACATCTAAAATGCTTTGTCTACTGTTTGTGGAAAGCTGACTCACGTATAGTATCGATTTGTTGTAAACAATTAGAACTTGCCTCAATGGATATTTCTATAGTGCAATCTGTTTAAAAATTTATAAAACGGATAATGGATTTTGTTACACTTCTTTGCAATATCTTTCCTGTTTCGGAAAATATATTGATTGTCTTATTTAATATTTATGGAACAGAAAACTCCGCAGCTGTATATAATATTATTCAAATGAGAAAGTGTGAAAGATATAACACCGTGAATCATTTCTTTAAAGTGAATTATTTGGAGATTTTCGTTAATATGAAACTTGTAGAGGACAAAATGTTATTATGAGATTTGTGGAGGGCATGAAGTACTCGTATGTTATCGTCAAGTATCGGTGTGGATGAACGAATTGAAATGTCAACTATTTGGCCAGAATTTAAGCCTTTAGATAGAAGCTGAGTGGAAAGATCGAAAGGAAGAGAATATGAGAACGGCAGTGAAATAGATTGGTGGACATCAAGAGATGGACATGACCCGGCTTGGCAAAGTCCACTACGAAGGCAAGAAACAGAGCAGAGTGGAGATTCGTTGCAGCCAACCTTTCTTGGTGGAAACAGCATAATATAATGATGAGAGAGCATTTGACGGACGAGCACAAATTCCTCCATTTTAAGCCGCTGGATTTCTCATTTATGCACAGTAGTTTCTGTTCGATTCTTTAAGCACGTCGCCGTGAAGTGCTAGCAGTCCAACATGTGTCTCTGATCAAACTTCTTCACTACCATGACATTCTACTCGCAAGGGTTCCAGGGAAGTAAGACCTTCTTCTTCTTCTTCTTCTTCTTCTGACTTCTCGTCTTTGTGCTTCCTATACAGAATCGAATAGTTTAACATCTTAGATGATTTATTGGTAAAGTTACTGAGTCTCAGTGTTTCAGAGTTGATGCAGTTTTGGAGAAAGTGTTTCACATTTTGAGGTGCTTGAGTACATATACAAAGAGGAGGACAACTGCCAATCCTAAAACTTTGTATACACGTGACATCGGAGTCTGTTGTGTCCTGTTCTGAGATGGAAAATGGCGACCTGTTTATTTTTCCTCAGCATATGATAATCATCATGTCGTGGTGTTTTGTGGATTTCTGTAGGCCTTCATCGGCTCGCTATTCTGGTAATATGTAACAAGTATGTTTGTGTGCTCAATTTCCGTGCCTACTATGGCCAGAAGGTCTGCTTTCTCATTCCCAGCAACAACATCAAGATAAATGTCTGAACTAGCTGCATGTTATTTGCTGCCTTTTGTAACAAATGAAAACGACAGAAGAAGAAAAAGAAGATGATGATGATGATGATGTTTTATGTGCTGTACAGCTGTGAAATATAAGCTATCAATAAAAGAAGAAAAAAGTAGTTAAACCAGACATTTCCAACCGTGGCTTGCAAAAACACCCGGGGTTCACCCAGCCTGGAGAAAAAAATGGGTACCAGAGTTAACACTCTGGGAAGGAAGAGGAATGACGGCGATAGCTACGGAGTTCGTGCTGTTGGCGACACTAATCGGCAATTTCTAGTCAACTTTTGATTTGACCGTGTGCAGTGAGGCTGGTTCAGAAGTCATACTTTTAACTTTACTAGTTTAACCAGATTAAAAAAGTCCACCAGCAAAACTTCTAGCAACTTAAAGAGAAATATGTAAATCCAAGCCTTAACGGGGAAGACAGCTCAAATCAAAGCTAAAGATTGTTGTCAAGAGATTAGTGGCGGGAGACAGAACGAACAAACTTTGCCATAAAAGGATGAAGAACTACTAGGTAGGCAATTCTGCTGACATTCACTACCTTCGTCCACTTTACCTCGAACATGAATATCAGTTTAAAACAGGTGTAATATACAACTAATAAGCAGTAGCAAAACTGAACGTGAAAAACTGTAAAAACAGATTACGCGTATGCATTAAATCTGTCCTTTGTAGTCCAGTATTCCATGATTAAATAACACAGAAGCAACTGGATTTATTCGGGGAAATGTCCAGATACTTATTTACACAGGAATTCTTGATATAATGTTGCATCCGGTTTACTGATGCGATCTTTATAACAGAAGTATCGCTTATTAACTATATATCTTCTTCTATGGCCCCATAGCAAATGCCGTAGGGGATGAGGCGTTAGAGACGTCATTATGCTGGGCCAGAGTATGAGGTAGGGTGGCCGGTTCCTTTCCTAGCTGCCTTTCCTTCCCAGATTTTCTGTGGTACCCATTTTACGAGGCTGGGTCGACCTCGGGGACAGTATTGGTTCTAAAAAAAAAAATCCCGCTCAGCTAGGGATTCGAACCCTCGACCATTCGGTTGCTAGACAAGTGCTCTAACCACTACGCTAGCCGGTCCCCACTTATTAACTATAAGAAAAAAACATTGTGGAAACTTGGGCCAGAAGAAATTGGAAATTTTTACAAATGCAGGGAGTATTTAATGCTTATAACAGCCATTATGAAAAAGAAAAAAAACAACAGACTGAAGTGGCTCGGGCATTTACACAGAATGGAGGAGGATAGACAAACGAAGATGGCCTATACAGAAGTGATGAAAGGGGATAGACCAAGAGGTTGTCCTAGACAACGATCACGAGACAAGCTAAAAGAAGATAAACGCGTTCTTGGAACCGAATTGGCAAGAACAGATCAAGAACAGAGGGGGAAATAAAGATGTATCTTGTCTGCGGCAGTGATTTTCCGTGGCTGGGAAAGCTGCTGAAAGAAGGAGGAGGAGGAAGAAGAGGAGGAGTCATTTTAAAATCCGAGATAAGCACGTAGATTTGAGAGGCAAAAAAGGCCCTATTAGGATGAACAGCTAATAGAGAAACTACAGCGGTAACCAGTAACCACTCGGTCTTAAACCGTTCCTATAAGAGACAAAGAAATGCTAGCTGAACTCGGTGCTCATTTCTCTATCTGATCCAGTTTTCTTGTTTAGCTGTCTGTAAAATTCTGGAAATCACATCCAATCTAAACTCCCCCAGCTCCTGATTTCTAATTATATATCCCCACCAACACATACAGGACCAGAGTTTACAAAAGTCCCTGAGATAAATTACAAAAGATTTGCTTGCTAAATCTTCAATCGAAAATTCCCATTTAAGAAATCTCAAAAACTTGCCCGTTTCGTCTGTTTTAGATTTCGCAGACCGAAGATCTGTTTTTTCGCGGAGCGTTCCAGAAAACTAATGAATCTCCGGCATAGCGTTCGTGGGAGGATCCGATGTGATGGAGGGTTTTGTCTTAAATCTAACTGGGGAAAAAAAAAAAGATGGAACTGATGATAATGGGGTCAAACGAATGCGAAAATAAAAAAGAAAAAAAGGTAGACGAAGACGAAGATGGAACTGGAAAGAGTGGTGAGAAATGAAACTAGATAAGAGCTATTCGCAGACAGCTGGTCCTTTTATTGTCAAGAGTGCCTTATATGACGGCCCGTGAGGCCGGTAACTTTGTCATTCTTGTCTGACACATCTGAACAATGTGTTTATGGGCTGTTAGTCAGGGGCCTCCCACTGTCTAGTTCATTTGTTCTTAACGTTTTATGCGGCTGTGGAAGTCCTTTCAGAACCGAGAACATCTGTGAAACCCTCCAGAAATTAAAGCACTAGAAAAAACCCAGATGATGCTACGTTTTGGGGGTTTTTTTTTTGGATCGAGCCAATCCATTTGCTGGCTAGTGAATCTCAAAAGCATACTTCCATGGACTCAAGGGGTCCAATGACTCTAGGTAAAGAACCATTGGTTTATAAATAATGCATTTCCTTCTAAGGTCAACGCTGTAAACAAAAATATGACAAACCATCACCTGATTCTTTCGCTTGCAGGCATTAGGCAACCCTTTGTCTATAGCAGGTCTTTGAGTTTCATGCAGTTGAATAGCTAGTCTATAGCAGGTCTTTGAGCTTCATGCAGTTGAATAGCTAGTCTATAGCAGGTCTTTGAGTTTCATGCAGTTAAATAGCTAGTCTATAGCAGGTCTTTGAGTTTCATGCAGTTAAATAGCTAGTCTGTAGCAGGTCTTTGAGTTTCATACAGTTAAGCAGCTAGTCTATAGCAGGTCTTTGAGTTTCATACAGTTAAATAGCTAGTCTATAGCAGGTCTTTGAGTTTCATACAGTTAAATAGCTAGAAAGTGACGCAGACACTTGAGTCTACACTTGACGCCTTCTAAACCAAATGTCTACTTACGATTAAGGGGGTATGCTGATAAAATACCGTAGGTAATGACATCTTGTTAAGAGAGACAGACATGACAGCATTGGCGGTAGTGATTGAAAAGAGAATGTGGCGATGGATTGGCTACATTGTGAGTATGACAGACGCAAAAAAATAATTACTACAAACCAAAACTGTTTGTAATCATGTTTGCCTGTCATACTCCAGAGGGTAAAAGAATCATGGGACGACCCAAGAGACAAAAGGTAAACAAAGAACTGACGTGAGAGACAGACAAGAAGATAGCAAGGGACTGAAAGAAGTTGAAATCTCTTGCTACAAACAGCGCTGTGGGCACTGAAAGAGTATAAGAAATGAGAAAATGGCTTTCACAGCTCGTCAGAGGAGTTTCTAACCTTCTATTTTAAACTTATGGCCAATCTGAATAAGAAAAAAAATAATTCGTTAACACGCAAAGATTTATGGAGATATGAGAGCTGTCTGTGTTAAACTATTTCATTAATTTGACACAGTGAGACATAACAGGTTTATGTGAATTCGCTACTATGTTTTCGTCAATCATTCTGACATTCTGTTTTGCAGTTTTAAGTATTTATAACTGTGGATTTACACAAGACATATTTTATAGACATCTTGTATATCAGCACACAGATTATATAGACACCTTGTGTATTGGCATACAGACTTTATAGACACCCTGTGTATCAGCCATAGGCTTTATAGACACCCTGTATATCAACACACAGACTATATAGACATCATGTATATCAACACACAAACTATGTGGATGCCTTGTACATCAACACACAGATTATATAGACACCTTGTATATCAACACAAGCTATATAGACACCCTGCATATCAGCACACAGACTATATAGACACCCTTCATATCAGCACACAGAATATATAGACACCCTGCATATCAGCACACAGATATATAGACACCCTGCATATCAGCACACAAACTATATAGACACCCTTCATATCAGCACACAGATATATAGACACCCTGCATATCAGCACACAAACTATATAGACACCCTGCATATCAGCACACAGATATATAGACACCCTGCATATTAGCACACAGACTTTATAGATAGTCTGTATTTAATCGGATGATGCTGCCAACAATCCACTTTACTCTCACTGGAGCATTAAATCCTATAATTGCTTGACAAGGTCACGGTATGCTTTTGAACGGGCGCTCTGCAGAGTCCCAGAGATTCAGTTTTCCAACAAAAAAAAAAAGATAAAAAGAATAATGAAAGTTGGCAGAAACGAGAGTAGCACACACACACACAAAAAAAAATGAGCATCTCCACATTTGTATGTTCATCTTTTATACGTTCTCATCTTATTTTCTTTCACTCTTCTTCCTGCTCACTTGATTGATGCACCGTTCTCTCGCGGCTCGTCCTACCTGAGTCCGTGGTCCAAGTGCCAGGTATTTCTCTCATTTTCTCTTTCTCGCATGTCTAAAAGTGCTTTGTCTATGATTTTTTTCCCTCTCTAGTTCTTTCCATACGGTCATATGTTCTGTTACTTTACCCTATTTACTTTCCTGACTCCTTCTGTAGAACTCGGCCATACATCTATGTCTACTTTTAATCGAATGTTAAAATCAGTTATTAGTGAAGGTCCTAAAAGGTCATACTGAGAATATTTTACAACAGTATTACAGTATTTACTTGCTTGAAATCTGCGTTCTGAGGAGGGGGGGGGGAATGGATGTCATTTAAGAGATGTAAAATTAAAAGAAGAAATAAGATGACAGGAAGGACTCGGATTGGTGGAATATGAGAAACCCCAAAAAAAGCTGCGTCATGGAAAATGCAAGATGAGATAAATTTTGGAGAAGATGGAAGATCTAGTTGGCGCTAAAATAGCTGGTCTCATATGTTGTCTGACACCGCCTCCACTTGCTGACGTGTCCAGAGCAACAAACTTTCCCCTTTTCTTGTACTTTTCTCCACAATCTTCCTCCTTATACAAACGCTATTGCTTCCCCTGTTGTCATAGCTGCAAGATGAACGTTCTCGGGAACTACACACGAAATAGACGTTAACTCATTGAACTTCCCGGACTGTCTGCCTATCTCCTTCTTATAGCCTTGAGTCTTCTACAGGACCGTCACCCCACTGACCACGAAGACGGGGCGTCAGTTCTCGTGTGCTCCCCTAGGGGGATTGTGAGGGGAAGGGACAGATATTTATCATTTTGTGCTTCCCTGATGAAATGAACATTGGCTGGCAGAGATGTGGGTAGATTAGAGCCCGGAGAAGGACGTTGAAGGACTCGCTGTCAGTCACGTGGGAGAGAAACTGATAAGCCGCATATCTGAGAAAGAATGAGATGAACGGGAAAGAATATGAATGGCGTCACGAGGTGGAGTTGGTGGACGAGGATTTGGAGGTCTGTGAGAGTGAAATGTGTTTACGAATGGGAGTAAGTGTGATAGCGTGGGAGGGAGGGAGAGAGAGAGAGAGAGAGAGTGGTAGCGTGGGCGTGAGAGTTTTCTGAGTGAGTGTGGGAGCAGGAGCGGTTGCGTGGGCGTGCGGGTGGTAGCACTGAAGGTGTTAATGTGGGGGTGGGGGGGGGGTGATAACGTATTTGGTTATGAAAGTATTAATGTGGGGATGGAATGTGCGTAAAAGCGCGAGAGTGCCAGCAAGGTCCCGGGGGTGGAGCGAGGAAAAGTCGACGTGGGCGTGGTAGTGTCCCTTGTATGTGTGGGTGGGAGTGTGGTACATCGAACGAAGGTTTGAAGGAGTCAGTGCTTGTGTGGGTTTGAGAGTTGCTCGTGTGGGGCGTGGGTGTGAGAGTAAGGCATTGGTTTAATAATTTCTGCGTAGGAGTGGGTGTGAGAGAGCAAGGCATTGGTTTAATAATGTCTACGTAGGAGTGGGTGTGAGAGAGCAAGGCATTGGTTTAATAATTTCTGCGTAGGAGTGGGTGTGAGAGAGTAAGGCATTGGTTTAATAATGTCTACGTAAGAGTGGGTGTGAGAGAGTAAGGCATTGGTTTAATAATGTCTACGTAGGAGTGGGTGTGAGAGAGCAAGGCAATAGTTTAATAATGTGTTCGTAAGAGTGGGTGTCAGCATGAATATAAGAGTGTTATGTGTGGTGGGGGTGAATTTGAGAGCATTAGTGCTGGATTGGATGAAAAAAAAAGTTGTGATGTGGGAGTGGAAGTAGGAGTAGGAGTGTTGGCGTAGCTGTATTTTAAAGAAAAAGTACTCACTAATTCAAAATTAAGGTGATCTGTACCGAAGAAAATAGAAAGAGAGGACGGGAGTAGCTTTGTGATTAACACTTGATGATAAACTTGATGATAAACTTGATGAGCTACTTAATGAGCAGTGATCACAGAACAGAAAGATCTAATGACAACCCCAAGAGACAATACATGACTCAGTGATAACAGACCTGATCAATTCATTGAGTCACGGTGAAACGGACCTTTTCAACACATGACTAAATGATAACTGACCTATTCAACAGACGACTCAATGGTAACTGAGTTATTCAACAAACGACTCAATGGTAACTGACATATTCAACGCATGACTCGATAACTGACTTATTCAACACATGACTCAATGATAACTGACCTATTCAACACATGACTGAATGAAAACTGACCCGTTCAATACACGACTCAATGATAACTGAGCTATTCAACGCACGACTCAATGATAACTGACCTATTCAATGCATAGGTCAGTGATAACTGATATATTCAATACATGACTCAATGGTAACTGATCTGCTCAGTACATGACTCATAAGATGATTCATATATGTATATACAAGTATATATATATATGTATATGTATATACTGTTAATATTTACACGTGTCATATGCTCACTCCCTTCAGCATTGTGGTAAATCTCATAAAAAATCTAATTTCGTTTATCAGAGCATTCCAGTAGGTCATTCTGTGATAGACCTAGCGTTTTGTCATTTTGTGCTTCTTTAAAATTTATCTTCCTATTTCCTTAGGCCACGTTTCAAAATTTTCTGAAATATACCCAAATCATTTCCTTCCGTTTTCTTGCAGATTGTCTTCTTGTGGAATCTCCTACATATTTCTTTCAAAATTTGGTCCCCTTGTAAATCGTCCACCATGTTCAGGTCTTCAGTTTCTGCGCAGCTACTAAATATAGTTTCATGACTGAAAAATTAGTTTTCATTAGTCACGCTAATAATCAAATGCTTATTCGGACACTTAAATATTGTGATAGTCCAAGATTATATGTCGTGTAATTGTGACAGATTAGGATTCTATTCAACACGATTGTGACAGACAATGGTTCTGTGCCACACGATTATGATGCGCCAAGATTCCATGTCTCACGACTGTGGTATGCCAAGATTCCATGTTTCACGACTGTGGTATGCCAAGATTCCATGTCTCGGGACTGTGGTATGCCAAGATTCCATGTTTCACGACTGTGGCACGCCAAGATTCCATGTTTCACGACTGTGGTATGCCAAGATTCCATGTCTCGCGACTGTGGTATGCCAAGATTCCATGTTTCACAAGTGTAGTACGCCAAGATTCCATGTTTAACGACTGTGGTATGCCAAGATTCCATGTTTCACGACTGTGGTATGCCAAGATTCCATGTTTCACGACTGTGGTATGCCAAGATTCTGTGTCGTATGGGAAATGATGATTAAAATGAAGGAACAAAATAATATCAATAATAATAATAATAATCCAACAACTTTCAGACCTCTGGAAATCATGCCCTAGATAGGCCCACCCCACTCCCTTAGAGTGTCAGTAGTTTAAAAGTGGCAATATCTAAATGGGAACTTCCCCCGGTGATCCAAGGAGTTGTGTGTGGTTGTTACGCTCTCAATGGCAGAGCGTTTCCTGTATCCACTTTTTACACTCTGACTTGGATCAGCTCCGATTTCAGCAATGTCATTAACAATGAGCCACTTGACTTTAAATGATAGTGACTATAAAGAAAAAAAAAGGGTTGGGGGGGGGTGAGGGAAAGCGGAAATTGATATGACCCAGTTGTCCCATTCGCTGACGTCATTAATGGGTTGGGGAGGGAGGAGAGAACTATGAGTACTTCCGGGAAGAATATGAAAGTTTATGACATATAACACCATGGTATCTTTACGTAGAATTAAGAGTAATATATAGTCTCTTAACCAGATATATCTCCAGTGTTTTTTGCCCGTTCAACAACATTTTGTGCTAAACTTTCCTACAAGGCGGAGACCAGAAGTGTTTCATTTTTCATCTATTTTTTTCGTGTTTTTTTATCTGTTGTTTTGTTTTTGTATGTGATCCTTGAAAAAAAGTCTTTTGCAGAAATATTGGATTGTTGTATGTTCTTCATTTATTCGCGTTCTTCTTACTTTCTGCCATTCGTGATTCTGCACACCTTGCTCACTCTTTCTATCTTTTTTTTTTTTTTTTTTTTGTAAAACTGAACCATCTACTTTATCCACAAATAACAAAAGATCAGAAGATAACGTTTTCCAACTTTCCAGAATACTTTTTTAAACAAGATGATAGATTTTGAGTTTATTCATAACAAACAAAAAACCTGCAGTTTTTTAATTCTGTGGATGTTCTGAAGCGGTCCTTCAGAACATGTTTTAAGACAAGATGGTTAATCTCAAGTCTTTATCTTCTCTGTACCGAGGCCACACATTTATAGCTATTAACAATTGTCAATATAATTAACAATTTTTAACAACTTTTTAACAATAATTAACAGTTTGTCTTCGTTACCAAAGCTGGGCACGTTCATGTTTTCTAATCATTGATATTACTGTCCAGTTTGCGTCAAACATATCAGTCAGTCAGTCATTTCCATGTCCCTTGCGGAACTTTGCCTAACAGCTCTCCTGTAGGCCTCTCGGTTGTAAGCAAGATGCCCCGCTGCTGATACATCAGATTATCAATGATGTCTTGCCTTGGTCTTCCTGTCTTTCTTTTTTTTCCCATTATGTACCCTTCCAAGACGGTCTTCTTTAAATTCTCATAACGTTTAATGTGTCTAAAATGTTTACGTTTTCCATAAGCAGTGGATGTTTTCACGTGTGTCTGTGATTCCTGCGAGAATGTGCGAGCTATTAACGTACACAAGAAAAATGACGACTGCGGTAAAACTGGTACTAGTAATGAAAGAAGATGGAGGTGTATGGTTCAATTTTACTCACAAAAAAAGATGGAGAGAGTGGGCAGAAACAAGAATGGCAGAGAGCAAGATCAGCACATGCATATTAAGAACATGCAACAATCCAATATTTCGGCAAAAAGTCTTTTTTTAAGGATCACATACAACAGATTTTTAAGATCTTTAAAGGCATGCATCTTTCCCATCGCAACATATGCCTGTGAGACCTGGACACTTAACAAATCAGCTGAGAAACACATAAATGCTTTTGAATGTAAATGCTACAGAAGAGTTCTTCAAATATCATGGACACAAAAAGAACAAATATATCCATAGTACAAGAACTTAATATTGAAAAAAGCAGGCTAGTAAAGAGGACTAAACAGAGAAAACTTAAATATTTTGGACACATTAAACGTCATGAGAATTTAGAGAAGACAGTCATGGAAGGGTACATAATGGGAAAAAGAAAGAGAGGAAGACCAAGACGAAGATGGCTGCAAGACATTGTTGATAATCGGCAAATGGATGTATCAGCAGGAGGGCATCTTGCGTACAATCCAGAGACGTACAGGAGAGCTGTTAGGGAGGCAAAGTTCCGCAAGGGACATGCAAATGACTGACTGACATACAACAAATAACAGAACGAAAAATATAGACTCATCTTGTTTGGTATCCTACTCGTATGAAAGACGGTCTAATATAAAGACTACTCCTACTAAATGTAGACAAAAGAAAAAGTTAAGTCTATATTTTTTAATATATATTTTTCGGGTTTTTATCTGTTCTGTTGTTTCTGTATATGATCTTTGAAAAAAGGCTTTTGCCGAAATATTTGATTGTTGTGTGTTCTTGGTATTTATGTGCTCATCTTGCTTTTTTTGCTATTGACATAGGAATAGTATTCCAACAGTTTATTTTTATATTTATCTATTTATTTTATTTAAATGGTGGTGATAACTTCACATGATTTATACATAACTTCGCATGACTTATACATTCTTCCGAAGTTGTATATTTCAGTACTGGGCATGAAGCTGTCACTTTACTGTTTCCACATGTAAGTGATAACTAGTGATCTTCGCTTTATAAAAAAATGAAATGCAAATGAACGTAGAACCATGTGGAAAAGAAAACAACTTATTATTATTCAACTTTCTCGGTTTCATAAAGTGTTTTCCCTGGTGGGTTGAGACGTAGAATTGTCAGAAATTGCCCGGGCAACCAGCTGTGAACATCGTTCAGAGTGTTAATGTCATTGTCATGTCCTTGGAGCTTTACACTCTCTCGGGGACTCCCCTGCTCTTATACGAGGCTCGGCTTTCCATTAGTTGTCTACTGTCTGGACAAATCCAAAGGCGCGGGAAGTCATCATCACGGGCATTAGACTGTGTAAAGTGGATGTCTGCTGGTGCTAGCAAGTTTGTCACGTGAAGATGTTTGGACCACCCACAAGATGTATGTCTCTTCTCCGGTAAAAGAAGGGGGGAAAAATATACGCGAGGGGAATTTATGATCCTTTGCCAGGGTAAGGAATTGCGTTTTTGTCCATCTTGACGGTCGATTTGTGGTATGTCATTAGCAAGTCTAAGAGTACCATAAGGGCTGGAGAACTGACTGAGCGACCCTTCAGGAAGATTATAGAAAGCCATGGAAAGGTCAATGGTGTAAAGGTCATTGTATTTTTCTTCGTGAGAGCGACTTTGCACCGTGCGCCTTAAACACCGGTTTCTCATCCAGAGTCAACGAGTTCGAATCCTGGTATGGTCGTTTTTAAAAAAAAATCTGCCTATGACATAGTTGGAAAATATGTCAAACCACACCGTGACGACTGCTTTGTCTTGCCTTGCCTAGCCTTGTCTATCTCTGTGCTAATTGCGAGCTTGTGCTCTTTGCAGCCGATGCGGTGGAAGCATTCGGCAGTGGGTTATTGCAGCTATTATTTTTTTTTCAGTCTATGAGAGCAGTTTGATAAAAAAAAACTGGGGATGTGCAGTACTTCTTTGTACTGGAGATAATAGATAACACTGTGGCGATCATTGTCCCTTTAGCACTGGAGATACTAGGTAACACTGTGGCGATCATTGTCCCTTTAGCACTGGAGATACTAGGTAACACTGTGGCGATCATTGTCCCTTTAGCACTGGAGATAATAGATAACACTGTGGCGATCTTTGTCCCTTTAGCAGTGGAGACAATAGATAACACTGTGGCGATCATTGTCCCTTTAGCACTGGAGATACTAGATAACACTGGCGATCATTGTCCCTTTAGCACTGGAGATAATAGATAACACTGTGGAGATAACTGTCCCTTTAGCACTGGAGACTTTAGATAACACTGTGGCGATCATTGTCCCTTTAGCACTGGAGATACTAGATAACACTGTGGCGATCACTGTCCCTTTAGCACTGGAGATACTAGATAACACTGTGGCGATCATTGTCCCTTTAGCACTGGAGATACTAGGTAACACTGTGGCGATCATTGTCCCTTTAGCACTGGAGATACTAGGTAACACTGTGGCGATCATTGTCCCTTTAGCACTGGAGATACTAGGTAACACTGTGGCGATCATTGTCCCTTTAGCACTGGAGATACTAGATAACACTGTGGCGATCATTGTCCCTTTAGCACTGGAGATACTAGGTAACACTGTGGCGATCATTGTCCCTTTAGCACTGGAGATACTAGATAACACTGTGGCGATCATTGTCCCTTTAGCACTGGAGATACTAGATAACACTGTGGCGATCACTGTCCCTTTAGCACTGGAGATACTAGATAACACTGTGGCGATCATTGTCCCTTTAGCACTGGAGATAATAGATAACACTGTGGCGATCATTGTCCCTTTAGCACTGGAGATAATAGATAACACTGTGGCGATCATTGTCCCTTTAGCCTGCCTAGGCCTGTTACTGGAGGTATCAAGGGAGAGGTGAAACAGGGTCTTGGTCAGCTATAATTCACCAACCCCGACGTCAACATGTCAGCTATGGGTCCCTGATTGCCAAAACGGACAGCGTCTCCGCACCCCCCCCCACCCCACCCCCCCAAATTGATCCAGGCCATGAATCCTCGGTTTAGAAGGCTGGTGTGGCGTAGCCAGCTCCCAGGTTGCTATTCAAAGAAATGGTTCTTGCCATTTAACACTCAAACCCTCGCTAGTCACTCCCAGACTTAAGACTGCATGAGGACCTAAGCTGCAGTGACGGATTTAAACTTTGCGAGGTCCTAAGTTATATAAAACTTGAGATCCCAAAGTAAATGAGTTAGACCAGTAACTGCGTGGAGGTCCTAAGTTATATAAAACTTGAGATCCCAAAGTAAATGAGTTAGACCAGTAACTGCGTGGAGGTCCTAAGTTATATAAAACTTGAGATCCCAAAGTAAATGAGTTAGACCAGTAACTGCGTGGAGGTCCTAAGTTATATAAAACTTGAGATCCCAAAGTAAATGAGTTAGACCAGTAACTGCGTGGAGGTCCTAAGTTATATAAAACTTGAGATCCCAAAGTAAATGAGTTAGACCAGTAACTGCGTGGAGGTCCTAAGTTATATAAAACTTGAGATCCCAAAGTAAATGAGTTAGACCAGTAACTGCGTGGAGGTCCTAAGTTATAAAAACTTGAGATCCCAAAGTAAATGAGTTAGACCAGTAACTGCGTGGAGGTCCTAAGTTATATAAAACTTGAGATCCCAAAGTAAATGAGTTAGACCAGTAACTGCGTGGAGGTCCTAAGTTATATAAAACTTGAGATCCCAAAGTAAATGAGTTAGACCAGTAACTGCGTGGAGGTCCTAAGTTATATAAAACTTGAGATCCCAAAGTAAATGAGTTAGACCAGTAACTGCGTGGAGGTCCTAAGTTATATAAAACTTGAGATCCCAAAGTAAATGAGTTAGACCAGTAACTGCGTGGAGGTCCTAAGTTATATAAAACTTGAGATCCCAAAGTAAATGAGTTAGACCAGTAACTGCCTGGAGGTCCTAAGTTATATAAAACTTGAGATCCCAAAGTAAATGAGTTAGACCAGTAACTGCGTGGAGGTCCTAAGCGGTAACCTGTGTAGCCTTTACCCGAATCCGGGATCGCCGCTAGCGCCGGCTGCAGAGATCACACCTCAACCAGGATCACAGTCTCTGTGCTACATCAACGTACTTTCATTTCTAAACGTTGTGTCACATTTTTCGTAAAATAACAATAATAATAATAACAACAACACATAATACCTCATTTACAATAGCTCCAAACAGCCCGTGTCAAACTTTGGCATCTAGGGACTAAAAAAAAAAAAAACAAAGAAAGAAAGAAAGAAAGAAAATCAATACGAGTGAAATGAGATGTCTGATAAAATCAGACATCAAAATCCGAGGAGACTCCGGCCAGAGATGAAAAGATCGGAGAAAGTGTTATGTTAATTACGGACGCGTCCCAGGATCTAAACGCTGGGTGGTGCTACGCAGTGTACATTCAATGAAATCCTCTATGTCTCATCGTCCAAAGTCCCAATCCTCCATTTTCAACCCAGACTGTCCAGAATCCTCCCCTATTTATTAAATCATCGGCCAGGAACGATTTTCACCGTTACACATTCTTTTAGAGTGGCAAATCCCCTCACGTTAGACATGAAATTCTAAGATCCGACAGCCTTTCTGTTGAGAATCAGACTAGCCTGATCAGGGGAGACTACCAATTGAATAGAATTAGTCAAAGATCGGGTCGTTAAAATACTTTTGGTCTTGGAAAATCTTTCGGATAAATAACGCGTGATAGCGTGGTTTCTTTGTTATTTTAGCACAGTGCTGTATGGTCAAGATCACGATCTATAAATACTGTGTAAGCTCCATTTTGTTATGTGCAACCGAGAACCAGTCGGAGAACCGAAAGCAGATTAAGGGGATTTTGAAGGAAGATGCCTTAGGAAAATTCTAAGAACACACTGGAAAAAGGCGTGGCAAACGAGGAAATAACCAAACGAACGACCATTGAGAACTTTACTAAAGAGGTCAAAAGACGAAGATGAAAATGGCTGGGCCACATATTTGGAATGGAAAAAAAGACACCCCTATACCGCCTTGACTTGGATACATCAAGGGAAAAGAAAGAGGGCCAGACCATTGGGGACAGAGAGACGCACAATACAGGAAGAACTGAAGGAAGCAGGAAATGACATGATTTGAGGTATCCCTACTTGCTCAAGACAGGGCTGGCTAGATAACACACAAATAATTAATGTATAGTCACACAACTATAAGCAAACACTGCAGTAAAGCTGTGATACCAATATGTATAAACTAGGAAGAAAGTAGGAACAGCTTTATTATTTAACGATAGCAAATCGTTAAATTTATCGTTAAATGATAAAGCTGTTCCTACTTTCTTCCTAGTTTATACATTTAGGATTGGCTGGAGGACCTTTGTTGATGCATTATGCTCCATTGAGAGGTCCCCGGACTGAATCTTGACATAGCGACATTGAAAGCGGCTTGAACAGCAACATGTGTCACTGAACGTTTTGCTGGAAACTTGATAAATCGTCGCTTAACTATCCGAGAAGGTGCTGACAAAGTGGGCATCAGCATGGGATCTAACCATCAAATTTTGGCTGAAAAGCTTCAGGTACGTAGAGTCAGTGCAAAATTTGTGCCACGTGTGGTGACTGACAATCAGAAAGAGAACTGGTCTGATGTGTGTCAGGAACTGCTTGACAATGCAGATGGTAATGAAACTTGACATGTATTGGTCGAGGGGACTCTTTCCCCAGCCACATTAACATCTTAACAAGAAGTCCACGTCCCATCTCCTGTTAGGATTGTGACACAAGAAAAGAAGTTAGAATTAGAATTACAAAAGCAGCATTGACCGTCAAGAATCTTGAGAACATATGGCACTAAAAAGTCATAAGCACAAATACCAAGTTAAGATTATTCAATTCAAATGTAATATTAACCCTCATTTATGCATGCAAAAGCTGGGAAACAACTAAAAAATAGACAAGAAATTAGACTCTTTTGAAAACAAATGCCTAAGGAAGATACTCGATATAAAGTGCACTAAATTCAAGAACAACGCAGAGATAAGGCAGATGAGCGAACAACAACATGTCTCATGGGTGATCATGAAAAGGAGATTGACATATTTCGGTCACGTGGTGAGAAGAAACAGCCGAAGAAAAAGAGGTCGACCACGTGAAACTCTAAAGAGGACATTATTAAGAGAGCCCAAATTAGTAGGCATAACATCCCTTGATGAGATTGAAAAAGCACGCCGAAGACAGGAAATCTTGGCAAACTATCATGCGGGCCCTATGTGAGGTTTAACGGCACGGGAAGGATGTAAGATGTAATATATATACATAAGATTTCCTGTCTTCGACATGCTTTTCAACCTCACCGAGGGATGTTATGACCATTGAACTGACCTCTCTTAACGATGTCCTCTTTAGAGTTTCACGTGCTCGATCTTTTGTTTCTTCGGCCTGTTGTGTTCCACTTTACAGCTTGTTTGGGGATCCTCTGATTGTTCTTTCTCATCACAAGACCGACATATGTCCATCTCCTTTTTCTGATCACCCATGAAACTGGTTGTTGTTTGCTCATCTGTCTTATCTCTGCGTTGTTCTTGAATTCGTTCCACTTTATACCAAGTATTTTCCTTAGGCGTTTGTTTTCAGAAGAGTCTAATTTCTTGTCCGTTTCTTTAGTTGTTTTCCAGCTTTCACGTGCATAAATGAGGGTCGATATTACATTTGAATTAAATAATCTTAACTTGAAGATCATACACAGCACGGATGAATTCGTCAAAGGTCAAGGTGATGTTGATTGTGTAAATTGTTTCTGATTGGAAATGAATTGTCCATTATGAATGTGTACAATGTGGTCACATGGTAAACAAACAGTCCTCCATGTGTGCTTGAGAAAACAACTGGAATGTCTCTAAACAAGTTTTACCCAGTTTCCAGGAAAATTGGAGAGACACACACGCGTCGACTTTCAAGCCCTTTCATTACCACCGTTGTAAAACCGACGTGAGTGTGTGCTCTCTCCGCGAAGCTCCACAAGCGATTTCTTGCCAACACCTACCGTTAGGGATGTTCAGTTTCCGGTTGTGCGCTTTTTATAATTTTCTGCCTTAAAAAAAAACAAGCCTCGTATGTCCCGTGCCAGTTGCATGCTGTAGCGGGGGTGTGAAGTGCTAATCCCTTCGCATCACTAGGCCACTATAGCAGTGATTGAGGTAGTGATGCCAGCACCTGTTTTCGCTGTATTTGTTTTCAATAGAGAAACCCCAGGCGCCCACTGTTTAAAGTCTGAGTTCACCACATTCCCCCTCCGGTCGGTCTGAAAGAAAAACTTCGCATCCGAGTGCGAAATAGAAACGGGAACCTTCTGATCGCCAGGCGAGTACACTGATCACTGCACCACCGCGACTCCTTCCGAAACGCATCCAGATATCAATATTATCATGTTCGTGTACTGAAGCGCCTCCAGTCGGATTTGATCCACCTCATTTCCGTCCAGAGAGACGAGGTCAGAAACTACTGCCAGCTCCGGAGCCAGATTAGGAAGTAGATCTTTTCTTCAACATTTCCTCCAAGAGAGTGAAGTCAGACGAGAGGACAGCCGACCTGGGTTCCGTCATACATCGCTTTTCTACCTGTCCTCAATGCTCAGGAATCACTTAATTTCATGAACGTACACTGAGGCCGCACAGGGTTATTTACCTTAAATGGACCATGTAAGGACTGAAAAACCCCTTTTAATCTCTAATGGTCGTACAATAACATGTCCAGGAATCAGTTTCTCCAAGCTGCACAAACTATATTCAAGCTTATTATTCTAACACTTGCACTTGTTTATAATTGCCCAGCGACATCAACAGTTTCATTTCTAGCTTGTGTGTATTTAGACTTTATGGGATCTAGTTACTTGAGAGAAGACAAACAGGTCAATAAATGTGTCTGTTTATTAAGCTGACACCAGTTCACTGTATGACCTTGACGGCTTTTAAGCCTTAATACCATTAACTGGATAACTAGCTTAGGAGGTGCTGGCGGTCTCTTCATTTCTTTTGAGAGGGTTCCAGACTTTTATAGCACATGCGAGGTAACTGACGAACGTAGACGGGAGCAGACGTGGTTCATGACCTTATGTTAACTCGTGCCAGCGTCGATTAGGCCATTAAGTTGATTACCCCATAATGCTATCTATCTATCTATCTATCTATCTATCTATCTATCTATCTATCTATCTATCTATCTATCTATCTATCTATCTATCTATCTATCTATCTATCTATCTATCTATCTATCTATCTATCTATGCCTCTGACCCCTCGTGGAGCATAGGCCGCCAACAAGAGCTCGCCAGGCAGTTCGGTCCTGGGCCACTCTTTCCAACTGTCTCCATGTCTGGTTCATTATTTTGATGTCCGTGTCCAGACTTCGGCGCCAGGAGTTCCTTGGTCTCCCTCTCCTCCTTTTACCTTGTGGGTTCCATATTAGGGCTTGCCTTGTAGTGCTGGCTGTGGATTTCCGTAGGGTGTGTCCGATCCATTCCCATCTTCTTCGTAGGATGTCGTCTTCCATTAGCACAAATTACTGATTATCTGACATGTTATTGTTATTCATGTTGTTATTCTTGTTGGTATAATACCTTCCCGAAACTGCATTCGGAATGTTCTTTGTGCTTGATAGATATAACCGTTAAATAGATAAACAAATGGAGAAGTTAGACAGAACGGTGATAAGAAGAACGGTGATAAGAAGAACGGTGACAAGAAGAACCTCAGGAGAGAGTGTAAACAATATTTATATAAATAACAACCACAAATCATAAACATTGTTCAACTCAGTTACTGTAGTGGTGTGTATTGTGCGCGTGTGTGTTTGTGTGTATGTATGTGTATATATGTGTATGAAAGAGAGAGAAAGAGAGAAAGGAGAGAGAGAGAGAGAGAGAGAGAGAGAGAGGTGCTGTTATGCCACTGAGACACTTAAGAGTCACAGTATAAGTTTCCATATCTTTCTTCCTTACGTTGATTGCTAATCTTTCTTCCTCACGTTGATTGCTAATCTTTCTTCCTTAGATTGATTGCTAGTCTTTCTTCCTTACGTTGATTGGTAATCTTTCTTTCTTAAGTTGATCGCTAGTCTTTCTTCCTTAAGTTGATTGCTAGTCTTTCTTTCTTAAGTTGATTGGTAATCTTTCTTTCTTAAGTTGATTGCTAGTCTTTCTTTCTTAAGTTGATTGGTAATCTTTCTTTCTTAAGTTGATTGCTAGTCTTTCTTTCTTAAGTTGATTGGTAATCTTTCTTTCTTAAGTTGATTGCTAGTCTTTCTTCCTTAAGTTGATTGCTAGTATTTCTTTCTTAAGTTGATTGGTAATCTTTCTTTCTTAAGTTGATTGGTAATCTTTCTTTCTTAAGTTGATTGCTAGTCTTTCTTCCTTAAGTTGATTGCTAGTATTTCTTTCTTAAGTTGATTGGTAATCTTTCTTCCTTACCTTGATTGCTAGTCTTTCTTCCCTTACTAGACTGCTAGTCTATCGGCACACTAGAGGACGATGTTGTCAGCATCACACCTGGCAGCTTATCCTTCCCAGTTTCAGAACAAGCCGAGTACGCATTCACTTCTAAAGCCGGGTGACGGTCGGATTCGAACTACCGGCCTCCTCCCTGATAGACTAGAGCACTAATCTTTTTTGCACTCATAGGCTATATAGTCCTCCAAGTATCAGCACCAGTCCCTTGTGTCTGTCCCAATATTGTCAGTATCCAAGGAAGATTATGTTGCCATAGATCACTGCCACGGTGTTGGTTGAAAAGTGTTCTCCAATTTAAACACATAAATAAACAGAAGTAAGAGGAAATCACTGTATGCCTCCTCATCCGACACCATGCTTATTTTCCTAGATCTTCACCGCGTCTTCGTCTAACAGGAACTCCAAGCTAGGAATGCAGACAGGTAAAGCGTTAACTCTCCAGATATTATAGCTATGGCACCAAGAAAAACGAATGATGCCTTCCACCTTCCAGACATACATTATGCCCCCCCCCCCCCCCACATCGCTAGAAACAGACTTTTACATCAAAACTTTGATTATAGTCTACCAGTTTCAGGGCATTTAAAAATGTTACTACCTCGACAGAGAAAGACGTAATGTCTCCTCTATTTTCATGGTCTGAAACTTTGAGACAGTGAAAATGATGATGTAGGCGGGACTTCGTTGATTACGAGGACGAAAAGCTCTTCGTTAGAATTGTATATAGCCGGTGAAAGTTGCTTTCGATTTGTCATCTGTGATCGGCAGGAAATTGTCATTTGTCATGTGGCCCAGACTAGTAGGAAAAAACTTGACAAGGAAATAAATTATGCTCTTTAAACTTGAAGGTGGTTGTTTGAAAGATGACATTCGAGTGCCGAAATTAAAATGGATCCATTTTGCGTGTAAGGTCCAAGTTCGATGAAAAGTGGACGGAAGTCAGCGATGGATATGATTTGTTGGAACTAACAGCTCAGACACAAATACGTATGTCATGGCAAACAAAAAGTAACACTAAAATAATTATATTGAAAATATCTCTCTCTCTCTCTCTGAACCTTAAGTGCCCAGGGCACATGGGGCTTCCGCAAGGGTTTTCCACAAATGCCTGTCCTTCGCCTTTTTTCTACTCTTGCCCAGGTGAGCCCTCTATTGCTCAACATCCTTTCTGTTGTTCTTCTCCATGTCTCTTTTGGTCTACCCTTACTTCTGCTCCCCTATGGTGTCCATCTTAGTGCTATTTTTGGTAATTGAAAATGTATTTTTAAAAAAAATATTACTTTACTTTACTTTATGTTTCATCTCATACTGTGAAGTGTCGATGTGAGATGCAGTTTGCGTTTCTGGCCATATAAGTGGACTTCATGTTACTCATGCTGTAATTCTTTGAGTGTTTCTATAACTCCATCTATTAAACTTTTCCAAGATCTTCCTCTTAATCTGTGTCCTGTAGTTCTGTGCTTGAAGACTCTCCCGGCTTGATGTATATGCGTCGTTCTCATTAAGGGGCCACACCACTTAGTTATTTGTTATTATATACCCCATATATTGTAGGTGTATAAAAATGTATTGTAAGAATGTTATCAATAGTGAAAAGAAAACAGCAATAACTATACAGTTTGTTACGGTTTTAACAGTCGTAAATATTTTAAACAGTAAATGCCTGCAAAGATTTTAACAATTCGGATGTTTACAGTGAAAGCATTGTTACAATGTAACTGTATTCATGCGCTTTATTGTGTGCTTTCATTAGTTTGTCTCCGAGATAAAGACAAGCTTTCGTTAGGTCGTTAAAACGTATTTTTTAAATGTCTTCTTGTCCTTTCATCACTTGCCATCTCACATTCTGTTTTCGTTTATTAATAAACTTCAACAGCATTTACTCATTTTTAGGTAGTTTTTTTTTTTAGATGAAAAAACAGCGAAGTTCTGACGCAGCAAAATTGATTTAGCACATGCATACACATTTCGTTACGTATGTGTGATCTGTCGTTATCCGAATGTACGTTATGTAGCGCAGGATTTTTCTTACACTTTTGTAATATAAATTTTGTAACAAAGTTCTACCCACTCGTTCTTTCTCATTGGAGAGATTGACCGAGAGGTAGACGTAAGGATGTGAATCAGTTACACCTGAATGACTCCAATATGGAAGCAATTCTCAAATTTTTGGTGAATGTTTTTCAGCAGCTGAATGTAGCCAAGGGTCTTGCATGAGATGATACAGAGCAAAACCTAATTATAGTTTAATTTGTTTTAATTTTATACCAGTTTATATATATATATATATATATAATATATATATATATATATATATATATATATATATATATATATATATCGGACTTTAAAGAAATCCTACTACTTCATGTTTTCAAATCTATTCTAACAACTACGCTAGGCAATGATCATTAAAATAATTTAATATTTTTTTGTCCAGTGTCAATGTTCTTTCTTAAAATCTTGTAGATGTACCGCGGGTTAGTACCATAGTCTGGTTAAGATCGTGCTCAGAAAAGTTTAGGAAGGGCTGAAGTAGAAGAACCTTTATTTAAAAAAAAAACATCGAGACAAAGCACAGAGAAGTTGGAAAAAGGAAGGTCGCAAAACAAAGAGTGGGAATGGGACCTCGCTTTCCTGCAGTATTGGCAACCTTCCAGCTTTCGTACTGCTAGACTCCGGCTTGTCCTGATACGGGCAGTTTCTGCCTCGTTAGTCTATGACACGCAAGTGATAATTTCGAAATGCAGTGATGACAGCTTGTAAAGCTCTGTTACATGACAGAACTGTCACAACTTAAGATTGTAACTCTCTAATCACACGCTGTCACAAACCTGCCACTCTCTGAAGTTCTAGTCCACGCTGTCACAAACCTGCCACTCTCTGACATTCTAGACCATGCTGACACAAACTTGTCACTCTCTGATACTCTAGTCCACTCTTTCACAAACCTGTCACTCTCTAACACTCTAATCCACGCTGTCACAAACCTGTCACTCTCTAACATTCTAGTTCAAGCTGTCACAAACCTGTCACTCTTTAACTCTCTTTTGTTCAAGGTGTCACAAACGTAAAACTCTTTAACACTCTAGTTCAAGATGTCACAAACCTGCCACTCTCTAATACTCTAGTTCAGTGTGTCACAAACCTGCCACTCCACTCTCTAATACTCTAGTTCAGTGTGTCACAAACCTGTCACTCTCTAATACTCTAGTTCAGTGTGTCACAAACCTGCCACTCTCTAAAACTCTAGTTCAAGCTGTCACAGACATGTCACTCTCTAACACACTAGACCACGCTGTCACAAACCTGTCAATCTCTAACACTCAAGGTGTCACAAACCTGTCAATCTCTAACACTCTAGTTCAAGCTGTCATAAACCTGTCACTCTTTAACTCTCTTTTGTTCAAGGTGTCACAAACCTAAAACTCTTTAACACTCTAGTTCAAGGTGTCACAAACCTGCCACTCTCTAATACTCTAGTTCAGTGTGTCACAAACCTGTCACTCTCTAATATTCTAGTTCAATGTGTCACAAACCTGCCACTCTCTAATACTCTAGTTCAGTGTGTCACAAACCTGCCACTCTCTAATACTCTAGTTCAGTGTGTCACAAACCTGTCACTCTCTAATACTCTAGTTCAGGGTGTCACAAACCTGCCACTCTCTAATTCAAGCTGTCACAGACATGTCACTCTCTAATACTCTAATTCAAGGTGTCACAAGCCTCCAACTGTTTAACACTCTAATTGAAGGTGTTCCTCCACTCTCTAATACTCTAGTCCACACTGTCACAAACCTACCACTCTCTAACATTCTAGATCACGCTGTCCCCATAGGTCACACACACACACCATGCTAATTCATGACTCTTTCTGCTCACTGTATTTCCTGTCGCATTCTCTTCATCGCAAACCTTCACACATCACTCTCCCCTCCTTCACGTTTAAACCTAATCCTCGACCATTAAACCCCCACCTGTTAAGCAACTCATTTCCCTGCTCTTCCACGGTCACAAAGAAACCAAAATTGTATTCTGAGACCTTCCAAGTATTTTACTGACCCACTTTCAATTAGCCGTTTATCTAACCACAGCTCGTCCCACTCTTAAAGGACCTAATCACTCGCTCTCCCGATCCCTATTTACTCCCTGACGGACCTTCTCCTTCACTCATCACAGACCACTCTTACTCAAGAGTAATTAAAACGACCCCTTGTTAAATAATCCCACGTCATGATCGACCCAATAAACCAGTCCCACCCGTCCTCCCTTGTTCCTCTCGGTCCCTGGATACCATCTCTTGTTATAAGGATCAGCACGACGGGCAGGACTGATCTTGAAGGATCAATACCTCTGAATTTGTTTCCTGGGAAAGCACCATCAGTTCTCTCTGTTATTTTATTTATTTTTTTTTACATCTGTTTTACTGGAATGAGCTTTAGAAAGCACATGGAAAACACCGGCAAACAGAAATAGAAAACTGCAGGGAATTAAACTTGGTGGAGCAGGCGAAAACAGTGCCCGTAAACAGCCGTCAAATTGCAAGCTTTCAATGGCTTTGACCATATTCTGGGAAGCCCACGCTCTTGAGAGAGAGAGAGAGAGAGAAAGAGAGAAAGAGAGAGAGAGAGAGAGAGAAAGAGAGAAAGAGAGAGAGAGAGAGAGCTTCAAATAAGAGGGGGGAAAATAAGAGAGAAAAGAAATGTGACAAGATAGGAGAGGAGCAGTTCCATAATTGGATTGATTTTCGCTGCGTTTAGATTACTAAATCGTGTTTCGAGGTTCGTGACCTGACAAGTCAAGCAAGAAAGAAACGACACTACAAATTTAACGTCCCTTTTATTGACTGTTTCATGCAGGTAGTAAGCAGCGATTATGCTTCTTCGTTCTTCACATTCTTTGATGTTTCCAATTAGTTCATTTGTGCTTTTTTTTTCCATTTGCCCGCGTGATAAGCCCTAAAGAGGAGTCATGCAAGTTCAGGTCGTAGTGATGTTTTCGCCGAAAGTAGTCAATTCCTCTGAAGACCAGAACGTGTTTGTGGTAAACCCATGGCCAAACACGGGGCAGACAAGAACGTGTTTGTGGTAAGCCCATGGCCATACCAACGGCAGAACAGAACGTGTTTATGGTAAACCCAAGGCCATACCAACGGCATAACAGAACGTGTTTGTGGTAAACCCATGGCTATACCAACGGCAGACCAGAACGTGTTTGTGGTAAACCCATGGCCATACCAACGGCAGAACAGAACGTGTTTGTGGTAAACCCATGGCCATACCAACGGCAGACCAGAACGTGTTTGTGGTAAACCCAAGGCCATACCCACGGCAGAACAGAACGTGTTTGTGGTAAACCCATGGCCATACCAACGGCAGACCAGAACGTGTTTGTGATAAACCCATGGCCGAACTCGGGGTAGACCAGAACGTGTTTGTGGTAAGCCCATGGCCGAACTCGGGGTAGACCAGAACGTGTTTGTGATAAACCCATGGCCAAACTCGGGGTAGACCAGAACGTGTTCGTGATAAACCCATGGCCAAACTCAGGGTAGACCAGAACGTGTTTGTGATAAACCCATGGCCAAACTCGAGGTAGACCAGAACGTGTTTGTGATAAACCCATGGCCGAACTCGGGGTAGACCAGAACGTGTTTGTGGTAAGCCCAGTGCCAAACTCGGGGCAGACCAGAACGTGTTTGTGGTAAACCTATGGCCGAACCCGCGGCCTTCTGAAATCAAGCAGCGCCTGATTTTTGTTCCCGAGACCCACGCCAGGCAACCCAAGCGAAAAAAAACAAACTATTTGGATTTAAGAGTCAACATTCAAATCAGACCCAAGAATTTAAACGAGCATTGATATAAAAAAAAATCAGAAAACCATTTGTTGTAGAAATACAGCTAAATTTGTTTCCACATCTCGACATGACTTGGTCCATTGTAAGCCTTGTCTAGTTTCCTCGTCCATACTCAAACAATTATGAAAGTCGTTTGGACAAAATCCCATTTCTTCCAGCGTATTTATCATGATCAATCCTCTGTACAGTAGAGCCCAAGACATCAAATAAGATTCCCCAGCCAATCCTGTCTTGAGCAAGTAGGGATACCTCAAACCATGTCTTTCCTGCTTCCCTTAATTCTCCCTATTTTGTGTGTCTCCATGTCCCCCAATGGCCTGCCCCTCTTTCTTTTCCCTTGAGATGTCAAAGTCAAGGCGGTATAGGGGTGTCTTGTTTTTGTTTTTTGTTTTCCATTCGAAGTATGTGGCCTAGCCATTTCCATTTTCTTTCCCGTATATTAGTGTGTATAAGTTGCTTAAGGTCAAGCTGCAACGTTTTAGACCATTTACTTCCTCTTAGGATTATTTTTACTAGATCCAGTCTTCGGGGTGACATGTGGCGGCGTGCAAAATTCAGCGGAATTTCGCTTGATTCATTACATATTCTGAACTGGGAGTTGGAAATACGGCTAACAACCTTATCCCGAGACCCACCTAGAGGCGACTCTAGATAGGGGGAAAAAAAAGGAATTGTTATGGAAACTTGAAACAAAACCAAGCGAGTCAAGGGTGGCGCATCAGGGATACCAACTCCTCTCAAAAGATGTCGACCACGTGAGACTCTAAAGAGGACATTGTTAAGAGAAGCCAAATTAGTAGGCATACAATCCCTTAATGAGGTTTAAAAGCTCGCCGAAAATATGAAAACTTGTCGAACTACCACGCGAGCCCTACGTGATGTGATGTCTAACGGCACGGGAAGGATGTAAGATACAAAAAAAAAGAAGCAATCAAACAGCCCAACACGTCTGTGTGTGCAAACGTCAGTTTGAAACTAAAGTGGTTTCCCCTTGCCTTTCGCCATCGCTAGACCTGTATCGCGTGAGCGCTCATGTCACGCAGGCCAAGCCGTGGGTGAGGCCGTGGACCCACAATTTTCAGCTGGATCGTGTAGGGCGGCCTTAAGAAGTATTCTTTCTCCTGGGCCGCACTGTTCTTTCTTTTCCTACTGAGATTTACAGATTCTCAAAATTTAACTGTTCTCATGGCGTATCCAAAAAGTTTAATGTCTCTTCATTTATAGAAAAATTATAAAACCCTGAACCAGAGATGCAAAAAAAAAACCCCAAATAAAGTGGTGAATGAAGGGCTCTCAAAAGATGGTGCAAAGTTCAGTGCCACCAGGGACACTTAGAGCCCACATTTTTCTTGACCTTAGGGCGCACGCGAAGGCGTCTGGTGCCCATTTCTATAGCGGGATAACTGGGGGGGGGGGGGCGTCTCCGGACGGACTTGAACAACAGACCTTCACGTCACAAACGAGTTCTCTAACCACTATGCTTCTTGGACGCACTTCGAAAGATGAGGCCACAGAGTAATAATTCCGAAAGCGTGTACCAATGTGTGTAAAAACTGCCCGCAAGAATGTAGAAGTGTATATTCAGAAATCAAAAGAATGCAAACCCAAAGACTGCTGTGGTATGGACGTCTTTTGGGTGTATTGGGGGGGGGGGGGCGGGAAGCTGACAACGCTATCCGATTAACCAGTCAGCGACCCGTAGCTGATATGTTATCTTCAGGACTGGCAAACCATAGCCGATCAAGACTCTCCGTTGGTACCCCTCAATAGCAGGTCTAGCATGGTTAACGGGATAGGGAACGCTGTAGTCTCCGTGGCGGTGGATCTGCTAAAGAAGTATTGCACGCCCCGCCTCCCTGGTTTTTAGCTTTACTCAAGGAGCACCCATCCGTTAATTGCTCTAAATCCAGCACGATTCTGTGCCTCAACTTCTTCACCGCATCGGCTGCAAATAATGCCAGCTCCCGGCTGCACCAAGCTAGGAGGAGAAGAAGAAGAAGAAGAAGAAGAAGAAGAACGCCTTATTTCGAAGGAAGATAGATAACCAAAGAAAAGTTTAAGAGGCTGAATTAAATGGAAAACATGAAGAAAAAAACTGTTATTCATTTACCAGGATTTGTCTTAAGGAAAGTCTTTCTGCGTCCGTGTCTTACAAAAGGGCGTGACATGGACGCGGAAAGGGCAGTATGGAGGTGTTTTCGAATACATGTTAAAATTCTACTCTTCGACAGCTGGAACTAAGTACATGCTTTTAAAATCATAATCCACGCACAAGAGTTCTCGCAGTGCAAGCTCAGTCCATTAGGTTAATTATTTCCAGACCTAAAATCCGTCAATATCACTTTAAAACAACGACAACAACATCGCAGTTTTCTCCTTAAGACATCACTTTCACGCATCTGTGGCAGTGACATTTCTCCTCCATCTTGTTTATCTGCTGGCGGTCCCAAAAAAAAAAAAATGGATCGTCTCAAACTGAGGACATAAACAAACAGGGATGTAAACAGCTTGTTTATGTTTACTGGTTGAGGAGTTTAGCGCGAGTATTCAGAAGTCGATATATTTACTTATCTACTTCTGGGTTTGTTTGGTTCTTTTTTTTAATCGATTATTGCCAAAAATCTTTTTAAAGTTTGTTCGTTGGACCGTGCCCTCCGCTGTGTCAGAGTTTCAGTAGAGATTTGAGAAGGTGGGTTGAAAGAGAAAGATTTGGGGGAGGGGGTCAGGGCAGACATGAGAGAAAGGGTGTATATTAGCGATATGAGGAGGGTGGTGGGTGGAGGAGAAAATTTGATCATTCTCCTTTCCCATTTAACTGGTGCTGTACCACGAGACAGGGCACATCCAGGAAGGGCAGACCAAAGAAGGCATGAAGAAGAACAACAGAGAGGATGTAGAACAACAGTGGGCGGTGGGGGGGGGAGCGAAAGCTTGTGGAAAACCCTTATGGAAGCCCCCCTCTATATGGCTTGAGAACGTAAAGGTTCACAGAGAGAGGGAGAGAGAGGGGGAGAGAGAGGAAGAGGATAGAGAGAAGGAGAGAGAGAAAGACGGAGAGAGAGGAGGGAGAGAGAGGCAGAGAGAAATAGAGAAAGAGGGAGAGAGGGAGAGAGAAAGAGATATGGAGAGAGAGAGGGAGAAAGAGGGAGAGGAAGAGGGAGTGAGAGAGAGGGAGAGGGAAGGATAGAGAGAGGTATAGAGGGAGGGATAGAGAGATAAAGGGAGGGGGGAATGGATAGAGGGAGGAGGGATAGAGAGAGGTATAGAAGGAGGGAGGGATAGAGAGAGGGATGGAGAGAGGGAGGGATAGAGAGAGGGAGGAAGAGAGATGGAGGGAGAAAGAGAGAGAGAAAGAGAGAGAGAGAGAGAGAGAGACCACGACAACAGTTTTGAAAATTTCGAAAACGTCTAACTAGCCAAGAAAATTTTTAAAAACCATACAAGCTCATTAATGCTGAAAAAAATGAGATGTTTCTTAAATGTGATGACTACAATTATAAACTCACATCAGTTTGCAACGCTGTAGAGTCTGCAGTCCGACGAACAAACTTAGAAAATTATATTATTGGATAATAGGCAAAAGCATGCAGTAATCCAACTCGAAACCTGGCAAAGCAGCACCTACGATATTTTAGGAAAGTATCAAAGCCTGCCATATTGCACCAGGAAATGTAAGGAATATTTTGAGCTGTTATGATTTCAACTTTGGTATAACATATTATTTAACGCTAACTTTAGCTGTTAAGAACAGCTACAGGAGAATTCCATTAACTTTTGACACTGCATCCTTCACTGTTTAGAAACTCTGTGTTTCAGATGAACAGTTCTTAGTATGGGGGAAAACAAGATGTTTGATCGTGAAATTTCTATCATTTTGTGCTCTGTATTTCCGACTATTTTATATGAACTTTCTGTCATCTTGTATTCTATATTTCCGATTAACTTATATGAAATTTCTGTCATTTTGTGCTCTATATTTCCGACTATTTTATATGAACTTTCTGTCATCTTGTATTCTACATTTTCGATTATCTTGTATGAAATTTCTGTCATTTTGTGCTCTATATTTCCGACTATCTTATATGAAATTTGTGTCATTTTGTGCTCTATATTTCCGACCATCTTCTATGAAATTTCCTACATTTTGTACTTTATATTCCCGACTATCTTCTATGAAATTTCTGTCATTTTGTGCTCTATATTTCCGTCAATCTTCAACGAAATTTCCGTCATTTTGTGCTCTATATTTCCGACTGTCTTCTATGACATTTCTGTCATTTTGTGCTGTATATTTTTATCTTGTGTGAAATTTCTGTCATTGTGTGCTCTATACTTTTGATCTTGTGTGAAATTTTTGTCATTTTGTGCTCTATATTTCCGACTGTCTTCCATGACATTTCTGTCATTTTGTGCTGTATATTTTTATCTTGTGTGAAATTTCTGTTATTTTGTGCTCTATACTTTTTATCTTGTGTGAAATTTTTGTCATTTTGTGCTCTATATTTCCGACTGTCTTCCATGACATTTCTGTCATTTTGTGCTGTATATTTTTATCTTGTGTGAAATTTCTGTTATTTTGTGCTCTATACTTTTTATCTTGTGTGAAATTTTTGTCATTTTGTGCTCTATTTTTCCGACTATCTCCTATGAAACTTATGTCATTTCGTGCTCTATTTTTCCGAATACATTCTATGAACCTCCGGCCACTTCTATGAACTATCTATGATTCACTATTTTTTATTATCTGGGAAAGACTTGGTGTTTGTCACCTTCATGGGCGCCAGTTCGATGCTGCAGCTTGTCAGCTTAGCTGAGAAAAACAACATTTATTGTTAAGAGTGCATCCATAATGTGACAGTGGAAGATGTATTTTCTGTCTGGAGACACGTAGGAAAGCCGACCAGCGGACATTGAAGACTTCCAAATGTTAATGGCTCTCGTTGAACACCAAAAGAGCATCTACTGCCAAGTATAAATCAACTTCAGTTACGATGTGGTGTGTAATTACCAGGCGTGAAAAAATTCTCAGTTGTGACTGTTCAAAATGTTATCGTTTCAATGTTTACATTTGGCAGCGTTTTTTTTTCTGTTATTGCTTTTACCAACCCATGAAGGTCTTTAAATGCTGACTGTTATTTATTCAGTGACGTTCTATTGTGATATTCTACTCATGTTGGATCTTGTTCCCGCGATTATCATCTTGATTATATTTGTTGATAGTATTTCCTTAAAAAAAGACATTTATTGATGATAATTCTTGATGGTTTTAGCAGTTTCTGATGTCTTTGAGTATTTTCTTTAAGGAAACATGTTTCCATTTTACTATATAAATGAAATATGAAATGTTCTACGATCGTGTTTTTCTTCTTCTTCTTCTTCTTTGAACAGAGTGAAAGTTGTATGATAAAGGGTAGAATGTCAGACGGGCCTATGTGCCCAATTCTTAACCCTTTGGAAATAAAGATCAACCAGTCAATCTTCTTCTTCTTCTTCTTCGGCCTCGCTGGAACTGTGGTGTTCTTTACAGCCGATGCGGTGAAGTTGTTGAAGCACAGCATGGTGCTGGATTGTGAGCGGTCTATGACGGCTTTTTAAAAAAATCATATCCTGAGTGACGTTGATATGCACAGCTTCTTTGGCAAACTCAGCTGCCACGGTGACTGTGGCAATCCCTACCCGGATAGACAGGATTGGGTTTGTTACTTGGAGTACCAGCCGAGAGGAGAGACAGGGTCTTGGCAGGCTCTGATTCGCCAGTTCTGACGCTAGAATGTCTGCTATGATTCGCCAGCCCTGATGCTAGAATGTCAGTTATGATTCGCCAGCCCTGATGATAGAATGTCAGTTATGATTCGCCAGCCCTGATGCTAGAATGTCAGTTATGATTCGCCAGCCCTGATGATAGAATGTCAGTTATGATTCGCCAGCCCTGATGCTAGAATGTCAGTTATGATTCGCCAGCCCTGATGCTAGAATGTCAGTTATGATTCGCCAGCCCTGATGCTAGAATGTCTGCTATGATTCGCCAGCCATGATGCTAGAATGTCAGTTATGATTCGCCAGCCCTGATGATAGAATGTCAGTTATGATTCGCCAGCCCTGATGATAGAATGTCAGTTATGATTCGCCAGCCCTGATGCTAGAATGTCAGTTATGATTCGCCAGCCCTTTTGGTACAATGTCAGCTAAGGGTTGCTGATTACCAAGTCGGAGATCACCTTAACCCCCTTCGACCCCCCCCCCCCGCGCAGCCTTTCCCCATCCCCCTCCCAAACACCCACCCCACCCCCCACCCCCACTCCAGGTCATGTGTTTAAAATTTACTTCTAATTTTTACTTACTGATATTTTCCAACATTACCTTTTTTCCTTACTGGTTTAGTTTACCTGTTTACATTTTCCAATTGCTCAGAGAGTAGCAGCAGGGACAGAAAACTGTCAGATTTTTCCCATTATCACAGCACATATTTTGATACACATCGCCATACTTTATCATCATCATCATCATCATCATCATCATCATCATCATCCACTCCCTTGAGAGCATAGGCCACGGATAAAGGCTCTCCAGTCATCCCTGTTCTTGGAATTGTTTTCTGCTTCCTTCCCTTGTCTCTGAGCACTGTCATAGTTTCTCTTCTCCAAGTAAGTCTAGGTCTTCCTCGTTTTTCTATTTGGCCATACTTTATAGGATGTACTAAATGTACAGCACGCGTTCGGTGTGTCAGTAAGCTATAAGGCTGCACTGACCGTGGCGAAACTTTGAGAAACGGAGACCGAGGAAGTCTGTGTAATTTGTTTTGTTTCCACAGAGCACTTTCATCAAAATAAGAAAACAAATGAAATGAACACCATCTCCTTCGCGACACTTGAAGGACTTTAACATTCTGGAGACAAGCCTCGTGGCTCTCTCACTGACATAAATAGCTTCGTTTCCAAGCTCCTGTTATGGTTTGTAACCGGAAATGAAACTAGGCTGACCTATTTTCTGGGACCCGTCAAACGACTTGGAGCGAGGTTTCTGTGATCGGAAATCTTGGGTGAATCCTATTTCCACTATTGAAGATGGGGTACTAATTTTGGAATTCACTACTTCGGGTGTTCTCCGATCTTCTCTGTTTTTTTAGGACAGGATAAGTGGACTGATGGCTGCCCGTAAAACTGATTGTAGTTGAGGTAGTCGAAGCTACATGAAGCAGTAAAGAAAAAAGAAAAAAAAATAGAAAGAAAAGGAGGTGAGAGTAAAGAAAATTAGAAATTGAAGATAATAAGAACAACAATGAAAAATTTACGAAAAACAGCAGCCCAAGATTTCGACAAAAGTGCCCTTATCAAGGACACAGAAGACAAAACAAACATATTCACAACCCCCCCCCCCCCCCCAAAAAAAAAACAAAAAACTTTTGAGTTCCGCTCTGGCTGAAGATTGGACACGACTGCGCCCACAGACAAAGCCCATTCTGTTTAGTATGCGGTTGTTTTTGTTTTTGTTTTTGTTTAAGACATTGCTGTCTTTCTTTAAACAGCAAATACGAAAATGAAAACCAATGATTTAAAAAAATTTTTTTTCAGAGATATAGTCACAGATTATTTCATTTACATTTAGTAATCTAACATCTTAAAGTATGCAAGGCAATGAAAAGCGAAAGAGAAAGTGTGTCGATGAGTGTATTTATGAGAGACAGAGAAGGAGAGAGAGAAAGAGAGGGAGAGAGAGAGGGAAGGAAGGAGGGTGGGAGCACATCCACATTTGTAAACATTCACTGTCCAATGGTAAGAAAGTTATGTCACTTCTTTCACTTCAGCACCGTTACAAAGTCCAATGTCTCATCCACAAACATCATGGCGGGCATTCAGCATTTGCCTGGGGTCCACATACGGTGGTAGTTATATACCTCTATTATATACAGTCACTGAAATCTTATTTTCAGATCTGTAGCTTTTCTTTCATACCAAATAATATTAGTCCTTTGAGATACTTTTATTCCTGTTCTTTTTTCTTTGTGAATCATAAAGAAGAAGACCGCCTTCAGCAGTGATTGATTGATTGATTGTCCCAGAATGTAACGTCATTGCAGTCAGGACATTCCCATGCCTGCTCTGCTGCCTATTCTAATAACCATTGTAAACTCTACGTATTGGCTGTCCGTGCTCCCGTCCACAGAGAATGCTAATCATTCTTTGCCCTGCCTCACTCCCAATTTTCTTCATTCTGCGGATATAGAGGTTACTCTCTTTATCCACACCAAATTAGTTTAAAAAGGTCTTCAGTAAGTTTGTCTAGTCCAGTCCCAAAAGACTATGTGTTATATAATCTTTCCTGCTAGCCAGTAAGTCTTTTCATTTGACAGTGAGAAAAAAATGGCATTACAGAACTTGTGAGAGATAAAGAGAATTGATGACTGCGATAAAACTGGTTCTAGTAATAAAAGTAGATAGAGGTGTATGGTTCAGTTTAAAAAAAAAAAAAAGATAGAAAGAGTGAGGAAAGTTGGCAGGATCAGGAATGGCAGAATGTAAGATGAGCGGTAAAAATGAAGAAGGCGAAACAGTCCAATATTTCGGCAAAGACCTTTTTCAAGGATCACACACAAAATCAACAGAACAGATAAAAACACAAAACAAAAAACACGTAGCATAAGTAAAACTGGCGTAAAATACTAAGTGTTTTATTCATCAGTTTTTCATGTTTTTATCTGTTGTGTTGTTTCTGTATGTGATCATGAGGGCCTCATCAAAATGGACAACTCGGACATGCATAAATCCATCAAGCAACAACCTTGGTGAACAAATGCAAGGCAACTTCCTCCAAAATACGTGTCCTATACGACTCAATGCATTACGTGTAGCCAAGGGCAGCGGTTGCAAATCCCAGCTAAAATGCTGGATCACGGGCTACACAGAATTAACACAACATTGGAGTCATCTCCCTAAAAACACTGAAGGAAATCCTGATGTCAAAGGCCGAACATCGCATGGGCATGCCCCGGGTGTAGTTAATCCGCTCGCCAGGACCAGCAACAGAGCTAGCCGCCCCCCCCCCCCTTTATTTTCCCCACAGTTACAGTTACTGCGAGTGATCCTTGTAAAGGGCTTTGGCTGAAATATTGGATTACTGTATGTTCTTCATTTTTAACTGGCCATCTTACTTTCTGCCATTCTTCCTGCTCACACTTTTCATCATTTTTGTAAAACTGCACAAAAACACCCCAGTCCACCTTTATACAGAACTTGAGTTAACCTGCATGCTTACGATTTGAAAAGGGTATTAAACAGGCTGTTGAGCTTGAGGAATTTTGGTGCTGTATTTATCATAATAACTTCAGATGGGAAATGCAGAACAGAAATTAGGAACAGAATAGGCCAAGCAAAGGCTGCATTTCAGAGAATGAGAAACATATTAGCTAACACATCCTTATCAATGAATGTTAGAAAACGAGTCCTAAAATGCTATATTGAACCTATCTTGTTATATGGAAGTGAATCATGGACAATAGGCAAGTCTGCACAAAAATAATTGGAAGCAGCAGAAATGTGGTTTATTAGAAGAATGTTGCGAATCCCCTGGACAGCAAAAATAACTAATGAAGAATGTATGAGAAGAGCTGGAGAGACAAAAAACCTTGTCAAAAAGATAAGAGAGAGACAATGTACTTTCATAGGACATGCAATGAGAAAAGGGGGCACTGAAAATATTATAACAACAGGAAAAATGGAAGGAAGAAGATCAAGAGGAAGACCAAGAGAACTGATACTAGACAGTCTTACGGGATGGTGTGAGAGGAAATCACCAACTGAGCTGATGGCATGCATGAAGGATCGTGTACTCTGGAGAAGCATAATAGCCAACGCCAGTCGGCATGGTACCTGATGATGATGATGATGATGATTTATCATGAACGCTCAGAAAATAAAAAGAACTTGTCACTTGAGTTACAGATCAAAAACTACTTATTACCACTAGGAAAAGACAATAAAATTTTAAAAAAAAGCTTTCAGTACGTCCTGAGAAGGCAAGAATTATCGGGGATTCTGAAACGGCTTTTTTTAAGGTGGGGTAAAATTGTTTTCTTACCCCCTTCTCTTATTGATTAACCAATCTGTTTTCACTCACTGTGGGCCCCCCCCCCCCTTTGTAAACGGGAGAAGCCGCTCTGGTCCTTGGAGCGGTACATCGGCCACACTTCCTTCTCAGTGACCCTACTAACGTTCATCGGAAAATTGAAGATAGAAAGGAATAAGAGGGAAGAGAAAAAAGGAATATGAGAGAATAGATGAGAAAAAGGAATAAGAGGGAAGAGAAGAAGCAATAAGAGGGAAGAGGCGATCATAAGGATAAGAGGGAAGAGAAAAAGAAATAAGAGGGAAGAGGTGAGAAAAAGGAATAAGAGGGAAGAGGTGAGGAAAAGGAATGAAAGGGAAGAGGCGAGAAAGGAATAAGTGAGACTAGACGAGAAAAAGGAATAATAGGGAAGAGGCGAGAAAAAGGAATAAGAAGGAAGAGGCTAGAAAATATCTTAAAACGAACTGACCAAACGTCACGTAAAAAGCGAGACAAATGATCAGATTAGAAATATCAAATAATTAGATTTATTTCGTAGGAGATAGGATCTGATTGTAAACAACAAGCATTAGGATGTGGTTATAAGCAACAAGCATTAGGATGTGGTTGTAAGCAACAAGCATTAGGATGTGGTTGTAAGCAACAAGCATTAGGATGTGGTTGTAAGCAACAAGCATTAGGATTTGAATGTAAATAACATGTATTAAGATTTGATTGTAAACAACAAGCATTAGGTCTTGATTGTAAATAACGTGCATTAGGATCAGATTGTAAATAACAAGGACTGAGATTTGATTGTAAACAACAAGCATTAGAATTTGATTGTAAATAACGTGCATTAGGATCTGATTGTAAATAACAAGGACTGAGATTTGTATGTAAACAATAAGCATTAGGATTTGACTGTAAACAACAAGCATTAGGTTTTGATTGTAAATAACATATATTAGGATTTGACTGTAAATAACAAGCATTAGGTTGTGATTGTAAATAACGTGCAGTTAGGATCTGATTGTAAACAACAAGCATTAGGTTTTGATTGTAAATAACGTGCAGTTAGGATCTGATTGTAATTAACAAGCACCGAACAGAAGAAATGCAGTACTATCATCTCCTGTCTGCACAGTGCAAGCAGAGTACTTGAGGTTGCTCAGTAGATGCACATATAACACTTCTGTACGCCACATATTCTCATCCTGGAAAGAAATAATGAAGGCTGCTGTTCTGTTGAAGCCAAACAGGGCGTCCTCCAAGACTGAGGCAGAACAATACTTGACACCCTAAATACCACACTCACTGAAGCAGGTATAATCTTGTTCCCAAAATGGGCAGTATAATCACACCCCCCCCATCCCCACCCCTAGGGTATACTGAGAAGATCATGATAGTGGCGAAGGAAATGGAAGGGGCCCGAGGGAGTGGATTGGGGGGGGGGAGGAAGGGGGGTCAGGAGAAGATGAATGAAAAATAAATTTGGAGATGCCGTGAATGTGGTTTGGAAGACAAAGGGGCCACAGCTTGAAAACCGCTGCTCCATGCAATGAGATGCTCCCCCCCCCCCTCACCCCCATCCCCCCTCCGATTGGCTTCCAAGAGGGTACCAATCTCCAAAGGACATCCTACGTGGATTCACATTCGTCACTTATGTCCATAAACCATGTTCTCTTCATGACAGCTTAACAACACTTTCAGATCCCAAGACTAGAACTCTTCATTGTAAAACTACGTCACATTTCATTATTTACGAACTGCACGAAAATGTGACAGTTAAACTGCATCAAATTCTGTTTTATTTTGACTTCTTCTCCCGCGACGCAGAAAGAAAAAAAAAGGACTTACCAATTTTTCGAGTCCTTAACTTAATGCAAATGGAACAAGACCGGGACCAGTTCCATCACTTTGAAAAAAAAAATGAAAAGAAAAAAACAAAAATTGGTCGGAGTTGTCTTTCCTTGGCTTCACGAGGGCGCTATCCCCGGCTTAACATTCTTCGCTTTCTTCACACATTAACGGGAATCCCTAGCGACAGGTCGCAGGACACGCCGATGATGTTCCAACGCTAATGTGAATAGCTGTGACAGAAACGGTGTGGAAGGAGGATTCTGTAGAAGAATTTACCAGTGGATTCTTATGATAAGATGTTGAGAAGTAGGGTCTTATGATAAGATGTTGAGAAGTAGGGTCTTATGATAAGATGTTGAGAAGTAGGGTGCTACGATAAGATGGTGAGAAGTAGGGTGCTATGATAAGATGTTGAGAAGTAAGGTGCTATGATAAGATGTTGAGAAGTAGGGTCTTATGATAAGATGTTGAGAAGTAGGGTCTTATGATAAGATGTTGAGAAGTAGGGTGCTACGATAAGATGGTGAGAAGTAGGGTGCTATGATAAGATGTTGAGAAGTAGGGTCTTATGATAAGATGTTGAGAAGTAGGGTCTTATGATAAGATGTTGAGAAGTAGGGTCTTATGATAAGATGTTGAGAAGTAGGGTCTTATGATAAGATGTTGAGAAGTAAGGTGCTACGATAATATGTTGAGAAGCAGGATGCTACGATAAGATGTTGAGAAGTAGGGTGCTACGATAAGATGTTGAGAAGTAGGGTCTTATGATAAGATGTTGAGAAGTAGACTATCCGTTAGTTTAATGTGCAAAACTTGCAAGACTAAGCCAAGTAAAACAAACGGTATAACACACACAGCCGCCATGTTTTTTCAAACGAAAAACGATAGGCCAGTTAGCATTGTACTTACAAATATGAATATCCAGGAAACAAGACTCCATCTTTGTAATCGAACAGTAATAAACTGGATACCTGACACATTTCTGTTAGGGAAACAGCCCCTGAAAACGGCTAGAATATGCAGGTGCAGAACGTGGCACATCAGAGTGCGCATGGCTCTAAGTCCACGGAGATAAAACAAGAGCGTCACGTTAAATTATTCATCATCATCATCATCATCATGAGGTGCCGTGCCGACCGGCGTTGGCTATTATATTTCTCCATGTTACCCGATCCTTCATGCACGCCATCAGTTCAGTTGGTGATCTCATCTCACGCCATCTTGTCAGACTGTCCAGTATCATTTCTCTCGGCCTTCACCTTGCTCTTCTTTGTAGATGTAGCAACTTTACTGTCATTCTCTTCAAAGTCATGTGTATACTCTTGTGGCCAGTGGTAGAAAGATGGGACGAAAAAAAAAAGGTGAGAAAGTTTGTCATTTTCACCTCTTTCTCTGTCTCTTTCCCTCTTACTATTTCTTTCTTTCTTTCTCTTATCGTTGTCCAACCTAGACTATATGCTGCTAGTGATAACAGCAGCGAGACTGATTGTAACAGGGAAGCCTTAGAATATACTCTATGTCAATAGTCCAAGACTAACAAGAACAACGACGTAAGAGATGTGAGCAAATGAATAACGTTTCTGTGTCTGTGGGAGCACATCTCAGGGAGTTATTATGAATATCCAGGAAACGGTAGAGGAGCGTAGATGAGGGAAAGGACACTCGGAGAGCCGGAACTATGAAAGGTCGTTGGAGGTATTTGGTTGAGGGAGGATTTACTAGCCTCGTTTGATTCGATTGAGTAAGAATCTATCTATCTATCTATCTATCTATCTATCTATCTATCTATCTATCTATCTATCTATCTATCTATCTATCTGTCTATCTGTCTGTCTGTCTGTCTGTCTGTCTGTCTGTCTGTTTTCCATCCATCCATCCATCCATCCATCCATCTATCTATCTATCTATCTATCTATCTATCTATCTATCTATCTATCTATCTATCTATCTATCTATCTATCTATCTATCTATCTATCTATCTATCTTGTTGTTGTCTGTCTGTCCGTCCGTCTGTCTGTCTGTCATTGAACATGTAGAAGAAACAGAGAATGACTCGCATGTATATCTCGCATATAAAGGATCAAAAGAAAAAAAAAAAAGAAGATTTGTCATAGAAACAGAAAACAAACCAATGACATGAGATCGATGACACAGTTAACAATGTAAATGTTGTGAATTAGTGGACCCACGATGGAAGATCTTACATTTTAACCTCCAGTCTCGTTTCCAAATTTAATACAAAGCACTGTAGAGAAGAAGCATGGGGAATACTTGTTTTCTAAAAATGCGTAACAAGTGTAATGAGACAGAGGAAAAGCGTGTAAGAGGATGAAGAGTTTATTTTTACGGCTGAGTTATGTTAGGATTATATCACGGGTGGATTGTTGCTTACATACTAGAACAGCGACTCTCGGCTCTTATCAGACCTCTGACACTCTTCTCATCCCCTTATATTTCCTTGTTGTTTGACATTTAAAGAAGAATTGGAAACTGCAATTTTGAACATTTAAAGGTCTGAGGTCTTTGTGATGTACATGAAATAAAGATATTTTTTTTTTCTTTAACTTCTGAACTTGCTACGCGGGTGGGCCGCAGGATGGGAACCGACAGAGAACAGTAATTAGAGGATAATGTGTATCCTCAGAGGATGGGAACCGGCAGAGAACAGTAATTAGAGGATAATGTGTATCCTCAGAGGATGGGAACGGACAGAGAACAGTAATTATAGGATAATGTGTATCCTCAGAGGATGGGAACCGGCAGAGAACAGTAATTAGAGGATAATATGTATCCTCAGAGGATGGGAAGAAAGAACAGCAATAAGGGAATAATATGTATCCTCAAAAGATAGGAAGAAAGAGCAGTAATAAGGGAATAATATGTATCCTCACAGGATGGGAAGAAAAAAAAACAGTAACAAGGGAATAATATGTATCCTCACATGATGGGAAGAAAGAACAGTAATAATTGATTAATATGTATCCTCAAAGGATAAGAACCAATAGAGAACAGTAATAAGGGAATAATATGTATCCCAACGGAATAGGAACCTATAGATAACAATAATAAGGGAATAATATGTATACTTACAAGATGGGAACTGACTGAGGGCAGCAATAATGGAATAATATGTATCCGCAGAAGGATGGAAACCGATGTGGGAGAGTAATAATGGAATAATATCAACCCCTACAAGATGGGAACCGATGTGGGAGAGTAATAATGGAATAATATCAACCCCCACAAGATGGGAGCCGATGGAATAAAGGAATAATTTTCAGCAGATGAACATCATAGAGAGTTAGTGAAACTGAATCTGCAAGGGTGGAACCACCAGAAGAGGATAAAGATTACAGCATGCACTTTGAGAATTTATGATCTCCCCGTGAATATGGAGTAGTACATTCAATAGGTGAACTGTTTTCTAATGCAAGTGTTACTCATTGGAGACTCCATCTTCGTAATCGAACAGTAATAACCTGGATACCTGACATATTTCTGTTAGGGAAACAGCCTCTAAAAACGGCTAGAATATGCAGGTGCAGAACGTGGCACACCAGGATGCATTTGGCTGTCTAAGTCCACGGAGATAAAACAAGAACGTCACGTTAAATCCGTCATTATCATCATCATCATCATCATCATGAGGTGCCGTGCCGATCGGCGTTGGCTATTATGTTTCTCCATAGTACCTGACCCTTCTTGCACCCGATCAGTTCAGTTGATCTCATCCTACACCATCTCTTCAGACTGTCCAGTATCATTTCTCTCGGCCTTCCCTTGGCTCTTATTCCCTCCGTTTTTCCTGTTGTTACAATATTTTCAATGTCCCTTCTTCCCATTGCATGCCCCATGAACTTACATTGTCTTGCCAAGGGTTTTTTTGTGTGTCTCTTCACCTCTTCTCCTACATTCTTTACTAGTAATTTTTACTGTCCAGGGAATTCGCAACATTCTTCTGATAAACCGCATTTCTACTTCTTCAATGATCTTTCTGCAGGACTGTCTGTTTTCCATGAATCACTTCTATATAATAAGATAGGTTCAGTGTAGCACTTTAGGGCCGGTTTTCTAACATTCATTGATAAAGACGCGTTGCATAGTGTTTCTCATTCCCTGAAATGCAGTTTTTTTTATTGGCCTGTTCTGTTCCTAATTTCTGTTCTTTACTTCTCATCCAAAATTATGCTGCTCCAAAGTATTTGAATTTATGCACCTGATTTAAAATAATTAAATTCATTCCGATGAATATGGCGTCTGTGATATTTGTAAAATTTAACATACACACACACCCACAAACACACATAAACATGGTTCTCTCAAGTACATATCATCCATAGTGTTTAAATTTTCAAAAACATCCATGTTTCACATTTTGGTTTTTTTTTAGGGAGAACAGAAATCTATGTTCTTGCGTCTTATCTCGTACGTGTTTCCCGTACATCTGTTTGTTGACGTAATACGGTATTTGGTCAAACCGGGCTTTAAATCTTGATTATTTCAAGAGAAAACTTCCTGTTTCGTTATGTTGATTTTACTGTACGTCCTACCCTGCGGTGCGTTGAGTTCATCTGTTGCACTATCACGTCTGTTGGAGTGATGTTTGTCCCGAGACCTCTACTCCACGGATTTACAAGCCTGGGAGCATGTTACAGAGATTCGGAAATGGTAAAGCCTGTTTATGTTCGGCTTGTGTTCCTTCTTGGAGGGCATGGCTTAGCTAATTATCAGAGTAAGGATTGAAAGTTTCGATAAGTAGACAGAGGAAAGTATCTTACAAGACTAAAGCGCTGGGGACTCAGTGATGAGAGTATTGGCTGTACGGCTTGTGTGCTTGATATCAAATGTGTTTTGCTGGAAGCAGTATTTATTTTTGGATAATAGAATCGGATTTAAATGATGCTAAAGAGCGGAAAGATTAAAAGCTCCGTTACGTTTTTTTTTTTTTTTAATGTCAGAGGTCATGAACTTACATCAGTTTGGAATTGAAAAGTACCTGGGTGCAAAGGGAGGTTATTTATTATTAAATTACAGGTGAAATGCCAGTGGTTTTTTTTTTCTCACTCAGTCAGGTGTTTGTACCTATTTTAAGGTTGGGATAAGCGCCACGTAATTGAAGCGTACAGGTGATAACAGTGTTCGAGTCCATGTTTTCCCACAATGTTAAATAACGTTTATGCATATTAGGTGTGTTCTTTGACATATTCACAGAGAAAATACAGCGTTGGCGGCCGTCATTTTCTTGATCTACCTGTATCATACCTGGTAACCTTTCCTACCCTCGTTTCTAGGATGATCCACACCTTGGTTTACAGGGATGGGGTCGGAACATTGACCTTCGACATGAAAAGCTACTCGGACGCCCTCTCGACAGCTTTTTTATGAAGTCTCTCCAAATATTTTACATGTTAAAGCCAGATCCAGCACTAAATAAAATATAATTATCTCATGTAGAATATAACAAATATACTTATCTTCTTAAACAAAATCCGCGGCAGTCTCTTTGAATCCTTGTCCTTCTAAAAAGCGTATTTTTAATGTGTAAAAGGCCTCGATTAATGGACTGTTATGATATTTTACAGAATTAGAAAAATATTTTGGCCAAACACCATAAGAAATAACATCTTATTAGCAGAAATGCAGATGAAACCACTGACAACAATTATTGAGGAAAGACGCTGGCGATGGTTGGGACATGTGCTCCGAATGACTGACAACTAACTACCAAAAATAGCACTAAGATGGACACCACAGGGGAGCAGAAGTAAGGGTAGACCAAAAGAGACATGGAGAAGAACAACAGAAAGGATGTTGAGCAATAGAGGGCTCACCTGGGCAAGAGCAGAAAAAAAGGCGAAAGACAGGCATTTGTGGAAAACCCTTGCGGAAGCCCAATGTGCCCTGGGCACTTAAGGTTCAGAGAGAGAGAGAGAGAGAGAGAGAGAGAGAGAGAGGATGATATTTTACGTACGTATTTGATAAGGGAGTATTCTGGTCAAAGTTAAGAGAGACAGACATGACACCGCTATCAGCAGAGATTGAAAGGAGAAGGTGGCACTGGATTGGTCACATTATCAGAATGATAGACGGGTCTTTAGCACGAACAGCTTTGATGTGGACTCCACAGGGTAAAAGAAGCATGGGACGACCCGAAGAGACATGGAGACGTTCAGCAGAGAGAATGCTGGTAAACTAGGTCTGGCATGGGACAAAGCCAAGAAAGATAGTGAAGGACAGACAGAAATGGGAAATCTATTGCTACCAGGAGCCCCGCGTGACGTGGGTATTGAAGGGAGAGAGAGAGAGAGAGAGAGAGAGGAGAAAGAGAGGGAGAGAGAGAGGGGGAGAGAGAGAGGGAGAGATTGATTGATCTTTATTTCAAAAGGGTTAAGAATTGGGCACGCAGGCCCGTCTGACATTCTGCCCTTTATCATACATCTTTCACTCTGTTCCAGACATTCTACAAATATGCTGTTCATATAACAAACATAACTAACATTGAAGCTGAGAGACATAAAATAAAATATAACATTTACGTTTCGCTCTTAAACATTCACTCAGTACAGAAGTAACTACATACATTATAAATGACTATCTACTAAACAAAATTTTCGGGACTATTCAGAAAACAATTAATTGTATTCGGTGTCTGTAAGAGCAGCTTAAGATAACTTAAACTGAAGAGAGAGAGAGGGAGAGAGAGAGAGGGAGAGAGAGAGGGGGAGAGAGAGAGAGAGAGATGGTTGTAGAAAACTCAGTAACGCGATATGTACATGAAGGAGATAAAATGTTAAACATAATAATTTGATAAACTGTATTCCATATAACCAAATGATGCAAGCAATTCTGGCGTGGATACGTTCCAGGCAAAATAAATTTTTAAAAAGTTGTAGCAGAAAAAAGCATAGTTTACCAGCGATCGCATGAAGATGATGATATTGTACATCCGAGATCCCAGCATTATTTATCGCGGCCTACCATCTCTTTATCCTTCCCCATTTGTCCTCTCCTGTCTGGGCTCATAAATTAAAAACCTTTACTCTTCGAACATTCCACATATCACAATATGACGCGGACCCTTACATAACATAATTTAGACTACGCGGACCCTTACATAACATAATTTAGACTACCCGGAACCTTACATAACATAATTTAGACTACGCGGAACCTTACATAGCATAATTTAGACTACGCGGACCCTCACATCCGAGGGGTGATTGATAAGTTCTCGGTATAAGGTACAACGGATTATTCGTGAACACCTTTTTGGAGTTATTTCTCAACATAATCCCCTTGCAAGTTTTTGCAATTAGTCCAGCGATCCTGGAGCATACGGATCCCTTCTTTGTAAAAGTCAGCATCTTGCACCAGTAGAAAGTGGTCTACAGCATGAATGATGTCATCATCTGAATCAAATTTGTGACCACTCAGTTCCTTTTTGAGTTTGTTAAATAGGTAATAGTCCGAAGGGGCCAAATCTTGGGAATAAGGAGGATGTTCAAGAAGTTGGAAGCCGCATTCATGAGTGACAGCCATTGCCACCACTGACTTGTGGACTGAAGCATTGTCTTGCTGAAAGATGACTCCTCTCGTCAATTTCCCTCAACGCTTTTCCTTCAGTTTGACCCACAGTTGCTTCACAAGATTAGCGTAATAGGTCCCCGTGACCTTTCTGCCCTTTTGAAGATAGTCTGCCAATAGCACACCTTCTGAATCCCAAAAGATGGAAGCCATCACTTTTCCTGCATACAATACTACCATTCCTATCTTTGGAGACTGACATCCATGATATTTCCACTGCTTTGTCTGTTCGTTGGTTTCTGGTTGAAAATGATGAACCCAAGTCTCATCCATAGTCACATATTGGTGAAGAAACTTTTCAGGATATGCAGAAAAATGATCAAGATTGTCTCTTGACAAGTTGGGACGCTGTCGTTGGTGATCAGCTGTAAGAAGTTTCGGGACCCATCGAGCAGAGACCTTTGCCATTTGAATATCATTGTGAATAATGGCATGAACACGTTCCTATGAGATGCCCAACTTATTAGCAATGTACCGCTCAGTTAGTCGTCGATCCTCCATTATCATGTCATAGATTCTACCGGTGGTTTCATCTGTGGTTACCGTTCTTGGTCTTCCTGGACGGGGATCATCTTCCAGACTCTCCCTTCCATGTTTGAATTGAGCTGCCCATTTTTTCACTGTGCTGAAGAAGGGGTACTCTTCCCTAGAGTCTCTATCATATCCTCATGAATCTCCTTCGATGATAAGCCCTTGGTGCAGAGGTAGCGAATGACTGCTCAGTGAGAAATTTTATCCATTTTCTCAATTTCTGCCACCCTTTACCACTTCAGTAGCCTGTGAAAAAAAATTGGTTGCAGTTAATTTCTTGAAACTTGGTGTTTTATCTTTCATTAACCTGATCTACGAACGCACCTAATATCAACTGTGGGTTTCAAGTATTTGTACCTTATGCCGAGATCTTATCAATCACGCCTGGTAACAGAATATCAACTAGGCGGACCCTTACATGGCGCAATATAGACTACGTGGACCCTTGCATAACATAATATAGACTACGTGGACCCTTACATAACATAATATAGACTACGCGGAGCCTTACATAACACAGAATACTCTACACTGACCCTTTTAAGAGACTTCACAAATCTCAACTCAGGAATCGATATTATCTATCGTATTCAAACAAAACCGAACAATTCAGCATGCTGGCTTTGTATCTATGGCTAAACTCTGCGGTTAAATGTGAAGAGAAAAGAAATGATAGCAAAAGAAGTGTGAGATAAACATCAGATTATGTCAAGTTCTGTTTAAATCCCATTTCCAGCTCTTTACATACACCAGAAAAGATGACAGTTTCTACTCTTGCACTTGTGTATCGATATCTAGGATGTTTATGTTTGTTGAGACTCGGCTGTCCTTACAGGTGAAGTATGGAAGGCTGGAAAAAAATATACGCTAATTCCAAGAAATTCTCATTTTTTCCTTTTAGCGTTAACTTAATCTTGTTTAATCCATCTCCAACTTGTAAACTGTTTGTCATCTATCTATCTGTTTGTCTGTCTGTCTATCTGTCTCTCTGTCTGTCCGTCTGTCCATCGGCTTTCTGTCTGTCTGTCCGTCCATCCGCTTTCTGTCTGTCTGTCTATCACCAACATGTGTATCATTCACTGTGTCACTTACCTTACTCTCTGTTTACCTCTCTCCACTCAATACACTTACACTTACCTTACTCTCTGTTTGCCTATCTCGACTCAGTACACTTACACTTACCTTACTCTTTGTTTGTCAATCTCCACGCAATACAATTACATTTACCTTACTTTTTGTTTGCCTATCTCCACTCAGTACATTTACATTTACCTTACTTTCTGTCTACCCATTTCCACTCAGTACACTTACATTTACCTTACTTTCTGTTTGCCTAAACCTACTCAGTACACTTACATTTACCTTACTTTCTGTTTGCCTAAACCTACTCAATACACTTACATTTACCTTACTTTCCTTTTGCCTATCTCCACTCAATACATTTACATAGTTACTTATATAGTAACTTTGAACATCTCGCTTTGTAAGCTAAGAGGAAAAAAAACTGTATGACAGCAGAGAGATTATAAGAATATCTGTCTAACCAATGTTTCCAATATGGTTATTTTTCCCAGTTTATAAACAAACAAAAAAATATTCCGCCCATTTTCTTCTTTGTATATCGACCCGTACCTTGTAGTCAGTAAGACAAAAAAATTTAACTTTACTTTGAGCTCTCTGTTTTCATTACACTTGTCTTAAGTCTCTATGTACATGAGAGAGGTGAAGAACGCCACTGTCTTTTCCATGTCTTCAAATGTCTTCCCTTTATTTAAGACCTTGAAGTTTTGCTGCTTGCAAACCAGACAAGTTACAGTCGTTTGCCATTTTACCTCCGCTATACGTTCTGTGAAGTAGGCATTTTGTGTGAAGAAGACGTTCTGTGTAACAGACGTTTTGTGAAGTAGATATCATGTGAAGTAGATGTTCTGTGAAAGTAGATGTTCTGTGAAGTAGACGTGTGAAGTAGACGTTCTGTGCAACAGACGTTTTGTGAAGTAGACGTTCTGTGAAGTAGACGTTCTGTGAAGTAGGCGTTCTGAAGTAGACGTTCTGTGAAGTAGGCGTTTTGTGAAGTAGACGTTTTGTGAAGTAGATGTTCTGTGAAAGTAGACGTTCTGTGAAGCAGATGTTGTATGTGAACACCATATTATGTACACAGTAAACATATGTAGAATAATGCTACCTGTATTAACATTATCTAACGCTTGGCTACTAAAATGGCCGTACTTACTTTTAGACATGAGACAAGCTTGTTGCGTGCATGAAGCTGTTACTTCATCACGTCTGGCTCGTCCGCCAAGTCGTGTTCTCTGATCCTGTTTAAAAACAACAAGAAAAAACTTTTATTATAACATTACGTGGATAATATATTCAGTCTATCCTACTCGTATTATACTGAAGTAAATCATGACCGGTAGGCAGATCCAAATAAAGATCATTTGAAGCAGTAGACCTGTGGCTTATTAGAAGAATGTTGTGAATTCCCTGGACAGCAAAGATAAATAAATTTAGGAGAAGTACTAGAGAGACCAAAGACAAAACCTTTTCGAATAATACGAGAGAGAGACAAGATTCTGCCAGAAGACATACAGTGAGAAGAGGGGGCATTGAAAATACTGTAACAGCAGGAAAAACAGAGGGAAGAAGAGCCACGGGAAGGCCGGGAGAAATGATACTGGGCAGAGGTGGTGTGAGATGAGATCACCAGCTGAACTGATGGCCTGCGCGAAGGATCAGGTACAATGGAGAAACATAGTAGCCAACGTCAGTCATCACGGCACCTGATAGTGATGTCGACATTACAGAGCGATGGACGTATATGTAATCTGACGTTATCCGAATGTACGTTATGTGAAGCAGGATTGTTTTTTTGTTACATTTTGTTATATAATTTTGTAACGAACTCTTCCACCCGTTCTTTCTCAGCGAGAGACTGTTTGGGAGGAGGTAGACGTAAGGTTGTGAACCAGTTACACCTGAATGACTCCAACATGGAAGCAGTGCTCACGTTTTTGTGAATGTTTTCAGCAGCTGAATGTAGCCAAGGGTCACGCACGAGATGATACAGAACAAAACCTGGTTATGGTTCACTTAGCTTTAATTTCATACCATTTTTTTTAAAGGCGGCTGACATCATTTGACGGGTCACCCTGATCCAGAAACTAACATCCCAAAAAATCGCGCCAGGCGTTTAAAAAATTCTAACTTTCCTGGGCAATGGAGAAGTATATCTAACGCAATTTTTTTAACGAACCGAAATCCCCCGTAACAAGAGATTAAGACCACGTTTATTCAATAAATTTGTGTTTACTGTTTTGGACAAACAAACTGATCTGTACGGGTTTCAGCCAAAGTGTTATACGGTTGATATTCTAATCGTGCCCTTTAGGTGTTTAAATTCCATTGTAAATGTGAATCTGTTAACTCTTTTCATCTCAAAGCAGCACTGGCAGTGTTGGTAGATCTTGCACTTCTATTCCAGTCATTGCTCTGAGCTATATTTAACAAAAGGTCTACATAAAATTAAAAGAAACACATGTTCAATGCATTTCATGCAGGTATATTATAGAGGAACGTTTTTCCACTTTCTTTCTGCGAAAATATATTTTAAAAAGATTTATTATGACAGAGCATGGCTGTTAATTCAGAAATCAACCCTTCTCAGCGAACACAAAAAATCCAGTGATTTTTCATTGAGTGTGCCATAGATGAAGGTATTTCTTTCTCCTTTTACTTTTCTATTCCCAACTAACGAGTCGGTTAACTTCGTTTATGTTTTTCACCTTTTCAGTGTTTTCCTTCTTAACACTCTACAGAGTTTTAGAGTTCATCTTTTTCTTAATTCTCTACAGAGTTTTAGAGTTCATCTTTTTCTTAATTCTCTACAGAATTTTAGAGTTCATCTTTTTCTTAACTCTCTACAGAATTTTAGAGTTCATCTTTTTCTTAACTCTCTACAGAATTTTAGAGTTCATATTTTTCTTAACTCTCTACAGAGTTTTAGAGTTCATCTTTTTCTTAACTCTCTACAGAATTTTAGAGTTCATCTTTTTCCTAACCCTCTCCATTAGTTTTAGGGTTAATCTTTTTCTTAACTCTTTCCATTAGTTTTAGAGTTCATCTTTTTCTTAACTCTCTCCATTAGTTTTAGAGTTCATCTTTTTCTTAACTCTAAAAGAGTTCATCTTTTTCTTAACTCTCTCCATTAGTTTTAGAGTTCATCTTTTTCTTAACTTTCTCCAGAGTCTTTTTCTTGCAGAGTGATTCTGAAGGGTGCTCTGTTTTCTTTGTACGTTTGGAGATGTCTTTTGTTCAATAGATTATACTGAAGCTGTAGTTATTGTGATGAAGTTCTGTGCTGCAGTTCATCTGACTATATTATTTTATATTACTAACCTAAAAACAATAACAGGAGATGACAAATTCACGGCTGAAATCAAGATTAGGGTCATCATCATCATCATCATCATCATCATCATCATCATCATCATCATCATGTGCCGTGCCGACTGGCGTTGGCTATTATGCTTATCCACAGTAACCGATCCTTTATGCAGGCCATCAGTTCAGTTGGTGATCTCCTCTCACACCATCACGTCAGACTGTCCAGTATCATTTCTCTTGGTCTTCCTTTTGATCTTCCTCCTTCTATTTTTCCTGTTGTTATAATATTTTCAATGTCTCCTCTTCTCATTGCATGTCCTATGAAAGTACATTGTCTCTCTCTTATCTTTTTGACAAGGTTTTTTTGTCTCTCCAGCTCTTCTCATACATTCTTCATTAGTTATTTTTGCTGTCCAGGGGATTCGCAACATTCTTCTAACAAACCACATTTCTGCTGCTTCCAATGATTTTTATGCAGACCTGCCTATTGTCCATGATTCACTTCCATGTAACAAGATAGGTTCAATATAGCATTTTAGGAAGACTAGAGTAGAAAGAGCACAAACATGTTTTGTTTGTATACAGCGTGATACTTCACATTAACACAAAAAAAAGGGAATGTATTTAAAGTTGAGAAGAAAAGAATAATAAAGTGATACTTGGAGACATTATTAGCAATATCTCTTTTGTTCTTGTCACTGTCCTTGCTGTAGCTGTTTATCTCTCCAGATGAAGATCACACAGCCCGAAATATTTATATCATGTATGTGTGCATTGTAAAATATCTCATTCTGCTGTACCGTTTCCTTTCCACGTACATTTTGATGCTTCAGCATCTCTCTATAACCGACGTTTTAGCCATTTAAAATATATCTACCCTGTTATATAAGGCAGCAGTCAAATGAAAACCAGCCGGACATAACTACGGCAAAGTATTAGATTTACCTGTCAGTAGTCCTCGCCATTGTCTACACATCTTTGCCACTGTTTGTCTACACATCTTTGCCACTGTTTGTCTACACATATCCATAACTGTTTGTCTACACATCTATGCCACTGTTTATCTACACATCTATGCCATTGTTTGTCTACACATCTTCGCCACTGTTTGTCTACACATCTTCGCCACTGTTTGTCTACACACCTCCGCCACTGTTTGTCTACACATCTTCGCCACTGTTTGTCTACACATCTTCGCCACTGTTTGTCTACATATCTTCGCCACTGTTTGTCTACACATCTCCGCCACTGTTTGTCTACACATCTCTGCCATTATTTGTCTACACATCTCTATCATTGTTTGTCTACACATCTCCGCCACTGTTTGTCTACACATCTCCGCCACTGTTTGTCTACACATCTTCGCCACTGTTTGTCTACATATCTTCGCCACTGTTTGTCTACACATCTCCGCCATTTTTTGTCTACATATCTTTGCCACTGTTTGTCTACACATCTTCGCCATTGTTTGTCTACACATCTCCGTCACTGTTTGTCTACACATCTATGCCACTGTTTCGCCAGCTGAAGGATCTTACATCTTACATTCTTCCCGTGCCGTTAAACGTCACATAGGGCTAGCATGGTAGTTCGCCAAGTTTTCCTGTTTTAGGCGAGCTTTTCGACCTCATAAAGGATTTTATGTCTACTAATTTGACCTCTCTTAACAATGTCCTCTTTAGAGTTTCATGTGGTCGACTTCTTTTTCTTTGGCCTGTTGTGTTCCACTTGATAGCTTGTTTTGCGCTTCTCTGACTGTTTCTTCTCATCACTTGACCGACATATGTCGTTCTCCTTTTCTGATCACCCATAAGACTGGTTGTTGTTGTTCGCTCATCTGCCTTATCTCTGCGTTGTTCTTGCATTCGTTACACTTTATGTCTCGTATTTTCCGTAGCCATTTGTTTTCAAAAGCGTCTAATTTCTTGTTTATTTCTTTAGTTGTTTTCTAGCTTTTGCATGCATAAATGAGAGTGGATATTACATTTGAATTGAATAGTCTTAACTCGTTTTTTTTCTGTAGTTAACTGAATGATACCGGCTTCATAAAACCAAGACTGTACCACCTTGGGCACTCATCATCTGAGCCAAATTTCTTGCCTCTCAGATGGTTTCTTCGGCGGGGTCAAAGATATAGAAATTGCAAGATGAGAGGTACGGAATTGTGAGGGTTGCTGCAGAACTTCCCAGCCATATCCATCTTGCTTCTGCTTCTCTGTACTGGCCACGTGGGGGTCTGACAGCCTCATTGGGAAGTATGACACTACTGGTCAGGGACCTGTGAACGGGTCAGTCAGGTCCTGTGTGCTCATGGAGACCGAATAAACCGGTTCTAACCAGTAGAGCCTCTGTGGTGTTATTATTATTTTTTTTTGGTCTGTTGGGGGAATCGATCGTTGGAGGGAGAGGATGTCCGACACGGCTGAAGGGTGCTCTGTTTTCTTTGTACGTTTGGAGATGTCTTTTGTTCCATAGATTATACTGAAGCTGTAGTTATTGTGATGAAGTTCTGTGCTGCAGTAAATAAGATCTGTTGTAAAGCCGTGATCTCAGTCGGGTCCCCGACTCATGTAATACGTGGTGTGTTAGTGGCAGTGAATATTACAGTATGGTAGTGCCACGCGTTTGATTTATGATTGGCGTTTAGAAAGGTCTCCACTCAAGAGGGAAACGTATGGGAGAATATAGCGTGTGTTGTGTGGATAATTTTTTTTGTAAATAAGTTGTTTTATGGTTTAACTATGACACGTTTGTGGCTGTCTTGAGAATCATGGTTTCATTGTTGTAGTTATTTTATGGTTCAACTATGACATGTTTGTGGCTGTCTTGAGAGTCATGGTTTCATTGTTGTAGTTATTTTATGGTTCAACTATGACGACATGTTTTGGCTGTCTTCAGGGTCGTGGTTTTAGTGCTGTTTTCATGTTTCTCTCTCTCTCTCTCTCTCTCTCTCTCTCTCTCTCTCTGAACATTAAGTGCCCAGGACACATGGGGCTTCCGAAAGGGTTTTCCACAAATGCCTGTCCTTCGCCTTTTTCCTGCTCTTGCCCAGGTGAGCCCTCTGTTGCTCAACATCCTTTCTGTTGTTCTTCTCCATGTCTCTTTTGGTCTACCCTTCCGTCTGTTCCCCTGTGGTGTCCATCTTAGTGCTATTTTTGGTAGTGAGTTGTCAGTCATTCGGAGCACATGTCCCAACCATCGCCAGCGTCTTTCCTCAATAATTGCTGTCAATTTCATGTTTCTATAAGAGCTGAAATGTTTTCACGAGCCGCGATTGAGTAAGTGCGGAACATTATAATGATTGATCGCTGCTTTTAACGTATGATGCTTTTGACATTGAAACATGATGATGGAACGTAGGTATATTATTGTTTTAAAAAAATGCAGACGTCGGTGTTGCCTGAAGGGAGTCTTCGGGCACAAATGTTTATGTCATCATGATGATGATAAGATTTGTTTCCATGTGAGATTTTGTTGGTGTCGCACAGATTTACATTGGCAAATCTTTGGCGAGGATGTAAATCTTGGACGTGAATATTTTCGTGTCATTAGATCTTGTATTTCCTTGAATATAGCTTGTTCATACGTTGTTTTTTTTTTCTCTTCTAGATTTTCTCTTGTCGTATTGCATTAACCCTCCTAATCTCGTAAGTGTGAGCGAGAGTGGAGTTGTCCCATGTTGTTTTGTGTATTATGAGTTAAAGAAGAAGCATGAAGAATTGTTGTCTGGTGGGATTAAACTCATCTCTGTGGTTGGCATGCCACACTTGCTCTTGGTCTTGGCTGAGTTGATTATAATGGATGTTATGGTTAATTTATGATGATTATCGTGATTAACTGGGTTAAGAATGGAGTAAAGAACTTTGAGTCATGTCACTCCGTTATTAGTTAATGAGGAGTTGATGAAGAAGAAGAGTATATAAAAGTTAAAGAAACTGGTTTATTTGTCAGTACAGTTGTACCAGAAGGGGGTGAACCGATTAGGAGAGGGTACTAATATACGAAATGTTACTTCCCTGACATAACCCTTAGTAAGAATAGATGACTGAAGCAGTCCACATACCCACCCATACTCTACCCATATTTTGTTTTACAGACCTACATCAGTTTTGTCTGATCCTGGGTCTTTATTTCTTAAATCTTTGGGCTTTTTTCCCGATCCTGGCTCATATATTTCTTATATTTGTAAGTTTTTGCCCGGTCTTGGCTCTTGTGTTTCTTAAATCTTTAGGTTTTTGCCCGATCTTGGCTCTTATATTTCTTATACTCCGATGCTGTGAAAATGTTGAGGCACAGCATGGCATCGGGGTGGGGGAGCGGAATACGGCGGATATTTTTTTCCGTCCTGGAGTGCGGCTATAAAATCCTGCCCCGTTAGCCAGACTAGGCCTCTTTACCAACGGAGAGGTGGGACAGGGTCTTGGTCAGTTATGGTTTGCTAACCCTGACGCTAGCATATCAGCTAGTGGTCGCTAACCCTGATGCTAGCATATCAGCTATGTGTCGCTAACCCTGACGCTAGCATATCAGCTATGGGTCGCTAACCTTGACGCTAGCATATCGGCTATGGGTCGCTGCATGCCTAATCGGGCAGCGTCTCTGCCGCCCTCCATGGGGTCCACGAAGATCCTTACTCTGAGAAAGCTGTAATATTAGTACAACTTAGGTGGGCGGGGGAAGGGGGAGTTAGAGAGAGAGAGAGATCATTATACTGAGATAACACGAACCTCAACAAGCTGTCCATAACGACAGATTTAACAATCACCTTCCACATTACATTTTTTGACTTCCATCTTTGATGCTTCGCTACATATTGTCCAAGAAATGTATTCAACGGCTCCAAACAGCTCTAACCCCCCACCCCCTCTCTTTTCCCACATAATTCATCTAAAAAAAAACGAGAAGGAATTAAAGCGCTACACAAACTCCCCAGAGGGATGCCCTCTCTTATTTAGAACCACGCAATTTACAAACGGAGAACCAGATCCATTTCTCCTGTCTCGTGTACATGCCTGGTGTTTGAACGACATCGCGAACATGCAAAGGCGAATTAGATTAGATTGATTGTTTGCTCTGCAATCATGCGTACAAAATGGACGTTTCCGGAACGAAAAGAGAAGGCACGTTTTTTGAGGTCAAGTGTGGACGTTGGTTTTCTCTCTTCTGTAGCTCCTCAAATGTTGCCCCCGTGCAGTCTTTAGCTGAGGTTGTGGGCGGCAGCTCTCTCTGTGTAGCTTCTTATTTCAGGTGCTTTCCTTTGATGTTTTTAATTACCGCCTATTGTTTTTTTTTTATCAATTTTTACGCTAGATTTGAATAATGTGGACGAATATTTAATTTTCTTTGTATTTTATGAAAGTTCACCAGTTTCAGGGTCAGTGTATGCCGTAAGTAGAAACTAGATCAGAAAATTGGGATACTGATCTGGACTCCTATATAACATCATTTCCTTTAGGCAGTTGTTTGGTAGACCAAATGGCAGCTGAATCTAAAGATGCCTTTTGGGTTTTCAGTCTCTGCTTTGAGTGACAGTATAACTGTGTAGTAGTGTTGAACTTTCATAAAGATACCTCAGCGTCCCGTGGCACTTTTTTTTTCTTTTGCCGTAGGGGAATGAAGTGTTAGGGCTACTACAAGCATTTGAGGTAGGGATGCCAGCACCCTTTCCTTACCGGGTTTCTTTTTATGGGGAAATCCCGGGTACCTGGAGTCTAGGTTGACTTTGGTGCCTGACGGTCAGAAAAAGAAAAACTCCGCCCGAGTGCGAAATCGAACCAGAGACCTTCTAATCGGCAGGTGAGTGCGATAACCAAATAAACACTACATTTTATTTCACAAGCACAATCCTTCATTTACACCGGGGACACGCCGGTCTAGTTGTAGCAATCGTGAAAGATTTTGCAGTTACCAACGGAGACTGGAAAGAACCGACGTATAGGCAGATTTCCTGGAGAGTTATCGTAAAAGGGTGCAGCATCATCTGAGGAGGAATCGAGGGCCAAATATGGCCAAAGAAGACAAGCCCATGGTGCTTTGCTGTTACTGTGGCCAAATGATGCAGATCCAGCGTCGGTAGAATCACCCAAGAGAATTATGCCCGCAAAGCCCACAAAACTCTGCCTTCATGAAAACTGTCTCCTTAGACGAAAAAGTATCTGTATAATATTTAACAGAACATGACACGCCCGGCTATTTGCACAGTTACTGAAATCCCTCCGACCATCTGACAGTTACTGAAATCCCTCCGACCATCTGACAGTTACTGAAATCCCTCCGACCCTCTGACAGTTACTGAAATCCCTCCGACCATCTGACAGGTCCTGAAATCCCTCCGACCATCTGACAGTTACTGAAATCCCTCCGACCCTCTGACAGTTACTGAAATCCCTCCGACCCTCTGACAGTTACTGAAATCCCTCCGACCATCTGACAGTTCCTGAAATCCCTCCGACCCTCTGACAGTTACTGAAATCCCTCCGACCATTTGACAGTTACTGAAATCCCTCCGGCCATCTGACAGTTACTGAAATCCCTCCGGCCATCTGACAGTTATTGAAATCCCTCCGGCCATCTGACAGTTATTGAAATCCCTCCAGCCATCTGACAGTTATTGAAATCTCTCCGGCCATCTGACAGTGTGGTACTGTTTTACAAAATGTAATAAAATATTTCTGGAATCGGAGAAGGGAGATTTAGCATATAAAATATACTGTATACTGTTTTTGTTTCGTTAAGAACAAATCCAGTTGATGTCTTGCTTCAAATTTTGCAATAAATTTTCACAACAGGTAAGCAAAACCTGGTTCGACTCTTCATAAACCTGACATGTTGGATATTTTTTCTTGAGAGCATTTCTAGCCTTGACCTTTCGACTAAAAGACGAGAGGAAAACATGTTACAAATGAATCGCATCTGTGTGCGTACTTGATATGCACAAAGATCTTCCCATCGACGTTTGAACCTGCCCCCAACTGGAAGAACTCAAGCGAGAAGGATTGCCTGGAGGTTTAATTAAGGTTGATGACGCCCATGCAGATCCTAAAAAAAATTGGTGCATGTTTGAAAAATGTGAAGTGTTTTTAAAAAAAAAATCTATCTGGCGTAAAAGAGAAAGGGGTTTGTGTGTGTGTGTGTGTGTGTGCGTGTGTGTGCACTTTTAAGCCAGTAAAAATATCGTTCTGGCATTCAGTATCCATCCTACTTTGTCTCGTTCTGACTCTTTACACAACAAAGCGTCAGAGGACATTAACAAACCTCAAAATATAACCAGAATCGGTGCTTTCAAGTCGTTGTTTTAGTAACATGAAACTAGTTTTGTCGTTAACTTCCATCGCTTGGCAATTGCGCGATCCGGATTTGTTTATGATGGAGATGAAGAAGAAGAAGAAGATGAAGAAGAAAAAGAAGAAGAAGAAGAAGAAGAAAGACAAAATAAGAAGGATGATGATGATGATGATGATGACGACGGTAATGATGATGATGGCTGCATATCATGAAGAAAGATTGTCAGAATTCTTCATACTTCCCAGTGACCTGTGTGATTCTGAGAATTCATACAATTAAGATGTTTTTCTTCACACCTTCATCTCTCTCCCTCTCTCTCTCCCCCTCTCTCTCTCTCTCTCTCTCTCTCTCAAACTCTCTCTCTCCCTCTCTTGCATTTTTCAGCGCTTGTCACTTTCGCCAGCATCTGTTTTCTCTTGACATGCCTGAGAAAGCTTTTCATTATCTCGTTTGCTTTTTGGTTTCAGTTAGCTTCTTGTTAGCTTCCGCTGTTGTTGTTAGTTTCTGCTGTTATATTAGCTTCCGATGTTGTTGTTAGCTTCTGCTGTTGTGTTAGCTTCTGCTGTTATATTAGCTTCTGCTGTTGTTGTTAGTTTCTGCTGTTATATTAGCTTCCGATGTTGTTGTTAGTTTCTGCTGTTGTGTTAGCTTCTGCTGTTATATTAGCTTCTGCTGTTGTTGTTAGCTTCTGCTGTTGTGTTAGCTTCTGCTGTTATATTAGCTTCTGCTGTTGTTGTTAGCTTCTGCTGTTATATTAGCTTCCGCTGTTGTTGTTAGTTTCTGCTGTTGTGTTAGCTTCTGCTGTTATATTAGCTTCTGCTGTTGTTGTTAGCTTCTGCTGTTATATTAGCTTCTGCTGTTGTTGTTAGTTTCTGCTGTTGTGTTAGCTTCTGCTGTTATATTAGCTTCTGCTGTTGTTGTTAGCTTCTGCTGTTATATTAGCTTCTGCTGTTATATTAGCTTCTGCTGTTATATTAGCTTCTGCTGTTATATTAGCTTCTGCTGTTATATTAGCTTCTGCTGTTATATTAGCTTCTGCTGTTATATTAGCTTCTGCTGTTATATTAGCTTCTGCTGTTGTGTTAGCTTCTGCTGTTATATTAGCTTCTGCTGTTGTTGTTAGCTTCTGCTGTTATATTAGCTTCTGCTGTTGTTGTTAGTTTCTGCTGTTGTGTTAGCTTCTGCTGTTATATTAGCTTCTGCTGTTGTTGTTAGCTTCTGCTGTTGTGTTAGCTTCTGCTGTTATATTAGCTTCTGCTGTTGTTGTTAGCTTCTGCTGTTATATTAGCTTCTGCTGTTGTTGTTAGTTTCTGCTGTTGTGTTAGCTTCTGCTGTTATATTAGCTTCCGCTGTTGTTGTTAGCTTCTGCTGTTGTGTTAGCTTCCGCTGTTATTGTTAGCTTCCGCTGTTGTGTTAGCTTCCGCTGTTATTGTTAGCTTCCGCTGTTGTGTTAGCTTCCGTTGTTGTTAGCTTCCGCTGTTGTTGTTAGCCTCCGCCGTTGTTGTTAGCTTCCGCTGTTGTTGTTAGCCTCCGCCGTTGTTGTTAGCTTCCGCTGCTGTGTTAGCTTCAGCTGTTATTGTTAGCTTCCGCTGTTGTGTTAGCTTCCGCTGTTGTTGTTAGCTTCCGCTGTTGTTGTTAGCCTCCGCTGTTGTGTTAGCTTCGGCTATTGTGTTGGCTTCCGCTGTTGTGTTAGCTTCGGCTATTGTGTTAGCTTCCGCTGTTGTGTTAGCTTCGGCTATTGTGTTAGCTTCCGCTGTTGTGTTAGCTTCGGCTATTGTGTTAGCTTCCGCTGTTGTGTTAGCCTCCGCTGTTATTGTTAGCTTTCGCTGTTGTTGTTAGCTTCCGCTGTTGTGTAACTTCACCGAGAATTTCCTTATTCGTTGTTAGGTCCGCCAGGAAATACGCTGCATGGTCAAGACCACTTGTCTAAGCGTTCCAATCTATTTCATGATTTTGTTCATTGTTTAAGCTTAAAGAAACACACATTCATCAGTGTTGACAGACCACAGCTGACCAAGACCCTGTCCACTGACACTCTCCCCCACCCCCACCCCCGGTAACAGACCCAGCTTGGGAACGGGGCACGGATCGCTATAGTTCCCGTGGCAGCCAAATACTGCACACCCTCAGCTTTTCAAATGCGCTTAAGAGGTGAAAAAAAAAATCTCAGGTGTAGCTTACTCCCAATCCGACACGATGCTATGCCTCAACACCTACACAGCAACGGCTGCAAAGAACATTTTTCTCGCAGCTCCAGAGAAATGGAACAACAATAACAACAACAACAATCTTATACATTTCCAAAACAGAACAGAGGTGATCATAGTGCAAACCAGTCAATGCACAGAAGGGGAAAAAACCCGTATTCAAATTGCAGATTTACTACCAGAAGCGTCATTTGATGTAGGAACCAGGTCTTCTGTAAAGCGCACTTATTAACTACAGTGCTAACTTTTTTTAGCATTATGAAAAAAATTAGTCTGACCGTGCAGGGGTTGGTCGATGTAAAAGTGAGTTCCTTTCTGATAAAAATATCACATCAGAGGGATATTAAGTTTTTTTTTTGTTTTCCTTGAGGATTAGACCAAGCGAGGAAGAGACATCATCATCATCATGATTTATATCCTTACCGAGTTCTGAGGATTAGACCAAGCGAGTAAGAGTCATCATTATCATCATCATCATTTATATCCTTACCGAGTTCTGAGGATTAGACCAAGCGAGTAAGAGTCATCATTATTATCATCATCATCATTTATATCCTTACCGAGTTCTGAGGATTAGACCAAGCGAGGAAGAGTCATCATTATCATCATCATCATCATCATTTACATCCTTACCGAGGATTAACTACACTAATTACCCTCTGCGTTTTGATGTTTGCTGGTATAGAAACATTCTGCTTTCGGGCCGCTTTTAAATCATATTTTGTACGTCTTTTTTTTTAATATCTCACCTCTTCGCTTTACTCATGCTCTTCATGTGTATAAATGTATGTATCTGTGCATTTGTTTACTAGTATATACACCGCTTCGACCCTGAATTTCATAGATTTATAATGTCTTTAAATTTGAGGAAGGTAATTTTTTGACTGTGATATGTCGTTGCCCTGATGTGACGTGTCCTGTCCAGAACGCTGTCCGCCTCACTGCCTCTTTACTGTGAAATGTCATTATCATGATGTGGCGTGTCCTGTCCAGAACTCTGTCTGTCTCATTGCCTCTTTACTGTGAAATGTCATTATCATGATGTGACGTGTCCTGTCCAGAACGCTGTCCGCCTCACTGCCTCCCTGAATGCAGTGCTGTCTTGAGGAGGTTGACCGGCGTCTCGCAGTGACATATTCAGATTTTCCGTGATGTCCTGAGTCCACCTGCCCCCCCCCCCTTTTTCTCTTTTGCCGGGCTATGTGTCTTCTACCATAAACCTCTCCAAACAATTAAATCTATTGATGAGGCCGAAGTATCTCAGCTATCTGACTTTGATGGTGTTTTACAGCCCAGTTTTCTACGACGCCTAATATCTCTTTATTTGTTCTTTTTTCCCCTGTGATATGCAGGAGACTATTTTCTTGTGCAAGAGCCATCTTCTGCCCAGTCTGAGAAACAGTCCCCAAGTCCCCCCAAATCTTCCAGTATTTTATATATCAATATTTAAAGAAAGCCCAGTCCTTTGTTTAATCTGAGCCTTCTGTAACAACCAGAGGACCCCCACACAAGCTGTCAAGTAGAACACAACAGGGAAAAGAAAAAAAGGTCGACCACGTGAAACTCTAAAGAGGACATTTTTAAGAGAGGCCAGGTTCATTGGGCATAACATCCCTTGATGAGGTTGAAAAACTCGCCGAAGACAGGAAATCTTGGCGAACTACCATGCTGGTGATATTCAGTTGATACATCTATGTGAAGTTTAGCGGCACGGGGAGGATGTGAGACTAGCGGCAGAATACGGGCAATTATTTATTTATTTGTTGTCAGTTGCGGGCAGATGATTAACATGAAAGAAAACAAAACAGAATTAGAAAATTTACCGGTTATACACCCGGAAGCTGTCGTTGCCATGTGGTACTAAATAAACATTGTGTGTGTGTGTTAGTGTCAGATATGACGTTTTCCTTTACAACTCATAGCACCTGATTGGCAACCTGAGTGGTTGCGTGGAAGTCTTGAGCGAATGTATGTTTGAAAAGAGTTTATGAATTGTAAGTTCGATAAATGAATATCACCAGTTTTAATGACCAGAATATGAAAGGCGTTTCCTGCGTGGAGGTTCCTTTATCTTTCCTCTGTATAAGAGACTTCAGTTCTAGTCCTATACGATCTCAGTCTGTACTGGATTCGCATGAATGAGCTTCCATGCTCTGGTTAGCACGAACGACAAATGACTGTCACAGAAACAGCAGTTCTGTCATGACCAGCACACAGCCTGTCCAAACCCGCAAGCGGTGCTGTCAGAAAACAGGCTGTTTGGAGTTAGATCGACGTGTTTGTTACTGTGCCCATCCTAGACAGATCTCGTCCTGGTGTTGAGAAGTGATAACTAGAAATAGCCAGCGGCATTGTAATGGTTGGAGCGAATCCTGTTAGAAATTAAGGTTCGTGCCTGGAGATAAGTGCACCCATTGTAGCTGCCAGTCTATCCTCTATGATAATCGCCTAGCAACATAACCACTAGAGCATGAACAGTCACGTGATTCATGTTTACAGTAGCGAGCAGCAGCATGTATTGTCCTCAGAATGATGAAGACTTAAGCCTTTCCTTCCCTTTGTCAAAGACATATTAGATATGCGTCTTGCAACAAGCGCAAATTTTAATACTGATCAGAAAAAAAGACATAATCTATTCAAGCCAGTTGATATGTTCATTCTCTTCGTAAATTTAACTTTGATCTCAGAAAGTCCAGAATTTTACAATCAGTTAAAAACTAGCAGGCATATGGGACATGTGCTCCGAATGACTGACAACTCACTACCAAAAATAGCACTAAGATGGACACCACAGGGGCACATAAGTAAGGGTAGACCAAAAGAGACATGGAGAAGAACAACAGAAAGGATGTTGAGCAATAGAGGGCTCACCTGGGGAAGAGCAGAAAAAAAGGCGAAGGACAGGCATTTGTGGAGGACCCTTGCGGAAGCCCCATGTGCCCTGGGCACTTAAGGTTCAGAGAGAGAGAGAGAGAGAGAGAGAGAGAGAGAGAGAGAGAGAGAGAGAGGCATATAAAGCTGTAAATAAGCTAAAATTATTCAGATAAGGAAAGGGTTAAGCCCAATGCCGGCGACTGGTTGGAGTTCAGGAAAGCAGAGAAATGTTTATACAAAGTCCAACAATTAAGTAATGAGACTAATTACATAAAAAGTGAAATAAACAACAGTTGAAGATATGACCTGTATTTTATTCAAAGTACACCCTTTGTGCATTGATACAGCGAGTGGCACGATCTAACAAACACTGGACGACCTCTGTAGTTCTTCTGTTGGTATGGCCCTTAAACTCGATGTTACGGCCCTTTGGATGTCATTAGTATCATCAAAGAAGCGCCATTTCAATGGTAACTTTACTTTTGGGAATAGAAAATAATGGCAGGAAGACAAATCTGGGAATAGGGTGGATGGCTGAGAACACACACTCGTTTTTGGGCCAAAAATTCCTGTACAACTACCGCCCGATGAGCCGGTGCATTATCACGAAGAAGGAAAAAAACTACCAAGTGTTGAATACTCGGGTTGGACTCGGAGAATCCTTTTGAGTAGGCGTTTCAAAATAATTAAATAAACTTTGGCAGTGATAGTCTGTCCCTCTGGAATAAATTCTTTGTGAATAACTCCTTTTCTGTCATAGAAGCACACCAAAAGTGTCTTCACTTTTGACGTTTGAAGAAGAAGTTTTTTGCCTTTTGGTGATGATGATGACTTCCACTGAGAACTTTGGCGTTAGTTGTGGGATCATAGCGGAAAATCCATGTTTCATCCTCTGCAACAACCAAATTTAAGAAATGTTTATTTCTGCGACACGTTTTGATTATATCTTTTGCGTACCCAACACGCTGATGTTTTTGGTCATCAGGCAACAAATGTGGTAGAAACCGGCAAATCAGATTTTTTTCTTGCCCAGATCTTCCACTACAATTTTACGAATGGTCTCTCAGTTAACATTAAATTCATCTGCCATCATCCTCACAGTCAAACAACGATATTCTTGTATCCGTTCTCTGATTTTTGCAATTAGTTCCTCATTATGAACAGAAATTAGGCGTCCATGTCTAGTTGCATTTGTAATCGTTTCCACATCAATTTTGAATTGTGAATACGACCTGAATATCTGTGCACGAGATAAACAATTATCCCCATAAACTTGTCGCATCAATTCAGCTGTCTCGATGGCGCTTTTTCCGAGTTGTAAACAGAATTTAATGTTAGCTTTTTGCTCCATGCTGATTACGTAACAATTAATCTATGACTAGGTCAAAAAAATGGCGGCTTGTTTGTCGTCTGCTTATCGGGCGGCGATGAAAAGTTCCCAGATCACAAATGAAGGATGCCTCTTTGGATTTCATGCCTTGCTTCATAGATGTCATTTTTGTTTCGGCCATAATAAAATCAGTCTCATTACTTAATTGTCGGACCTTGTACACCCATCACCCCACTGTTCATTTGTCCTTCAAGGCTAAAATTAAGTTTCTCTGTGACACGAATAGCTCTTGAGGATAAGTTATATTTTCAGTCAGTCTGTACAGTAATCCTGCTTTCCCACGGTGTCACCACAAAGCACAGCCTTGTATAGTTAGACCACGGAAAACATTGTGTTCTGTTGCATTACCGTACGAGGAAGTCTCGTTGTTTCATGTTTGCAACAAAAAAAATTGTAAGTGAATCCATTAGATCATAACGTTAGGGTCGAAGTCGTAATTCGCCTTTATATCCCGACTTCGCAAATAAGGCAGCTTCAAGTAATTAACAACTGTACTCTCTGCGTTAAGATTTATATACTGTACGCTTTGTGAACGATTATACACTGTACTCTTTGTGTAAGACTTATACATTACGTAAAAAAACGGAAGTTAAATAATAAAACTTAAGCTTAAAAAATGGCTTTAAAAGTAATAGCGAACAATTAAATATATAACACCTGTAGTTAACCCTCTTACTCCCCTCTTCATTCTCACCCCAACCCCACCCCTGTTTCCCCGTTTTACCACCTGTATTCCCGTTTAAGAAACTATGGAATTTCTTTATATGTTATAGGCTTACAAATAAATAATCACGATTCTAAACTAATCACTAGAAGTTTTCCTTCATTTTTCTATGCCAGCAAACCTTGCACAGTTTTATGAAAAAAAAAAACCGTAGTTCCTCTTTTTTTGTCTCCCGTCATATGCTGAATAGTTACAACTGATTATAGTAGAATTTACTAATGACCATCAGTTCCAAGACACCAGAAAAGTAGCTTCGTTTGGCAGTAGCCAACACATGAGGGAGTATGTGAGGTTGCATGGAGGCATATCAAAAAACACAAAAAAGGTTTCCAAACCAAAGAAAATCGACCTGAAGAACAAAGAAAAACCATACTCTCTACTGCACATACGGCAGTCAAATGAAGGAAATAAAAGTGAGATTTCACGAGTAATTTTGTCATGCCAAAGAGGAATTATGAAGCGAGAGAAAGAAAGAAAAAAAAACGTTTTAAGGAAAGAAAGGAAATCGTAGTTGCATCGATGTACAAGTGACATTTCTATTCATGACATCACTGACGTACCTTCAAGCTGGACGCATCACCAGCAGGACATCTTGCTTGCAACCGAGAGGCCTGCGCAAGGGCTGTTGGGGAAGCAAAGTTCCGCAGGGGACATTCAAATGACTGACTGACCTTCAATCTAGGCCTTTGCATTGTACATATTCCTAGGCGTTCCTGTGAGTACGTAGTAAATGATTGTCGGATTCTAAGGAATGATTGACTTCTAAGGAATGATTTGGCATGTGGAAAAAAATTTTGTTTGCATTAGCGATAATTTATACAATTCAGTTTAAGTAATTCGACAATATATCGGTGGAAAACATCAAAAGATGAACAAGATTGGCTAAATGCAGTATGAAAGGAAGAGGCAGAACAGACTAAAGACTCATTGAAGTCAACCTTCCATGGGGAGATGCCACGAGATGATGAGATAATGAGAGATGATGAGATAATGAGATGATGAGATAATGAGATAATGAGATGAGGAGATAATGAGATTATGACATAATGAGATGATGAGATGATGACATAATGATATAATGAGATATTGAGATAATGAGATGATGATATGATGAGATAATGAGATACTGAGATGATGAGATAATGAGATGATGAGATAACGAGATGATGCGATAATAGGATGAGGAGATACTGAGATGATGAAATAATGAGATAATGAGATGATGAGAGATGATGAGATGATGGTAATGAGCGGCAAGTTTCAGTTTGATTTTGAAATATTTCATGACGAATTTATTCCATGTAAAGTGTACCTATGTAGCTTTCTATACGGTATAGAAAGCTGCCTAAAAAAATACTGAAAATAAAAACTTTAAACCGAATGACAAGAAGAAAAGAAAAAACATGTCAGCCATCACGCCCAAGATGGAGGTACTATTGGCCAGTGGCAAATGTTTTGAAAAATTTATAAATTTATATAAATTATTATAAAAGTTATAAATTAAGAAATTAATGGTCACATTAAGCGTCGTGAGAATTTAGAGAGAACGGTGTCTTAAGAGGCTACATAATGAACAAAAAAGAAAGAGAGGAAGACCAAGGCGAAGATGGCTGCAAGACGTCGTTGATAATCTGCGAATGGATGCACCAGCAGCAGGGCATCTTGCTTACAACTGAGAGGCCTACAGGAGAGTTGTTAGGGAGGCAAAGTTCCGCAAGGGACATGCAAATGACTTGACTGACTCACTGAAGTTATAAGTGTCTTATTCCACAATGAAACAAATGATAGAATAAGCTACTTCTGTACATTTTGTTTTGGTTTGTATCACCCTGTTTGCTGATAATTCACACATCCCTGTATGAGAATGTACATGTATTTCCGCTGTAATATGTGAATGTGTGTGTGCGTGTGTGTGTGCCAAACACACATGCACCACAGTCGGTGTTGAGTGGCAGCGACGTTAAGTTCATGTATCGTTCATGTCCAAACATAAATGTGGCCGTGTCAATGTTCGTATTTAAGACAAAGGTGGCCGTGTCAATGTTCGTATTTAAGACAAAGGTGACCGTGTCAATGTTGGTATTTAACACAAAGGTGACCGTGTCAATGTTCGTATTTAAGACAAAAGTGACTTTGTCAATGTTCATATTTAAGACACAGGTGACTGTTTCACTGTTCATATTTAAGAGCAAAGATGACTTTATCAGTGTCTATATCCGGGAACAAAGATGACTTTATCAGTGTCCATATCCAAGAAAAATGGTGACTTTATCAGTGTCCATATCCAAGAACAAGGGTGGCATTATCAGTGTCCATATCCAAGAACAAGGGTGACCTTATCAGTGTCCATATCCGAGAACGAGGTGGGCTTATCAGTGTCCATATCCGAGAACAAGGGTGACTTTGTCAGTGTCCATATTCAAGAACAAGGGTGGCATTATCAGTGTCCATTTCCGAGAACAAGGGTGCCTTTATCAGTGTCCATTTCCAGGAACAAGGGTGACTGTTCCTGTGTTTTTGCACGACTATCATGGCCAATGAACTAGAGCTGCTCTAGATCATACACCACCTCCTCGTTAGAGCTCCAACAGACATGCCTGGTTAACGAGCCAGGATTGATGTGGTCTCGGTAGTGATGGAGCATACTAGCATTCTTCTTGAACTTTTTGGTTCTTCATGCACGCCATCATGACGCCCCACCCAAAAGGATACCACTTTTGCTCTCCAATGCTTTTATTGCTAGGGAGTTCCTGAACACAGTACAAGGGAGATAAAGCAACAATAACACGTCTCTCACGTCTTTCATTGTCAGCTTTAATTAATGACTTATTCCATTCCACAGGTCACTTCCCGATGAACCCCGAAATCTGCATACTTTGGGTGGCCAGCGACGTGCTCATGTGTTCAGCCTCAATCTGGCATATGTGTACAATGTCAATGGACCGATACTTCACACTCAAATACCCAATGCGATACGGACGGAATAAGACCCGTCGCATGGTGGCCGGGAAGATCCTGTTCGTTTGGGTGGTCTCCGTGGCAATATCGAGTCCCGTGTGCATTCATGGCTTTATCGATACCTCCAGCGTGTTCAGAAACGGAGAATGTGTCCCAACAGTGAAAAACTTTGTTATCTACGGGTCAATATTCGCTTTCTATATCCCTCTACTAATTATGATAGTAACGTATGTTTTGACGATCAGAATTCTCTGGAAAAACCAACAACGCATGAAGCACATCGACAGATCTGATCTAAAGCCCAGATTAGCCCAGCTGACAGCTCAATGTACTGGATTTGCTATACCGAAGCTGTTGACCAGCCTTAGAAAATCTAGAAAACCGCCATCTTCTCACGTTTCCACATCCCGGACCAAAACAGAGAAGATTTCTCTGTCTCCCGGCCTGGCCAGCGCGCTGAATAACAACAATAATAATACAAACGGCAACGTGAATGCCGTCGTTAATGAGGCGGATCTTGGAGAAGGAGGGGAGGAGTCAAGGAAGAGTCACATGGGAATGACGTACCTATCTCCTCCTTCACCTCAAACGTTCACGTCCAGATCTCCCTCCCCGGCTTCCACGCCCTTCCCTCTTAACTCCGACACAGAGGAGAGCGAGAGTGAGCCCAACTATTTCACTCTTCTCCAGGCATCCCATTCCTCCCATTCTCTCTACTCTCCAGTTAGTCACGCTACCTCGGACAAATCCCTGCACAAGCGGCTTCAGAAGAAGCAACTGTACCAACAACAGCAGCAGGAACTGCAACTACTTCGACGAGAATATCACCAACAGCGAGACTCCAGCCGCCGCGTCATCGACGACAGTGTGCCCTCGCTGCAGCAGCCTCCGAATGAAGTCAGGCCACTCTATCCTCAGCTAGACAGTACAGACTGTTCAACTTCTGCTCAAACTTCGCCGACTCCACCACCGTCGCCGTTATTTGATAGAGAACCGCTGCAGCAACAGCAGCCGCCTCTTTTATCCGGCGCAGCTCCGGTCTCTTCGTTTCCAACAACGTCTTTAAGACTTTCCAGGAATTCCTCCGTGAAAGATGTAACCCTAGGCAAAAAGCCATCAAAAATGAAACGATACTCAAAAAGATGCAAGAAAAGAAGAAACAGTCTAACCCAGCACGCCCTGCAGGCGAACCATCTCAAAGTCCCATCTCCGGGTTACTTCAAGCGTGGCCGTTCGTGCAAACAGCCAGCCGGACACTCAGTTTTGATCAGCGCCGTCTCAGACACGCTGGTTTCACATGCTGGGCGAGGCGTGACAGTGGACGGCGACCACATGCACGACATGTCCTTGTTCCACCTCAGTGACAGCAATCTCACCAAGGACTACAAGTCACTCGAGTGGGACAGAAGGTACTTTCAGGTGAGGCTAGGAATGTGTACACGCTATTGTTAGTCTCCTTATTCTTCCATGAATACATGTAGGTACTTACTCTTCCATGAATATATGTAGGTACTTAATCTTCCATGAATACACGTAGGTACTTACTCTTCCATGAATACACGTAGGTACTTACTCTTGCATGAATACACGTAGGTACTTACTCTTGCATGAATACATGTAGGTACTTACTTTTTCATGAATACATGTAGGTACTTAATCTTCCATGAATAGATGTAGGTACTTACTCTTCCATGAATACATGTAGGTACTTAATCTTCCATGAATATATGTAGGTACTTAATCTTCCATGAATATATGTAGGTACTTACTCTTCCATGAATACATGTAGGTACTTAATCTTCCATGAATACATGTAGGTACTTAATCTTCCATGAATATATGTAGGTACTTAATCTTCCATGAATATATGTAGGTACTTACCCTTCCATGAATATATGTAGGTACTTACTCTTCCATGAGTATGTGTAGGTAGACTTCAACAGAAGATAGGAACAGCTGTATTCATTACAGAGCACACACTTTATTCATACGAAAACATACATGGCGGAAAGGTAGGATAGGAAGAGGAAGTCTAAATCAGTGCTCCCAGCGTGGCACGATCGCCTCTCAGGTGGCAATTTGATCTTTGAGGCGTTGAGGTGGGGGTATGATCCAAAGAAAGGTTGGGAAACAGTGATCTCAGTTAACACTTGCGATATATAACGCGTGAAAAGACACTGCCAGAAGGGTAATAGGCACTTTAAAGCCTCTAAGCCCCTGCTGCTTTATGGGTAGGACAAAGCCCAAAGGCTAGCGGATAGACCATACACAGACCTTCAGAAGGCAACTGAGAACTATTGTCTTAAGTTTCTAGAACAGTCGTGGAGATCCATAAGAAAACCGCAGTCATCATTACTTGGACATATAATGAGAAGGCTTGAAAACATCATAACAGCAGGAAAGATAAATGGGGAGAGATGCAGAGGAAGACCATGAGAAAAAAAAAGCATGCATACTTATACGTGAAGGCATTCTCCCGTTCCGCTCCAAAAAAAAAAAAAATCACCAAATGAGCTGGTTGAAAATATCAAAGAATGAGATCTGTGGAAAATCTTGACCGTTAAAGCCTGCCGGCACGGCACCTGATGATGATGAAAGAAAAAAAAACAAAAGACAAATTGAAAAGCTTACTTATCTCTTGACTTTGGTGAACCCGTGTCACAGATGTCCTGCGGTGGCTCAGTGTATAATTATACATTTATCTTTTATATATAATCTTCTACCAGTGAACTGCTTCTTTGATAAGTGAATACAAGTCGGTTTTGTGACCATTAGCTTCATTCCTAGTTCGAGAAATGTGTGCTTGAATTCATTCATGGCTTGGGAAATGTGTGACTGGGTTATTTCATGGCTTGGGAAATGTGTGACTGGGTTATTTCATGGCTTGGGAAATGTGTGATTGGGTTCATTCATGGTATGAGAAGTGCGTGCTTCGCTTTATTCGTGGGTTGAAAAGTGTGTGCTTGGCTTATTTCATGGCTTGAGAAATGTGTGCTTGGCTTATTTCATGGCTTGAGAAATGTGTGTTTAGCTTATTTCATGGCTTGAGAAATGTGTGTTTGGATTAATTCATTGCTTGAGAAATGCATGCTTGGCTTCATTCACGCCTGAAAAAAATGTGTGCTTGGTTTAATTCATGGCTTGAGATGTTCGTGCTTGACTTCATTCATGGGTTGAAAATGTGTGCTTGGCTTAATTCATGGCTTGAGAAGTTTGTGCTTGGCTTAATTCATGGCTTAAGAAGTGTGTGCTTGGCTTCATTCGTGGCGTGAGAAATGTGTGTGTAGCTTCATTTATGGCTTGTTAAGTGTGTGCATAGCTTCATTCATGGCTTGAGAAGTGTGTAAATAGCTTCATGTATGGCTTGAGAAGTGTGTGCATAGCTTCATTCATAGCTTGAGAAATGTGTGCTTGGCTTCATTCAAAGAGCTTGGCGAAACAAACAGTGAAAAAAAAAGAATAAAAATAACAATGAAATTAAGAGTGGAGAGGAAAAAAAACAAAATTGAGGATTTGTCTAACAGGAATGTACGAAAGCTGTAAAATGAATCTGGATAATACAATTTGCATCTTTGATTTAGGCTGAAAATTTCGGGGAGAACAAAATAGAAGCAAGGGATTTTTTTTGTTCAGGATTGTAGCATAAAATTCACATAATTATAGCAAAAAATGCGATGGAAATAAATTGGACATGCGCTCTGAAAACACTCAAAAATTTTCGAAGGGCTGGAACAGTTTTGCGCTGGACAGCTGGAAGAGAGAGGAAAGAGAGCCAGATCAAAGATAAGTGGCGAAGAGCAGATGTAACGGAGGTGGACAGCGTACACACTGGTTGAGAATAATGTATTGGCTGTCAGAAGATCGTGTGAAATGGATGAGAGTTTGTTTGCTGCCGTGTAAGATGTGTCACAAAATGTATTAGATTATGACTGCTTTGCAGATCAAAGGACATGGAGTGATATCATCATTTCATTCTTGCTGTATAAATTTATGATTCTGTGATAACTTGGACAGAACTTCTTCTTCTTCTTCTTCTTCTTCTTCTTCTTCAGTTCTGGTAGTCGAATGTGGCCATGCTTCAACACCGAGCTTGGTCCTTTATATGTTTCATCAGTTCATTTAGTGACTTTCTGTTGTGCTACCATATTTGACTTCCCTTGATATCTTCCTATTTATCATATTTGACTTCCCTTGATATCTTCCTATTTATCATATTTGACTTCCCTTGATATCTTCCTATTTATCATATTTGACTTCCCTTGATATCTTCATATTTACCATATTTGACTTCCCTTGATATCTTCCTATTTATCATATTTGACTTCCCTTGATGTCTTCCTATTTACCATATTTGACTTCCCTTGATGTCTTCTTCTTTATCATATTTGACTTCCCTTGATATCTTCTTCTTTACCATATTTGACTTCCCTTGATGTCTTCCTCTTGGCCTTCCCATTTATCTTTCCTGTTGTTATGATATTTTCAATCCCTCCCCTTCTCATTATGTGTCCAGTGATTGTCGTTTTCTTATGGATTTAATTAGGTTCATTTCTACATTTGCTTTTATTAGACATTCCCTGTTATCTTAGCTGCGCATAGTACGTCTAACATTCATTAAAGAAACCGCATCTCCTTTGCCTCTGGTGATCTTTGCATCGATCTATTCAGTGTCCATGGCTCCTTTCTATAGAGCAAAGTATCCCCAGTGCAGCATTACAGTACGGTTTTTTTCTGATGTTCAGCAACAGAGACGGCTTTCACTAGATGTTTCTCAGTTGTTTGAAAATCTGATAGCTGGAAAAAAAGATCGCTGTGGCTGCTTTCTTCTTTCTTTAGTTTCTTTCTTTGATCTATCTATCTATCTATCTATCTATCTCTATCTATCTATCTATCTATCTATCTATCTATCTATCTATCTATCTATCTATCTATCTATCTATCTATCTATCTCTATATCTATCTATCTATCTGTCTGTCTGTCTATCTGTCTGTCTGTCTGTCTATCTGTCTGTCTGTCTGTCTGTCTGTCGTTTCATTCTTTGATCTTCTCTCTCTCTCTCTCTTTCTCTCTCTCTCTCTGCTTTCCTCTTCCTTTCTTTTCTTTCTTCGGTTTCTCTCTCTCTCTCTCTCTCTACCTGTTTTCTTCTTCCTTTCGTTTCTTTCTTTGGTCTTCTCTCTATATCTCTTTCTTTTTCCTCCCCCCCACCCACCCACATTGATATTTCTCAGAATTTGATGTAGTCACATGTTTGGTACGTTATGGATTTAGTGGCACGGGAAATTTTCGAGAAAAATAGGACGTACCTGAGACACTAAATCAAAACGGTTCAGTTCAGCACGTTCTAATCTCCCCGGGGCTTGCCAATCTATTAATTTTCTTGTCTGATTTACTCGTTACAGTGAGAAATTTAGAAGCAGTATCTAGTGGGAAAAACGTGGAGAAATAAAGGTAGTTGACATGGGTTCGAGCTGTATGGTGGCAGTTCAGTTCTCTCTATGGGAGTCTAGACCGAGTGTTTGATGGAGTTATTAGGTCTAGAAAAGACAATGACTCTGACACGGCTAGATGAGCTAGACAGCGGTCAGATGACATAGACAGTAGATAGTGATTAGAAGATTTAGAGACTAGGAGACTTAGACAGTGGTTAGATGGTACAGTGAATAGAAGGCACAGGCCATGACTAGAAGACCTAGACAGTGGTTAGTTGGCATGATGGTGAACAAATGGCGTAGACCGTGTCTAGAAGACTCAGTGCCTAAAAGAGATAGTGTTTAGATGACATAGACAGTAAATAGGCGGCATAGACCGTGACTAAATACACAGTGTTTAGATCGTATGGTCAGTAAGAAGATGGCATAGACCATAAATAAAAGACTTAATGACTAGATGAATTTGAATAGATGAGCTAGAGAATGGATAGACAAATGGGCATATGGCATAGACCAGGACAGCGACTAAGTTGGTAATTAGATGATACCGACAGTATGACATGAACAATTGGCAGAGGGGACTCAGATAGCATATATGGACCAGATGATATAGGTCAAGGGCAACTGATGGCCCTCGGGTCGTATGAGGAACGCGAGACCTTCTCTGTTATATGAACATGTCATTTATTTGATAAAAAATGAAAATTTCTTTTACTCAAAACATTTTTTAAAAAAGCATTTTTTAAGAGACACGGAAAGCTAATTAAATACAGTCAATTCACATTTTCTTCATTACTGTCACTTTGTTTTCATTTTTATGTAATGTGCAAAAAATAGTTGATTTAGATGCTGTCCGCCAATAGGTTTCGGCATACAGTTGTGGCCCTTGAAGTACTGAAGCTGAACGCCCCAATATTAGACGTTGGCTACATAAGACATAAACTTGATGGAATGTACGGTTATCAGATGTCAGTGTAATACTGAGCTTATTTTGCTATACAGATATGGACTCAGTCAGTCAGTCATTTTGCATGCCCCTTGCGGAACTTTGCCCCCCTAACAGCTCTCCTGTAGGCCTCTCGATTGTAAGCAAGATGCCCTGCTGCTGATGGATCCATTTGCAGATTGTCAACGATGTCTTGCAGTCATCTTCGCCTTGGTCTTCCTCTCTTTCGTTTCCCCATTATTTACCCTTACAAGGTGGTCCACTCTAAATTATCATGACATTTAATGTGTCCAAAATATTTAAGTTTTTTCTGTATAATCCTCTTTACTAGCCAGCCTTCTTCAACATTAAGTTCTTGTAGTATGGATATATATTTGTTGTTTTTTGTGTCCATGATATTTGAAGAACCTTTCTGTAGCATTTACATTCAAAGGCATTTATGTGTTTCTCAGCTGTTTTGTTAAGTGTCCAGGTCTCACAGGCATATGTTGCGATGGGAAAGATGCATGCCCTTAAAAATGTTATTTTTGTAGTTCTATCTATTCCTCTCCACAGCGTCTTTAGGTGTTTTACTTTCTGAAGAGCGATAGATGTCCTCTTTTAATTTCCCTCATTGTATCTCCATTATTAGTTAGTAATGATCCAAGATATTCAAAACTCTCCACCTCTTCCTCTCTTACTACTGGCAGGAAAATGAGTGAATCATTGAAGGTATTAGAGATCTGATTCCTGAGAAGAATGATGAGGATCTTATGGACAGCCAAGATAACTAATATGCAGTGTTAAGATAATCTAACGAAAAGCTTAGTATAATAGCAAAGATAAGTAAAAGGCAATCATCATTCATGGGGCATGTGATGAGAGAGAGAGAGAGAAACTGAAAAACGTCTTAAAAACGGGTAAAGCTGAAGGCAGGAGAGGCAGAGGACAACCGAGGGAACAGATGTTAGAAGGTCTGATACTATGGCAAGGAAAGAAATCAGCAACATGGTTGCTCGGAAACGCCAAGACCCGAGATTGATTTGTGGAAGAGTATGACCGTCTGTGCCGCCCGGCATGGCACATGATGACGATGAGATGACATACACACTACAAAGTGTGTCACACAGACTGTGATTAAATGGCACAGTGACTAAATGACATAGTGACTAGATGGTATAATGACTAAATGGCATAGTGACTAGATGGTATAATAACTAAATGGCATAGTGACTGGATGCCATGGTGACTAAATAGCATAGTGACTAAATGGCATAGTGACTAGATGGTATAATGACTAAATGACATATTGACTAGATGGTATAATGACTAAATGGCATAGTGACTGGATGACATAGTGACTAAATAACATAGTGAATAAATAGCATAGTGACTAAATAGCATAGTGACTAAATGGCATAGTGACTAGATTGCATAATGACTAAATGGCATAGTGACTAAATAGCATAGTGACTAAATAGCATAGTGACTAAATGGCATAGTGACTAAATGGCATAGTGACTAAATAGCATAGTGACTAAATGGCATAGTGACTAAATAGCATAGTGACTAGATGGCATAGTGACTAGATGGCATAGTGACTAAATAGCATAGTGACTAAATGGCATAGTGACTAAATAGCATAGTGACTAAATGGCATAGTGACTAGATGGCATAGTGACTAAATAGCATAGTGACTAGATTGCATGGTGACTAAATGGCATAGTGACTAGATTGCATGGTGACTAAATGGCATAGTGACTAGATTGCATGGTGACTAAATGGCATAGTGACTAGATGACATAGTGACTAGATGATGCTTATAACGGCTAAATGACACTGACTTTACCTTAAAATAAACGAAGAAACAGATTTTCAAAGTTTATTAAAAAAAACACAAAAAGAGAAAGATTGACCCATGAAACCACTAGGCACTAGAGGCTGGAGAAATGAACAGAAAATGCAACTGGCCCGGCCTGGCGTAACTTAAGGAGGCCAACCCCATTAACTTAACCTGGGAGCCAGCCGTGGGTAACTCCGTCTGAGGTTTAAAAGCAAAGAGAAGATCCGATGAACTTGGAGGAAAAGTCTTGAGTTCCCCCACTCGCAGCAATAAAAAAAAGTGGTCAAGAACTATCTTGGTCCAGGCAGTCACGAGGAAAAAATGTTCTCATTTGTTTCAGCTGAAGTTTGCCATCGATATGGCACGACAGCTTTGATCGATTAATATAGATTTTTAAAACTGTCAAAAATAAAGTCTTCTCGCTCAAAATCAAGAAAAGCTCCCCCAAATACGCCATTGACAGCTGAAAGCTTCAAGAGATTAGAATTCCTGACTGAAGTGCTGGTGACAAGCCTCCGCCAGAAATGATTAAGACTGATCAGAAGTGATTTAATCAGATCTTGGTGCCTCTTTTTTTTTTGCCTGCATTTGTTTGAATGCATTTCTTACTTTTATTTCCAGTTTTGAATTGTTCTTTATTACTCATGCTTCCATTGAACTGCTCACTTCTGTGGTCATTATGCAGGTCTCTTACATGCTGTGACCATCTCTGCGTGATTTCGTCTTTCTTCCACAATAACGTTACCCTCCTTTGTTTTCCAACAGCCTGTTGTTTTTGCTGTTCTTCTAGTCTTACGCGTTCCCATCATCATCATCATCATCATCATCATCATCATCATCATAGCCTTTCACTCCCTTGAGAGCATAGGCCACGGATAAAGGCTCTCCAGTCATCCTTGTTCTTGGAATTATTCTCTCCTTCCTTCCATGTGCATCCCTTGTCTCTGAGCACTGTCATAATTTCTCTTCTCCAAGTAAGTCTAGGTCTTCCTCGTTTTTATTTCCTTCAGCATTCCATGTCAGTGCCTGTCTTGCTATATTGGTGTCGGGTTTTCTCAAAGTATAGCCAATCCACCTCCACTTCCTAGACATGATTTGTAGGTTCATAGGTTATTGTCCTGCCATTTCCCAGACCTCCTCGTTCCTGATCTTGTCCTGCCATTTTATGTTTAAAATCCTCTTCAAGCAGTAGTTCATGAATGTTTGTATCCTCTGTTGTATTGTCTTGATCATAACCCATGTCTCTGAACCATATAGTAGGACAGTCTTTACGTTTGTATTGAAAAGCCAAAGTTTGGTTCTTGTTTTTGTGTTCTTAGATGACCATATTGTGTTAAGTTGAATAAATGCTGTTCTGGCCCGGGTTATTCTAACTTTAACCATCCTTTTCCGTTCCACCCATATTTATCCACTATGCTGCCTAAATATGTGAAACACTTGACCTCCTCAGTTGGAACACCCTCGGTTACCATGAGGCTATTGCTTGCACTATTACTTTTCATTATCTTTCTCCTATACCTTATATGCTGATGTTTAATCTCTGTATTTCCTGCACAGTGGTGTCTTCTTTCCCGTCGGTATTCATTTTACGAATGTTGAATGTTTCATGTCCATACTTTTACGATGTTCTTTTCTTAAGAGCGTAGTATCTTGCTGACTGTCCGGTGTCTCCTGGCGTACATGACGAGCTGCACCCGTTGGAGCACCCCTTCCCGTCGTTACTGATAGCATCACAAGAGAAATGATCATGGCATTAGGAGATGTAGGCATCGAATAAAGTAGCAAGCCTCTTAATTATGATCTGTGACACAGGACATTACCATCGGATCTATGACGCAGGACATTACTATCAGATCTGTGACACAGGACATTACCATCAGATCTAACACACAGGACATATACCATCAGATCTGTGACACAGGACATTACCATCAGATCTATCACACAGGACATTACTATCAGATCTGTGACACAGGACATTACCATCAGATCTATCGCACAGGACATATACCATCAGATCTGTGACATAGGTCATATACCGTTAGATCTATGACACAGGTCATATACCGTTAGATCTATGACACAGGACATATACCATCAGATCTATGACACAGGACATATACCATCAGATCTATGACACAGGACATATACCATCAGATCTATGACATAGGACATATACCATCAGATCTATGACACAGGACATATACCATCAGATCTGTGACATAGGTCATATACCGTTAGATCTATGACACAGGTCATATACCGTTAGATCTATGACACAGGACATATACCGTTAGATCTGTGACACAGGACATATACCATCAGATCTGTCCAAATCAATTTTGATTGCAATTTCAAAGAAAGCTTGGACAAAAGTGTGTGATCAACATCGTACAATCAGTATAATGAGTCATATCATAAAAATTCAATTAAGAATAATTAACCTGAGAATGCGAAATTAGATAGAAACAGAAACTTCGAAAGAACAATGTGGTTTTGTTGAAGGAAAAAGCACAAGTAAAGAAACTGCAATATTAAGAATTATAATGAAACGATCTCTGGAAGTAAACATAGAGTTAAACTTGTGCTTTATAGATTACACAAAAGCTTTTGATAGAATTAGACTTGAAGATATGACATAAATGCTAGAAAAACTTGATATAAATTTTAAGTGTGTGTTTGTGCGATCTCCCTGTAACTTCGAGCTGTTGTTCTTCGCAGCCGATGCTGTAGAGATGTTGAGGCACAGCATCGTATCGGCGTGGGAGCGGGTTATGCCAGCTATTTTTTCAGTCCCAGGGCACAGCTAAAAAACAGGGGGGGGGGTGTGCAACGCTTCTTTAACAGACTCCACCACCATGGGGACTATAGCGATCCCTGGCCCCGTTACCCAGGCTAGGCCTGTTAGTAGGGGTAACACGGTGAGGTGGGACAGGGTCTTGGTCAGTTACGGTTCGCTAACCCTGACGCTGGCATATCAGTTATGGGTCGCTGATTGCCTCATCGGACAAGCGCCCTTACCCCCCCCCCCCAAATAGATGGTAAAGGTATGAGAATTATTTAGAATATGTACTGAACCAAAGAGCAGCAATAAAAGTGAAGGATGGCATGAGTGAGTATCAGGGTATAAAACGAGGTGTAAGACAAAGGTACGTATTTTCATCTGACGTATTTTAATTATGCGGTGAAAATATCACGAGAGGCTTCAAACATGTCAAAGAAAAGAGTTAAAATAGGAGGCCATAATATCAATAACTTGAGACATGCAAACGATACCGCTGTATTATCAGGACAAGATTATTGAAAAAAAGGTATTAAAAGAGGTGCCTCTAAGGCATGACAAGATTACTTTTACCGTTTTTTTTTTTTACCTTTATTAAAAGAGGTCTAGAGGTAAACAGCAACAAAGCAGAAACAGTGGCAATATTGAAAAGAATAGACATACCAAAACTTAATGTCTTTTCATTAGGGAAGACACGGACACAAGTAAATACATTCAGTTATCTTGGAAAAACAAAAAGCAAATGATGGCAAGGGAACAAATGAAATAAAATCACAAATAGGTAAGGCAAAGGCAGCTTTTACGACATGAAGAAGATACTAACACATTTTTTAAAATGTCCATAAAAGCGAGGAAAGGAGTATTACTGTGCTAAATAGAGCCAGTATTACTTTATGCTTATGAAACTTGGACAGTCAACAAAACAAAAGATAACAAATAAACTGGAAGCAACAGAGATATGGTTTTGGAGAAAGATGCAACAAATACCATAGACAGACAGAAATAGCAAACGAAGAGGTTCCTAGAGAAGTTTCAGAACAGCGAGAACTAGTTAAAATAATAAGACAAAAAAAAACGATCAAAATTTGTTGGACATGTCATGAGACATCAGAAGTTGCAGAACCTGGAAATAACTGGGAAAATTCAAGGGAAAAGGAAGATCAAGAGAAAAATATTTCCGTGAACTGACCACGTGGCATGGAATAAAAGAAAAGCATCTGAATTATAATTGGACCGCACATGATGGGGAAGCATGTTCGTCTACTCTGTCCGGGACGTCACATAATAATAATAATCTCTCTCTCTCTCTGAACCTTAAGTGCACAGGGCACATGGGGCTTCCGCAAGGGTTTTCCACAAATGCCTGTCCTTCGCCTTTTTTTCTGCTCTTGCCCAGGTGAGCCCTCTAGTGCTCAACATCCTTTCTGTTGTTCTTCTCCATGTCTCTTTTGGTCTACCCTTACTTCTGTTCCCCTGTGGTGTCCATCTTAGTGCTATTTTTGGTAGTGAGTTATCAGTCATTCGGAGCACATGTCCCAACCATCGCCAGCGTCTTTCCTCAATAATTGTTGTCAGTGGTTTCATCTGCATTTCTGCTAATAAGATGTTATTTCTTATGGTGTTTGGCCAAAATATTTTTCTAATTCTTCGTAAACATTTAGTCTGGACAGAATTCAACTTGTTTTCTATGGTTTTGGTGATTTTCCAGCATTCACTTCCATAGAGTAGTACACTTAGAACATTACTCTTAAATATCCTGATTTTCATATTTATGCTTAGTTTTTTTTTATTTCCATAGAGTCTGCAGCATTGCAAAAGCCTGGTTTGCTCTAGTAAGTCTGCTGTTGATGTCCTCTGTGCTGTCTCCATTTTCTACTACTCTGCTGCCAAGGTATACAAATTCGTTGACCTCCTCCACTAACTTGTTATCTACTCTGAGTACATTTCTGTTGTTCACATTTTGCTTCATTAACTTTGTCTTTCCTACGTTGATCTTTAGTCCTATGTTGTTTGCATTCTGAGTTAGCTTGTTTATTTTATCTTGCATATCTTTGTGACTGCTTGATAATAGACAAATGTCGTCCGCAAAGTCAAGGTCCTTCAGCACTGTGTCAAGGGTCCATTGTAATCCTCTGCGTTTGTCTGATGTTGCCTCCTTCATTAACGAGTCTACTGCCAAGATAAATAATGTTGGTGATAGTACACATCCCTGTTTCACTCCTGTTTGTACCCTAAAGCTGCTGGAGGTATGTTCTCCACAGATAACTTTGCACTGCAAACCCTCGTATAGGGCTTTGATTACATTAACTATTTTATGGGGGAGGCCATGCTACCTTAGGATTTTCCACAGTGCATCTCTGTTGACACTGTCAAAGGCTTTCTCAAAATCTATGAATAATGCATATGTTGTGCTATGCCACTCATTTGCCTGTTCTAATATTTGTCTAAGTACAAATATGTGGTCTATGCATGATCTTCCTTTCCTAAATCCTGCCTGCTATTTCCGAAGTTTTTCCTCAAGTGTTGGTACAATTCTCTTGATGATTATTCTGCAAAATACTTTACTGGTGAGTGGCAGTAGGGTAATGCCTCTCCAGTTCCCGCAATATCTGAGGTCACCCTTCTTTGGTAGTTTTACTATAAGCCCAGTGTTCCACTCCTCTGGGGCTTTTTCTAGATCCCAAATTTGTTGTAATATCCGGCAAAGTTGTTTTGGTATTTCCGTTTCTTCTGCTTTCAACATCTCAGCAGTCACTTCATCTTTACCTGATGCCCTGTCTGATTTTAGCTTCTTTATCGCCTCCTTTACTTCATTTATTGTTATTGGTCCTGTATAGATGTTTAGTTCCGTTTTTGCTTCAGGTATGTCTATTGTTTGTGCTGCTTGTGTTCTGTTTAGTAATAATAATAATAATAATAATAATAAAAATAACGCAGAAGTAGAACATTTACAGGGGAGGACAAGAATAGAAGAACAGCAGAACAGAGAGAGAACACAGAATGAAGAGGATGGCAATAACAGATGGACAATTAGAGCAATAAATATTCAGGAGATAAGTTTGGAACCAGAAGTAGTTTTATGACGGATTGAAGATGTGTTTCAAGTGATTATGAAGACCTGTTACTTTGGATACTTCAATTAAACTGATTCAGAAGAGGAATTTGTTGACCACGAGTTGTGGATATAATACAGTAGAGAGCTGGGAATTGTCCTTGCATCACGTGCAGAGTATTTTGAAGTTGAGAAATGCTGCGTGTCGAATATGCCAGAGTTTGATATTGTGAGCAGATGATTATGTGCATCAACGACGAAACTAACGAATTTTGTGTCCTATTACATTTTATTTCAAGTGATGTTGTTGACACAAAATCTGATACCTTAATTGCCAGAATTAAATGAATTCAGCGAACTTTTCATCGGACTTGGCCTAGCTAGTGTTGTAATGCTTGTGACATCTAATCTAGGCCACAGGAATTCGTGATGTATTGATCAAAGAACACTTCTGCTATCAGTCATTCAAATATAATTCACAATTAAACATTGTTATAAACATACATCATTTTCATTTGTCTTTTCTCTTCCATGTTTTCTGCATGACCCAACCAGTGTAATCTGTTCAGTTTCAAGACATTTGTAATCCATCCATCCATCCATCCATCCATCCATCCATCCATCCATCCATCCATCCATCCATCCATTCATGGTCGGCGATCGGCTTAACAATCACCGTCCTGAACGTCCTGTGGCGTCTTTGCAGGGCAGCAACAAACTCTCTCCACCTCTCACGGTCCGCCGCCAGTCATTGTGTTGTGACTCAGGTGTGCTGCGTGCTACTTATTTCCGCTTCTGCAGTTCTCCCCCGGGTAGTCTTCGGTCGTCCTCTCTTTCTTTTTCCCTCGGGTGCCCGTCGTTTGGGCCATTTTAGCGATGTTCTTTGGGTCTCTTCGAAGCACGTGACCAATCTACTCCCCGGCGCATCCAGTTCACTCCATTATTTGTATAGTCCGCTGTGATTCAAATAAGCTATTAAGTTCAGTGTTCTTTCTAGCTCTTCTCATTGCTAGAACTAGAAGATAAAAAAGTACATTCTCTGATACGTTTACATATACTAGGACAAGATGATGGTATAAAATATCAAATAACGCTTCCTTGAATCGGATAGAAACAACGCGCCTCCATTCGTGTGATGTGAACTGAAATGCTCCCATTAATTATAGGATTTTCCCAGCTTCCAAGCGGGCGGAATTAATGAACTATATTTCTCTCCTGAACAGGGAAGTAAACATTGTAAGCAATGTCCATAATATAAGCAGATCACCCTGGACTGTGCTGCATATTTGAAAGTAACCGATACCCGATATGTCGACCTAGTAAACAGATTACTTCTAAGCGCCAGACGATGAGCTTAAAGGGAATTCTGATATAGTCTTGAAAGTGAATGAGATCTCTGTGTAGCGCTGTTCTACATGAAGATACTGTAAATAGCCATCCATTCTGTAAGATTAACAGCAATACACGATACGTGACTTTTAGAACAGACATAAGCTGATAATATTCAAGAAATATGAAGCATTCCATTGTTGCCTACATTTATATGTGATTATAAAGCAGCAATTAAAAAATATTTTGGCCAAACACCATAAGAAATAACATCTTATTGGCAGAAATGCAGATGAAACCACTGACAACAATTATTGAGGAAAGACGCTGGCGATGGTTGGGACATGTGCTCCGAATGACTGACAACTCACTACCAAAAATAGCACTAAGATGGACACCACAGGGGAGCAGAAGTAAGGGTAGACCAAAAGAGACATGGAGAAGAACAACAGAAAGGATGTTGAGCAATAGAGGGCTCACCTGGGCAAGAGCAGAAAAAAAGGCAAAGGACAGGCATTTGTGGAAAACCCTTGCGGAAGCCCCATGTGCCCTGGGCACTTAAGGTTCAGAGAGAGAGATAAAGCAGCAATATCTGAGATGTCTGAAGCATGTTATTGTTAGATTTCATTATTTTGGTTTTATGACGTTGGAAGTATCTAAGATACGTGAAGCTGATATTGTGTTTGAGTATAAAGCTGATAACATCCGAGTTTTTGTTTGATAAATTTCGTTTATTAGTTTGAGCAAAACGTGTCTGTGAAGTTAAACATATCTCAGGAGGCGAAGTCGCCGTCTAGATCAGCGACCCATTACTGGCATACTTCGCGGATGTCAGGACTGACAAACTATACCTGAGCCATCAGGGCTGGCAAACTACACCTGAGCCATCAGGGCTGGCAAACTATAAATGAGCCATCAGGGCTGGCAAACTATACCTGAGCCATCAGGGCTGGCAAACTATAAATGAGCCATCAGGGCTGGCAAACTATACCTGAGCCATCAGGGCTGGCAAACTATAAATGAGCCATCAGGGCTGGCAAACTATACCTGAGCCATCAGGGCTGATAAACCGTACCTGAGTAAGACCCTGTCCCACTTCTCCGTCTGTACCGGCAGTAACAGACCAAGCCCGACTGAGGGGGGCAGGGATGGCCACAGTCCCCATGGTGGTGGAGTCTACTAAAGAAGTACTGCATATCACCCGCTGCTTTTTAACTGGTCTCAGGGACTGAAAAAAAAATAGCCGCCCTAATCCGCGCCCCAGTTCGACACGATGTTCTTCCTCAACATCTTCCCCGCTTCGGCAGGCAAAACATACCAGCTTCCAGTTCAAGAAGAAGAAGAAGACGAAGAAAAAGAAGAAGAAGAAGACTTAGATGTATAGAGTTTTCACTGTTGGCTTTAATTGTCTTTGTTTTTGTCTTGACCATAATTTGTATCTCATATATCCACAGATCCAGGAGGAGATGGACCGATGTCTGCAGGGAGAGTTTGGCCGGTCTGAGAAGGGCCAGCCAAAGCTGGAGAAGAATTCAGAAGTCCAACAGGACAACGCAGGGCACAAAGACTCTCAGAAGGAGCCAGATAAGAAGACACTGCTCAAACCGGAAGTCTCTCTGCCACTCTACTTGCGAGAACCTCTGTGCGCACACTCCGGTGACGCTCATAACGGGTACAGCCACTCTGCTCCTAACTCTCCGCTCAACAGACGGAGCACTGATCAGATGAAGTTCAACTCTTCCTCAGACGATGAGAGAGAAGATTTCGTAGATGACGAGGACGCGTCGGATAAAAATGAAGATAACGACACCTCTGGGTCGTCAAACTCTGATGTCATTACTATACGCCTCCATCCGCCTTCTCCTAAAGTGAAATGTTCGAACCTTGGCAAAAATCACATTTCCACCAGCAGTGGCAGTGCTATCAATTCCGCCGCGAAAAACAACGCACAGCATGGTTCTCCCAACAACTCCGTATCCAACTCCTGCCCCACAGTGCAATACTTCCTCAAAACTGAACATATGAACGACCTCGCCAACTTTAACTACAAGAACAAAACGAGCAGTAGGACCAACAATACCAATACAAATGCAGTCAGTTTGCAGAGTCTATCACCCGGAGGTTCACCACTGCCTGAAGTTGTTATCTCTAGCGAAGGTGAAATAACGCTGGAGGAAACAGACGACACCCTTGACGATAGCCCGAAACATCAGAGGATTAAGCTTCGCCGCCCACGTAAACTTCAGTCAAACAAGTATAAATTCGGGAAAAGGCAACAGTCTGTGCGTGGCAGCGATGTCAACGGAGAAAAGAATGTTAAGTACAAACGGCCAAGCTTTAGAAATACATTCCGTATTCACAGAGGGAAAGGACCAGTCAAACATATTTTGTCCAAAAAGACAGCTAGTAATGAGAAAAAGGCATCCAAGGTACTTGGTATAATTTTCTTGGTGTTTGTTGTGCTGTGGACACCGTTCTTCGCCGTCAACGTTCTCAATGCCACATGCGCGAGCTGCATGAAGGACGTTACGAAAGAAATGATGTCTCTGTTTCTCTGGATGGGCTACATCGCCTCTTTGGCCAATCCCATCATCTACACAATGTTCAACACCGCCTTCAGGAGGACGTTCGTCAAAATTCTCACTTGTAAGATCCAGCGAACGTGCAGGACCAAGGGCAGTGATGCTCACTATATGAGCTATACTACAATGTTAGTAAGTGAAAGAAGGAACACGGTAACCGTCGTTCTTAGAGACGAGTCCAAGTAGTCCTTCTTCAACAAAATGTATATAAAGAATGAACTTATCTGAGACTTTCACTATTAAAAAAATGAACTTATCTGAGATTTAAGAAAATGTCATTATCTGAGATTGTTATGTAAAAAATGAGTTTTTTGTTTTTTTTTCTCAGAAGAACACAATCTGTTCGAAACGTCTGCTCCAATATATGTTTAATGAAATGTTTTATGTATAAAAAAAATAAAGTTTATTTGTCTAACGCTTTTTATACATATAATAAGTCGTGTGTGAGAATTTTATATAAAAATGTGACTTACAAAAAGTTAGAAGAACATAAATATACATGTGCAACATTAAAAGGAAAAAAATACTACATCCTTTTCGAACTTGGTCGATAGTTTTCGAGATTTCACGGAAATGTAGTAGACATTACTGAAATTAAACTGGACCAAAAAGTATCCCATGTTTACTTACGGCCTTCCCCTAAATCTGTCTGAAAGAGAAGACAGTATTTTCATAAGAGCCCCAGAAATGTCAGCTTTTAACATTTACCCGCAACATAAAGGCTGTTTAAATACCATAAGAAATGAGGCACTGCTGGCAGAATTACAGATGATGTAGCCGGGGGTTCGATTATTGAGGAAAGACGTCGGCGATTGTTGGGACGTGTGTTGCAGGTGACAGGTGACTCTCTACCCCAAAAAAAAAAACACAGCACTAAGATGGACACCCACAGGAGAGCAGAAGTAAAGGAGACATGGAGACGCACAAAGGAGAGGATGTTGAAGAACAGAGGGGCTTACTCGGTCAAGAACGGGGAAAAGGGACGAAAGACAGGTAGGTTTGTGGAATGCCTCCCTTGCGGAGACCCCCATGTGCCTTGGGCACCTAAAGGTTCAGAGAGAGAGAGAGAGAAAAGCTGCACTACCGCATTCCTACACTGCAAGAAAGATGCATGGCCAGAAACACAAGATTTGTCACAAGAAATTAAGGTTTGTTCCTGTGTATTCTACTGCCTGCCCGACCTTTCGGACCACTATCAAAGACATCTGCAGAAGCACAATCAGAATACTAAACGCTACATTTACAATATTTTGTTTTATTCCTGTATACAAGTAATGTGTGGATAAAATTTTCATGAAGAAACAACATTATATCTTCTAAGATTAATAATGCTCTATGTTTGCTTACTTCATCGGTTTACTTTGTAAATGTTGTCTTTCCCCGTCATTCAAATCGAAGATTTTCTTTTCTGTTGCCTTCATTTTTTCGGTTTTTATTTTGTTTAACATTGTAAATTACAACACCATAGTCACGTGACTGAAGATACTGTACTAGAAAAGACCAATGAAAAAAAAACTAGTGATGAAAAGACTACTGACTAAAAGACTAGTGACGAAAAGATTAGCTACAAAAAGACTAGTGAAAAAAAAAGACTAACGAGGAAAATACTAGTGACGAAAAGACTAGAGATGAAAAGAAAGTCATTAAAAACTCTACATACAAACTCGAAGCACAAAAGAAGAAGAAAAACTAGTCGAAGAAAAACTAATCATAGAAACACTAGACACAAAAGGATTGTAAACAAACAGATCAGAGACAGAAACAAGTAAAGACTATAAGACTTACAGACAACAACATTGGAGACAAAAGGTAATATGACACAAAACTCTAGAAATAAAAAAGAAACTTCGAAACAAGATAAGAGATAAAAGGAACAGAGATAAATGGAGCAGAGACAAAAAAAATAACTAAAGGCAGCAGGAAAAGAGACAAAAAGATGTAGAAACAAGGACAGACAGACAGATAGACAAGACAAGACGAGATAGGCAGGCAGAGAGACAGACAGACAAGACAAGATAGGCAAGCAGACAGACAGACAAGACAAGATAGGCAGGCAGACAGACAAGACAAGATAGGCAGGCAGGCAGACAGATAGACAGACAAGACAAGATAGGCAGGCAGGCAGGCAGGCAGACAGACAGACAGACAGTCAGACAGACAGATCAGAGACAAAGAGACTAAAGGCACCAAGACTAGAAACAAGACAAGGGAGAAAAGTAATATGGACAAAAAGTACTGAAGGTAAACTAGACAACAAAGCAAGGGAGAAAAGGTACAGAGATAAATGGAGCAGAAACAACAAAAATATAAAAGACAACACTGGATACAGTAGGAACAGAGACAAAAAGGAACATAGACAAAAAATATGTAAAAATAAAAAGACCGGATACAATATGAACAGAGATACAAATGAAATAGAGACAAAAATGCGAAAGACAAAAGAGCTAGTAACAAAGAAGCCTAAGAAGAGAGAGAGAGAGAGAGAGAGAGATTGATCTTTATTTCAAAAGGGTTAAGAATTGGGCACGCAGGCCCGTCTGACAGAGAGAGAGAGAGAGAGAGAGGAATGGGGACAATAGGACTAGAAACAGAAAAAGGAAAGCAAAAAATAAAAAGAGGGTGCGGTCTAAAAGAAATGGAAACCAAAACGGTAACAGGCATATTACGTGAAATACATAGAGCTAAATGACTTCTTCTGTTTCCAAGAAAGGAGGCTTGACTGTCTGTAACACAGCGATTCAACCATCCAACCCGATTTAACTAAGACCTATCCAGCCTGGCTGATTAACTAGTCAATTCTGTCTTGCGCGATAGTTTACATTTTCTTCGTGTGGCTGAATCATCATCATTATCATCATCATCATCATCGTTGTCGTCGTCGTCATCATCATCATCAACATCATTATCGCCTTTCACTCCCTTTAGGTCATAGGCCACAGATAAAGGCTCTCCAGTCATCCCTGTTCTGTGAATTATCCTCTGCTTCCTTCCATGTGCATCCCTTATAGATGGATGATTACAACGAGACTTATTCATAGTGTTTAGTTGTGCGAGCCGAGTATGTATGGCTAGAGTCGAAAACTTACAAACAAAGCGCTGTAAGTATAAGATAAATACAAAGACAATAAAGGGATTACTGTAGGGAACAAAGAACCATCTAGCCACGAGAGAACTTTCCGGTATGCACTTGCCTGTAGTTACATATTATTTATCCGTTACTTTATTCTTCGTTTTTTTCCCCTCTTGTTCTTTTAATTACTTACTTAATCCTGCAGGATGAGCTATGTTCAAATGTTTGATGTGAGAACGTAGCTATAAAGTTGAACTGTATAGGCTTTTGGTGTGAGAAGATAGCTATAAGATTGACGTTTATAGGCTGTTTTAAACTAGGAATGTAGGTGTAAATGTGATGTATACAGAGTGTTTGATGTGAGAAAGTAGCTATAAAGATGAAGTTTAATGTGATAAAGGTGACATTCATAAGCTGTTTGATGTGACAAAGGTGACGTTCTTCATTGGTTGTTTGATGTGAGAATGTACCTATAAAAGTGAAGTCTACATCTTTCTTCACGGTTACTAGTTACGTCTTAGAGACGCTAAAGAGATGTCTCACGAAGTTTATAACTTCTTTCGCGAATCATTTTCTTTTTTGTTTATGTATTTGTAATTTTAGTTGTTAGCGTCTTGTATTTCTCACATCAATTCGCCAATGAGTTACCAAGAATCACAGGCAAGTAAACTTCAGATTGTCACGTGTTCGATTTGGTTTGTATGGAGCACCGTACAGAGTATGATTTGGCTGTATGGAGCACCGTACAGAGTATGATTTGGCTGTATGGAGCACCGCACAGAGTATGATTTGGCTGTATGGAGCACCGCATAGAGTATGATTTGGCTGTAAGGAGCACCGCACAGAGTATGATTTGGCTGTATGGAGCACCGTACAGAGTATGATTTGGCTGTATGGAGCACAGCTCAGAGTATGATTTGGCTGTATGGAGCACCGCACAACTTTTAGTAGCTTAACCTTGAGCAAGTTTGTACACAAACCACTGCCCTCCCCAACCACTGCCCTCCCCAACCACTGCACTGCCCAACCACTGCCCTCCCCAACCACTGCCCTCGTAACTCTTGTGTTTAACATTCTTATACGATCCCTGATCTATTGTATCAAAAATAATGCCAAAACATTTGTTAAAAAAGGCAGTGGATAATCTAATCTAATATTAAAAAACGAAAATACAAATAAATTTCAAAATTCATAGACAGCCGACACATAAATTTAGTCATTTTTTTGGACGGAAAAAAATCCATACAAATCATGTCTAGGAAATGGATGTGGATTGGCCACACCTGAGAAAACCCAACACCAGCATAGGAAGACAGGTACTGACATTGAATCCTCAAGGAAGTAGAAAACGAGGAAGACCTAGACTTACTTGGAGAAGAGAAGTTATTATAGAGCTCAGAGACAAGGGATAAACATGGAAGGAAGCAGAGAATAATTTCAAGAACAGGGATGACTGAAGAGCCTTTATTCATGGCCTATGCTCTCAAGGGAGTGAATGATGATGATGATGATGATGATGATGATGATGGTGATGATGATGATGATGATGGAATCCTGTTTAGTCTGTGGTGTTTGGTTTTGCACACAAACAAAAGGGGATTGAGGAGGAGGTAGAGGTTTGAGTTTGATGGCAACAGATTAGATTCTTCCCCTCCTGGGAAATTTTTGCTAGGTTTCCCGTCCTCTAATGTCCACAGAGATCCTAAAACTATCCAGAGACTGCGTGTTCAGACAGAAAAGGCTAAAATGTTTCCTATGGCTTGGCTGGCAGCCACAAACATTTACTTAGACCAGTTTCGTCAAGTGTCTGGTCGGTCAACACTTGTTTACCATGTTCGACATTTTAGAAAGCCTACGTTCTCAGCTGACAGTTTGTACAGGATTTCTATATTTTAGGCCTTCATTTCCATTAAATGCAGATATGAAGTTGATCTGCTGTATCAGTCCTTTTTTTTAGCCGATAACTTTGATATTTCGTTTCATTGCGTGTTCATGTTTTTTTTTTACTTCTTCGTAACGAGGTTGCTAAGATACGTTCATACATAAAATAAGTTTGAGGGGAAAACCAATTTACACAAGGTCTTGCTTTCGGTATTATGTTGATCATACATTTTTTTTTCTTTATCTGAATCTCGAAATAAACTTTAACATGCTTTCTCTAAGCCATAACTGGTTTAACTGAAACTGTTTTGACGAGGATGGAATGGGAAAGGTTTATTCACATTATTTCAAATGGACAGGAAATAGCAGATAAAATTTAGATCAGTAAAGTTAAAATATGAATCGTTCAAGCACAAATTCGCTGCTATCAACAAACATTGGTACCAAAAACTGTTGTTTCTTTCAGTATATAAGACAAAGTGAATAAAAAGTGAAATTTTGTGATGGAAGCGGGTAAATCGCATTCACAAAGACCTTAAAAAACTAATGCTATGAAAGCAATAGCATGGATAATTTTTTTTAAAAAGCCGTTCGAAGATAACGCCGGAAGTTGGCACCGAGAGAGACGCTGACTAGTTTCGCTTTACGATTTCGTAGTTCCAAACGTGGCGTCCTCACTGAGTGGCTCATCATGAAGGACTGAAAAGAGGGACCATTATGTCCAATACTCACTGGAACAGGCAATGGAGCGATTATAGGAGGACCTCGTTGGCAATGATGCCGAAAATCTAATATTGAACTGAACTGAGAATACCAGGAAAAAAACTGTGAAAGCAGAGATTAGACAGCTGAGACGCCATACACAGACTGGCTGTAGATCGTGAAAAAAGGGAGACAATGTATTGCTACCTTGTTGTAGCGACTTAACATATTAGGCGGATACTTGTATGTCGATCAGCGTCTAGGGACATGCAATGGTAGGAGGCTCAAATATATATATATATATATCCTACTCATGCAGTTTGAAGACTAGTTTCTGTATAATCTGTGTGTGCTAGTGAATTCTGGGTAGTGGCAGTGCCCAGCTGATTGTCATAAATGATAACTATTTATTAATATTTATGTGATATTTTTTAAATATTAGCATCTAGTCTTACAGTTTTGTTCAGTTTTTGTTGCGATTTTTGTTATATCTTGGATGGCTTCTTTTGTTGGAGTTTATGGATGGTCGCTCGTTCTGAGTACATTTGCAATGAGTTTTTTTAGCTGTATATATTAATATATTACAACAAAGACGTGATTGGGTGCCACGTAAGCGCAGTGGATTAGTCACTCGATCGCCGATCACGCGATCCGGTTTAGATTTCTAACCGTGGCTCGCAAAAAGCTCATGAGGTTCACTCAGTCTCAACAAAAATTGTGGTATAAGGGTTAATGCTGTGGGAAAGAAAGAGGAAATGACTCCGCTAGCTACGGAGTTCGTGCTGACGGCGACACTAGTCGGCAGTTCCTAGTTTAACCGTGTGCAATAACGCTGGTTCGCAACTGGCACCTTTACCGTTACCTTCAGACGTGGTTTTGGACAAGGATTCAACAAATATCCTCGACAAACAGAAAAATAAACGAAGAGACCCTCAGAGAAGTTTCAGAAACAACGAGAACTACTTAAAATGATAAGAAAAAAAAACATTCAAAATTTCTTGGACGTGTCATGAGCACCAGTAGCTTGATGACGATCTGGCCTCACCTGTGGCTCGTGAGCTGCCCTACTGGACGAGGCTGTTCCAGAGGAACATCCATTAACGTCGTTCATGATGAATCGATTATTCTGTTCAAACATAACTATTCTTGGGAACTACAACAGTGGTTTCCCGTTGCCTTCTGTCGGTTTGTGTACGGACTCTCCGCTAGCCTTTGGACTCCCTGTCCTACCCGCAAGGCAGCGGGAGCGAGAGGTTTTAAGGCGCCTCTAACCCGCCTGGTATTCCCTTCACTGAGCACCTGAGGCACTTTATAGGAGTAGTAGAGCCACCTACTACCCCACCTCGCTCTCTGAGTCTACCGCCAGTTGGTCCGCGCCTGCTTATTTGGACAACTCCTTATTCACAGGGATCCTCCATATCTGGAGGACTTTCACCATCCGCCACCTGTGACGCGCTGGGTTGGGGATGGTCGCCCCAGCTTTACCCAGCACTACCAAAGAAACCAGGTGCAAAGGAATGTGACGACCACCGGAGTATCAGCCTCCCATGTCACATAACGAAGCTACTTCTGAGAATAATTATGAGAAGAACAAGGAAAAAGATAAAAATTGAAATAGCAGATGAACAGTTTGGATTTGTTGAAGGAAAGGGAAAACACAATGCCATTTATGCTTTTACGAACACTAACAGAAAGAGCTTTAGAAGTACAGAAAGATCTCTACTTCATTGATTACACCAAGGCATTTGACAAGGTGAAACATAATGAAATTATTACGATGCTTGAAGACATCAATATAGACGGCAAAGACCTGAGGATTGTAAAACATCTATACTGGCAGCAAGAAGCAGCAGTTCGAGTTGAAAATAGAATTGGAAAATATCAACCTATAAAATAAGGGGTGCGACAAGGATGTGTACTATCTCCAGACCTTTTTTCTCTGTACAGCGAGAATATTCTAAGAACAATCATCACAGAACAAGGCATAAAAATTGGAGGATACAATATTAACAACCTTCGGTATGCTGACGACACAGTACTGATAGCTGAGAACCAACAAGACCTGCAAAATCTCTTGGATAAAGCGGCCAAAGAAAGTGAACAGAAAGGCCTTACTTTGAACATAAAAAAGACAGAGACTATGGTTATATCTAAGAAACAGAATCCATCAGCATGCAGTATTAAATTAAACGGAACCATTCTAAAGCAGGTGCAGAAATTCAAATACCTTGGAGTAGTAATAACTTCAGATGGGAAATGCAGAACAGAAATTAGGAACAGAATAGGCCAAACAAAGACTGCATTTCAGAGAATGAGAAACATATTAGCTAACACATCTTTATCAATGAATGTTAGAAAACGAGTCCTAAAATGCTATATTGAATCTATCTTGTTATATGGAAGTGAATCATGGACAATAGGCAAGTCTGCACAAAAATCATTGGAAGCAGCAGAAATGTGGTTTATTAGAAGAATGTTGCGAATCCCCTGGACAGCAAAAATAACTAATGAAGAATGTATGAGAAGAGCTGGAGAGACAAAAAACCTTGTGAAAAAGATAAGAGAGAGACAATGTACTTTCATAGGACATGCAATGAGAAGAGGGGGCATTGAAAATATTATAACAACAGGAAAAATAGAAGGAAGAAGATCAAGAGGAAGACCAAGAGAAATGATACTGGACAGTCTGACGGGATGGTGTGAGAGGAGATCACCAACTGAACTGATGGCCTGCATGAAGGATCGGGTACTCTGGAGAAGCATAATAGCCAACGCCAGTCAGCACGGCACCTGATGATGATGATGATGTCATGAGCGGACAGAACTTGGAGAACTTAGTAATCACTGGAAAATTCAAGGGAGAAAATGAATATAGGAAGGCCACGAGAAAAATATCTCAGTGGACTGACCGAGTGACAAGGAAAAAGAAAAGAAGCATCTGAACTGATCGCGAACACCAAAAGGAGAGACATGATCATCATGAGTGTCCGGTACATTGCATAATAATAATATAATAATAATAATCACAATAATAATAATAATAATTTATTAGAAATGATGAATCAAGTACGATTAATTAACCATGAGTATACTGAAGAGTGAATGCAGCATTCTTTGATAGATGCGGAAAAGATTGGAGACAGACACGGATGACTGAACACTAAAGCGGCAGATTAGATGCTGTCTGAATGAGGGAATCAAGTGATGACAAGTGTGTTAGATGATAGAGTGAAGCTCAATGGATGAGCGTATAAATGGACGTACGGATAACTAATAACGAGTAAGGGAAAACTTTTGGAAATAAGTCCGATTAATGAGTCAGTGGATTCACCAGAAATGTGAGAGTAGATGGAGGCGTATGTTTTCATTTTTACAAAGAAGAAAGAGTGAAAAGGCTGGGCAGAAACAAGAATGACAGAAAGCAAGATGAGCACATGCAAATGAAGAATATACAGTAATCCAATATTTCGACTAAAAGCCTTTTTCAGGGATCACATACAGAAATAACACAACAGATAAAACAGTATGCAGGAAACTCTAATGTAGAGAGTGGAACAACACAACTGCTTCAGACCATCAGTACCCGGTCATCGGTTGTCGTTCCAGCGCCCATGAAGTACTTAGGTGGGGCCTCAACTCTTTTGCTGTTGCCATCTTACTCATCTTACATTCTGTCATTCTTGTTTCTCCCCACTTTCCTCAGTCTTTCTATCTTTTTTTTGTGTGTGTAAAACTTAACCTTACACTTGCATCAACATTTACAAGTACTCATATTACTAGAACCAGTTTTACTACTGTTGTCATTTCTCTTATCTCTCACAAAAAATATGGTTACACTGATCATCTGATAAAAAAAAATTGATGAACAGATGGATGGAAAATTGGGTGAATAAATATGAGCGCGTTTTATATTTCATTCATTTATGATATTTTTTCACACAGACATACATGCAAATGATAGTATTGGTGTTGATAACTTCATTTTCCTTTCTTATAAATATGGCGACCACCACTGTATTGTGATTCTATTTTAAGAAAAATATGGAATAAAAATTGATGATTCTAATACTAATTTTTCTTGTATTTGTCTTTGAAATATGATCATTTGTGAAATTGTAACAACTTAAATGTTGATATTTATATCATGTATAATTCTACTTTCATGTTTATTTGTGTTTTCGTCGCAGTAGATATGTGGTGTGTCGGAATAATGTTATGAATTCCCTGGACAGCAAAGATTACTAATGAAGATTGTAGAAGAACAGGGGGAAACAACAACAAAAAAAGTTTGCCAAAAAAAAGTAAGAGAGAGACAACGTACTTTTATAGAACATGCAACGAGAAGAGGGGGCATTGAAAATAATGTAACAACAGCAAAAAAATAGGGAAGAAGAGCCAGGGGAAGGTCGAGAGAAATGATACTGGACAGTCTGACGAGATGGTGTGAGATGAGATCACCAACCGAACTGATGGCCTGTATGATAGATCGGGTACTATGGAGGAACATAATAACCAAAGCCTCTTGGCACGGCACCCGATGATGATGCCGATATATATCGCTTGTGAACCTGTCATGTTTTATCTGTACATGTTTCCTTTTTACATCTGCATTAGATATAACTATGAAATCATGTTTCCTTTTTAAATTTTCTTACATATTAATGATATGAGTGTTAGCTTCTGAGCTCGTTTCCATGTCAGAGAAAGGCGTTCGTTCTTGTAGTTCAGTAGCTTGTATTGAAACTTCACTTTCGTTCTTATAGTTAAGTAGCTTGTATTGAAACTTCACTTTCGTTCTTGTAGTTCAGTAGCTTGTATTGAAACTTCACTTTCGTTCTTGTGGTTTAGTAGCTTGTATTGAAACTTCACTTTCGTTCTTGTGGTTTAGTAGCTTGTATTGAAACTTCACTTTCGTTCTTGTGGTTTAGTAGCTTGTATTGAAACTTCACTTTCGTTCTTGTGGTTTAGTAGCTTGTATTGAAACTTCACTTTCGTTCTTGTGGTTTAGTAGCTTGTATTGAAACTTCACTTTCGTTCTTGTGGTTTAGTAGCTTGTATTGAAACTTCACTTTCGTTCTTGTGGTTTAGTAGCTTGTATTGAAACTTCACTTTCGTTCTTGTGGTTTAGTAGCTTGTATTGAAACTTCACTTTCGTTCTTATAGTTAAGTAGCTTGTATTGAAACTTCACTTTCGTTCTTGTGGTTCAGTAGCTTGTATTGAAACTTCACTTTCGTTCTTGTGGTTTAGTAGCTTGTATTGAAACTTCACTTTCGTTCTTGTGGTTTAGTAGCTTGTATTGAAACTTCACTTTCGTTCTTGTAGTTCAGTAGCTTGTATTGAAACTTCACTTTCGTTCTTGTGGTTTAGTAGCTTGTATTGAAACTTCACTTTCGTTCTTGTGGTTTAGTAGCTTGTATTGAAACTTCACTTTCGTTCTTGTAGTTCAGTAGCTTGTATTGAAACTTCACTTTCGTTCTTGTGGTTCAGTAGCTCGTATTGAAAACTTCACTTTCGTTCTTGTAGTTCAGTAGCTTGTATTGAAACTTCACTTTCGTTCTTGTGGTTCAGTAGCTTGTATTGAAACTTCACTTTCGTTCTTGTGGTTCAGTAGCTTGTATTGAAACTTCACTTTCGTTCTTGTGGTTCTTGTATTGAATCATCGTGTTTGTTTCATTTCGTCGTTTTCGTGAGAAGATTGCGCTGTCATCGCGTTAATGTTGTAAGATCTCGCACGCATCTGGTCTAGCTTGTATTGAAACACCAAGTTTGTTCTGTACTTGAACGTCTTGTGTTAAAACACCACGTTTGTTCTGTACTTGAACGTCATGTGTTAAAACACCAAGTTTGTTCTGTACTTGAACGACTTGTGTTAAAACACCAAGTTTGTTCTGTACTTGAACGTCTTGTGTTAAAACACCAAGTTTGTTCTGTACTTGAACGTCTTGTGTTAAAACACCAAGTTTGTTCTGTACTTGAACGTCTTGTGTTAAAACACCAAGTTTGTTCTGTACTTGAACGTCATGTGTTAAAACACCAAGTTTGTTCTGTACTTGAACGTCTTGTGTTAAAACACCAAGTTTGTTCTGTACTTGAACGTCTTGTGTTAAAACACCAAGTTTGTTCTGTACTTGAACGTCTTGTGTTAAAACACCACGTTTGCTATGTACTTCAGCGGCTTCCGTCAAAACTTCATGCTTGTGTACTTGCGCTACTATTTCTCTGGAAATAATATCCAAAACGCAAATTCAGAACAGCACACGGATATGTTGCCTGGGCACTCTGTGACTGATGATAAGGAAAAGCTGATGAACCTGCAGCAAGAGCTAACCCACTAGGAAAAATCAGTTTGGGTAAACAACACATTAGTCAATATTTTCAAGCAGCTGATCGAAGAATCTAAGCAAAGAACCTTCATCGAAAGTGTACATATCAAGCCCGGCTCTGTGAGCTACTGTGACCTCAGAGGAAGTGGAAGCAAGTCCCGTCTGTGCGCTATGACACGAGCTATTCACAGCCAACACAGCAGTGGTATTACATCAGCCAAAACACTAAAGGACATCCTGATGCTGAATGCAGGACAATTCTGGGCATGTCCCGAGTGTAGTGAAGCAACTACCTCAGACCAGCAGCAGAGCTAGGTCGCATCCGATATCCAGTAGCATATCTGCTATTATTTTGACGCTGTATGTGATGATGATGATGTTTCTGTAGGTAATGATGACGCTGTTGCTGACAGTTGCCTTCTTCTGTAGTTTGTACGAATTCTTAAGTTGTAGCTGTTGCTGCTATGGAGTTAATATTGTTACCGTTGTTGCTTATTTCTGTTAACTTGTATCGATTCTCACGCTGTCGCTGTTGTTGGGCAGAAGGTATGCGAGACTTCTTTAGCAGACTCCACCACCATTGGGACTAATACGATCCCAGCCCCAGTTAGTCCAGGCGAGACTTATTATTGGAGCCACCAACTGAGGGGTAGGACAGGGTCTTGGTCAGATATGGGTCGTCACTCGTGACTCCAGGATGTCAGATATGCTTCGTCACTCTTGACTTCAGCATGTCAGATATGGGTCGTCATTCGTGACTCCAGCATGTCAGATATGGGTCGTCACTCGTGACTCCAGCATGTCATATATGCTTCGTCACTCCTGGCTCCAGCATGTCAGATATGGGTCTCCAACTGCCAAATCGGACAGCATCTTCAACTCCAGGAACCTTGAATAAAATTGTTTTCTTTTTTTTAAAAATAAATATTTGAGACTTTTTTTTCTTCATTTTCAGCATCGGTGGGACATATGCCTTTAGTTTTTGTTGTTGTTGTTATTATTATTATTATTGTTGTTGTTGTTGTTGTTGTTGTTTTTACCACGAACGAGCGAACTATAAACAAGAAACAAAGCATCATAAAGCTGTAGGAAAAGTCATAAAGGACACTTACGCCGGTGTACAAATGTATAACTCGTGTGAGATCACGCATACGCAGGAAATTATTAATAAAAAAACAAAAATACCAGAAAATAACAGGAATGTGAACGCACTGAACACAGGAAATTGGTTGCCCAAAAAAGGAAATTATTTTTAAGTAACTTAAAGAAGATTCGGCGAGGACACGAAGGCCATTGTTACCAGAATATGTGCTGTGTTAAATCCATATAGAAGTATCTGAATGGTATTGTCTTGCTGTCTTCCTTTTGTATGTTTTCGGTGTTGGTGGGGCAGATACACTTCGTATTAAGAGAATACTGATTTTATATTAATTCAGTATCATTAATCCCTGTTTTAATATTTTTTTTCATTTTGCTGAATTTAATATATCTGTAAAATTATTGATGCACTCTGTAGAGTTAACTGTTCTAGTTTCAACATACCAAAGGCCATGTCTTCGTCTGTGGTGTTCGCTGCTGGCATTAGACTGTTTTCTAACGTAGCTGTTTAGATGTGATTGTCCTCTCACATTGTATGTCTGCTTTTGATTGTCTTCTCTCGTCGATTTCTATATTTGATGGTGGTCTTCTCACATTGTTTGTCTCCATTTCATAGTCTTCTCTCATAAGCGTCTGCATTTAATGGGTTTCTGACATTAGCTGTCTGCATTCCCGAACGACATTTCACGTAGGTTTGGAATCTTACAGCGCGTCTGTAACAAAGTAGTTAGTAGCTAGAAGTACATTTCACATGGTAATGATCGAAATGTATAAACTAGGAAAAAAGGTTGGAACAGCTTTATTACTTAACGAGCCCACACCTGTGGCGTTTCGGCGTGAGCCTTAATCATACAAAAACACACAGGACGAAGAAATAGAGAGAAGTGATACAGTATCAATTCCTTTTCACTTGCATGGTCTGATAGTTAAGAAAATTCTTTATCGTCATCTGCCACTAATCCAACTCAACCCCGACACTCGCCATATTTTCTCTGATCCACCCCTATTAGCATACAAACGGGAACCAGATCTTAAGGACATCCTCGTCCATAGCCACTTGAAGCGGATTATTGAATATGTTGCCACTAGAAAATGTAACCGCCCTCGCTGTGTTACCTGTCCTGTAGTCTGGGAAACGAAAACGATCATCTTTCCCAAAACTATCATCACTCTCCTTGAGGGATTCACATGCGAGTCCAGAATGTGATATATGTCATTTACGCAAAAATGCAGAATAACTTATATTGGTGAAACTAGCCTCATATTAGGGGATCGCATGCAGAAACATCGGTACGATATCACCCAGCATGCTTCGAAACCAGTCCCGAATCATTTCAATAGCCCCAGCCACAGATGCAAATCTGCAGCCATTAAACAATGCCGCCTAGCGCTTGAGAACCGCTGCATTCAGGAGTATTGGACGTTTGAGCAACATGGTTTGAACTCCTTTTTCAGCTACACCTAACATTCTTCTCCTCCACAATCATAATCTCTCCCCACTAAGTTCCATTCTCATTTGTTATACATAGTTCAGAACCTCATCACAGCATCACATTACAACTCCTCTACCATAACTATAATCACCTGTTTCACTTTCTCCTGGCTAGGTTAACACTGTATCACTCTCTCTCCCCTCCACGGTTTCCCCGCCCACCACCCTCAGTTACGAGTCTCCATTTAAATATTCTCTACATTCCACCATGCGCATTTCTGAACACAGCGTCGGAGAAGCCACAGCTTCTTACAAGTTATAGCTACGTGCTCTATTCATTTTATTTCATTTTTTTTACATAGGATTCACGTGAATTTATACTTTATCACCTCTCTCTATTTCTTCGTCCTGTATGTTTTTTGTATGAATAAGGCTCACGCCGAAACGTCACAACTATGTACTTGTTAAGTAATAAAACTGTTCCTACTTTTTCCATAGTTTATACATTTTGGTATCACAGCTTTACTGTAGTGGCCTCGCGTATAGATATAAACTTATACACTAATTATTGTGTCATGCAAATGATCGGTCCCTCGATCGCGGCTGGGCCAATCCCACAGAACTCAGATGTAGATACTGACAGCTGGATCGGATTGGCTTTCTCTTCTATTTGTAATTTTCTGTAGGAGAACTAGTGAAAAACTTGTCCTTGGCGATCCATTATTTTATGTAAACAAAAGATCATTGTAATACGTATTTTAAAAAGTAACCTCTTTATAACAGAATGTTTCTATGTTGTTAAAGTTTTACTTCCTGTCTTGTCGTACCCCGTTAACAAACTGGAAAGTTGTTTCTGACATGCTCATCTTTGCAGTTCTTGTTTTGAAGCTTTTTGCTTCAGTTTCAGAAGCGTAAATCCGTTCGTCAAATACTGCCTCTGTTGCTCCACTACTAGCTAGCTCTACACCTACTGCTCTATTTCCAACTTGCTCTACATCCATTTTTGTACTGCCAACTTATTCTACATACACTGTTCTACTACCAGCTCGCTTTATATCAATTATTTTACTACCACCTTGCTCTCCATCTACTGTTCTATTACTACCTTGCTCAATATCCACTGTTCTACTACAAGCTCGCTTTATATCAATTATTTTACTACCACCTTGCTCTTCATCCACTGTTCTACTACTACTACCTTGCTCAATATCCACTGTTCTACTATAAGCTCGCTTTATATCAATTATTTTACTACCACCTTGGTCTCCATCCACTGTTCTACTACTACCTTGCTCAATATCCACTGTTCTACTACAATCTCGCTTTATATCCACTGTTCTACTACAAGCTCGCTTTATATCCACTGTTCTACTACAAGCTCGCTTTATATCAATTTTTCTACTACCACCTTGCTCTACTACTCCCTTGCTCTATATCCACTGTTCTACTACAAGCTCGCTTTAAATCAATTATTCTACTACCATCTTTGCTCTCCATCCACTGTTCTACTATTACCTTGCTCTATATCCACTGTTCTACTACAAGCTCGCTTTATATCCACTGTTCTACTACCACCGTGCTCTACGTCCACTTTTCTACTACAAACTCGCTCTACATCCACTTTTCTACTACAAGCTCGCTCTACATCCACTGTTCTACTACAAGCTCGCTCTACATCCACTTTTCTACTACAAACTCGCTCTACATCTACTTTTCTACTACAAGCTCGCTCTACATCCACTTTTCTACTACAAGCTAGCTCTACATCTACTGTTCTACTACACGCTCGCTCTACATCCACTTTTCTACTACACGCTCGCTCTACATCCACTGTTCTACTACCACCGTGCTCTACATCCACTGTTCTACTACCACCGTGCTCTACATCCACTGTTCTACTACACGCTCGCTTTACATCCACTGTTCTACTACAAGCTCGCTCTACATCCACTTTTCTACTACAAACTCGCTAAACATCTACTTTTCTACTACAAGCTCGCTCTACATCCACTTTTCTACTACAAACTCGCTCTACATCCACTTTTCTACTACAAACTCGCTCTACATCCACTTTTCTACTACAAGCTCGCTCTACATCCACTTTTCTATTACAAGCTCGCTCTACATCCACTGTTATACTACAAGTTTGCTCTGCATTCAGTGTTCTACTACCAGCTCACTCTACATCCACTGTTATACTACAAGTTTGCTCTGCATTCAGTGTTCTACTACAAGCTCGCTCTACATCCACTGTTATACTACAAGTTTGCTCTGCATTCAGTGTTCTACTACAAGCTCGCTCTACATCCACTGTTATACTACAAGTTTGCTCTGCATTCAGTGTTTTACTTCAAGCTCGCTCTATATCCACTTTTCTACTACCAGCTCGTTCCACATCCAGTGTTGTACTACCAGGTCTCTAACATTCCCCAAGTTTTTTGAACATGTACGTTAGCTAAGACAGAACTCGGCAATAAACTAAAACTTCAGATAAACAGAATCACATTGGGAATCACAATTCTAAGCATCGAATTTCAAATTCCTGGATGTTTTTAGCCCTGAAACTAGGGAGGAGAGTAACAATATTAAAAGAAAACTCGACAAACTCATGTATCTCTATATGAGCTATTTCAATGTAACAACAAAAAGAAAATGAATTGTATACGCCGAATTGATAACGAAAACTGCCTTCTGTTCCACTGTCAGAATCAGGGTGTGGAATCGAATTCCACTCGTCGGAGGTCTAAGTCGGTGCTACGGAGCATGTGCACCAGGTTGATATACCCTTTCGCAGCAAGAGATCGGAGCCGGTAATGACTTGTCCAGCACGCAGCGTTGGTAACCCTTTCACATTTCGTTTAAACAACAGAAGCCACAAAGTCGTAAACAGACCATTCATCCAAAACTGTGCCACCGGCAGAGCCATTATCGGACAAAGAGCCGTAGAAGAGCTTTATTCAGCATGAAATACAGCATCTGAGAAATGCAAATTTATAAATATGCAAAAAAAGACCACCTGAAAGGAAAACGTCATAAATATTTTTGAAAAGAACATGGTGGAATACATCAGGAATGTTCTTTTTCCCTCTTGGATACTGCGATACTTAATATCAGTTGTGTAAAAAGTATTTTGCAAGGTCATTTTGAATAGACTTAAAGATATAATGGATACCACAATGAGAGAAGAACAAGCAGGATTTCGAAAAGGGAGAAGCTGTCTCGACCAGATCTTTACTCTAAGAATAATACTTGAAGAGCATATTGAAAAGCAGAAACCATTAATACTGAACTTCACAGACTTAAAAAAAGGCATTTGATAGCATACACAGAGATTCATTATGGAGAATTTTAAGTCTATATGGAATACCATCTAAAACTGTCAACATCATTAAGGACTTCTACAATGGGTCTATTTGTGCATGTCAAATCAGAAGAAGGGATGAATGAATGGTTCCAGATTGAAACAGGTGTAAACGAGGATGTATACTATCTCCTTTACTTTTTGGAATTACAATAGACTTCATAATGAAAAAATGTTGCAAAGGTAACACAGGTATTGACTGGGTACATGAACTCAACTAGAAGATCTCGATTTTGCTGACAACATAACTCTTATCAGTAACAATGTGAATTCCATGCAAGAAAAAAAGACATCCTGTCTTCACTGGCTAGCAAAACAGGACTTGAAATTAACAAGGACAAAGCAAAAATAATGAAAATTCTCATTAATCAAAATGAAAAAATACACGTAGAAGGGACAGATACTGAAGAAGTCAATCAATTTGCATACATTGGCAGCTACATAGACCAGGATAGTGACACCAGAAAGGAAGTTAGAATTAGAATTGCAAAAGCAGCATCGATCTTCAAAAATCTTGAGAACATATGGCATTCACAAGTTATAAGCACAAAAACCAAGTTAAGATTATTCATTTCAAATGTAATATCCACCCTCATTTATGCATGTGAAAGCTGGAAAGCAACTAAAGAAATAGACAATAAATTGACTCTTTTGAAAACAAATGCCTAAGGAAAATACTCGGCATCAAGTGGAACACAACAGGCCAAAGAAAAAGAGGCAGACCGCGTGAAACTCTGAAGAGGACACTGTTAAGAGAGGCCAAATTAACAGGTATAAAATCCCTTGATGAGGTTGAAAGACTCGCCGAAAACAAGAGAAATTGACGAACTACTTTGCGAGCCCTATATGACGTTTAACGGCACGGGAAGAATATAAGATATATGAGAAGATACTGCGAGAGTCAGAAATGTCTACTTTCACGGGCCTGCAATGTCAGTATTGCGGAAATGACATAACAGAACTGGCAGGAGAACGTGTTGAATGTTAGTATCACGGATTCAGGGGGTACAATTTGACGTTTCTGAACTTTGTATATCCACCAGTTAATGGGAGCATGATAATGAGAAATTTCAGTCACTATACTCATCCTGCTTCTTCTTCTTCTTCGTCTTCTTCTCTTCTTCTTTTTTCTTCGTCTATCACATTAGAATTGGCACTTTATTCTTTGTGGAAAATGTCGGGGCACACCATCATGTCGGATTATTAGCGGATTACTGAGGCTGTGTGTATGTGTTTTTTATTAGCGGATTACTGAGGCTGTGTGTATGTGTTTTTTATTAGCGGATTACTGAGGCTGTGTGTATGTGTTTTTTATTAGCGGATTACTGAGGCTGTGTGTATGTGTTTTTTATTAGCGGATTACTGAGGCTGTGTATGTGTTTTTATTAGCGGATTACTGAGGCTGTGTGTATGTGTTTTTATTAGCGGATTACTGAGGCTGTGTGTATGTGTTTTTATTAGCGGATTACTGAGGCTGTGTGTATGTGTTTTTATTAGCGGATTACTGAGGCTGTGTATGTGTTTTTTATTAGCGGATTACTGAGGCTGTGTGTATGTGTTTTTTATTAGCGGATTACTGAGGCTGTGTGTATGTGTTTTTTTCCAATCCCTGAGCCTAGCTATAGATCAGGGGTGTGCAATATTTTTTAGCAGACTCCACCACCATAGGGAGCGTGACGATAACTGCCCTGTTGGCTAGGCGAGGCCTGTTACTCGGTGTACCAACGGGTGAGCTAGAACAGGGTCTTGATCAGCTACGGTTTCGCCATTCCTGGCGCTAGCATGTCAGCTACAGGTCGATGAATGCCAAATCTGACAGCGTCTTAGCCCCTTTCCGTGACACAAAGGAAGAAAGTACGAAAGAAAGAAAGAAAAAAAGAACGAAAGAACGAAAGAAAGAAAGAACGAAAGAAAGAAAGAAAGAAAAAAAAGAAAACAAAGAAAATTGCGGAGGCACTAAAACTGTAAGATCAGCACGAACTAACCGATAACTGACTAATGTATTCTGCTGACCTCTGGACTCTCAGCGCGCAAACGTTTACAAATCTCCTACTACAAATTACAGCTCTGTGTGTTACAACACGCAGCGTTTTGAATTCTCAGTGATTCTCAAGCTGTCCAAGCCACGAATGAATAATTCTGTTTTTCAATGGTTTAGACGGTTGAAAGGGTTAGACTTGAATCTTTAGAATATTCTACAGGTTACATGTTGACAGGTTTGAAGGACGTATTAGCAGGAAACCTGGTCTGAAGTTAACAGCAGTTATCTTCTGTAATAGAATTCGACGGAGAAGGAAAAAAAAGGGTAAAGGCAATTTGAAAATCATGTGGTAACCAAAGTGACTGAAAGTTGATGCCGTACAACGCGTTCGAGTTGTTGATGCGTAGTTCGAACACCCACAGCGCAGCGCTCTGGCCTTAGTTCTAGTTTGAAGTCAGGGTAAAATAAAATTGACACTCCACTGCGGGATTGCACCAGTGTTGAACAACGTGCCTTAATGAGGTTTTCTTGTAGTAGCAGGGGCGAAACTTGTTGCAATTTTGACGCAGGGAAGTGAAAACAGCATGTTTAACGTGAGAAGATTAAGTCCAGCCGACGAATCTCGACCTGGTTAATGCATGCGCCCATGCATCATCCGCAACAGTGGAGGCAGTGCAGTAACTGTGCCCTGAGCGTCTTCTTCATTTCCCTCTGCCTTACGGCCCTGATCTGGAGCCAAGCGGTTATTATGTCCCCATTCCACTTCAAAGAGACTCTACGCCGTCGCTTGTTCATTTCATTTCATGAATTTAAGAAAGCAGTGTTGACCTAGATTCGGGAGCAGCTGAAAAGCTTATTCTCCCAACGAATGAAGAAGATATAGGAAAAAGATACAAGAAATACATCAACCTAGAAGGAGACTGTGTGGAAAAAGTGATATAACCCTTATTTTGTTTACAATTACCGGTATTATAAGTTACGTTGCCTTTACGTTTTGTTCCCGTTTAGTAACTTGTACTGCGAATACTAGGGCTGGGAGCAGTTTGGCCAAAGATCGTATCATATGGAGAACAGTTCTGTGTAAATTAAGAAGAAAAGAGGACAAGTGCAAAAAGGTTGGGTTTGGCATACAACAACAACGACAACAGCAACAAATGATTTATTGTTCTTGTGATCGATTATACTAAGTGAATTTTGAAAGTACTAGACATGATAGTTAAAAATTGTTTAGTAACTTCCACACAGGGGCTGACATCTCTTTACTTTAAACTCGCTTATAATATGAAATAAAAGCATTATTATGTAAAAATATGAAACCAAATGTTGATGTTATTGTTATTATTATTGTTGTTATTGTTGCTCTTCTTGTTGTTCCTCTTCTTACGCATTTATTGCCTATATCTGCAGGTCTGTCTCTTGGATTAATTTGACTACTTTTTTTTTGTAGTTCCTGTATAGAACTGTAGCTTGATATTGACCATATAACCTTCTAGTGTCCTGACAGGTCAAGGAAAATATGGGCACTAAACTATATCCCTATATGCCTCTAAAGCATGACAAGATTACCTTTACCTTTTTCTTTTTAATATTTAACCGTAGAGCTTAACATCTTGGGTGGTTTTCATTGGTCTATTTTTTGCGTCTCAATGTTTTAAAGTAGGTGTAGCCTTGGAGGATGTACTCCACAGTCTGAAGTAGCTGAAGATCGTGTGAACAAAGAGGAGAAATGATCACCTTACACGTTGCATACATCGTCTGAAGTAGCTGAAGATCGTGTGAACAAAGAGGAGAACTGACGTTTTGGCCTGTTGTGTTCCACTTGATAGCTTGTTTTGGGATTCTCTGATCATTTCTTCTCATCAAGTGACCAGCATATGTCCATCTCCTTTTCCTGATCACCCATGAGACTGGTTGTTGTTCAGTCATCTGTCTTATCTCTGCATTGTTCTTGATTTCGTTCCACTTGATGCCGATTATTTTCCTTACGCATTTGTTTTCAAAAGAGTCTAATTTCGTGTCTATTTCTTTAGTTGCTTTCCAGCTTTAGCATGCATAAATGAGGGTGGATATTACATTTGAATTGAATAGTCTTAACTTGTTTTTTGTGCTTATAACTTTTGAATGCCGTATGTTCTCCAAGACTCTTGAAGATCGATGCTGCTTTTGCAATTCTAATTCTAACTTCCTTTCTGGTATCACCATCCTGGTCTATGTAGCTGCCAATGTATGCAAATTGATTGACTTCTTCAATATCTGTCCCTTCTACACGTATTTTTCCATTTTGATTAATGAGAATTTTCATTATTTTTGTTTTGTCCTTGTTAATTTCAAATCCTATTTTACTAGCCAGTGAAGACAGGATATCTGTTTTTTCTTGCATGGAATTCACATTGTTACTGATAAGATTTATGTTGTCAGCAAAATCAAGATCTTCTAGTTGGGTCCCATGTACCCAGTCAATACCTGTGTTACCTGTGCAGCATTTTTTTTCATTATGAAGTCTATTGTAATTCCAAAAAGCAAAGGAGACAGTATACATCCTTGTTTCACGCCTATTTCAATCTGGAACCATTCACTCATCCCTTCTTCTGTTTTGACTGCACAAACATATCCATTGTAGAAGTCCTTAATGATGTCGACAATTTTAGATGGTATTCCATATAGACTTAAAATTCTCCATAATGAATCTCTATGTATGCTATCAAATGCCTTTTTTAAGTCTGTGAAGTTCAGTATTAATGGTTTCTGTCTTTCAATATCTCATCATGACCTGGGAAACACAAAAAAAAGCCTGACTCTTTCATCACTTATGTCAAGGATTTAGATTTGGCTCTTAAACGCCAAAGAGCATAAATAAAAAGGGAGTTTCATTTTCTGACGTAAAAAAAAATTGTCTTAAACAGGATCTCAGAAACCAAGGTATTTGTGTGGTCAACAAAACTTTGAGAACCGCTGACCAGAATGTTGTGATCGATGGTTCAAGCCAAACAAGTGCTAACTATAGGGAGGAAAGAAAAAAACCGAAAACGGAAGATGAGGATTCCAGCGTAACTCTACGGGAAGCATTGTAGTGGCCAGGTTTCTTATATTCATAGCCAAAATTAAATTTGGTTTGCTCTTGCTTCATCAACAATATCAAGCTTCTTCCGCCTTATTTGTCAGCCCTTGTTGGGTTTCGTTCAGCAAACTTTGTTGGTCGTTACATTCTGCATTCTAATGATTACTGTGTTAATTGCATTCTACATTCTGGAGATTACTGTGTTGAAATAGATCAATATTTCAGCAGTTCCTTCGTGTGTTTTGTTTTTTTTTTCTTTTAATGACACATAATTATAGCGTGCTCGAATACTCTTTCTTCATTGCTCTGTTTGTCTGTCTCTCTGTCTGTCTTTATGTCTGTCTTTCTATTTCTGTGTTTGGCAGTCTATCTCTTTGGCTTTTTTCTCTGGTTAACTGTCTCTGGGTTTGTTTCCTTCTATGTCGGTCTCTCCGTCTATCTGTTTCTCTTTTTGTCTCTCTATATGTTTCTCTCTTTGCTCCTCTTTTTCTCTGTCTGTGTGTCTCTCAATCTTTTTCTATCTTTATCTGTCACTGGGCTTGTTTCTCTCTCTCTCTCTCTTTCTCTCTCTCTCTCTCTCTCTCTCTGCTGCCTGTTTCTTTGTTTGTCTGTTTCTCTTTATCTGTCTGTGTCTCTGTCTGTTTTTCTCTTTATCTATTTCTGCATTTGTTTCTCCCGCTGTCTGTCTCTCTGTTTATCCCTCTCGTCACACGGCTGTCTGTTTATTTGTCTGCTTAACATTGTATATGCCTAACAGCTTATTTATTTTGCCCATGCATCACTCACTCTGTCTTTCATTGTCCTTTTGTACGATAAAACTTTCAGAAAAAAATTACAATGGCCCTAATCTTGAATTTAAATCTTAAAAGTGAGCGATAAAGTGTAAATTAGTTAGAAAAAAGGCAGACAGACAGAATTAATAAATGAATGATCCTTATTTCAAAATGGTGAAGAATTGGGCACGCAGGCCCGTCTTACATTCTGCCCTTCATCATACAGCTTTCATTCTTACCACACATTCGTTTTAGTACAAGTATAAAAATTGCGTGGAAAGAAACTTGATATATCTAGCAATGCAAAATTAAATTATTAAATTCACAGATATACGATAATGAATTAAATGACATTACGAGAGGTAACTTATCTAATAAGATAACGCGCTTAAGCGCGCACACACACATACACACACAAATACATTTTCAATGCAACTCTTCTAACATTAATTCTTTCATATTCTTGAAGATAATTTCTACACGATTTAACAAGTTTATGATGGTGAAGAATGGGGACAGAGAGAGAGAGACAGACAGACAGACAGACAGAGAGGGGAGAAAAAGAGTGAGACAGTGAAAGAAGGGCAGAGAGGCAAAGAGAGAGAGAGAGAAAACGAGAAACAGAAAGAGAGAGAAAGATAAAGAGACAGAGATAGAAATGGAGAGACAGAGAGACAAACAGAAGGACAATGAGCGAGACAGAAACACACACACACACACACACACAGAAAGAGAGAGAGAGAGAGAGAGAAATTTATTGACTGATAGATTGAATGACTGATCTTTATTTCAAAAAAGGTTAAGAATTGGGCACGCAGACCCGTCTGACATTCTGCCATTTATCATACAACTTTCACTCTGTTCCAGACATTCTACAAGTACGCTGCTAATATAACAAACATATTTAACATCATTAAAGTAATTACATACATAAATACATTACTGTCTACCAAACAAAAAGGTACAGACAGATAGAGAAACAGGCAGACAGGCAGACAGAGAGACAGACAGACAGATAGAGAAACAGACAGACAGGCAGATAGAGAGACAGACAGACAGATAGAGAAACAGGCAGACAGACAGACAGATAGATGGCATTTAAAGTTAAAGGGAAAGAACATAAACAAGATAGCAGTAATGATTATCAGCGCGATAGACAATGTACGAGGGAAAGGATTATTTGTGGACAATCTTTCGGGTTATTTCTCAAAATAGACCCATTGCACGTTTTTGCACTTAGTCCGGCGGTCCTGGAGCATACGGATCCCTTCTTTGTAAAAGTCAGCATCTTGTGCCAGTAGAAAGTGGTCTACAGCATAAATGACGTCATCATCTGAAGAAAATTTGCGACCACTGAGTTATTTTTTGAGTTTGGTAAACAGGTAATAGTCCGAAGGGGCCAAATCTGGGGAATAAGGAGGATGTTCAAGAAGGTGGAAGCCGCATTCAGAAATGACACCCATTGCCACCGCGGACTTGTGAACTGGAGGATTGCCTTGTTGAAAGATGACTCCTCTTGTCAATTTCCCTCGACGCTTTTCCTTCATTTTGACCCGCAGTTGCTTCACAAGATTAGCGTAATAGGCCCCAGTGACCGTTCTGCCCTTTTGAAGATAGTCTACCAATAGCACACCTTCTGAATCCCAAAAGATGGAAACCATCACTTTGCCTGCAGACAGAACCAACTTTGCTTTCTTTGGAGGTGGGGATCCATGACGTTTCCACTGTTTTGACTGTTCTTTGGTTTCTGGTTGAAAATGATGAACCTAAGTCTCATCCATAGTCACAAATTGCTGAAGAAACTTTTCAGGATGTGCAGAAAAATGGCCAAGATTGTCTCTTGATATGTTGAGACGCTGTCGTTTGTGATCAGCTCCAAGAAGTTTCGGGACCCATCGAGCAGAGACCTTTGTCATTTGAAGATCATTGTGAATAATGGCATGAACACGTTCCTGGAAGATGTCTAAATCAGTAGCAATGTACCGCTCAGTTAGTCGTCAATCCTCCATTATCATGTCACGGATTCTGCCGGTGGTTACCGTTCTTAGTCTTTCTGGACGGGGATCATCTTCCAGACTCTCCCTTCCATGTTTGAATTAAGCTGCCCATTTCTTCTCTGTGCTGTAAGAAGGGGCACTCTCCCCTAGTCTCTACCATACCACATGGATCTCCTTCGATGATAAGCCCTTGATGCAGAGGTAGCGAGTGACCGCTCGATGAGAAATGTTATCCATTTTCTCAATTTCTGCCATCCCTTACCACTTCAGTAGCGTGTTAAAAAAATTTGTTGAAACTTGGTGTTTAATCTTACAGTAACCTGACCTACAAATGTGTCTAATATCAACTGTGTGTTTTAAGTATTTGTACCTTATGCCGAGAACTTATCAATCACAATTCGCGCGCGCGCGCGTGTGTGTGTGTATATATATATATATATATATTACTTCCTTCACGTGCCGTTAAATGTCAATTGGGCTCGCATGATTGTTTGCCAAGATTTACTGTTCTCTGCGAGTCATTCAGCTTCATCAAGGGATGTTATGCCGACTAAACTGGCTTCTCTTAACAATGTCCTTTTTAGAGTTTCACGTGATCGACCTCTTTTTCTTCGGCCTGTTGTGCTCCACTTGATAGCTTGTTTTGGTATTCTCTGATTATTTCTTCTCATCACATGACCTACATATGCCCATCTTCTTTTACTGATCACCTATGAGACAGGTTGTTGTTTGCTCATCTGTTTTATCTCTGCGATGTTCCTGAATTCATTCCATTTTATACCAAGTATTTCCTTTAGGCATTTGTTTTCTAAAGAATCTAATTTGTTGTCTATTTCTTTAGTTGATTTCCAGCTTTCGCATGCATAAATGAGGGTGAATATCACATTTGAATTGAATAATCTTAACTTGGTTTTTGTGCTTATAACTTTTGAATTCCGTATGTTCTCAAGATTTTTGAAGGACAGTGCTGCTTTTGCAATTCTAATTCTAACTTCCTCCCTGGTGTCACCATCCTGGTCTGTGTAACTGCAAGGTATGCAAATTGGTTTACTTCATCAACAGCTGTTCCTTCTACGTATATTTTTCCTTCTTGATTAATGAGAATTTTCAGTATTTTTGTTTTGTCTTTGTTAATTTCAAGACCTATTTTGCTATAAATGTAAATGCTACAGAAGAATTCTCCAAATATCGTGGACACAAAAAAGAACAAATATGTCTATACTACAAGAGCTTAATATTGAAGAAGGCTGGCTAGTGAAGAGGATTAAAGAGAGAAAACTGAAATATTTTGGACACATTAAACGTCATTTAGAGAAGACCGTATTGGAAGGATACATAATGGGAAAAAGAAAAAGAGGAAGACCAAGAGGAAGATGGCTGCAAGACATCGTTGACGATCTGGAAATGGATGCAACAGCAGCAGGCCATCTTGCTCACAACCGAGAGGCCTACAGGAGTGCTGTTTGGGAGGCAAAGTTCCGCAAGGGACATGCAAATGAATGAATGAATGATGATTTTGCTAGACAAGGTAGACAGGGAATCTGTTTTTTCCTGCATCGATTTCACATTGTCACTGATAAGAGTTATGTCATCTGCAAAATCAAGATATTCTATTTGGGTCCCATGTACCCAATCAATACACAATGTGTGTGTGTGTGTGTATATATATATATATATATATACATATATATATATATCAGAGAGGTTCCTGCATGTATGTATGTATGTATGTATATATGTATGTATGTATGTATGTATGTATGTATGTATGTATGTATGTATGTACATGCTGCTTTTCCTACTTTCTTCACATAACTCTGTATCTCCGTTCCTCCAAGGACAGCCCATGAACATCATAAACATTTCCCTCCTAAATGTCAAAGAACTGAGAGCGACCACAGAAGACGGTGGCTGTAATCTAATCATGTCTTTTCAGATGTAGAAAATTAACCCATACGCAACATGTCAGGGAAATAATGCAGTCTAAAATATAGTTTCTTTTCTAATAATCCATTCTCTGGCTGTGTTTTTTTTTTCCTTCATGTCCTCGTGACAGGGCATTACGAAAGCTCCGCCCCTGGAAAATGGCGACTGACAGCCGTGCAGATAGAGGTTTCTAATGATATCCAAGGCTTTCTCTGCGACGGTAGTCACAGAGCTTCCACGCCTTCACCTAATTATCTGTAGCTGGTGGAAGGAAACTGTAGATGGCATCTGACGCTGGGAAATAAAGTATTATCCAGAATAATGTGATACATCACAGCTTTCGTATTGAGTAGTCTAGCCTCGAAAAGGTCAAAGGGCATCTATGTTTGGATGTGTCTTTTAACATTTGCATGTATGTGTACATCCGCGAGTGCTGTATGATCTTCGGAAGTTTATGCATCAGAATACACTTGCGTATGTCAAGAATGGAAGACAGACGAATCTCTAAAGATTTTCTTTACTGTCAACTCTCTCTCTCTCTGTCTCTCTCTGTCTGTCTCTCTCTCTCTCTCTCTCTGAACTGTAAGTGCCCAATGGACATGGGGCTTCCGCAAGGGTTTTCCCTTTTTTTCCCGCTCTTGCCCAGGTGAGCCCTCTATTTCTCAAAATCCTCACTGTTGTTCTTCTCCATGTCCCCTTAGCCTAGCTTCTGTTCCCCTGTGGTGTCCATCTTAGTGCTATTTTTGGTAATACACAATAATTAGTGTATGTGCCACTGTAGTAAAGCTGTGATACCAAAACGTATAAACTAGGAAGAAAGTAGGAACAGCTTTATTACTTAACGAGTACACAGTTTCAGTGTGAGCTTAATCATACAAAAACACACAGGACGAAGAAATAGAGAGAGGAGATAAAGTATAAATTCACACAAATCCTGTGTTAAATAAAAATGAATAGCGCACTTAGCTGTAACTTGCAAGAAGCTGTGGCATGTCCGACGCTATGTGTCAGAAATGTGCATGGTGGAGTGTAAAGAGTGTTTAAATGGAGGCTTGTGATGTGTGATAGGTGGGTCGTAACTGAGGATGATAGGTGGGGAAATCGAGGAGGAGACAGAGAGAGTGATACAACGGTAAGCTAGCCGGGAGAAGGTGAATTAGGGTGATTATAGATGGGGTAGAGGGGTTGTAATGTGATGCCGTGATGAGGTTCTAAACTATGTAACACGTGAGAAGGAACTGGAACAAAGTTTATATATTTATTTTTGCTAATGAGTGGTCATTCATCCTGAGCATTCTCAACTAGCGCCGTACGCCCATAAGTGCTGGTCAAATATCCAGGCAAGTCTAAATGGGAGGAGAATCAGGGTTGTATCTCTGTGGCCAGAGCTGTTCAAGGGGGCTCGTCGGCCCAATTTTTTCCCCATCCCCCCCCCCGCCCCCTAGTTTGGATACAAAGGCCCCGATAATAGCTGACCCCACTGGGGTCACGAGCTGTCTCTCTACCATCCTGCACTCCATGCTGGTGGTGGTGATCGTGCTGGACATAATCCGAACATCCCAGAAGCTCTGTCCTGCCAAAGGTTCAGATTGGAATTGTTCCCCCCAGCGGTTACCTCAGAAAGATGAAGAGATTGATTGATTGATTGACTGATTGATTGACTGATTGATATTTAGTTCAAAAGAGTTAAGAATTGGGCACGCAGGCCCGTCTGACATTCTGCCCTTTATCATACAACTTTCACTCTGTTCCAGACATTCTACAAATACGCTGCTCATGTAACAAACTTAATTAACAATAAAGTAACTATATACACATAAAAATAACTAACCACATACACACATAAATGACTAACCACATACACATATAAATGACTAACTACATACACATATAAATGACTATCTGCCAAACAAAAAATGCCATTACTTTTCAGAATATACACTTAACTGAGAAGATTCTGGAGCAGGCAGTTTATAGAACGGCACACACAAGTACAGACAGGAGACAAAAAGAAGGTTTGCCAGCCGTGGGAAACTGGCTTCCTTCGATCCCTCATAAATAACTGATGGAGGCCCCCACTGTTCATGTGGACGTGGCAATGTAGACTTCCCTATATATGTGGTAGCTTCCAGTAGCAATATCAGTATGAGCTATTCCGTAAAGTTTGAAAACTACTGGCCTAGAAGGTAACGACTAGACCAGAGGTTTTCAAACTTTTTCGATGGCGATCCTAACCAACAATGGTACGTGACCCGTGACCCCATGAAATAGGTAACCAAAAAAAAAAAAAAATTCAATAAAAGAATTATTTCAATGAGTAACAGCCAGTATAATCGTTCATTCATTCATTTCTTTGCTTGTCCCTTGCGGAACTTTGCCTCCCAAACAGCACTCCTGTAGGCCTCTCGGTTGTGAGCAAGATGGCCTGCTGCTGCTGCATCCATTTCCAGATCATCAACGATGTCTTGCAGCCATCTTCGTTTCGGTCTTCCTCTTTTTCTTTTTCCCATTATGTATCCTTCCAATACGGTCTTCTCTAAATTATCATGACGTTTAATGTGGCCAAAATATTTAAGTTTTCTCTCTTTAATCCTCTTTACTAGCCAGCCTTCTTCAATATTAAGCTCTTGTAGTATAGATATATTTGTTCTTTTTTGTGTCCACGATATTTGGAGAACTCTTCTATAGCATTTACATTCAAAGGCATTTATGTGCTTCTCAGCTGTTTTGTTAAGTGTCCAGGTCTCACAGGCATATGTTGCGATGGGAAAGATGCATGCCCTTAAAAATCTTATTTTTGTGGTTCTGTCTGCTCCTCTCCACAGATTCTTTATTTGTTTTACTTTCTGAAGAGCAATAGATGTCCTCCTTTTAATTTCCCGCATTGTATCTCCATTATTAGTTAGTAGTGATCCAAGATATTCAAAACTCTCCACTTCTTCCAGTTTTTCCTCACTGATACATATTTCAGTTGCCTTGTCTGTTTTGTCAGTTGTCATCACTTTAGTTTTCTTTGCATTAAGATAGAGGTTCTGCTCTTCGCTGTTCTTGCGGACTGACATAATTAGTTTTTCCATTCCTTCTTGTGTTGTGGACAGCAATACTGTGTCATCAGCATATCTAATCTCTGGTATTTCATAACCTCCAACTGTTATGGCATCGTAATATTCTTTGTCTACATCTTCTCTAACATTCCACATTATATTTTCAGTATACAAGTTAAATAAGTAGGGTGACAATATGCACCCCTGACGGACCCCTTGTTTTATGTCAAACCAAGTTGTTGTTTCACCATTTATTCTTACTGCTGCTTGTTGGTCTAAATACAGCAGTGATGTTAATTGTATCAAATGTGTTGGAAATCCCATTTTTTCCATTATTTCCCAAAGTTTCTGGTGTTGTACACAATCAAATGCCTTTGAGTAGTCTATAAAGGATAAATATAGATTCACATTAAACTCCCTGCATTTCTCTATTATTAATCTTAGATTGAATATATGATCTCTTGATCCTCTTCCTTGCCTGAAGCCAGCTTGAACCATATTGACTTCTTCTTCTATTTTCTTTCGAAGTCTACCCATTATGATTTTTAACAGAATTTTACTGGCATGACTAATCAGGGCAACAGTTCTGTAGTTGGTGCATAATTTCAGGTTACCCTTTTTTGGCAGTGGTATGAATACAGTTCTTTTCCATTCTTTTGGCCAAATACCTGAATGCCATATCTTTTTACATAGTGCATGATAGATTGTTGCACACTCCTTTCCTCCTGCTTTAATAAATTCAGCGGTTATCTCATCACATCCTGGTGATTTACCATTTTTCAGACTCTTTATTGCCCATAAAACTTCTTCCATTGTCGGCTCGGGTTCTTTCTCCTCCAATAATAATTCACACTGTTGATTTCTGCTTCCACAGTCGGTTGTTTCATACATTCTTTTGCAATATTCCTTCCATCTTTCCAGAATTTCCTCTGTCTCTGTCAGGGTATTCCCCATCTCATCACAAATTACATTTAGCTTAGGTGTGACATTTCTCGTCAATGTCTTCATTTCTTTAAACATTTCACTATCTCTTCCACACCTCTGATGTTCTTCTATTCTTTCACAACAATCTTGTATGTATTGTTTTTTGTCTTTTCTTATGTTTCTTCGTACTTCTTTTGTTAAAGTTTTATATTTATCTTTGTTGTTGTTTGTCACTCTCCATTGCGTCTTCATTTCTCTACATTGTTTTATCAGTTCTAGTGTACCTGCTGTGATCCATCTATTCTTTTGTGTTTTCTTTACTGGAACCATGTCTTTAGCTGTTGTTACTAAGATATCTTTGGCCTGCGTAGCCAATTCATCTGGTGTCATCTCTTCCTGTACAGCCATCAGGATTTCGAAACGGTTCTTCACTTCTATACCGTATTGTTCTGGTATATTTGTAAGGTCAATTTGTAAGGTATAATCGTTACTGTTTTGATATTTGGGTTTGAAAACATGAAATATATCTCTGGAATCCGGTATGTTTTACTGTATATTTCAAAGTATTATTTCTTTTTTTTCCCCCATTTCATATTTTCTTCCCGCTCTACCTGAGATCCCTCGCCTCCTACCGCCCCTCCCCGTGACCTAAAGTTTGGAGCCTCCAGTCCAGACCACTACCACGCCATCACTTTGGTGCAACCTTAACAGCGTATCTTTTGCTCCTTAATACACTGATTGCACACGCGCTCGGAGAGTGTACTTCGGTGTACCTCGTCCTACTGTTAGACTTTGTGACAAATAGTTCTCACTCTTGTCTCCTCCTTCTTCTTCTTCTTTGAGCAGCTTTCCGGGCCAATGAGGCTCATTACAGCAGACAAGCCATGCCTCCATTCCTCTATGTTCTTGATCTTTTCTTGCCGGTTGTCGATTCCAAGAGCGCAATATCTTCTTCTAGGTTGTCTCGCCATCTTTGTCTAGTCTGCCTCTTGGTCTGTCCTCTTTCATCACTTCTGTACATGCGTACAAAGAAGAAGAAAATCATTTCTGTATAGGCCATCTTTGTCTATGCTAATGCATTCTCTCTAAATCCCATAGCTACTTCAGCCTGTTGTTTTTTATAATGACTGTTAGAAGCGGAGAGTTAAACAATGTGTAGATTTCTCAGCTATTTTGTTTATCCATACAATACACCTGTATTGCTTTTCAGACCTGCACACTTAACAAAACAGCTGAGAAACACATAAATGCCTTTGAATGTAAATGCTACACAACAGTTCTTCAAATATCATGGGCACAAAAAAGAACAAATATATCAATACCACAAGAACTTAATGTTGAAGAAGGTTGGCTAGTAAAGAGGATTAAACAGAGAAATATCTTGGAGATTCTAAATGTCATGAGAATTTAGAGAAGACACTCTTGGAAGGGTACATAATGGGAAAAAGAAAGATGATGGCTGCAAGACATCGTTGATAATCTGCAGATGGCTGCATCAGCAGCAGGCCATCTTGCTTACAACCCAGAGGCCTACAAGAGAGCTGTTAGGGAGATAAAGTTCCGCAAGGAACATGGAAATGACTGAATGATACAATACAGCTTCTCTAATCTGTGTCTTGTATATGTTTACATTGATGTTGTGGGACAGAATTTTTTACTAACAATATGTCTTGTTTCCAGCCTTGACTCTATTCTGATATGGTATACTCTTTACTGTTAACTTTCATGCGGTTAAAAATGATTTGATTGTATTCATCATCATCATCAGCTGCCGTGCCGACTGGCTTTGGCTGTTATGCTACTCCAGAGTACATGATCCTTCATGCAGGCCATCAGCTCAGTTGGTGATCTCCTCTCACACCATCCCGTCAGACTGTTCAGTATCATTTCTCTTGGTCTATCCTTCTGCATTGTATGATTGTATTAGGTACAATTTTTTTTAGCGTAGATAGGAAGTTACGAGCTTTTTACACAACAAAGTCCTAGATCAGGACTATGTATAATTAGCGTCTAAGAATTTGTACACAAAACAGTTCGGACTTAAGAGAAAGACAAATAGGAACAGAATGAATGTGAATCGAAACCCAAGTCATGAGATGGCAATAACACTGTCGACTCGCCAACGAAACATCTTTTAAGCAAAAAGGAACGCTTGAGTTACCAGTTCTTCCAAGTGTGTCTGAGTATATGACGCTGATGAAGGAAACGAAGCTATGCAAACACATACCATCATTATATCAAATTCTCCCATGCATCAAACTACTTTATAAAAGTAGGTAGAGGTGGATGATTCAGTTTTACAAAGCGACAGACGGAATGAAAAGTCAACAGAAACACAAATTGCAGAAAATAAGATGAGAACGTACAACTGAGGAACATTCAATATTTCGGCGTCAGTATTTTTCAGATATTACATCCAAGAACAACACAACACACAAAAGCCACGTAAAATACGAGGGATGATTGATAGTTTCTCTAAAACAGAATTCTTTCTTCGTGTACTGTGTACTGTACTTGCTTGTATTTATGAACACTAAACTCGTGTTTGCACACACTCTGTTCTGTACTGTGCCTATTACGTTTTAATTTGAGCATTAGGCCCAGAGACACAACAGACGTTACATTGGTATACTCCGTGTAACAAGACAACCCAGATAACAATAACCTCAACTACACATTAATACACGACATGACCAGTTACATGTAATCAACTAACTCAACACCGCAGTTGACACTTAACATGAATCCAATTCAGCAGACACAACTCCGTAAATGTTTGATGATGAAATCCCATTTGTTCGATGTGTGTTGCAATGATGTGGAGTGTAAACTTGATGAGAATAATTACAAATGATCACCACAAAAATTATGTCCGGGCGACTAACATCGCCATGGGACCAAGTCAGACATTCAACCTTGACAAAACATGTCAACTTCAGAATTACACATGACCTTCAATCTAACATTACTACCTTGTCCAAAAACGGGACAAATCCAACACATAATCGACTACTACAACATTCGTCCTAAAAAGAACAATCCATCAACTATAACAATTTTGTCCTAAAAAGGACTCCATCTAACTTACATAATAAACTAAGAATCTCTACATCCCTTGCTAGAATTAAAACACCACAACCTGTCACTACAACATTCTGACCCAGACTGTTCTCTCAAACTCGTTCATACATCCCACCTATCAGAATCCACGTGACTCAGTTCTCCCTCGGAACACGAGATACTTTCTCCGTGCTTAGCATAATCAGATGAGTTGTGGTCTATTAGACTACAACATCAGGGTTTCTCACAAAACAGTCTGTACAAAATAACATTCTGTTATATCTCGGCATAAGATACAAAAGATTATTTGTGGACAACTTTTTTGGATTATTTTTCAACATAGTCCCCTTGCAAGTTTACGCACTTAGTCCGGCGATCCTGGAGCATACGGATCCCTTCTTTGTAAAAGTCAGCATCTTGTGCCAGTAGAAAGTGGTCTACAGCATGAATGACATCATCATCTGAAGAAAATTTGCGACCACTGAGCTCCTTTTTTAGTTTGGTAAACAAGGAATAGTCCGAAGGGGCCAAATCTAGGGAATAAGGAGGATGTTCAAGAAGCTGGAAGCCGCATTCATGGATGGCAGCCATTGCCACCGCCGACTTGTGAAATGAAGCATTGTCTTGATGAAAGATGACTCATCTGGTCAATTTCTATCGACGCTTTTCCTTCAGTTGGACCTGCAGTTGCTTCACACTATAGAGATACTAGGCCCCGGTGACCGTTCTGCACTTCTGAAGACAGTCTATCAATAACACAACTTTTGAATACCAAAAGATGGAAGTCATCACTTTGGCTACAGACAGAACCACTCTTGTTTTCTTTGGAGGTTCGGGTCCATGATGTTTCCACTGGTTTGACTGTTCTTTGGCTTCTGGTTGAAAATGATGAACCCAAGTTTCATCCACAGTCACAAACTGCGAAGAAACTTTTCAGGATGTGCAGAAAAATGGCAAAGATTGTCTCTTGACATGCTGAGACGCTGTCGTTGGTGATCAGCTGTAAGAAGTTTCGGGACCCATCGAGCAGAGACCTTTGTCATTTGAAGATCATTGTGAATAATGGCATGAACACGTTGCTGGGATACGTCCAACTTAGTAGCAATGTACCACTCAGTTAGTCGTCGATCCTCCAATATGATGTCATGGATTCTGCCGGTGGTTTCATCTGTGGTTACCGTTCTTGGTCTTCCTGGACGGGGATCATCTTCCAGACTCTCCCCTCTATGTTTGAATTAAGCTTCCCATTTCTTCTCTGTGGTGTAAGAAGGAGCACTCTCCCCTAGAGTATCTACCATATCCTCATGGATCTCCTTGATGCAGAGGTAGCGAATGACCGCTCGATGAGAAATGTTATCCATTTTCTCAATTTTTTCCACCCCTTTCCACTTCAGTAGCCTGTAAAAAAAAAATTGATTGCAGTGAATTTCTTAAAACTTGGTGTTTAATCTTACATTAACCTGATCTTAAAATGCACCTATTACCAACTGTGTATTTCACGTATTTGTACCTTATGCCGAGAACTTATCAATCACCCCTTGTAGATGAAAACAAATTGACCTTTTTGGTGTCCTCCTGGTTTGAAAGACGGAGATGAATGCGCCCGGTTAACTTGGACCACTCTGAAACCTATAGCGTAAAACAGGTGGCATGGCTTGCAAAACCGAGAGAACGCAATAGCAAAATTGGGGGTAATAAATAGTAACAGAATAGTTAAGAAAGAGACAAGAAGGATATAAATATCTTTTACCTGCTACAGACAGGGATGGTGAGTGGATAAGAAATAGACAAGAAAGATGTCAATATCTTTTTCCTGCTACAGACAGGGATAGTGAGCTGTTAAGAAAGAGACAAGAAAGATATAAATATCTTTTTCCTGCTACAGACAGGGATGGTGAGCTGTTAAGAAAGAGACAAGAAGGATATAAATACCTTTTTCCTGCTACAGACAGGGATAGTGAGCTGTTAAGAAAGAGACAAGAAAGATATAAATATCTATTTCCTGCTACAGACAGGGATAGTGAGCTGTTAAGAAAGAGACAAGAAAGATATAAATACTTTTTACTTGCTATAGTTAGTTAGCGGGGTAGGGGTATCCCCTATCAAAGGAGAAGTAAGACGCCTCCTTACCTCCGTCAGTCTACGGGACACCCTTGGGCAAGGTGGAGTACCCGTATAGCCCCCTGATAAGGGTGACGTGAAGCTATGGGAGCAGGTGGTAGATGGAATGGTAGAGCAGCCGACATATAATGTTTGCCATGGTAACCATTCTGTGATACTAGGCAGATGATCTCAATGTAGGGCATTGGTTACGATCACTGACTAGTACAGTCACTGCCCGGAAGGAAAGCAATGGTAAACTATCTTCTGGAAGTATACCAAGAAACCCAAACAGCAATCATGGAAAGTCAAATAGGAAAAAGATCTGGTGGTGAGTCCCCCAGGCCAGATAGATCTAATTTTAACACTGGGGAAGAGTGTGAGACAGAGGTCAGTACTAGTAATTGTGATGACGGACAAAATCCTGACGGTGTTACCAAGGAAAACCCCTGCATCAAACTAAAAAGAAAAATAAGAGTAGGAACATGGAATGTAAGAAGTATGTTTGAGGGGAAGTATCAAATAATAAGTGACGAGATGAAAAGAATGGGGATACACATTTTGGGAATCTGCGAACATCGACGGAAAGGATCAGAACACTTCAAGAGCGAGAATGATAATATTTTTATATACTCTGGTGGAGAAGTAGGAGGAAAGAATGGAATGGCTTTTTACTTGGACAAATCAATATCAAAATCATTATTAGATTACATTCCAGTAAGTGATAAAATTCTCACAATCAGACTTAAAGGCACTTCTAGAAATGTAACAATCATCCAGATATATGCACTTACATCAGCAGCAGAAGAAGAGGAAGTAGAAGACTTTTATAACACACTGCAAATGACGATAGACCAGGTACGGAAAAATGATATTGTATTAATAATGGGGGATTTTAATGCAAAGATTGGTACAGAAAGAGCAGAAGATGAAGGATATGTTGTAGGGAAATTTAGCATAGGACATAGAAATGAAGCAGGTGACAATCTAATGGCTTTTTGCAAGGAAAATGAGCTAATGATTGCTAACACACTTTTTAAACAACATCCAAGGAGACTTTACACATGGACATCACTTGATGGGAAAACCAAGAATCAAACAGATTACATTTTAGTGCAAAGAAGGTGGAGATCATGTATAACATCAGCAAAAACTTTACCAGGTGATGACTGTGAAACGGATCATGAGTTATTAATAGCAGACACGAAGAAAAGATAAAAAAGATAGTTACGGGATCGAGATCACTCCGCTTTGATCTTACAAAAATAACAGAACAATATGGTATAGAAGTGAAGAACCGTTTCGAAATCCTGATGGCTGTACAGGAGGAAATGACACCAGACGATTTGGCTACACAGGCCAGAGATATCTTAATAACACCAGCTAAAGACATGGTTCAAGTAAAGAAAACACAAAAGAATGGATGGATTATACAGCAGGCACACTAGAACTGATAAAACAACGTAGAGAAATGAAGACGCAATGGAAAGTGACAAACAACAACAAAGAGAAATATAATTCTTTAACAAAAGAAGTATGAAGAAACATAAGAAAAGACAAAAAACAATACATACAAGATTGTTGTGAAAGAATAGAAGGACATCAGAAGTGTAGAAGAGATAGTGAAATGTTTAAAGAAATTAAGACATTGACGAAAAATGCCACACCTAAGCTAAATGTAATGTGTGACAAAATGGGGAATACCTTGACAGAAACAGGGGAAATTCTAGAAAAATGGAAGGAATATTGCAGAGAAATATATGAAACAACCAACTGTGAAAGCAGAAATCAACAGTGTGAATTATTATTGGAGGAGAAAGAACCCGAACCGATAATAGAAGAAGTTTTATGGGCAATAAAGAATCTGAAAAATGGTAAATCACCAGGATGTGATGAGATAACAGCTGAATCAAAAATAAAAATCATAAATGGTAGACTTGGTAAAAAAATAGAAGAAGAAGTCAATATGGTCCAAGTTGGTTTCAGGCAAGGAAGAGGATCAAGATTAGTACAAGATTAATAATAGAGAAATACAGAGAGTTCAATGTGAATCTATATTTATCCTTTATAGACTACTCAAAGACATTTGACTGTGTACAACACCAGAAACTTTGGGAAATAATGGAAAAAATAGGATTTCCAACATATGTGATATAATTAATATTACTGCTGTATCTAGACCAACAAGCAGCAGTAAGAATAAATGGTGAAACAACAACTTGGTTTGACATAAAACAAGGGGTCCATCAGGGGTGCATATTGTCACCTTACTTATTTAATTTGTATACTGAAAATATAATGAGGAATGTTAGAGAAGATGTAGACAAAGAATATTACGATGTCATAACAATTGACGGTTATGAAATACCAGATATTAGATATGCTGATGACACAATATTACTGTCCACAACACAAAAAGGAATGGAAAAACTAATTATGTCAGTCCGTAAGAATAGTGAAGAGCAAAACATTTAATGCGAAGAAAACTAAATTGATATCAACTGACAAAACAAACAAGGCAGCTGATATATGTATCAATGAGGAAAAACAGGAAGAAGTGGAGAGTTTTGAATATCTTGGATCACTACTAACTAATAATGGAGATACAATAAGGGAAATTTAAAGGAAGACATCTATCGCTCTTCAGAAAGTAAAACAACTAAAGAATCTGTGGAGAGGAACAGACAGAACTACAAAAATAAGATTTTTAAGGGCATGTTCTAGAGCTTTTCCAAGAACGTTCGTCGGAAGAACTGGAGCAGGCTTCAGTAATAGAAAAGCCTCGTTTTTCCCGGACGGTACTATTGACAGAAGTGTTTGCCAGTGGTGTCCGTGCCCTCTTGAATGTGTCGTTTTAAGATGTCAGCGAAAAAACGATCTCTTAAGCGTCGAGTCGACCTGCCCTGTGTACTTCGTGTCACAGAGCATGCACACAATGGGATAAATGACGCTGCGCGAAGTGCAAGAGAAGCCTTATAAATGACTTCATTGTTTGTCACCCTGTTCTCATTAACCTTTAGTTTTCACGTTGTTTCCTGGATTTTTTTTTTTTTTTTGGTTATGCCATTAAATTCTTACAGATAGAACAGTTGTTATTTAATTATTTTTAAATGGAGCCACGGATTAAATAATAATAATAATAATGATAATAACAATAATAATATAAATAATAATAATATAAATAATAATGATGGCGAAGGGACTGCACTGCAGTATTATTTGAATCACATGCCAATAGATTAATTCCCCTGAGATTGCATTGGTATTGGGCTTGTTCGAACGCGATTTACTCTAAATGTATAAATTAGGGTTCTAAGGACTTTAATAGCCGGAGGTGGGGTGGGGGATAAGCTCTCCACTCCAATTAAATGTCTCCAAGGCGTGCGTCTCAAATAGCTTCTGCCAGTCCAAGTCCAGATCCTGGCCTTCTCGTGGCGGAACTGCTTAAACTGACAGGAGAAGGGGCGAAAGGCGAGTATCTGGCACCTGGAAACCAAACGCTTCGGGTAGATGAGATTCGTTAGTCTTGGTTGGTTGCTCATCTAGGAG